>CM068830.1:128085536-129285536 GCA_028554795.2 Sinohyriopsis cumingii
TTCTATCATCAGATCATTGTGGTGATCCACCCCATTATGATATGGCTCTGTCAGCAATAGCACCGAAAAACGAGGCTGTAATTTACAAGTCATCCATCGAGTGTGAGAAGGGAACAATCACAGGTGTGTAGATGCCAAGTTTAAGTGAAGATAATTTTGTTAATGTTAGTAGTTCTTTTAAGAAAATTATTTTGATATCATTTAATGTTAAAGCTCTGCATTTATGAGACGTAAAGCATTGGGTGTTTCTTGTTTGTAATGGCAAGATTTTGCACACTGCTCATTTCAGAGGGAAGTTTTATTGTTTTTTCTATTGTTTCTTGGTTTCTAATGTGTTTTCCTGGAAAGCGCATCAAAATGTATGTATTTTCTGTCTAAATTAAATACAGCCAGTATCAGCTATATAATAAAAAGCAGTATCAGAATCTATGGTATAAGTTTCTCTTCGCATGGAACTTTGTAAATATAAAATCTACATTTCAAGACCCAATAATATTGGATCTTTTGAGTGCATTTCTTATTCTTACAAACAAGAAGAAACGTGAGTGTGTGTGTGTGTGTGTGTGTATATATATATATATATATATATATATATATATATATATATATATAATGCATTCATGTTTGGGCAGTGAATGAAGAAGTGCAGACCTTAAGAACTTTTTTTTCAAAATTACACTAAATGTTTTTAAATTTCAAACCTTTTTGTTCCCAAAATGCCTTTGTTTTCTTCTTTGAACTATGAAATCTTTGTCTGCCAGACTGAGGCCATGAAATGTAGCATTGTTTGTCAGACCATGGTAGTGAAATGACAGACTGGCCATGAAATGTAGCATTGTCTTTCAGTATGCATGTAGCATTGTTTTTCAGACCATTGCCATGAAATGTAGCATTTTGTGTCAGGCTGTGGGCATGAAATGTGTATTTTGTTTCAGACTATGGCCATGAAATGTAGCATTTTATGTCAGACTGGGGGCATGAAATATAGCATTTTATGTCAGACTGGGCATGAAATGTAGTATTTTGTTTTAGACTATGGCCATGAAATGTAGCATTTTGTATCAGACTGAAAATGAAATGTATTTTGTTTCAGTCTGTGACCATGAAATGTAGCATTTTGTGTCAGACTGGGCATGAAATGTATTTTGTGTCAGACTATGGCATGAAATGTAGCATTTTGTGTCAGACTGGGCATGAAATGTATTTTGTTTAAAACTATAGTCATGAAATGTAGCATTGTTTTTCATTCTGTCCATAGCATGTAGCATTGTTTGTCAGACCATTGCCATAAAATGTAGCATTTTGTGTTGGACTGGGCATGAAATATATTTTGTTTAAAACTATGGTCATGAAATGTAACATTGTTTTTCAGTCTATCCATAGCATGTAGCATTGTTTGTCAGACCATTGCCATAAAATGTAGCATTTTGTGTCAACACTATGGCCATAAAATGGGGCATTATGTTTCAGAATGGAGCCATTTTTTTACAATGAGAAGCTTAATTAGCTGTATATTTTACAAGTCACAAAATTATTTGCTATTTTTAGTTCACATCATTGAAAAATTTGTTGCAGTGTTGAGTAATATATGTCATATTCAGCAGATCTGTTACTGCAAAATATGTAGCAACCTATGATTATTTTACTACAGTATATCTATCATATAAGGCCAGACAAATAATATGTGTGTTTCTAGTCAGCGGACTAGCCGCGTTTCTCATTTACAACACTAGCATTTTTTTCCCCATGGTTAAAAAAAAATCACATTAAATATATATAATGTTGATATAAATAAATCACCTGCCTACCCTAATTTTAAAACCAATGTAACCATGAATAAACATTATTTTGTTTGGCCAAAACAGATTATGATATGTTAAATAAGTTACTAGTGACCATAATCAAGGAAGTAATACTGGAGCATCATTGAATGATGTTTTGTAGTTTAAAGCCATTTCTTAGCACAAGATAGGCTATACATGGTGGCCGGTAAAACTGGTGGAGGATGAACCCAGAAAATTCCAGTGAGTACCACTGACACATGAGAAGCTACTGGTAAGCTTTCTCACATACCCACATTGGCTGAAGCAATCTCAAACCACTTGGCCAACCGGGGCCCCAATCATCATGTGTATCTGTACTTGACCGTTAATTATTAAGCATTATCAGAAGTCTCACCTGAATTTCTCCCTAGTTAAATACATTCTCACGCTCAGAATTTAGCATGTTTTTCTTTCTAGCTAGAGAAATATTCAGAAAATGAATGTTAATTAATCATTTTTAGTCCATTTTTAGCTAGCTGACTGGCAACAACCAACTGGACTGTTGAGATTATGACAAGTACTAGTGCAGGAGGAAATTTAAAAGCATTTGAGTTTGAGCCCTGATTCCAGTGATACATTGTTTGCATGTATTTGTTTATTATCATGCAGGGAATAATATGTTACCATAGTCGTTCCACATGGAGCATAAAATACCATACTGGGGGTGGGGGTGGGCAACATTTTGAAATAATGAGCTACTAGTCTTCCATAGTTTCAGTGACGATAATGATAATGGTCTCCAAATTATAATTTTTTTTAATTATGTATTAGGCTACTGAAATAAAATTTAAATTGCCTAAAACTGATCTTTAGTTGTTCAGGCTGGTATTTGTCCCTACTATTATTGTTTTGTACTTAGCCATACAGATAAACCTGCTGGAGTTGTCACCTGTATACATAGACCTTCTGTTTATAAAGATCAAAATAAAGACCTATTTCATAAAAAGCTTATTTATCCAAAGACAAACCAGGTCAAAATGTCCACCTCTAGATGGTCTTTCAGAGCTCACGCTTCATTTGGTTATGTGCTATAAGGCACTGAATACAAGTTATGATGTCTGTCAGTTAACAGTTTAGTTATACAGTTATGAAACTGTGTGGATGACTTACACTGTGTGGAATACTTACACCGTATGCATGACTTACACTTTGTGTAAAGAAGAAGCCTATTGATTTCCGACTGAAAACCCCAATGTCAAGGTCACTGTGACTAAATGAAGAAAAATAGTTTCTTCAAAATAACTTGTGTTTTCCAACATCATCAGTAACCAAGTTTTTTGTATGGCTTGCACTTGGAATAATTAAAAACCTATTTATTTTGGGCTCCAAAGTTCAATGTCACTGTGGATGAAAGAAAAATATAGTTTCTGCACAGTATTTTGAATTATCTAGCATCTACAGTTACCAAACTTTGAGGATATTTTGAACTTGGTTGTGAGGAAGAACTTGTTGGTTTTAAAGTCAAAAGGTCAAAGGTCACTATGACTAGAAGAATATAAAATGGTTTCTATACAACATTGCTAGTTCTTCCTGACTTGCCTCACACTTTGTGGGTGAATTGCACTTGGGGCAAGGAAAAGGGCAAGTGATTTAGGCCCAGAAATCAGTGTCAATAAAGGAAGAAGAAAATTGGTTTTCACACAATACCATTAGTTCTACATCACGGACCTGGATGGCTTTCACTGATGATAATGAATGGTCAGGGTCACTCTAAAGAAAAAAAAATGTTTGTTGAGCATAAATTTCAATTCCTGCATAGAAGACTGTTAAACTTGGGGTAGTCATAGCATGTACCATGCTCTGTACTTGTGTGTATGTGATTTTGATGATGATGGAACTTAAGCAATACATTGATTGCAGAGATGAGCATTACATGTAAATATACACAGACACATACACACACTGTGTATTGATATTGTGCAAGTGAACATGTAAGGTAAACCCACTTCCAAGAAAAGTTGACGTGGTTAAAGCCTGTCCCACTTTCTAAGCCTGCTTCTTGACAGAGTTTGCATGGTTATCATGGTTGACATTTGACTTAAAAGCTAAATGTACTTACCCCCAAGCTATGTAATGAAAAATGAGTAAAAAATCTGTTAAATGGTCATACATCTATGTGTAAGTAAGTTTATGTTTCTTGGCTTTTGTCAGACTAATTTCACAAGACTTCTGTTTCAGGGTGGAGAATGAAAAAAGCCTATTTTGAGAAACTTGCCAAACCAGCTGTCTGTTACATGATAAATTACTGTCATTGTTGGGACAGAATCAGAGTAATTGCATGCTACAATTTGTTTTCATAAAGTTGAAAATGGACAAGGGGGAAATGGTGATCCTAAAGGGAAAAACTGAAATAACATGAATGGACAAGGGGGAAATGGTGATCCTAAAGGGAAAAACTGAAATAACGAATGAATGAGGGTGAAATGATGATCCTAAAGGGAAAAACTGAAATAATGTAAATGGACGTGGGGGAAATGGTGATCCTAAAAGGAAAAACTGAAATAACGAATGGACAAGGGGGAAATGGTGATCCTAAAGGAAAAAACTGAAAAAACAAATCCTAAAGGAAATATGGCTCTTATTGATGAAATCATTTTTCCTGGAAAATTGTGATTTATGTCAATTGAAGATAGCGGTCATTTTGTTATTAAAAATGCATTGTATCGGAGATTGCTGTATAAAACTTGGGCAATTATCTAACTCATCTGTCAGGTTTTTATTCTGATTGTTACTGTTTGTCGAGCAGTACATGCAGTTTTATCACTGCAAATTAGTGTCTCCAGTGCAGTATACATTCTACTTTCACTATTACAAGCCATGTTCCAAAATAACCACCCCACTGTAGTGTGACCCAGATTACATGTACACACAGGTAACTAGTATCTCATGTGATGGGTTTTCCCAACTTTTTAAACAATTTTATCAATGTTATCTAAGGCAAGACTGGATTTTTGGCTATGGCTCTGTTTACTTTTGTTGCGAGTGGTACATGTGCTGAGTAACTAATACCATTTTTATGAACAATAGGTTTTTCCACGATCTTTATTACAACAGGAAACAATGTCAAAAATAACCCCAACTGATTGTTGGTAAGCACTTGCATATGTTAAAACTGCATGCATGGTCATCCCATATACAACTGCATTAATGCAGATTAAAAATAATTATTAAAAAAAAAATCTGAATCTTAAGTTATACAAATAAAATGTCCGAAGAACACTTTTGCAATGAATTTTTGTCATTGTAGTGGAGACAAATGTATATTATTGTGACCTTTGAACTTGTCATGCTATAATTAAAATAAGGTTAATTTTTTGTTTTCTGTGCTTTTAGATTGCAGGGATTGTTGTTGGTGACTTGTAATGTGGTTTTAGATTGCAGGGATTGTTGTTGGTGACCTGTTTTCAGTGGTTTCAGATTGTAGGGATTGTTGTTGTTGTTCTTCTAGGGTTTAACGCCATTTTTCAGCACAATATAGGCTATACATTGCGGCCAGTATAACTGGTAGAGGAAGAACCCTGGAAAACCCAGGGAAGAACCACCGACCCACGAGAAGCTGCTGGCAGGCTTTCCCACGTACCTATGCTAGCCGAGCCTTGGACTCGAACCTGTGCAGACAGAGGTGAGATTGCAGTGATCCAGAACGGTGAGCGCTTTAGACCACTTGGCCACTCTGGGCCCCTCAGGGATTGTTGTTGGTGACTTGCAATGTGGTTTTATATTGCAGGGATTGTTGTTGGTGACTTGTTTTCTGTGGTTTTAGATTGTAGGGATTGTTGTTGGTGACTTGTAATGTGGTTTTAGATTGCAGGGATTGTTGTTGGTGACTTGTTTTCTGTGGTTTTAGAATGCAGGGATTGTTGTTGGTGACTTGTTTTCTGTGGTTTTAGATTGCAGGGATTGTTGTTGGTGACTTGCAGTGTGGTTTTTAGAATGCAGGGATTGTTGTTGGTGACTTCTTTAATGGCGTTTTAGATTATAGGGATTGTTGATGGTGACTTGTTTCCTGTGGTAATCAAAGCAATGCTAACTGTGCATCAATGAGAATTTTGATGTCCATGTCCAGTAAATGCAAAACTTTTACAGCCTACTACTCTATGATGTAGTCCTTGAATTAACAAAAAAATTGAAAGTTTTGGATCAATTAAAACTCTCATTATAGAATAATCAAGTTTATTTAATATTTATAGACAGTTTATTAGAAAATTGCGTATTACTCTTCTGTATGCTCTTGGGTCCAACTGCAAACAGCGTAGACCCTGATCTGCTGTCACATAATGTGCTGGTACATCAGGGTCTGTGTTGTATGTTCTACTGATTACTTCTGTCAAGCTGCATAGATCCAGATCTCTGAGCACTTTACATGTATGTAAGGGCAAGTTCTGGGTCTATGGAGTTGACATGTATGTGAGGGCACAATCTGGGTCTATGGAGTTTGCATGTATGGGAGGGAAAGTTCTGGGTCTATGGAGTTTACTTGTATGGAAGGGTCAAGATCTGGGTCTATGGAGTTTACAGTTGGATCTGACTGATAAGTAAGTATATATGGTAATCTGTTATTATTGGTAGTTAAACTTACCTTTGTCATAGTGATATCATTATGAATGTGATTTGAAGTTGTCATAGTGATATCATTGTGAATGTGATTTGAAGTTGTCATAGTGATATTGTGAATGTGATTTGAAGTTGTCATAGTGATATCATTGTGAATGTGATTTGAAGTTGTCATAGTGATATCATTGTGAATGTGATTTGAAGTTGTCATAGTGATATTGTGAATGTGATTTGAAGTTGTCATAGTGATATCATTGTGAATGTGATTTGAAGTTGTCATAGTGATATCATTATGAATGTGATTTGAAGTTGTCATAGTGATATCATTGTGAATGTGATTTGAAGTTGTCATAGTGATATCATTGTGAATGTGATTTGAAGTTGTCATAGTGATATTGTGAATGTGATTTGAAGTTGTCATAGTGATATCATTGTGAATGTGATTTGAAGTTGTCATAGTGATATCATTGTGAATGTGATTTGAAGTTGCATCATTATGACCTTACTGGTTTTAGAAGTCTTCAAGTTATCATTTAACTGGATATCTTGCACATTCTGTTTCATGTTCTGGATATTCGAAACGATAATTTATTGAATTACCCGTGATATGTATATAATATTGCACATACATTAGGAGGGTTCACTCTTAATAATTCAATTTCTGTCAGTCATTTATATTTTATGGTATACCATATTTTGTGGATTTAATGGTTGCTACAATGTAAAGATCCAGTAAACTGTGGATTAGTGAATCTGTAACCTTTGGGTTCTGTGGTATATGTAACTGGACTAGCGAATCCGTAACCTTTGGGTTCTGTGGTATATGTAACTGGATTAGCGAATCCGTAACCTTTGGGTTATGTGGTATATGTAACTGGATTAGCAAATCCCTAACCTTTGGGTTCTGTGGTATATGTAACTGGATTAGTGACTCCATAACCTTTGGGATCTATGTTATATGTAACTGGATTAGTGACTCCATAACCTTTGGGATCTATGTTATATGTAACTGGATTAGTGACTCCATACCCTTTGGTTTTCTGGATGTGGAATAAGACTGATGCACCCTTCAGCATGATGTAAGCAGGAATTAACTGAGGTAGAAGTCACCATGGATGAGCATTGTAAGCAGGAACTAATGGATGTTGGAACCCTCTTGGCACAGTGTTGTAATGGATGTTGGAACCCTCTTGCCTCAGTGTTGTAAAGGATGTTGGAACCCTCTTGGCTCAGTGTTGTAATGGATGTTGGAGCCCTCTTGGCACAGTGTTGTAATGGATGTTGGAACCCTCTTGGCACAGTGTTGTAATGGATGTTGGAGCCCTCTTGGCACAGTGTTGTAATGGATGTTGGAACCCTCTTGGCTCAGTGTTGTAATGGATGTTTGAACCTTCTTGGCTCAGTGTTGTAATGGATGTTGGAACCCTCTTGGCTCAGTGTTGTAATGGATGTTGGAACCCTTTTGGCACAATGTTGTAATGGATGTTGGAACCCTCTTGGCTCAGTGTTGTAATGGATGTTGGAGCCTTCTTGGCACAGTGTTGTAATGGATGTTGGAACTCTCTTGGCTCAGTGTTGTAATGGATGTTGGAGCCCTCTTGGCACAGTGTTGTAATGGATGTCGGAGCCCTTTGGCTCAGTGTTGTAAGCAGGAACTAATTGATGTTGGAGCCCTCTTGGCTCAGTGTTGTAAGCAGGAACTAATGGATGTTGGAACCCTCTTGGTTCAGTGCTGTAATGGATGTTGGAGTACTTGTGGCTCAGCATTGTAATGGATGTTGGAACTCTCTTGGCTCAGTGTTGTAATGGATGTTGGAGTCCTCTTGGCACAGTGTTGTAATGGATGTCGGAGCCCTTTGGCTCAGTGTTGTAAGCAGGAACTAATTGATGTTGGAGCCCTCTTGGCTCAGTGTCATAAGCAGGAACTAATGGATGTTGGAACCCTCTTGGCTCAGTGTTGGAAGCAGGAACTAATGGAGGTAGTAGCCACTGTGGGTCAATGTTGATCAGAGGATGCTGGAGCCATGGTGGCTAAGCGGTTTTGAATGCTGGACTTGTGGCCAAAAGGGTATGACCAGTTCCGGTTAGCTGAAATGGTGCAAGACACTTTACCCCAATTGCCTAATTGGGTTGGTGATAATTCCTGTGAAAGTAAATGGTTACTTGAAGTAAATCTATACTAGATGATGATGGGTTAAGATACATATGGAGAAATCAAAGTTTTTAGCAGGTAAATGGTTAACTTATTCAGTAGAACAGTGACTACAAGATCAATATACACAAGCCTGGGCAGCTAACATGAAATGGTCATCTAAGGGTTTAAATTACAGGTTATTTAAAATTACTTTGGATTTAGACAAGTCTATTTCTCTGTACCAAAAATATATATAAGACTTTAATTAATTTTAGAACTACACATCATAAGTTTCCCATTAAAACTGGTAGATGGACCGCTGCTCCCTGTAACAAAAGATATTGCACACTCGTCTATTCTCAAGAAATAGGGATGAATATCTCTATCTTCTGTCATGTTCTCATTATCATGATGACAAAAAATTATACCTCATTTTTACACTTCCAGGACTAACATTTATAAATATAATCAGTTAATAAATACAGGTATGACTTTAAAAAAAATATTTGCAGATTTTTAGATTGTTTTCCAAATATTGTAAACCCTGTTAAACATTATGTAATAACATCACACACAATATTCATGTTCTTTTCCTTATATACCTTATATGTTCTTACTTTACAACCTTGGTGTAATAAAGTTTTGTTTTGTCTTGCTGTAATCAATACCAAACCAAACCATACCTTTCTTAATCCACAAATATTGGCATTGGTACCAATTAAAATGTTGTTAATGTAAGTCCGTAAAAAATATTGGCATAGGTACCAATTAAAATCTTGTTAATATAAGTCCATACAAAATATTGGTATAGTTACCAGTTACAATTTTGTTAATGTAAGTCCATATAAAATATTGGCATTGGTACCAATTAAAATATTGTTAATGTAAGTCTGTACTAATTATTGGCATAGGTACCAGTTGAAATCTTGTTAATATAAGTCCCTACAAAATATTGGCATAGGTACCAATTAAAATGTTGTTAATGTAAGTCCCTACAAAATATTAGCATAGGTACCAATTAAAATGTTGTTATTATAAGTCCATACAAATTATTGGCATTGGTACCAATTAAAATGTTAATGTTAGTCCTTACAAGTTATTGGTTTTGGTACCAATTAAAATGTTATTGTAAGTCCATACAGATTATAGGCATTAAAATTTTGTTATTGTGAGTCAACACAAATTAATGTATGTAAAACCAAAAGTATTTACATGGCAACAGTTGTAAGAAAAAGGCTAGAAGACAGGCTCCAATAAACAAGTTGATCTTAGACATATGGTAGAAATGAATAATTGACTAGAGACATAATTTGTGATTATTTGACACTTTAAAATATTACCACAACTGTATATTATACTATAGTAAATACTATACTACTGCAAAGTATGGATATGTTAGAAAGAACATCATGATCCAGATTTCATCCTGAAGATTAAGAAACTGAGGATACAGGTTATATGTAGATATAAAATATGACTATCCATATACACATTCTGGAAATTTATACCTAATGAAAATGTATAAATTATATTGATCAGCAAATATTTTATTTCACCCTGGCCTGTTTCCCTATTTATATTGTTATGGTATCCATGTACAAACATCACTGACTTGTGTTGTCTTGGCAATCAACCTGCATATATATATATATATATATATATATATATATATATATATATATATATATATATATATTCTTTGTTTAATTCCAGCCCATCCTGACCATAAATACAAAATTATGGGTCGATCCAGAATACAATCATGTTATAATGAAAAATATTTTTGCGTACACTGATGGAACGGTTAGAAAATAATACTTATTGGTGATAAAAAATACCACAGCCCAATGAAGGTTAATGCTGTTTCCACTGTTTCAAGACGATTGATTCTGTTGACAATGTTCATTTTTTTTCTGGCACTCATTTTTTTGTTTCATTGAAGTAATAAGATTATTTCTGTGTTTCTTTGTTTTGTAGTTATTTTGAAATAATTATGTGTCTGTGAACTCGTGTCATATTGGATATGAACTGTCTGTAATGTTCATTTGGTGAGTTCAAGAACTGAATACACAGTGAGTTTTACAAATGTGCATTGATAATTTGCTGGTAAGAAAACCAATGTATTCTTAACACTGACTTTGTTTTTAACGTTAAAACTGCAACTTTTGTGGTTTTTTGTGTGTGTGTGTAGATGATGTCTTTTCTTTGCTGAGCCGATACACCATACCTGTCGGTATGTTTAGTTTCCGGGTATGACTGTGTTGTAATGAGAGTGTAACTGATTCACAATTCTGTTTTGTAATCATTATAAATTATTCACCTAAATAATTTTTCTTCTTAAATGTAATTATTTTATATTCAAAATCAGATTTTTAATTGTTATTTTAGTTTATAACTGTCCCCACGTTCCTTTGATTTCTGGTTGAATCATAAACCTACTGGTCAGAAAATCTGCAGACCGGTACAAAATAGGTCAGGATGATATCTGTAGAAAAGCTATCTGTTCTAGAGTTATACTAAATAGGCCAGTGATAAAAATAGCCATTTGTGTTTACCAATACAAAATAGCACACATATAAGCAACCAGGTGCACATACATTGTACATAATGCAGTTGCGGTAAATTTTTCCAATGGTTTAAATTTAAGTGACAGGTTTTTTTTCCCCAATGAAAATTGTCAGCTTTTGCATTTAACAAATCAATCATTTCAATGCAGCTGTCAGCATAGGTTGGCACCCTTTTATTCATTGGACATGTCCTTCAATTCATCAGCAGGTTAGTATACAGAGAATTGGTTAAAATAAAAAAAAGATGAATTTGTAGGCTGTAAACATTTACTGTATGTGTAATTCACTCCTGCTGTCAGGAATTGACTTTGTTCCTGCTGTCAGGAATTGACTTTATTCCTGCTGTCAGGAATTGACTATAAACACACACAGACAGAGATATATATATATATATGGTACTATATATATATATATATATATATATATATATATATATATATATATATATATATATATCACATTTAAAACCAGAAGTACTATTAGAGAAAGAAAAAAAAAACAATTAGCCATCAGGAGACAATGATTTTGTTTGAAAAATCATTCATCAAGAAGTAAAATTTAATCAGTTGTGAATGAAAATTGTAGATTGAGGGACATAGTGAGTGTCTCTGTCTAGACAGTATGGTGGAGTTGGGGGACGTGGTGAGTGTCTCTGTCTAGACAGTATGGTGGAGTTGGGGGATGTGGTGAGCTATGTGTTGGCAGTTTGTTGGAGTGGCAGGCATATTGAGTGTATGAGTGGGCAGTCTGGTGGATTGGGGGACATGGTGAGTGTATGTGTTGGTAGTCTGGTGGAATGGGGGACATGGTAAGTATATGTGTGTGTGGACAGTCATGTGGAGTGGGGAATATGGTGAGTTTATACATGTGGACAGTCTAGATAATTTTCTTTCCACTTTATTATTGACATTTTTCATCCACCATGATATTTTATCATTTATCAGTTCTTTTAAAAACTATTTAGATGGGAAGAAAAAAAATATATCTTCCATATCAACTTATTCCTTTATGGATATTCAGAGTGTGTGTGTGTGTGTGTATATATATATATATATATAAGAATCACCAGTTCATTTGATCTTTGTGTGTAATTTTCATTAGTCAGATTGCTTCAGTGGCCTAGTGGTTAGGGCATTCGACTCACATGCAGGAGGTTGTGGGTTCGAACCCTGACCAGTTCATACCAGAGACATAAAAATGGTACTAACAGCTGCCTTGATAAATACCTGGTGTCAGGATAATGTGACTGGGTGGGACATCATGCTACATGTTTGCGGCATGATGCCTCAGTGCTAGATATCACTATAAACTGCCACACTACAGACATCATAGTTATATGACTGCAAAATTGTTATGCTACATTAAAAATTCAAATCACACACTCATGAGAGTCCATTCCACTGATACAAAATATAGTTGGTGCATGATTCTTATATGGTCTGTGTGACAAGTCATGTTGCATCCGACATGCATATTGGATACATGATTCCTGTATGGTCTGTGTGACAAGTCATGTGTACATCCAACATGCATATTACACTCATGATTCCTGTATGGTAATTGTGACAAGTCAAGTGTACATCCAACATGCATACTAGATACACGATTCCTGTATGGTCTGTGTGACAAGTCAAGTGTACATCCAACATGCATATTAGATACATGATTCCTGGATGGTAATTGTGACAAGTCATGTGTACATCCAGCATGCATATTACATACATGATTCCTGTATGGTCTGTGTGACAAGTCAAGTGTACATCCAACATGCATATTGGATACATGATTCCTGTATGGTAATTGTGACAAGTCGAGTGTACATCCAACATGCATATTACGTACATGATTCCTGTATGGTCTGTGTGACAAGTCATGTGCACATCCAACATGCATATTAGATACATGATTCCTGGATGGTCTGTGTGACAAGTCGAGTGTACATCCAACATGCATATTACATACATGATTCCTGTATGGTAATTGTGTCAAGTTAAGTGTACATCCAACATGCATATTACATACATGATTCCTGTATGGTCTGTGTGACAAGTCATGTGTATATCCAGCATGCATATTGGATACATGCTTCCTCTATGGTCTGTGTGACAAGTCATGTGTGCATCCGACATGCACATTACATACATGATTCCTGTATGGTCTGTGTGACAAGTCAAGTGTACATCCAACATGCATATTAGATACATGATTCCTGGATGGTAATTGTGACAAGTCATGTGTACATCCAGCATGCATATTACATACATGATTCCTGTATGGTCTGTGTGACAAGTCAAGTGTACATCCAACATGCATATTGGATACATGATTCCTGTATGGTCTGTGTGACAAGTCATGTGTACATCCAACATGCATATTACATACATGATTCCTGTATGGTAATTGTGACAAGTCAAGTGTACGTCCAACATGCATATTACATACATGATTCCTGTATGGTCTGTGTGACAAGTCATGTGCACATCCAACATGCATATTAGATACATGATTCCTGTATGGTCTGTGTGACAAGTCGAGTGTACATCCAACATGCATATTACATACATGATTCCTGTATGGTCTGTGTGACAAGTCAAGTGTACATCCGACATGCATATTGGATACATGATTCCTGTATGGTCTGTGTGACAAGTCATGTGTGCATCCGACATGCATATTGGATACATGATTCCTGTATGGTAATTGTGACAAGTCATGTGTATATCCAGCATGCATATTGGATACATGATTCCTGTATGGTCTGTGTGACAAGTCAAGTGTACATCCAGCATGCATATTACATACATAATTCCTGTATGGTCTGTGTAACAAGTCATGTGTGCATCCAACATGCATATTGGATACATGATTCCTGTATGGTCTGTGTGACAAGTCATGTGTACATCCAGCATGCATATTACATATATGATTCCTGTATGGTCCATGTAACAAATCATGCATGTGTATAACATTCATATTGGATACATGATTCCTGTATGGTCTTTGTAACAAGTCATGTGTGCATACAACATGCATATTACATACATGATTCCTGTATGGTCTGTGTGACAAGTCATGTGTGCATACAACATGCATATTGGATACATGATTCCTGTATGGTCTGTGTGACAAGTCATGTGTGCATCCAACATGCATATTGGATACATGATTCCTGTATGGTCTGTGTGACAAGTCATGTGTGCATCCAACATGCATATTGGATACATGATTCCTGTATGGTCTGTGTAACAAGTCATGTGTGCATCCAACATGCATATTGGATACATGATTCCTGTATGGTCTGTGTGACAAGTCATGTGTACATCCAGCATGCATATTACATACATGATTCCTGTATGGTCCATGTAACAAATCATGCATGTGTATAACATTCATATTGGATACATGATTCCTGTATGGTCTGTGTAACAAGTCATGTGTGCATACAACATGCATATTACATACATGATTCCTGTATGGTCTGTGTGACAAGTCATGTGTGCATACAACATGCATATTACATACATGATTCCTGTATGGTCTGTGTGACAAGTCATGTGTGCATCCAACATGCATATTGGATACATGATTCCTGTATGGTCTGTGTGACAAGTCATGTGTACATCCAGCATGCATATTACATACATGATTCCTGTATGGTCCATGTAACAAATCATGCATGTGTATAACATTCATATTGGATACATGATTCCTGTATGGTCTGTGTAACAAGTCATGTGTGCATACAACATGCATATTACATACATGATTCCTGTTTGGTCTGTGTGACAAGTCATGTGTGCATACAACATGCATATTGGATACATGATTCCTGTATGGTCTGTGTGACAAGTCATGTGTGCATCCAACATGCATATTGGATACATGATTCCTGTATGGTCTGTGTGACAAGTCATGTGTACATCCAACATGCATATTACATACATGATTCCTGTATGGTAATTGTGACAAGTCAAGTGTACGTCCAACATGCATATTACATACATGATTCCTGTATGGTCTGTGTGACAAGTCATGTGCACATCCAACATGCATATTAGATACATGATTCCTGTATGGTCTGTGTGACAAGTCGAGTGTACATCCAACATGCATATTACATACATGATTCCTGTATGGTCTGTGTGACAAGTCAAGTGTACATCCGACATGCATATTGGATACATGATTCCTGTATGGTCTGTGTGACAAGTCATGTGTGCATCCGACATGCATATTGGATACATGATTCCTGTATGGTAATTGTGACAAGTCATGTGTATATCCAGCATGCATATTGGATACATGATTCCTGTATGGTCTGTGTGACAAGTCAAGTGTACATCCAGCATGCATATTACATACATAATTCCTGTATGGTCTGTGTAACAAGTCATGTGTGCATCCAACATGCATATTGGATACATGATTCCTGTATGGTCTGTGTGACAAGTCATGTGTACATCCAGCATGCATATTACATATATGATTCCTGTATGGTCCATGTAACAAATCATGCATGTGTATAACATTCATATTGGATACATGATTCCTGTATGGTCTTTGTAACAAGTCATGTGTGCATACAACATGCATATTACATACATGATTCCTGTATGGTCTGTGTGACAAGTCATGTGTGCATACAACATGCATATTGGATACATGATTCCTGTATGGTCTGTGTGACAAGTCATGTGTGCATCCAACATGCATATTGGATACATGATTCCTGTATGGTCTGTGTGACAAGTCATGTGTGCATCCAACATGCATATTGGATACATGATTCCTGTATGGTCTGTGTAACAAGTCATGTGTGCATCCAACATGCATATTGGATACATGATTCCTGTATGGTCTGTGTGACAAGTCATGTGTACATCCAGCATGCATATTACATACATGATTCCTGTATGGTCCATGTAACAAATCATGCATGTGTATAACATTCATATTGGATACATGATTCCTGTATGGTCTGTGTAACAAGTCATGTGTGCATACAACATGCATATTACATACATGATTCCTGTATGGTCTGTGTGACAAGTCATGTGTGCATACAACATGCATATTACATACATGATTCCTGTATGGTCTGTGTGACAAGTCATGTGTGCATCCAACATGCATATTGGATACATGATTCCTGTATGGTCTGTGTGACAAGTCATGTGTACATCCAGCATGCATATTACATACATGATTCCTGTATGGTCCATGTAACAAATCATGCATGTGTATAACATTCATATTGGATACATGATTCCTGTATGGTCTGTGTAACAAGTCATGTGTGCATACAACATGCATATTACATACATGATTCCTGTTTGGTCTGTGTGACAAGTCATGTGTGCATACAACATGCATATTGGATACATGATTCCTGTATGGTCTGTGTGACAAGTCATGTGTGCATCCAACATGCATATTGGATACATGATTCCTGTATGGTCTGTGTGACAAGTCATGTGTACATCCAGCATGCATATTACATACATGATTCCTGTATGGTCCATGTAACAAATCATGCGTGTGTATAACATTCATATTGGATACATGATTCCTGTATGGTCTGTGTAACAAGTCATGTGTGCATACAACATGCATATTACATACATGATTCCTGTATGGTCCGTGTGACAAGTCATGTGTGCATACAACATGCATATTACATACATGATTCCTGTATGGTCTGTGTAACAAGTCATGTGTGTATATAACATTCATATTGCATACATGATTCCTGTATGGTCTGTGTAACAAGTCATGTGTGCATCCAACATGCATATTGGATACATGATTCCTGTATGGTCTGTGTGACAAGTCATGTGTACATCCAACATGCATATTGGATACATGATTCCTGTATGGTCTGTGTAACAAGTCATGTGTGCATCCAACATGCATATTGGATACATGATTCCTGTATGGTCTGTGTGACAAGTCATGTGTACATCCAGCATGCATATTACATACATGATTTTTGTATGGTCCATGTAACAAATCATGCGTGTGTATAACATTCATATTGGATACATGATTCCTGTATGGTCTGTGTAACAAGTCATGTGTGCATACAACATTCATATTGGATACATGATTCCTGTATGGTCCGTGTGACAAGTCATGTGTGCATCCAACATGCATATTACATACATGATTCCTGTATGGTCTGTGTGACAAGTCATGTGTGCATACAACATGCATATTGCATACATACTGCTATACCTCTTTTCATGGTGTACTTGACCAAATATTTATTGAAATGGAAGTGGATGACCTTGAAAAAAATTGTGGAAATTTCCTGAGGTCCCACTGCTGGATTAAAGGAAATTTCCAGAGGTCCCACGGTTGGGTTTAAAGGAAATATCATGAGGCCATGTGGCAGACTTAAAGGTAAAAAAATACATAACATTTATTTCTTTTATAATGTTAATTCCTTCAATGGAAAACATGTAGAAAAATATGGGTACTTGGTACCAAGGCACAGCCTAAAATGAACTCTGCACATGAGGGACTTTTTTCAGTTGATGACGTTTTTCATTTTCATTTAGTGACTGGTCTTAAATTACTCAAGATATATCATTTGTTCATAGAAATGATAGAAGGGAGGAGAGGGTGCCATTGGGGTTATTTGGATTAATAAACAGAACATCACCCAAAAGGTCTTTGAAAGTTTTATGCATGAAATGGATTTCAAACTCACACTGAACCCTGGGTACCAAGGATAGGGGTCAGTGGGAACACTAGCTGAATGCCATTGAATCATGTTGCTATGGGCCTGCAGCTGAGGACTTTATAGATCTCTGTAACTTGCAAATGAGGACTCAGATCTTTGTAACTGATTGATGTTGCTGTGGGCTTGACACTGAGGACATTGGACATCTTTGTAACTGAAATATGTTGCTGTGGATTTGCAACTGAGGACTCAGTAGATCTTTTATAACTGCAAAACTGTTTTACTGTCCCTGGTGAGACTGTCTTGTGGAGTATAGATTTGCAGAAAAGTTTCAGACTTTTATGTGACCCATTTGTCTAGATGAACCAGACATAGTCCAAAGGGTAATGAAGTAGTTTATCACCAAAGCCTGTTATCATGGGTGTCAAATCAAATGTCTTTGGGGTATTTTTGAATTTTTTCATTATGTTATCATTTTAATTACATCTCATTAACTGGCATTTCCTGATTCCTTAATCTGAAAAATGGTCTCATAAAGAAAGGTTCTGTATTGTATCTTGCAATTGGTACCAGTGTTAGAATCTAAATTTTATTATTAGCCCCCCCCCCCTTTCCTTCAGATATGTGTTTTCAATTAAAAGTAGGGTAGGCAGGTTTCTTTGTTTGTTGAAGCATTATATAGTGATTTTTAAATTATTTTTTTTTCTTACCACAGGGGGAAAAAGGGCTAGGGTCTGCACTGAGAAACAGGGTTGTTGGCTGACCAGAAACAAATATATTTTTTTTGGCTTACTTGGATTTCTTCCCAACTGGAAAAAAAAATCAAATTGCAAAATCCTATTTCAAATTGTCATTTTTTATTCATTTGCTGTCATTATTTACTTGTACATTGTAGTGCTTGAGTTTCAGAATAACAAAACAATATTTTCTATAAATTTTATTGTAATTTTTATTTTCATTTTTTTAATATGAAAAAGATCACATGTACAGCTTTGTAGTTTTTGGAACATGCAAGATTCGTGAATAGTCAGCCTCAAGGGGGTATTTAGGACAGCTGTTTCATTTTTTTAAGGATAATTGTAAGGGTGTTTTTGGGACAACCATTAATTTTTTTAGGGATACTCTCAAGGGTGTATTTGGGACAGCCATTTCATTTTTAGGGATAATTGTAAGGGTGTTTTTGGGACAACCATTCAGTTTTTTAGGGATACTCTCAAGGGTGTATTTGGGACAACCCTTTTCATTTTTTAGGGTTAATCGTAAGTGTGTTTTGGGGACAACAATTCAGTTTTTTAGGGATACTCTCAAGGTGTATTTGGGACAGCCATTTCATTTTTTAGGGATAATCTGGAGAATTTTATGCATATATCTGTGAATGGTGTCCCAGAAAAATGCACTAGCAGAGAAAGTCATGAGAGGAGACATAACTAGATTTTACCTTAATACTGACAATATTGTGGGGATATTTCTTTATTTATGAATGAAATGACCTGCTTCCTCTTAAAAATAGAATGTTGGTGTCATTGTCCACATTATTAGGCTAAATGCTAAACAGTTTACCTTATGGTAAAGCATTCCATGTTGAAATAAAATTTAGATACTATAAGGAGTTTTAGTTATGATTTGCATTATAGTGTTGGAAAATTCAGCATCACAAAAAATCTCGACTTGTATTTTTCACAGATAGTATTTTGCAAGAATGTGAGTGTTGAATTCAAACCATGCTTATGCGATCATAGTTCCTCTCATTTTATGTGATGTTACCAAGAAGTCCTTCCATGTGTATGCCATGATAGTTCCTTCCATTTTATGTGGTGTTAATGAGATATCCTTACATGTGTATGCCATGATAGTTCATCCATTTTATGTGGTGTTAGTGAGATATCTATCCATGTGTATGCCATGATAGTTCATCCATTTTATGTGGTGTTAGTGAGATATCTATCCATGTGTATGCCATGATAGTTCCTTCCATTTTATATGGTGTTAATGAGATATCCATCAATGTATATGCCATGATAGTTCCTTCCCTTTTTTGTGGTGTTAATGAGATGTCCTTACATGTGTATGCCATGATAGTTCCTTCCATTTTATGTGGTGTTAATGAGATATCCTTACATGTATATGCCATGATAGTTCCTTCCATTTTATGTGGTGTTAATGATATATCCATCCATGTGTATGCCATGATAGTTCCTTCCATTTTATATGGTGTTGCTGAGATATCCTTATATGTGTATGCCATGATAGTTCCTTCCATTTTATGTGGTGTTAATGAGATATCCATCCATCTAATCTGTATGTTAATGTTTCAGCTCAGTAACTTTTAAAGTACTTTAATGTTATAAGGTTTTACTTTTAGAGGACTTAATGTTATGAGGTTTTACTTTTAGAGGACTTCATGTTATGAGGTTTTACTTTTAAAATACTTCATGTTATGAGGTTTTACTTTAGAGGATTTAATGTTATGAGGTTTTACTTTTAGAGGACTTCATGTTTTGAGGTTTTACTTTTAAAATACTTCATGTTATGAGGTTTTACTTTTAGAGGACTTAAATGTTATGAGGTTTTACTTTTAGAGGACTTAATGTAATGAGGTTTTACTTTTAGAGGACTTCATGTTTTGAGGTTTTACTTTAAGAAGATTTCATGTTATGAGGTTTTACTTTTAGAAGACTTCATGTTTTGAGGTTTTACTTTTAGAAGATTTCATGTTATGAGGTTTTACCTTTAGAGGACTTCATGTTATGAGATTTTACTTTTAGAAGACTTCAGGTAATGAGGTTTTACTTTTAGAGGACTTAATGTTTTGAGGTTTTACTTTTAGAAGACTTCATGTTATGAGGTTTTACTTTTAGAGGACTTCTTGTTTATGAGGTTTTACTTTTAGAGGACTTCATGTTATGAGGTTTTACTTTTGAAGTACTTTATGTATTGAGTTCTACTTTAAAAGATTTCATGTTGTGATGTTTTATTTTTAGAAGACTTCATGTTATGAGGTTTTGCTTTTAAAAGACTTTATAATGACGTTTTAGAGATTTGAAGAAGATCTAGAATAAAATTCATTGTTAATATTTTTGGACAAAATTTGAGTTGTGGTCCCTGATTTGATGTAGAACCTTGTTCTTGTGTATATAATCAAGGTACTGTACCCTATTTCCAGGAGCATCCATTTTGTATGGACATATTTTTTGTTCTCCATGAAAATGAATCCTTGTTAACTAGTGTGGTGTATGTCTTTCAGAAGAGCCAACAAAACCCAGTGGATATTTGCCGCAGCATGGGAACCCAAGTACCAGTCTGATGGTTCTGTCTGAAGTCCGCAATGCATTGGTTCCAGATGAAGATGGGGACTTGTAAGACACCTATCTCGTTTTTTGTTTTTGTTCATGTTTTTATCAGTGGCAGTATAAATATCCATACCCTCCAAAGGCTTGGTTTTAAAAAAATAAAATATAATAAGTTTAATTGTGCTGCTCGACCCCATTATTTTCAAAATTTAAATTTTCCATTGCTGTCTTTGCATGTAGTAGATGTTATTGACTTTGGAATCTGATTTGAATAGGGGAACCACATGCTTCTTTCATATTTTATAAGACCATACATTTTTATCTCTACTGCTCATAAAGCACTTAAAATGGGATGACCTGTTGTCCCATATGTCCATCCATTAGTACAAGTATATTAATGGGATGACCCGTTGTCCCATATGTCCATCCATTAGCACAAGTATGTTAATGGGATGACCCGTTGTCCCATATGTCCATCCATTAGCACAAGTATATTAATGGGATGACCCGTTGTCCCATATGTCCATCCATTAGCACAGTTATGTTAACGGTATGACCCATTGTCCCATATGTCCATCCATTAGCACAGTTATGTTAATGGGATGACCAGTTGACACATATGTCCATCCATTAGCACAAGTATATTAATGGGATGACCTGTTGTCCCATATGTCCATCCATTAGCACAAGTATATTAATGGGATGACCTGTTGTCCCATATGTCCATCCATTAGCACAAGTATATTAATGGGATGACCTGTTGTCCCATATGTCCATCCATTAGCACAAGTATATTAATGGGATGACCTGTTGTCCCATATGTCCATCCATTAACACAAGTTTGTTGATGGGATCACCTGTTGTTGCATATATCCATCCATTTTTCTGGTTTTATATGGGTAATGTTTACTATGTGATTAACTGAGGGAGAATGTGACACTTTTCTGGTTTTAGATGGGCAAAGTTTGCTATGTGATTAACTGAGGATGGATTGGGGCACTTTCTGGTTTTAGTTGTGTAATGTTTACTATGTGATCCCCAGAATGGAGTTCCTTATGTATGAATATTTTTCTTACGAAACTATGGGAACAGTGAACCAAGGCACTTGCTCTTACAAAACACAATCTGATAATCTTGAAGTTTTGTTACTTTGATGCCAGTAACGACGGAATCATAAAACTAAATATTTCCTGAATTTTTGTTTTTCTGGTATACTGCTAAATTGAATGACGTAACTTGAAGCCATGTATCTATCTCATTTGGGAGTATGGAGGCTTAGTATCATTTTCATGTTCATAAATGTTTTAAGAATACAGGCACATAAGGCCCTGTGTTGGTCTTCACCAAGCCTTGTCTGTTGAATGCAGCAGGGTTAATATGTTTGTCTTTTGCAAGTTTATCTCATTTAAATATGCTACTGTTTTACTCTGCAAGAAAGACGTGTAGTGAGTTCATGTCTCATCTTTGTGAGAGGGAATATAGCTTATTTGCTAACCGTACTTTTCTTATTGCTCAACAGTTGTCCCAGCCCAGTTATTTCAGTCATCATGTCCAATTGTCCCTGCCAAGTTATCTTAGTCATCATGTCCAGCTGTCCCAGACTGGTTATTTCAGTCTAATCTCAGTCATCATGTCCAGGTGTCCCAGCCTAGTTATCTCGGTCATCATGTCCAGGTGAATCAGTCCAGTTATCTCAGTCATCATGTCCAGGTCTAGCAGCCCATTTATCTCAGTCTTATCTCAGTAATTGTTTCTAGGTGTATCAGCCTGGTTATCTCATTGTGTCCAGGTGTACCAGCCTGGTTGTCTCAGTCATCATATCCAGGTGTCCTAGCCTAGTTATCTCATTCATTGTGTCCAGTTGTACCAGCCTGGTTATCTCAGTCATCATGTCCAGGTGTCCCAGCCTGGTTATCTCAGTCATCGTGTCCATATGTCCCAATTCATTTATCTTAGTCATCTTGTTCAGGTGTCCCAGTCTGGTTATCTCAGTCATCATGTCTAGGTGTACCAGCCTGGTTGTCTCAGTTTTATCTCAGTCATCATTTTTAGGTGTCCCAGTCTAGTTATCTCAGTAATTGTGTCTAGTTGTACTAGCCTGGTTATATCAGTCATCATGTCCAGGTGTCTCAGCCTGGTTATCTCAGTCATCATGTCCAGATGTCCTAGTTCAGTTATCTCAGTCATCATATCCAGGTGTCCCAGTCTGGTTACCTCAGTCATGTTCAGGTGTACCAGCTTGGTTGTCAGTTTTACCCCAGTCATCATTTCCAGGTATCCCAGTCTAGTTATCTCAGTAATTGTGTTCATTTGTTCCAGCCTGGTTATATCAGTCATTATGTCCAGGTGTGCCAGTCTGGTATCTCAATCATCATGTCCATCTGTCCCAGTCAAGTCATCTCAATCATCATGCCCATGTGTCTCAGTCCAGTCATCTCAGTCATCATATCTAGTTGTCCCAGTCTGGTTATCTCAGTCATTGCATCCAGGTGTCTTAGCCTGGTTATCTCAATCATCACGTCCATGTGTCCCAGTCCAGCAATTTCAGTCATCATGTCTAGGTGTCCCAGTCTGGTTATCTCAGTCATTGTATCTAGGTGCTACCCTTTTCAAAATTTTCATTATAAACTACTTTTTCAAAAGTTGGAAGTTTTCCTTGCAAACAAAAATTAACTGTCATTATATCTATTAATTAAATCTGTTAATTTACAGTACTGTCATGGTGTACTTCAATTGGATGCCACTGTCTTCAGGGTCATATTTATATTAACATACTGAGCATGCAAAACAATGGCATATAACTCACAGTGATATTGGTACTGACCACATGTCAGAATGACAAATGTTCAGGATGTTCAATTTAGTTGCTGGTCATTTGTTTTTGGGGAGGGCTAGTTAACAGTGATTGATGCAGGCCCATATGGCTTGTTAAATGTTCTGAACTCCTTATTACAATTTATTGGGAGAGCCAGTTGATTTTCTGCAGCGCTAGTTGATTTCAAGAGAGCTAGTGTTGCTGGCCAATGGAAAAATCACCCCCCTGATGTTAAATTGTAGTTTTGTTTTTAAGAGAGGCAGCTATAGTATGAATGTTATAATTACCTAGATTTTCATAAAGTGTTTTAGGAGCAAATGTAGGAAAAGGTGAGGAAATAATAGTACCTTATGTCGAATTCTTGATATTTTGAGGTGCTATAGTGCAAAAATGGAGGGTTATTTTAATTTGAAAGGAAGGAATTGTGCTTTCCACCGAAGCAAAGAAATCACAGTTGTTTAGTTACATTATTCACCCCACTGGTTGGAAGAGCTACATGTGAGACAAATCCCTTGACTGGGATTTTCTTGTCTCAGTGCAAAAAAGAACATGGATTCTGTTGTTGTTTGCTATAATTGACAGAAATTTTGCGAGTTTGTGATCCACACTTTTCCTTGTCTTGGTTGGTTTTCTGAAGTCAGCCATCTTGGGCAGCAGATGAAAGTCCTTATGATTGATGTCTGTGACCCACATTTTTTACCTTCTGATCTATTTTTACCCTAAAGAGTACTGCAGACTCCCATTTTTTGCTTATTGATCTATTTTTACCCTTAAAAATTATTGCAGACTTGTATAGTAAAATGAATCATAACAAGCATATTGAAGCATGTGTATTAAAATATAGACATAAATAGTAAATTTAACAGGAAAATATATTTACATTGTAAACAGGTATTGCTTGAAGTAATATATATTGTCTTGAGATTCTGGGACCCAGGAATCATAGACTGGACCCAGCACAGGTTTAATTCTGAAGTCTTGGACCCAGGTATCAAGAATAGAATTTTCAGTCCTTTTTTATGGTAGATGAATGATTGATAAGTTAAAATGACAAATGAATTGGTGAGAAAAGAAAATCACTTCAGGACTTGGCACAGTGACAAATAACATCTGAGCAGTGTCCAGACAAACACCGTTGTTGTTGTTGTTCTAGGGTTTAACGCCATTTTTCAGCACAAGATAGGCTATACATGGTGGCCAGTATAACTGGTGGGGGAAGAACCCTGGAAAACCCAGGGAAGAACCACTGACCCACGAGAAGCTACTGGCAGGCTTTCCCACATACCCACGCTAGCCGAGCCTTGGACTCGAACCCACGCAGACAGAGGTGAGATGGCAGTGATCCGGAACGGCGAGCGCTTTAGACCACTCGGCCACTTGGGGCCCCGACAAACACCGTAATACCTTCACTGGGTCTTCCTTTTCTGAGTGCCAACTCCAATTTAGATTGTTTTATTAATCCCACACATAGGTTCTTTTATTAATCCCATACGTAGGTTCTTTTTATTAATCCTATACATAGGTTCTAGATTCATAAAATCACATGCACAGGTGTGAGATATGGTTTTCCTTCACTTGTTGGGGGTGGGTGGGTGGGTCCAAATTTAATGGCTAGGAACTTGGAAGAGCATTCTTCATCCTTCCATATTCTGACCCTTTATGAAATTTCCTCCTATCACACATCATAATTGTATATGACGGATTCTGTTAGTCCCACATCATTTTATATGATGGATTCTATTATTCCCACATCATTTGATATGATGGATTATGTATTCCTACCTCATCATTTATTCGAATTGTGCCAGTATATCTATCAATTTCTTATTTTCAGACCACTGCACATAGCTGTCGTACATGAAAACATTGAGATGGTACAGAAGTTTGTAGACCTGATGTTGATGACCAATAAGAGTATTGACCGCTTCAACAAGGCCCATCAGGTGGGTACTATACTAATCATATACCAGTGGGTACTCTAGAACAAGGCCCATCAGGGGTGGGTACTAATCATATACCAGTGGATATCCTAGAACAAGGCCCATCAGGTGGGTACTAGTCATATACCAGTGGGTACCCTAGAACAAGGCCCATCAGGTTGGTACTAATCATATACCAGTGGATACCCTTCAACAAGGCCCATCAGGTGGGTACTAATCATATACCAGTGAATAACCTAGAACAAGGGCCATCAGGTGGGTACTAATCATATACCAGTGGATATCCTAGAACAAGGCCCATCAGGTGGGTACTAATCATATACCAGTGGATACACTAGAACAAGGCCCATCAGGATGGTACTAATCATATACCAGTGGATACCCTTCAACAAGGCCCATCAGTGGGTACTAATCATATACCAGTGGATACCCTTCAACAAGGCCCATCAGGTGGGTACTAAAGAATAAAGGTGCATCTGGAGAAAACATTTGGGGCTAATCACATAAATAAAACTTACAAAACTTAAATAAAATCATGTACTTAGAAGTTACAAAGAATATATATATATATATATATATATATATATATATATATATATATATATATATATATATATATATATATATATATAGTGGAACCCTGCTATAATGCAATAATTTGGGTCCAAAAAAGTTGGATCGCATTAATAGCAGGGGTCATGTTAATGCAGGGTTTTGACAGTTTTTTCCTTTTTTCAGAGAACTCATTGGTACATATACATGTATTCATGTCTAATGTATTGTAACGTGCCAATGGTCAAGGTCAAATAAAATGGAATAGATGGACAGCTCACGCCTTTTTCAGTTACTAGACCTTTCCAGTGTATTGTAGTGTCAAGAAATCTGTGTTCACTACAAAAGTTCTTATATAGGTCATAAAAGCACAAAACAAAACAAATATAAATAGTCAACACAGTTTATTATATGTCTACAGGGTTGAATGTGTTTTCTTACAAAATCTAGTGCTCAGAATAGTGAATTATATGATTTGCCAATTTTCAGAACAGATGTTTCATTGGCGTCAGCATAAATGTTCCATTTGTCCTAATTCACATCATCTCTAACTCAGATAATCTCAGTTCCCAAACGAATCTTATACAGAAAAAGAAGCTAATTATCCCAAAGTTTGTTCATATAACGTACCGAAGTGGTAATGATTTTGTGCACCCAATCAAAGTTCGGAACCAGACCTGGGTTTGTGTTTTAGAGTCCAATGGTAAATATGGTAGAGGCACAGTCTGGAACCGGATGTTAATAGTGTGTCGCGTTTGTTGACTGAGACACAGTGTGTCCTTTTGAGCGACACAGTCTGAAACCGGATGTCGATAGTGTGTTGCTTGAGTTGAATGTGACAATGGTGGCGCTCACCAGATAATATGTACTTTTGAGAGAGTGACGTATGTAAGGTGAAGTAGTTCGCATTTAAAACATGTACAGTGGAGAGAATGTTCGCATACCTCTATGCTACATTAATGTAATGTGGATGATATTTCTTTTGGATATTGTACTTTTGGAAATTTTACATGATTTAAGCACACTGCTAACTAAAATGACTGCTCCCATGTGTTAAAAAATCAGTCTGAATTAGTCTAAAGTACACTATACATAGCAGCTATTAAAATAGGGAAAATGAATTTTGCCAGACTAGACAATACCAGCTTCTGAACGTGCAATGAATGAATTACCAAATATAAAAAATGTAAAAAGAGTTATCGGCTCTTTTTTATACAGTTTACCTCTGAAGTTCAGGAAGTGAAAATGACCAAGTAGAGCTAGCACTTTTTTGAAAGGTGCACATTTGAAGTAAGGCCAAGCTGTATACTCTATAACCCATAGTACACCCATCAATCATACACCAAAATAAAGGGAATTAAAGGTTCTTTGCATTATACCTAAGATATACAAGGTCTTTTTTAAATAGCCAGTATAACCAGTGAGGAAAGCCGGGGACATTCTTTTTCTTTAAAATCCTAACCCTATGCAAAATGCGAAACTGTGTAGCGCCACCAATGTGTGTCGTTTTGAGTGACACAGTGTGTCGTTGTGTCGGGTATATTATTTCAAGAACTAAATGACACAACCACTACAAAATGGATGGAAATTTGTGATTTCAAAAAGTTACATGAAATTGAATAGGAAATTCGATAATGCCAATCGGAATATTAAATTTCCATTGGATAGCAGACGGCTGTGTTCATGACGACAAAGTGACAATGTCGTCAGCTAAATCCCTCTATGGGAGTTTTTATCTGATATAACGAGGAAATAAACGTTGAAACAATTTCAGAGAAACTTTATAGTAGTCATTATGAGTACTAAATTTAATGTGTCGATAGTAACTAGTCTACCTTGCTTTCAGTTGAGACTTTTTGCTTGGTCTTGAGACCTTTACTGGAATCCAGTAGAACCACAACTGCCAAAACGGCGGATCTCACCCCTATTTATAGGTTTTGGGGACACACTCGGGAAATTCATGACAAAGTTTTCACGAATATGACTAAATATGGAAGAATTCGGAAAGATGAACCTGAGCGCCTCCTAACGGAAAGCCGAGCGCCCAATACACACAGTAGTAATAATGGCGTCTGATTTCAAACGACAAAAATAGCAGTTATTTCACAATAAATTATACAAAGATTCAACATTGATGATGAACGGTTTCGTCACACTGGTGACGAAAAATTATGAACTTACACGAGTCTTACCTTAATCCTGGAGAAAAATGGATACAATTGCCTATTTCTCTCGCAAAATACAAGGTAAGTGATAGCAGTTTACAATCCTCTCATGTACACACTGAGCTTCAAAAATCTTTACCCAGATGATAAATATTTAAACAAATCATTTTTATATGATTTACATATTGTATCAAATCACTTTTCCTTTGTCCAGGCATCATATTACAAAAACTGATACTACAGTTACTGTTATTTGCATTGGAAACAGAGGTATGACTTTCTAACATGAAGGGAATGTAAACAATAAATGGAGATCATAAATTATCTCCAACATTAATGATATGTGCAAATGCACTTTATAAAAATACAAGTTGACAGGTAGTCAGGATTGTTTCAGTATATCATGAATAGGGGGGTATCAACATCATTTACTATTGTGGCATGTGGTTCATCCATAATGCATGTAATTCCATTGAAAAATTGCACACAGATTTTAAATATTCAATAATTTTGTCTCAGATTGTGTCTGAATTCAACATTTAATATATTGCATGAGCAGAGTATTAACACCATCTACATTTATCCATTGTAAATTTCCAATAATTAACACTTGTATGCCCATTCATTTGAACGACTACAGCAAGAATAATTAACAGTGACATTCCATATGTTTGTGGCATTGTATTGTGATACAGTGACATTCCATCTGTTTGTGGCATAGTATTGTGATACAATGACATTCCATCTGTTTGTGGCATAGTATTGTGATACAATGACATTCCATATGTTTGTGGCATTGTATTGTGATACAGTGACATTCCATATGTTTGTGGCATAGTATTGTGATACAGTGACATTCTATCTGTTTGTGGCATTGTATTGTGATACAATGACATTCCATATGTTTGTGGCATTGTATTGTGATACAATGACATTCCATATGTTTGTGGCATTGTATTGTGATACAATAACATTCCATATGTTTGTGGCATTGTATTGTGATACATTGGCATTCATTGTGGTATGTTTGTGGCATTGTATTGTGATACAATGACATTCCATATGTTTGTGGCATAGTATTGTGATACACTGATATTCCATATGTTTGTGGCATTGTATTGTGATACAATGACATTCCATATGTTTGTGGCATTGTATTGTGATACAATGACATTCCATATGTTTGTGGCATTGTATTTATGATACAGTCACATTCCATATGTTTGTGGCATAGTATTGTGATACAGTGACATTCCATATGTTTGTGGCATTTTATTTATGATACGGTGACATTCCATATGTTTGTGGCATAGTATTGTGATACAGTGACATTCCATCTGTTTGTGGCATTGTATTGTGATACAGTGACATTCCATATGTTTGTGGCATAGTATTGTGATACAATGACATTCCATATGTTTGTGGCACTGTATTGTGATACAATGACGTTCCATATGTTTGTGGCATTGTATTGTGATGCAGTGACATTCCATATGTTTGTGGCATTGTATTGTGATACAATGACATTCCATATGTTTGTGGCATTGTATTTATGATACAGTGACATTCCATGTGTTTGTGGCATTGTATTGTGATACAGTGACATTCCATCTGTTTTTGGCATTGTATTGTGATACAGTGACATTCCATCTGTTTGTGGCATTTTATTTATGATACAGTGACATTCCATATGTTTGTGGCATTGTATTGTGATACAATGACATTCCATATGTTTGTGGCATTGTATTGTGATACAATGACATTCCATATGTTTGTGGCATTGTATTTATCATACAATGACATTCCATATGTTTGTGGCATTGTATTTATGATACAGTGACATTCCATATGTTTGTGGCATTGTATTTATGATACAGTGACATTCCGTATGTTTTTGGCATAGTATTGTGATACAGTGACATTCCATCTGTTTGTGACATAGTATTGTGATACAATGGCATTCATTGTGGTATGTTTGTGGCATAGTATTGTGCTACAATGGCATACAGTGTGATATGTTTGTGGCATTGTATTTATGATTTATGATGCAGTGATATTCCATACGTTTGTGGCATTGTATTTATGATACAGTGACATTCCATATGTTTGTGGCATTGTATTTATGATACAGTGACATTCCATATGTTTGTGGCATAGTACTGTGATACAGTGACATTCCATCTGTTTGTGGCATAGTATTGTGAAACAGTGGCATTCCATCATGTATGTGGCATTGTATTGTGATACAATGGCATTCATTGTGGTATGTTTGTGGCATAGTATTGTGCTACAGTGGCATACAGTGTGATATGTTTGTGGCATATATTGTGATACAATAGCATTCCATTGTGATATGTTTATGCTGTTGTATTCTCAAAATACTCTTTCAGTTTTAAAAATTATTGTCTTCATTACATATGGAGGACTTCAGAGATCTATAGGTTACTCCTCATGGCCAACAAAGTGTAATACAGCTCACTGGTAAAATTATGGTTACATATGTAAGTAACATTTTGTTTTGTACCTGCAACTATTAAAAACTGACAAGAGCAGATTTAGTCCATTTCTTGATATTTGTTTTTTACTTTGTAGACTTCAGTGTTACATTGTACTCCACCATATCTGCAGTATTGTAAATGGGAGATAATTACAAAATGCAGTTAGTAGCACTAGTTGTCATAAAGCAGATCCAGGGGTAATGAAATGAATAACATTATCATGATTTCTTATTTTTAGACTCCTTTGCATCTTGCTGTGTTAATAAATTGCCTGGAGGCGGTGCGTATCTTGCTGAAGGGTGGTGCCAATCCTAACTTGGTGGACAAGGAGGGTTACACTTCCTTCCATCTGGCTGTTAAGCTCAACCAATCTCAGTGTCTGACCATCCTGCTGACCGAGAGCAAGCACAATCTGGATGTTAACTACCGGAACTACCAGGGTTATGCCCCAATCCACACTAGTGTAGAAATGATGAACAGAGATCTGGTCCGACAATTGCTGGATGCTCGTGCAGATATTAATATCACGGTGAGTTATCTCCCCTTTCGTTAGAAACAGATACATGCTAATTCCTGTGCAAAGACAGTGTGGAGAAATCTAATCTGTATGGGGTCACTTGGTACATATTATCATCTTCTGACAGAGTGACAGGTGTAAGGTGAAGTTGTTTCCATGTTGTAAAAAACTCATTCTGAATTAGTCTAAAGTACACTATCTTTTGCAGTCATTAAAATAGGAAAAACAAATTTTGCCAGACTAGACCAGACCAGCTTCCAAAAATGCAATTAATGAATTACCAAATATATAAAATGTAAAAAAAAATTCCAGCATTTTTTTACACTTTACCTCTTAAGTGCATGGAGTGAAAAATGACCAGGCAAAGCTAACATTTTTTTTTAACCAGTGCACATCTGAAGTAAGGCCAAACTGTATGCTTTATAACCAACATTAGACATGTCATCGTACCTTAAAATAAAGAGAATTAAAAGTTCTTATAAAAACACCTAAGATATACAAGGTCTTTTTTATATAGCTAGGAAAATGGGAAATTCTTTTTCTTTATAAATTTATCCCTATGGAAAATATGAAACTGTAGAGCACCACCCATGATATTAACATTTTGTTATAGATTAGGCTGTCAGAGTCCTGGGCTTGAATCCTAAAATCTGATAGTTTGATTTTCATACCTGTCATGAGCTAGATAAATAAATTATTATCACTTGCCCAGATTTTATGACATATAAATTTATGTAAATATTGAATCAGTACAAGTAAACCTTTCCAGGGTTTTTAAACCCTATACCTGTATACTTATACACTTTTTCTCACTATTTTGAGATTTCAAAGACATCAATATAAAAAACAAATATTTACAAAATAGGAGCTCAGAATATGTTTAAATTTAAAGCAATATCCATGTCCCATGTCATGATTGCAATAACCATGTCCCATGTTGTAATTGCAATATCCATGTCCCATGTTGTAATTGCAATATCCATGTCCCATGTTGTAATTGCAATATCCATGTTCCATGTTGTAATTACAATATCCATGTCCCATGTTGTAATTGCAATATCCATGTCCCATGATGTAATTGCAATATCCATGTCCCATGTTGTAATTGCAGTATCCATGTCCCATGTTATAATTGCAGTATCCATGTCCCATGTTGTAATTGCAATATCCATGTCCCATGTCATGATTGCAATATCCATGTTCCATATTGTAATTGCAGTATCCATGTCCCATGTTGTAATGCAATATCCATGTCCCAGTTTGTAATTGCACATATTTTTAGAGGGGTATCTGTTGTATGTGCTGGAATTGATATCATTTTGAATGTGACTGATATGTGTCTAGCCCATGGTAAAATTTAACAATTCTGTCTTTGGGAAAGATACTAATGTTTCATGGGAAACAGTTAAGGGCATGTCTAATGAATCAGCATTATACTGCTTGCTCCAGATGAATGCCTCTACTTCAAGAATATATAACGTACTTTTGGTATATGACAGGAAATGGCTTTACATTTGATGTATGGTAGCGAAACAAATCATTTTTGTATCATGTGAATTTATTCAGTACTTGTCTAAATAGTTTCCATTTAGACTTATCTTAGGGTTTTCTGTGATACTCACCAGCAGAGAATTAGTTTATAACTGAACATCACAAAATATTGACAGAATTAGAATTGTAAGTTTAGGCTGGTTACTTTCGTTTTCATTGGGTCCATAGGATTGAGTTATTCCCTTATGCTAGGAGTACATAGGATGGAGGTATTTCCCTTATGCTAGGAGATGACAAACTGCTCCCAGATTGAAGGTAATAAACAATGGCACAGCCCTTACATCATATCAACTTTGGGTCAGTCTCATTATTAGTGGGAGTATTTCAGGAAAACATTATTGCAGTATATTGCAATATTGCATGTTCATATTGCAATTCTTATCAATGTGTATTAGTTATTTACAGCAGTATTGTTTCATTTTATGTACTGAAATTTTGAATGAAATAGACAAAAACACATCACACTTTTTACTTTACAGAAACACCCACTGAATACACTAAATCATAAATTATACCTGAATGGATGGCCATGTTGACATAGCTGACACAGCAGCTACCTTGAAAATCTTGTCATCATTATTCCACCTGAATGGATGGCCATGTTGACATAGGTGATACAACAGCTACCTTGAAAATCTTGTCATCATTATTCCACCTGTATGGATGGCTATGTTGACATAGGTGACACAGCAGCTACCTTGAAAATCTTGTCATCATTATTCCACCTGAATGGATGGCCATGTTGACTTAGGTGACACAACATCTGCCTTGAAAATCTTGTCATCATTACTATACCTGAATGGATGGCCATGTTGACATAGCTGACACAGCAGCTACCTTGAAAATCTTGTCATCATTATTCCACCTGTATGGATGGCCATGTTGACATAGGTGACACAACAGCTACCTTGAAAATCTTGTCATCATTATTCCACCTGTATGGATGGCCATGTTGACATAGGTGACACAACAGCTACCTTGAAAATCTTGTCATCATTATTCCACCTGAATGGATGGCCATGTTGACATAGCTGACACAGCAGCTACCTTGAAAATCTTGTCATCATTATTCCACCTGTATGGATGGCCATGTTGACATAGGTGACACAACAGCTACCTTGAAAATCTTGTCATCATTATTCCACCTGTATGGATGGCCATGTTGACATAGGTGACACAACAGCTACCTTGAAAATCTTGTCATCATTATTCCACCTGAATGGATGGCCATGTTGACTTAGGTGACACAACATCTGCCTTGAAAATCTTGTCATCATTACTATACCTGAATGGATGGCCATGTTGACATAGCTGACACAGCAGCTACCTTGAAAATCTTGTCATCATTATTCCACCTGTATGGATGGCCATGTTGACATAGGTGACACAACAGCTACCTTGAAAATCTTGTCATCATTATTCCACCGGTATGGATGGCCATGTTGACATAGGTGACACAACAGCTACCTTGAAAATCTTGTCATCATTATTCCACCTGAATGGATGGCTATGTTGACATAGGTGACACAGCAGCTACCTTGAAAATCTTGTCATCATTATTCCACCTGAATGGATGGCTATGTTGACATAGGTGATACAACAGCTACCTTGAAAATCTTGTCATCATTACTATACCTGAATGGATGGCCATGTTGACTTAGGTGACACAACATCTGCCTTGAAAATCTTGTCATCATTACTATACCTGAATGGATGGCCATGTTGACATAGCTGACACAGCAGCTACCTTGAAAATCTTGTCATCATTATTCCACCTGTATGGATGGCCATGTTGACATAGGTGACACAACAGCTACCTTGAAAATCTTGTCATCATTATTCCACCTGTATGGATGGCCATGTTGACATAGGTGACACAACAGCTACCTTGAAAATCTTGTCATCATTACTATACCTGAATGGATGGTCATGTTGACATAGGTGACACAACATCTGCCTTGAAAATCTTGTCATCATTATTCCACCTGTATGGATGGCTATGTTGACATAGCTGACACAGCAGCTACCTTGAAAATCTTGTCATCATTACTCCACCTGAATGGATGCCCTTAGTGTTTCCACTAAAGGATGTCTCGTTGTTCCTAAATGAAAATAGTGCTGATTATATCCAATATGGTTGCCAAAGATGTCAATCTGAAATTCTTAAATATCAAAAGTGGTTTCAACACTCAGCAGACATTGTTTCAGGAGAAGCAGTAGCATTACCAGGGAGCAGTTTGAACACAAGCAAACATTGTTTCAGGAGAAGGAGTAGCATTACCAGGGAGCAGTTTGAACACAGGCAGACATATTGTTTCAGGTGAAGCAGTAGCATTACCTGAAAGCAGTTTGAATACGGGCAGACATATTGTTTCAGGAGAAGCAGTAGCATTACCTGGGAGCAGATAGGCAGACACAGCCTTAGTTTCTTAATTGCAAAGATGTAATAAAGATCATGTTTTGCAGCTTGATGGAGGCCAGTGGTAAAGTTAGGTAAACAGAGATTTTTAAAAATTTACAGTAAAAATGTGTGGTACATTTCTGATTTGATAAACATGTCTGTAGATGGGAGACAATTATTACATAGTACCACTGTATTTTCAGCATGTTTACCAACATGTACAGGGAAATTTAGTCATCACTAGGTTTGTATTTGAAATGTCACTGTATTTTTAGCATGTTTACCAACATTTACTGGGAAATCTGGTTGTCATCAAGTCATGTATTTTGAAATGTCACTGTATTTTTAGAATGTTTACCAACATTTACTGGGAAATCAGGTTGTCATCAAGTCTTGTGTTATGAAATGTCACTGTATTTTTAGCATGTTTACCAACATTTACTGGGAAATGTAGTTGTCATTAAGTCTTGTATTATGAAATATGTCTTTAAATTTTTTATTTGTTTCAGGATGGTAAGAGTGGAAGAACAGCTTTGTTCCATGCAGTGGAAACCAGACAAATGGCAATGGTAGATTTCCTACAAAGCCATGAGGCTAATACAGATTTGCCTAACTATGCAGGGGTTACACCACTGTATTATGCCCAAACCAGAAACTTTACTGAGATCTCCAGCATTCTGTTGAAGGGCATTGATGGCAACAGGGTCTCCTCAGACAGGGTAACTATCAGTTACTTGTGTCATATACATATATATATATATATATATATATATATATATATATATATATATATATATATATATATTGCATAATGGCATTCATTGATATTTAGGGCATTGGTAATCTCAACTACTTGTGTCATTTTTATATAGATTGCATAATATCGTTCCATGCACATATCTGAGTTTATTATTTGTAAGTTGTGCAACATAATTGTGATGAAATCATGTAAAACAATAACATCATGTCTATGGCATCCAAATCTACATCTGTGTTAGATAACTTCATTACTTTATGGTTTATTAAATAAGATAAGTGGTCAGTTACAAATGACAATAAAGAATTTGTGGTAGTATAGTATGACTACATTGTTTGGAGAGTGAATCATTATGTAATAAATGAGTAGTAGACCACTGTTAATGTAAGATGTTAATGTAGGCCACTGTTAATGTAAAATGTTAATGTAGGCCACTGTTAATGTAAAATGTTAATGTAGGCCACTGTTAATGTAAAATGTTAATGTAGGCCACTGTTAATGTAAGATGTTAATGTAAGATGTCAATGTAGGCCACTGTTAATGTAAGATGTTAATGTAAGATGTTAATGTAGACCACTGTTAATGTAAGATGTCAGTGTAGACCACTGTTAATGTAAAATGTTAATGTAGACCACTGTTAATGTAAGATGTTAATGTAGACCACTGTTAATGTGAGATGTTAATGTAGACCACTGTTAATGTAAAATGTTAATGTAGGCCACTGTTAATGTAAGATGTTAATGTAGACCACTGTTAATGTGAGATGTTAATGTAGACCACTGTTAATGTAAGATGTTAATGTAGACCACTGTTAATGTGAGATGTTAATGTAAGATGTCAATGTAGACCACTATTAATGTGAGATGATAATGTAGACCACTGTTAATGTGAGATGTTAATGTAAGATGTTAATGTAGACCACTGTTAATATAAGATGTTAATGTAGGCCACTGTTAATGTAAGATGTTAATGTAGACCACTGTTAATGTAAGATGTTAATGGAGGCCACTGTTAATGTAAGATGTTAATGTAGACCACTGTTAATGTAAGATGTTAATGTAAGATGTTAATGTAGGCCACTGTTAATGTGAGATGTTAATGTAGACCACTGTTAATGTAAGATGTTAATGTAGGCCACTGTTAATGTAAGATGTTAATGTAGGCCACTGTTAATGTAAGATGTTAATGTAGGCCACTGTTAATGTGAGATGTTAATGTAGACCACTGTTAATGTAAGATGTTAATGTAGACCACTGTTAATGTAAGATGTTAATGTAAGATGTTAATGTAGGCCACTGTTAATGTGAGATGTTAATGTAGACCACTGTTAATGTAAGATGTTAATGTAGGCCACTGTTAATGTAAGATGTTAATGTAGGCCACTGTTAATGTGAGATGTTAATGTAGACCACTGTTAATGTAAGATGTTAATGTAGACCACTGTTAATGTAAAATGTTAATGCAGACCACTGTTAATGTGAGATGTTAATGTAAGATGTCAGTGTAGACCACTATTAATGTGAGATGATAATGTAGACCACTGTTAATGTGAGATGTTAATGTAAGATGTTAATGTAGACCACTGTTAATGTAAGATGTCAATGTAGACCACTGTTAATGTAAGATGTCAATGTAGACCACTGTTAATGTAAAATGTTAATGTAGACCACTGTTAATGTGAGATGTTAATGTAAGATGTCAGTGTAGACCACTATTAATGTGAGATGATAATGTAGACCACTGTTAATGTGAGATGTTAACATAGACCTCTGTTAATGTAAGATGTTAATGTAGACCACTGTTAATGTAAGATGTCAGTGTAGACCACTGTTAATGTAAGATGTCAGAGTGGACCACTGTTAATGTAAGATGTCAGTGTAGACCACTGTTAATGTAAGATGTCAATGTAGACCACTGTTAATGTAAGATGTTAATGTAAGATGTTAATGTAGACCACTGTTAATGTAAGATGTTAATGTAGACCACTGTTAATGTAAGATGTTAATGTAGACCACTGTTAATGTGAGATGTTAATGTAGGCCACTGTTAATGTGAGATGTTAATGTAGACCACTGTTAATGTGAGATGTTAATGTAAGATGTCAATGTAGACCACTATTAATGTGAGATGATAATGTAGACCACTGTTAATGTGAGATGTTAATGTAAAATGTTAATGTAGACCACTGTTAATGTAAGATGTTAATGTAGGCCACTGTTAATGTAAGATGTTAATGTAGACCACTGTTAATGTAAGATGTTAATGTAAGATGTTAATGTAGGCCACTGTTAATGTGAGATGTTAATGTAGACCATTGTTAATGTAGGATGTTAATGTAGACCACTGTTAATGTAAGATGTTAATGTAGGCCACTGTTAATGTAAGATGTTAATGTAGACCACTGTTAATGTAAAATGTTAATGTAGACCACTGTTAATGTAAAATGTTAATGTAGACCACTGTTAATGTGAGATGTTAATGTAAGATGTCAATGTAGACCACTATTAATGTGAGATGATAATGTAGACCACTGTTAATGTGAGATGTTAATGTAAGATGTTAATGTAGACCACTGTTAATGTAAGATGTCAGTGTAGACCACTGTTAATGTAAAATGTTAATGTAGACCACTGTTAATGTGAGTTGTTAATGTAAGATGTCAATGTAGACCACTATTAATGTGAGATGATAATGTAGACCACTGTTAATGTGAGATGTTAATGTAAGATGCTAATGTAGACCACTGTTAATGTAAGATGTCAATGTAGACCACTGTTAATGTAAAATGTTAATGTAGACCACTGTTAATGTGAGATGTTAATGTAAGATGTCAGTGTAGACCACTATTAATGTGAGATGATAATGTAGACCACTGTTAATGTGAGATGTTAACATAGACCTCTGTTAATGTAAGATGTTAATGTAGACCACTGTTAATGTAAGATGTCAGTGTAGACCACTGTTAATGTAAGATGTCAGTGTAGACCACTGTTAATGTAAGATGTCAGTGTAGACCACTGTTAATGTAAGATGTCAATGTACACCACTGTTAATGTAAGATGTTAATGTAAGATGTTAATGTAGACCACTGTTAATGTAAGATGTTAATGTAGACCACTGTTAATGTAAAATGTTAATGTAGACCACTGTTAATGTGAGATGTTAATGTAGGCCACTGTTAATGTGAGATGTTAATGTAGACCACTGTTAATGTAAGATGTTAATGTAGGCCACTGTTAATGTAAGATGTTAATGTAGACCACTGTTAATATAAGATGTTAAGGTAGACCACTGTTAATGTAAGATGTTAATGTAAGATGTTAATGTAGGCCACTGTTAATGTGAGATGTTAATGTAGACCACTGTTAATGTAAGATGTTAATGTAGGCCACTGTTAATGTAAGATGTTAATGTAGGCCACTGTTAATGTGAGATGTTAATGTAGACCACTGTTAATGTAAGATGTTAATGTAGGCCACTGTTAATGTAAGATGTTAATGTAGACCACTGTTAATATAAGATGTTAATGTAGGCCACTGTTAATGTGAGATGTTAATGTAGACCACTGTTAATGTAAGATGTTAATGTAGACCACTGTTAATGTAAGATGTTAATGTAGACCACTGTTAATGTATTTTAAGGACATTACATTTTATTTGGTATGCCTATTAATGAAGTTTTAAATTTTTATCATTTATATTGTATTTTGTAAGAATAATCTTTTACTTTAATGGGAAAGTTTATCATACTTTACTCAGTACTAAGTAGTCAGTTTTATGCCTGTCATACATATATAAGTACACACCTACCTACCTACCTACATCATACATACATACATACATACATAGCATGTCAACATATAATTTTATATGGCTTCTGTCTTTTCAGGTTGCAATTCCCAGATTCCATGTCAAATCTGAGTCTAGTATGTCACCCATCTCAAACAGGACCATGATGTCAGTGGGAGATGGATCTTCCTCAAATGTCTCAAGCCCTTGTCAATCTGGACGTGGATCTCCCATGGACCTGTCTGGTGCAGCATCTCAGGGATCTTGTGCTGAAGATCAGAACAATCATGTGTCTCACACTGATGTGTCTTGCCTGCCTGAGCTTGAGAAACGGCTGAAAGACACATCCAGCCTAGGGGAGCTGAAGTATTCCAGAATGTCCAGACTCTTATTTGAGAAAATGGAGACAAACTTTAGTGATACAAAAAGTTCTGTCTCTCATAGTAAAGTGCTATCTGCAGAGCAGAATGATTCAAAAGACAGCATATTAGCTGAAGAGTTACACCAGTTGGATAAATTCAGAGATAGAGTTTCAGAATTAAAATTTCTAAGTCCAGGAAATCAATCTGTACATTCTGAGGAGGCAAAAAGACAAGTGGGACAAAGAAATTCTCCTTTATTAAATACAAAAAGTGATAATTCCAAACAAGATGTTGCATTGACTGCCACACAGATTTCAGCTTCTTGCCAAATGAGGAATATTAAAGAGGAATTTACAACCCCCCAACCTTCCTATCATCATGGCTATTCACAGGGAAAAATATTACAGGATGAGACTGAAGTATCAAAGCATGAGACAAAAGTATATCAGAATGAGATAAAACTATCTCAGCATGAGATAAAAGGACAGCAGCTTTTGGATGATGTTAAGGTTTTTCAGTCTGAAATGGAAGACTCTGAAGTTTCAAGAGGAATACATGGAAGTAAAATTCAGACTCTATATTTTCTTGATGGAACAAGTTTACGTCCTTTGCAAGTCATAATCGACGGTGAGACAATGACTCCAGTAACATTCGCAGATACAAACTCTGTTGAAAGCAGTGCTTTAAACTCTGTGCTGCAGAGAGTGTCTCAGATGCAAGAAAAGAACCTAAAACATGATTCTGTGAGTGGTTCAATTTCTACCTCAGAGAAATCATCTTTAGCTGGATCAGGTGTGGTTGGATGGAAGGGGGAAGTGGAAAAGACGATTGCAAACAGTCATTCATATACATCAAATAAATTTACTTTGACAGAAGAAACATATCACATTAAAACTGAGAGAAAGGAGGATGAAATGGAAAAAGGTTTATTTGTGCCTGTCTCTTTTTCAAGTTCTAGTGAAAATTCTAAATCTGTTCCGCCATCAGTAGATCAGATTCAGCAGAATGTAAGTAAATCGGATTTGAGAAATTCTCCATTTGCTGGGAAAGGTACTGGTAGTATTGAAGAGAATGAACAACAAGTTTCCAGTAAAAAGATAAAATTAGACACCAAGAAGAATTCTGACAGTAAAACTAGTAGTGGCAATAAACCCAAAAGGACTACTAAGCGTGACGAGACGGGTACAAGTAGCAGTTCAGAAAGAGGCAGTAATGATTCTGTACCAAATCTAACTCTAATGTCATTCCCACCTGGACCTGGACCAAACATTTCAAAGAAGCAAACTAACACTGTTACTGTTGGATCTTGCCTGAATCCTGGTCGTGTTCCAAGCACTGTAGCTAACCCACGTCCAGCACCAGTTATGACAGAGGGCACATTGACTCGGATCTCTCCTGCAATAAAAGCAAAGATTTCCCAAGCCCTTATGTCACAAAGAAAACAGGGTGTGAATCGAGTCCAGCCACCTCAATCTGACTAAACGTATGTCAGTTACATTCAGAGACTTTGTTTTTCAGATGTATATGACACATCTAGACACAGTGCATCTATTTATTTCTTGGTAACTTTAATAAAGAAAGGAAGTGTATTATTTCTGTGATTATTATGGACATTCAGTTATTAGAGGGTAGATTATTTCGAGTTTTATCTGGAAATAGACCCACTGTCAAAACCTTTAGAAGGGGTTAGATTATTTCAAGTTTTATCTGGAAAAAGACTCTGTCGAAACCTTTAGAAAGCTAAAGCTGTAGAACTTTGACACAAAGTCGAACCACTTTTCATGGAGCTTTATTTTGTTTACGTTCACATTATTTAATACATGTGATTGTTCATGCATTAATTTTACACTAGATGTGTACAGTATAGCATACTTTTACACGCTTTTTTCTTGAGCGTTTTGGCAGATTTTAGCATGCATTTATCATATATAATTAAATCTTATTTCAGTCCAGAGCTTTGATAATTTTGTGAATAGATTTATGTTGGGTCTACATGAAAGTGAAGAAAACTGCAAATCATTGTTTTCTATCTGTCTGTGTCTCATCTCTTCCTAATCCATACATTGCAACCAGAATAACCAAAGATTCATTTTTGATTTGTCCCAAGCATGCCAACCTCATTCATTTGAATCAATACAATGTTTCCCAGACATTTCTAAGAAAGTATATCTTAAAGCACATAAACATATCTAAATTTTTCTTCAGTACCCTATTGAGTTTAAACCTTTTGTGGTTAACAAGTGTGCTGGGATTTCCATCTTGAATATCATGTGACACTGGTACAAATGTGGGCTGGAATTTCCGTCATGAATATCTTGTGATAATGGAACAAAACGTGCTGCAATTTCCATCTTGAATAGTACATGACACCAGTACAAAAAGTGGGCTGAGCTTTCCATCTTGAATAGCATATGATACCAGTAAAAAAGTGTGCTGCTATTTACATCTTGAATAGTATGTGACACCAGTACAAAAAGTGTGCTGCTATTTCCATCTTGAATATCATGTGACACCAGTACAAAAAGTGTGCTGAGCTTTCCATCTTGAATAGCATGTGACACCAGTACAAAAAGTGAGCTATTTCCATCTTGAATAACATGTGACACCAGTACAAAAAGTGTGCTGAGCTTTCCATCTTGAGTAGCATGTGACACCAGTACAAAAAGTGTGCTGAGCTTTCCGTCTTGAATAGCATGTGACACCAGTACAAAAAGTGTGTTGAGCTTTCCATCTTGAATAACATGTGACACCAGTACAAAAGGTGTGCTGCTTTTTCCATCTTGAGTAGCATGTGACACCAGTACAAAATGTGTGTTGAGCTTTCCATCTTGAATAACATGTGACACCAGTACAAAAGGTGTGCTGCTTTTTCCATCTGGAGTAGCATGTGACACCAGTACAAAAAGTGTGCTGAGCTTTCCATCTTGAATAGCATGTGACACCAGTACAAAAAGTGAGCTGAGCTTTCCATCTTGAATAACATGTGACACCAGTACAAAAAGTGTGCTGAGCTTTCCATCTTGAATAGCATGTGACACCAGTACAAAAAGTGTGCTGAGCTTTCCATCTTGAATAACATGTGACACCAGTACAAAAGGTGTGCTGCTTTTTCCATCTTGAGTAGCATGTGACACCAGTACAAAAAGTGTGCTAGCTTTCCATCTTGAATAGCATGTGACACCAGTACAAAAAGTGTGCTGAGCTTTCCATCTTGAATAACATGTGACACCAGTACAAAAAGTGTGCTGAGCTTTCCATCTTGAATAACATGTGACACCAGTACAAAAAGTGTGCTGCTATTTCCATCTTGAATAGCACATGACACCAGTACAAAAAGTGAGCTGCTATTTCCATCTTGAATAGCACATGACACCAGTACAAAAAGTGGGCCTGCATACCATCATGACTGTAATATCTGTTTTAGATATTGAAAATCGTGTTCAAAACATGCTATGGATGTGAATCATGGATATACATGCCAAGCTCACAATATTTAACTGGTGTTTTGTTTTTCTGTTCTGGAAACCATTGTTAAAAAATATATGTCAACACTAATTACTCTTGGCAGCTAGCTGCATCATTCTTTTAATGTTGACAAGCTAACGTTACAGTATTTCATGTTGAAACGTTTGTACATAGTCCTCAAGTCCACTGTATGCTGCAGTGTCTTCTCAAACATTTTTAAACTAAAACTTGCAGTTCTGTTACTGATTGTGTCAGTCAGTATGCTTTTATTATCTTAGTGTACAGCATGATTCTCTGTCAGTTGGTGATGTATATACATATATATGCATGCATGTATGTATAAATCAGTTTATCCATCCATCCATTCCTCTATCCATCTATCAAACATTACTTCAATCAAGTATTTTGCATGTGAGGCATGTAAGTCATATGTCTTGCAGAAATCTGATAAATGCCATTTCATTATTTTTCATTGTTGAGAATCATTACATCAATGTATTCCATAACAACCACATTAATTAATTGGTTGGTTGATTGATTTAGGGATCTCTTGATATGTTGATTTTAAAGCTAAGAATTGGTTTATAATTTTCATTTGCAATGTACCTTCAATATTTATGAAAACAATTATATCCTTTGAACTCTAATTTCAACCCAACACATTCTAAAAAATGTCAATAGCTTCAAGTAAAAAATGGAAAGGGGTGGGTGTGGGTACATTTTAAGAGAAACAAATCAATCCGTATTGAAACTGAGTTGATTGAAGAATGATTTCAATTGTGTGTTTAAAACCTATCATTAAATATGTCAATAGACCTTCTTTGAAGCTTTCCATGTCAAATTTGACATCATTTTTAAACTTATCATTAAATATTTCAATAGGCCTTCACTGAATCTTTCCATGTCAAATTTGACATCATTTTGAGCAAGATCCTAATGCAGCTTGGTCCAGTCACATTTAAGGAACATTTTCTCTCCTAAAATAGTTCAGTGACTTGGGACATTCTTTAATATGTTGACATACAGACATGTGCATGCAGCTATGTCCAGTCACATTTAAGGAACATTTTCTCTCCTAAAATGGTTCAGTGACTTGGGACATTCTTTGATATGTAGATGTACAGACATGTGCATGCAGCTATGTCCAGTCAAATTTTCTCTCCTAAAATAGTTCAGTGACTTGGGACATTCTTTGATATGTTGACGTACAGACATGTGCATGCAGCTATGTCCAGTCACATTTAAGGAACATTTTCTCTCCTAAAATGGCTCAGTGACTTGGGACATTCTTTGATATGTAAACGTACAGACATGTGCATGCAGCTATGTTCAGTCACATTTAAGGAACATTTTCTCTCCTAAAATAGTTCAGTGACTTGGGACATTCTTTGATATGTAAACGTACAGACATGTGCATGCAGCTATGTCCAGTCACATTTAAGGAACATTTTCTCTCCTAAAATAGTTCAGTGACTTGGGACATTCTTTGATATGTAAACGTACAGACATGTGCATGCAGCTATGTTCAGTCACATTTAAGGAACATTTTCTCTCCTAAAATAGTTCAGTGACTTGGGACGGACTTTGATATGTAGACATACAGATATGTGCATGGGGTGACATAAGGTTGAACACATGTGGTGGAACAGGTTTTTCTTTGTACTGCTGTTATGTTATTTGCTCAAGGGGAAGAACCTTCAATAGGTAGGATGTTTGAGGTTCTGTATAATTTAGTGCCCTTTGTTACATCAACCAATAATGAATGAAAACAAAAATACCATTCAAAAATAGATTTTTTTTTCTTCTTCTATTTCTCTATTTTTAGTAATGGTCTTTTTTCCTAAAATGTTTTGTGCTGTGATTTCTGTTAATATGCATATCATAGAATCAATTGATATATTTCAGTGCCATTTAAGATGCTATTTCACATATAATGAAATCTGAGCCGGTGCAGACCTTTTAGCAAGCTTGTAAGAAAGAAAGTTTGCTGAAGCTGAAAGTAAAGAATGTGCTGAACTAGGAGTGAAAATAGAACGATGCCAGATGGTATCACTACTTTGATTCACCCAGTCAGCTGTTATTGTGTCTTATTGCAGTTTCTAAGAACATTACTATTTTTTCTCAGATGTTGCCCAGAGATCTTCTGACCAGTCCAAACTGTTCCTTTCATTCAAAAGAAAATAACATTAAAGCCTAAATACTAGTATGTAGTGAACTGAGCTTTTGGGGCATTTTTGCATGATGATAAGGCCGATAGGTGTGATTTTGCTTGTTTTAAAAAATGTCACTTTTAGGTTTAGTGATTTCTTTCAGAAGCAGGTATTTACAGAAAATTCAAAATAATCGATGCTCATTTTAAAAAAATATGCTGTGTCCAAGTTATTATTAGGCAGCAGTGGCATAGCTGAGCTGTTAATTAATGCACTTGGATGCATGACCTGTTTCATCTGTGCACATACCCCATGTTTGAGCCTGGATTAAATTTGACATGCCTGACATGAAGATGGACATATCTTACGTCTGTTCACTCATCTGATTTCATCTCTGTACAATAACTAAATTATCCACGTCTACAACTAGCAAACATTGAAGATGGCATACACTTGGGTTATAGAAGAACACTATCGATGTCAAAAGATATAGTTTTGACTGTTACTGAAGGAGGAAAATCAGTTTCAGCAAAATAATTTCAGTACTCTAGTACATAGTTACCAAACTTTGTGGATGGCTTGCAGATGGGGTGAGGATGAACCCAGTCAGTTTTGGAGAAAAACAGTAAAAAGTCACATGGGGTAAGACTAATCAGTGAAAAGTCACATGGGGTAAGACTAATCAGTAAAGAGTCACATGGGGTAAGACTAAATCAGTGAAAAGTCACATGGGGTAAGACTAAATCAGTGAAAAGTCACATGGGGTAAGACTAAATCAGTGAAAAGTCACATGGGGTAAGACTAAATCAGTAAAGAGTCACATGGGGTAAGACTAAATCAGTGAAAAGTCACATGGGGTAAGACTAAATCAGTGAAAAGTCACATGGGGTAAGACTAAATCAGTAAAGAGTCACATGGGGTAAGACTAAATCAGTGAAAAGTCACATGGGGTAAGACTAAATCAGTGAAAAGTCACATGGGGTAAGACTAAATCAGTGAAAAGTCACATGGGGTAAGACTAATCAGTAAAGAGTCACATGGGGTAAGACTAAATCAGTGAAAAGTCACATGGGGTAAGACTAAATCAGTGAAAAGTCACATGGGGTAAGACTAAATCAGTGAAAAGTCACATGGGGTAAGACTAAATCAGTAAAAAGTCATGGGGTAAGACTAATCAGTAAAAAATCACATGGGGTAAGACTAAATCAGTGAAAAGTCACATGGGGTAAGACTAAATCAGTGAAAAGTCACATGGGGTAAGACTAAATCAGTAAAAAGTCATGGGGTAAGACTAATCAGTAAAAAGTCATGGGGTAAGACTAATCAGTAAAAAGTCACATGGGGTAAGACTAAATCAGTGAAAAGTCACATGGGGTAAGACTAACTCAGTGAAAAGTCACATGGGATAAGAGTAAATCAGTAAAAATCACATGGGGTAAAACTAAATCATAAACCAATCCTACTGAATATCATTGGGTAAGGCAGAACCAGATCAGTTGTGCAGCTCAAATGTCAAGATCAGTGACTTAAAGTAGAAAAATGGTTTCTGCACAAAACAATTTGTGATGTACCTTTACCAGTCTGCACATTCATTAGGTAAGAAAGAGGCCAAATTTTGGCCAAAAGGTCATTGGTCAGTCACTAGGTAAAAGTTATTGTTTTTGTTTTTAAATCTCTACTGGTGGTTATAGACCAAAAGAGATTATGTGATGGTCTATTGTGTGTCTGTCTGTCCATTTGTTAGCATAAGTTTATCACCACTCCCTGTAAACTAAATGGAAGGCTGCCATGAAACTTAACATACACATTTATCCCATGGTCTAATAGGTTCTATATCAAAATTATCCCATGGTCTAATAGGTCCTATATCAAAATTATCCCATGGTCTAATAGGTCCTATATCAAAAGTATCCCATGGTCTAATAGGTCCTATATCAAAATTATCCCATGGTCTAATAGGTCCTATATCAAAATTATCCCATGGTCTAATAGGTCCTATATCAAAATGGTGCTGCTAGGACATCAAATAGGGCTTCCACAGAAGCCATCTTGAAAATGATTTTACTACTACTCCCTCTAAATGGCTTGTGTAATTTGTTTGGGGAGAATTAGAATACTGGATGATCCACACCATCTTTATCTTCCTGAATTAATACACCACCAGCCCTTACATCACTTGCATCAACAGACATTTCAAAAGATTGGTTGAATCTGGAGATGAAAGAACTGGTGAACATTGAAGTATGGCCTTTTATTTACCAAGAACCTCCTGATATTTGTCAGACCAGTAAAACTGGTTCTCTTACTCAACAAATTGGTCAGAGTTTAGCAATTATGGATAAATTTGAAAAAATTTCCAACTATATCCATCCGTACCCAAATATTGCATCAGTTATTTTTTTAACTGATGGGCACAGGGAATTCAGAGATGGCCATAACCTTGATTTCTACAGGTTTTACTTGACCATTTTCCACAGTATTTTCTAAAAATGTAAAACAGGCTCAGCAAAACTCACTTTTACTTAAATTGGCAAATTTGCATCACTCTGTCGATCAGTGAATATATGAATGGTTTAGCAGGCGATATTCCAAGGGCTGTATATGTTGACATCACCGTTGTATGGAAACAGCCAATTATACCAGATGATACTTTGTTCATTAAACGTTGGAATGTTGAGGTTCAATTTTTCATACTAAATGTCGTCACTATATATTGTTAGTCTATCCGGAGTAACAAATGCCGAAATTTCTTTGTTCTGTTCATTAGTGGAATTGGCAGGAGACTTTTCAAGAGGTCAAACTTTGTGACTTATTTTGCATTTCCAATTTTGTCAATGTAGTCATCGATTCTAGTATTGGAAATAATTCTGTTTTGGTGACACTGTTCACTTTCCTATAATCAGTACTTGTACAAAAACGTATTATCTGGTTTTGGCACAAGAATACACACTGATTATTTTTACCTGGTTCAGTAAAATAATTCTCAATCAGATATTTATTTTTTCAAACATTCCAGCTTGAAAGGATTCATCCTGTAAGGAATCTGTTTCACAGGTGTAGAATCTACAATTTCAACATCATGGTAGATTTTATTTGCTCAGTTTGGAACATGTGGAAATCAGTGCTCATATTCATGTAACAGTTGAATCAATTCACTATTTTCTTATGGCTTTAGATGTGAACATTTCTGTGTTCCAGATTCTCTAATTTTTTGAACTCCAAAGACTGGTTAAATCAAAGTTATTGCAGTCTGATTGCATGTCATCGTTTAAATCCTCAATGTGGGACAGGTACAACAAAATTGATTGATTAACAGGGCTATATCTATCAACATGTGGCAGAGCTGTGTCTGTGTCCACCTTCTTGTGTTGAGGTTATAATTTAAGTGACTTACTTTTTTTTAAACCATATAAGGAAGAGGATTTTGAAGCGTGCGCAAGAGAACCAGAACTATTCACCACCTATACATTCTTTATATGCATCCATACGGTCTTGACTAAACAGTATTTTTCTACCTGCTTGGTATCTCATGTCACAATATCCCAGACTGCACAAGAACCCACCTGACTGGACCATCCAATGGCAATTTACTTAAAGCTCGTAAACAGGTTTATTATAAATAGTAATATGTATTAAGGATCATAAACACCTATTTATAGATCTTATGCAATCAAAAGGCACTCACCAAAAGTAAGGACACAATACAGATATATGTAACTTCTTATGATGTTAGTTGGTATAAATGGAAATTGTGCCAATCTGATATCCAATATGGCCACCATATAGATAAAAAATTGTCAAGATGGCCACTATGACAGCCAAACTAGAAGTCTGAAGAGCACCATTTTCAATTAAAACAAACCTATGCATTGTAAGGAGTCTTTTAATAGCAATTATCTGTCACTATTGTGTCACTTATACTTTTTCATGGCTGTGAGCCACTATCGTTAGATGTGAACACATATTCCCACATAGTGGAGAATTGTCAGTATGATCCACTCCAAGCATGCTCCATGGTTGAACAAGTGCAGAACTGTTCTCTTTTTTGAGGATGCTAAGCTATATGGACATTATGAGTGAGCTCTACAGATATTATGAACTTCTTGATGCTGTACATCAAATGCTTTTCCACCTCCAGCATACATCCCACATAAAAAAATTAAAATTCATTTTTTCTCGATATCAGATAAACTGAAGTAATAACTCCTGCTCATTACCTCCCTTTGCTGTCATATGTTGCTAGTTTGTAACCTTTGCTCTCGTACAAGCAACATTGTGCAAACAAAAAAAACTTCCGTAAGTCAATGGCAATCTTGATGTGAATTTCAACTATCCATTCAGAAAAATTAACTTACAAAGTGTAGTACCATTCCTCTTCTGGTGGTATAAATTATTTTAAAAATTTAATATTTTTGTGAATTCTTCACTTTTTAGGACTTTGTCATTTTAGGCAGCTTGGTACAATATGCTATTTTTGATCCATGTTGTCATTCATGTTTTCGTGATTGACTATTGTTTGCTCACTCAGTAGCAGGTGATTGTTTTAGTGAATTATTAACATGCGTTAATATATACATTTTTCTTATCTTTGTGTCGTTTCTGGGAAACGTATTGATGAAGTGAAATAAATGCAGAAAGGTTAAAGACAGGGAAGACAGACGAGTCATGTGTGGTATTTACAAAATGTACTTCATTTTAACATGCGATGTTATGGACTGCTGTCTTGCATAAAGCGGCCAAATGGGAAACAAAGTGCAACATTTGCAGCCGTCATGACTATTACATCTTCAGAAATGGGGGGAAACATGTTAAGATACAGTTTTTAAACTCTGGGAATATTTTACACTTGTATTTCGCAGGTAATTCTGGCAAAATGGGGGAAGTCCCCCCTCCCCCAATTTATGGTATATCCTATTAGTTGTTTGATAACACGGTTGTAACAATGTGAGTTTTGTAGTAGTATATTTTGCCACGGTCATTGTGACATGTAACAAATTAAATTGACTAACTGGCTAGGTACCATATTAAATCACTAGACTGAAGTGGTTTTAACATCCCTGGTATTGAGCATGGTTGATTTGTTTATTGGGATAACGGTCAGACAGAAGGACAAGGTGAAGTGAGTTTTTGTTTATGTAGCAAATAAAATGACAATGTGGAGATGATCCAGAGACAAGTTTGTGCCATTTAAACTAAGTGTCATAAGGTGAAATGTTATATGGATCTATTTATTTAATAAGATTGGAATAGAGAATTATTCTAGCTTCGATTGTGTGTGCCAATATTTGGCGGTCAGGTAAATTTAATCCCAAATGGGTAAGATAAATTAGGGTGTGTGTGCTTTCAGACGAAAATCAATGATTTTAAGTATCCACCCTAAAAAAATTAGTCTAAGTTTCTACAGGGAGGCAAGAAGTTCTTAGCTCTGTGGGAGTAGAAAGTATTCTCCTGCTACAAATTGTCCAAGGGACGAGTGTCTGTAAGTTTGAGGGAAATGGAACTTAAAGGCACAGAGAGATTATGCTACGTAGAAGCGAGCGAGTCTTTGAAGCACAAGTTTGCCCCAATCTTACACATGGCGGCTGTAATGAATATCAGAACTGTATTAATTTCATTTAGGACCAACTATACATCATGGGAGGAGGTATTTTAATGAAAACTCCATTGATATAACCATCAAAGTAGTTAGCAAAAATAAACTTGTGCTGGACAAGTGACAACAGCCATCCCATTAGCTCTTATGGCCTATGGCACAGCAGCCATCCCATCAGCTCTTATGGCCTATGGCACAGCAGCCATCCCATCAGGTCTTATGGCCTATGGTACAGCAGCCATCCCATTAGCTGTTATAGCCTATGACCCACAGGGCTAACATTGGTAAATCCATAAAATACAAAGTAAAATCTTTTTTTTTAATACATCAACTGCACACTCTTAAGTTGGAACATTGAATTTTTGATGTGCAGTAGTATACGTGAGGGCTGTTTCACTATCATAAAGCCTGCAAGGAATAGTCGATATCTTGACATTGTATTTAAACACAAAAGAACTGACTACTTACTACAGAGTAAGGTAGATGTATTTTTTTCACAATGAATTAGACTCACAACATCTGTACACCAACTCCTGTTATCTTCCAAAAAGTGATAACTCGTATATCTCATCCACACTGCACATGTGAAAACAAAAAACAAAAAAATAAACATTTTTGATACTTTGTTTATTGCAATAATGTACCCATTTTTTGCTGAACTTCAGACTTTCAAAATGCTTTCATTACGGTCTAAATACATATATAATTACAAACATCAGTTAAATTAATAAACATGTGACACCACAATGGCTTCATCGAGCAGCACTGCAAGCTTAATGCTCTTTCCAGGTCTGCTGTCATTGGAACCCAAACCCTGCCCAGCCAGGTCACATTGATCATAACCTTTAAACTGTCTATACAAATGAGACCTCAATAAATTAGCATATTCTCTTCATTACAATTTATCAAGACAACTAATTACCAGAAAAATTAATTTCAGAAAGAGGACCAACTACTGCCATTATTTACACACAGAGAGTGAGAATTCTTCCTTTTCCATTGACTTGTACTGTACAGTTTGTCATAAGTAAACAGAAATGTATCTATGATAATGTACATAGTTATACTAATAGATAATGATGGCTATAGCTTGAGGCCCTTTTTACCTGACTGTATTTTATAAAGACAGTTTGTGGGCATCAACTGTATAAGAAATTTTAAAAAATCACTCATTTCTTCATTGAAATATTTTAGAATTTTCAAGGTATTAAAGTTTACAAATTTAAAAAGGAAACAAGAAAAATATTATTTTGTTAAATAGCAGCATAGCGATGTACTATTTTGACTGCAATATAGAAAAACTGTCACAAAGCTATTAGTTTCTAAAATATTCTGATGTAAAGAAGACAACTCTGATGTTTTTTAAACTACATTTTTTAACAAGGTGTAAACGAATGTATGTCTAGCAAAAATATATATACTGACAATGTCCTCAGGATACCTAATCTCCACTTGAATGCAACTAAGTAATAATTAAGTTTTAACTTCAGTATAACTTAGTATGAATTAGGCCTAAATTTTAGTATCACTTAGTATGAATTAGGCCTGAATTTTTGTATATCTTAGTATGAAGTAGGCCTGAATTTTAGTATAATTTAGTATTAAGAAGACCTGAATTTTAGTATAACTTAGTATGAATCAGGCCTGAATTTTTGTATATATTAGTATTATTTAGGCCGGATTTTTAGTATAATTTAGTATTAAGTAGACCTGAATTTTAGTATAACTTAGTACCAGGTAGGCCTGAATTTTAGTGTAACTTAGTATGAACCAGGCCTGAATTTTATCACAACTTTGCATTAATATTGCATGATTTGTCCTTAAGTCTCTGTAAATGGGAAGATGGTAATTTACTTTCAGAATCTGTAGTACTCATTTGCATACAAAATTTGTGCAGGGTTGGAAAGTTCAGCCATTGCTGTTCACATATTTGACAGAACTCTACAGCTCTGTGGCAGCATCTTAATAGTGTTGACACTGACAGTATATCTTAATGGCATTGACACTGAAAGTATAACTTAATAGTGTTGACATTGACAGTGTATCTTAATAGCATTGACACTGAACATATATCTTAACAGTGTTGACACTGACAGTATATTGCAAGTGTTGACATTGACAGTATATTTCAATAGTATTGACACTGGAAACATATCTCAATAGTGTTGACACTGAGAATATATTTCATGAGATATAAAATTCTAAATTAAGTGACAGTGATATAATTATCCAAAAAAATGAGTTGGAAATAATCTCCCATAAGACAATCTAATCCTTGCATGAAACATCACCTGCAAATGTATAGCTTTGATCACTGTCAGGTAATAAAGGGAATTCCAAACAACTGATAAACAAACCCATCCCTTGCTAGATGCCAATCTTTGGTAGGTGCCATCCCATGCTAGGTGCCAATCTTTGGTTTAAAGCTTCTTCATAGGTTACATAATAAATGTTAATCTGCATTTAGTTTTCATTGCATATTTCAGTATTTCTGGTGGCCACACCTTCAATTTGTTTTATTTACCATACAGAAAAACCAATAGTTCTACGAATTAATGGCAGTTGCAATGTCTTAATATATCGAAAAGCTTTCTTTCACAATTCCTATTCAGCAAAGGATAATGATTATGATCTCACTATAAGAATCTATTGATTCTGTCTTTTTCCATCAATCATTTCATCTAAGTTGTGACTAATTCTTTAAAACTTAACATATTTTCACAAACACGTAGTATCACATTTTATGGATTTCTTTTAAAATTAGTAACAAGCCAAACAAACCTTCAATGAAAATAAGACAGTTCAGTTAAAAAGGTTCTCATGGTGCTGGTGAAAGAATAAGTTTTTGAAAAAATAATGATAATAATAACTTTAGTACTGAAAACAATGCAAAATAATGATAAGAACAAATTTAACACTGTAAAGCAGTACAAAATACCATTTAGACTATTACCAATAGAACTGTAGAGATCTGTCTGACAACAAGAAAAATTCATGTGTTCTCCAGCTGGCATACTTGCACTGAAAATACAAAATAATATAAATTACACAATGACTTCTCTTGGTGGGGTGAGTGGGATTAGAAATAGTTTTTCAAAATAATAATAACTTGAAGTAATAAATAATATAACTGTATTTTACTGGAAACTATTTAACAAATATTGTCAAAACATGCAAAAAAGCCACAGGAATACATAAGTAGTTTCCGGTGTTATGAACAATTAACTTCTAGGTACACACAAAGTTTGGGGAAAAATGAGAAACATAAACATTAATAAAGAACCTCAAGAAATAAATAACACTATATTTTAACCAATGTTTACAAATATAGTCCAAGGTCGTAATAAGGGATTACACTAGTATATCCATTCTGGTGTTATAACTAATAACTTGTGTGCATGATTACAGTGGTATATCTATTCTTGTGTTATAACTAATAACTTGTGTGCATGATTACACTAGTATATCCATTCTGGTGTTATGATTAATAACTTGTGTGCATGATTACAGTGGCATATCCATTCTGGTGTTATAACTAATAACTTGTGTGCATGATTACACTAGTATATCCATTCTGGTGTTATAACTAATAACTTGTGTGCATGATTACACTGGTATATCCATTCTGGTGTTATAACTAAATAACTTGTGTGCATGATTACACTAGTATATCCATTCTGGTGTTATAACTAATAACTTGTGTGCATGATTACACTGGTATATCCATCCTGGTGTTATAACTAATAACTTGTGTGCATGATTACACTGATATATCCATCCTGGTGTTATAACTAATAACTTGTGTGCATGATTACACTAGTATATCCATTCTGGTGTTATAACTAATAACTTGTGTGCATGATTACACTGGTGTATCCATCCTGGTATAACTAATAACTTGTGTGCATGATTACACTAGTATATCCATTCTGGTGTTATAACTAATAACTTGTGTGCATGATTACACTGGTATATCCATCCTGGTGTTATAACTAATAACTTGTGTGCATGATTACACTAGTATATCCATTCTGGTGTTATAACTAATAACTTGTGTGCATTATTACACTGGTGTATCCATCCTGGTGTTATAACTAATAACTTGTGTGCATGATTACACTAGTATATCCATTCTGGTGTTATAACTAATAACTTGTGTGCATGATTACACTGGTATATCCATCCTGGTGTTATAACTAATAACTTGTGTGCATGATTACACTGGTATATCCATCCTGGTGTTATATCTAATAACTTGTGTGCATGATTACACTAGTATATCCATTCTGGTGTTATAACTAATAACTTCAAGTTTTTTGTATCACATGAAGGACTTTTAGCCAATCTAAATACTCTTTACAAATGTTTTGTAAAACAATTTAATTTTATCATAATGAAACTAAAACTTGTCACACAGCAGTTGTATACTTGCTAATTATTTTATTACAGATGAATAATACTATTGGCTTATGAAATAAAAATATGTGGTGATTAGTTTCAATATTACAGAATACATAGGTAATTTAAATAATATAGTACAGTCTGGTTATTATGAATACATGTTTAGTGAATTCTCAAATTGTGTGAACTACAACAATCACTCACAATACAGTTCCATTTTAAAGCTGGGTATGTTTAAGAACTCCATGGAATGGGTTCATTTTTGTTTTATCACTGATACTAAATTTATTTCACTTGCTGAATACACAGCCTTTTTGGGGAGAAGTTTTCCTCATTTATGTTTACTGTAGATCACTTTTAATGAGAACACAGCCTTGTTGGTGGAACATACCTCACTTGTATTTAATACAGGCCATTTTTAATGCTTCCATGAACAGAGTTATCAAAGTGGGAAACCTTATTAACTTAATTCAGAGACATTATGGCGACCACAGAGTTATTCCTGCTTATAAAATAATTTGTTACTAATGAAAATATTTCACTGGTATGATGGGGTTTGTTAATAACAGGTTGCACTGTAAACATTTTTTTCTTCAAATATACTGAATATTAAAGAAATAAAAATCTTACTACTGCCTGAGGTGACAATTCAAATACATACCTACTATCTTGAGGTGACATTTCTAATACTGACCTACAAGCCTGGGGTTACAATTCAAATATTGACCCATCAGCATGGTGTGCATAATGTGTGGAAAGATGTCTCAAATCTGATTCTTTGTCTAAGTGTAATACAACTCAGCCAGTTACATGAAAGTTTTCAAGCCAATCAATGATTTCAAGTTGTGTAGGTTATTTGGTCCTATGATTTGTTTTCCCCTTCTCTGTGACCAATACAGAAATTTGCAAATGTAAAAATCTGCAAGCTGTATGAACTGATACTGCATACAGAACTTCCTGATAAAACATAAAAAATATTTGGATGAAAAAGACATACTAAATCTGCTTGTTTTGCAAGACAATTCCAATTCCAATCTAACAAATTGGATTGCATGATGTTTGTAAATGATCTTGAAATCTGAATTGTTTTAAATTTAAAAACTGGGTAACCTACATGAAATTTCACTTAACCTACAATTAATTCTAATCTGCCTGGGCTATAGAAATGTCATCACATGACCTGTCACAATAAACTGATGATCAAGATAAACAGGGTTCATATAGGTGAGGTTGTACAACACTCCATTATAAGGGGACATTTCCATACCTTTTAATATATCTTTATAAGGGGAAGTTTCCATTCAATTTAATTTTTGTGTGATCCCCAGCCATGGCAAAAATCAATTAAAAAAAATAACTTTGTGTAAATCTGTGGGGCATATCAAGTGGCAAAATCATGACATTAAACACATAATTTTCCAAAATCACAAAATTGTAATAATGCAATAATTTACTTATACGGCATATAAAGTCCTTTTGCAGAATGACAGTACTGAAATTAGACAGAATGTGTACATGAGATAAAATATACATAAAGTAACATTTTGTGACTATTTTCAGTGACAACTTGCCAGCATGCAACTCTGTGTTGTTATGGAGACACATGATCTTTAACCTCATCCTCCTCCACCTCCTCGCCGTGGTGGTCTATAGCTGGATCCACCTCTAGTTTCCCCCATTAAAGGATTGAAATCTGTATGAGGATACAAAAAGTTACAGTGATTATCACACCAAGATAATGTTTTACAAAAGGCTAGCTACAAATAAAAGGCGTTCTTCCTCCACCAGTTATACTGGCTGCCATGTATAGCATATCTTGTGCTGAAAAATGGCATTAAACCCTAGAACAACAACAAATAAAAGTTTTAAAAAATATGGAAATTAACCAAACTTATTATAAAAATAATTTTTAAAAGATGTTGATGAACAGAAAGCTAACCAAGCAAATAATCTGCTTGATACACCCTGCCACTTTGACTAACTTATTATTGTATCCAACCAGAGGAATGCACAAAGATAAAATGATCTTCCACTGTGATCTACTTGGCATTGTATCAAATGTCCACAACTGTGACCTACTTGATGCTATGGTCACTGAGATGCTCCACCACTGTGACCTATCTGTGTTGTACTCACTGAAAGGAATCCACTTACATAAGATCAAATGTCCCACCATTGTGATCTACTTTGTGCTGTACTCAACAAGATGCCTTATCTGTTGCTGTACCTACTGAGATGCCCAACCAAAACCACCTTCTTGATGCTTTACTCAATGAGATGCCCAACCAAGGCCACCTTCTTGATGCTTTACTAACTGAGATGCCCAACCAAGACCACCTTCTTGATGATTTACTCATTGAGATGCCCAACCAAGGCCACCTACTTGATGCTTTACTCATTGAGATGCCCAACCAAGACCACTTTCTTGATGCTTTACTCAATGAGATGCCCAACCAAGGCCACCTTCTTGATGCTTCACTCCATGAGATGCCCAACCAAGGCCATCTTCTTGATGCTTTACTCATTGAGATGCGTAACCAAGGCCACCTTCTTGATGCTTTACTCACTGAGATGCCCAACCAAGGCCACCTTCTTGATGCTTTACTCACTGAGATGCCCAACAATGACCACCGTCTTGATGCTGTACCTACTGAGATGCCCAATCAAGTCCACCGTCTTGATGCTGTACCTAATGAGATACCCAGCCAAGGTCACCTTCCAGATGCTTTACTCATTGAGATGCCCAACCAAGGCCACCGTCTTGATGCTGTACCTACTGAGATGCCCAACCAAGGCCACCTTCTTGATGCTGTACCTACTGAGATGCCCAACCAAGGCCACCTTCTTGATGCTGTACCTACTGAGATACCCAAACAAGGCCACATTCTTGATACTTTACTCAATGAGATGCCCAACCAAGGCCACCTTCTTGATGCTTTACACATTAAGATGCCCAACCAAGGCCACCTTCTTGATGCTTTACTCATTGAGATGCCCAACCAAGGCCACCTTCTTGATGCTTTACTCACGGAGATGCCCAACCAAGGCCATCTTCTTGATGCTTTACTCATTGAGATGCGTAACCAAGGCCACCTTCTTGATGCTTTACTCACTGAGATGCCCAACCAAGGCCACCTTCTTGATACTTTACTCACTGAGATGCCCAACAATGACCACTGTCTTGATGCTGTACCTACTGAGATGCCCAATCAAGTCCACCGTCTTGATGCTGTACCTACTGAGATACCCAGCCAAGGCCACCTTCCAGATGCTTTACTCATTGAGATGCCCAACCAAGGCCACCGTCTTGATGCTGTACCTACTGAGATGCCCAACCAAGGCCACCTTCTTGATGCTGTACCTACTGAGATACCCAACCAAGGCCACATTCTTGATACTTTACTCACTGAGATGCCCAACCAAGGCCACCTTCTTGATGCTTTACACATTAAGATGCCCAACCAAGGCCACCTTCTTGATGCTTTACTCATTGAGATGCCCAACCAAGGCCACCTTCTTGATGCTTTACTCACTGAGATGCCCAACAATGACCACCGTCTTGATGCTTTACTCATTGAGATGCCCAACCAAGGCCACCTTCTTGATGCTTTACTTGATGCCCAATCAAGTTCACCGTCTTGATGCTGTACCTACTGAGATACCCAGCAAAGGCCACCTTCCAGATCCTCTACTCACTGAGATGCCCAACCAAGGCCACCGTCTTGATGCTGTACCTACTGAGATGCCCAACCAAGGCCACCTTCTTGATGCTGTACCTACTGAGATACCCAACCAAGGCCACATTCTTGATACTTTACTCACTGAGATGCCCAACCAAGGCCACCTTCTTGATGCTTTACACATTAAGATGCCCAACCAAGGCCACCTTCTTGATGCTTTACTCACTGAGATGCCCAACCAAGACCACCTTCTTGATGCTTTACTCATTGAGATGCCCAACCAAGGCCACCTTCTTGATGCTTTACTCATCAAGATGCCCAACCAAGGCCACCTTCTTGATACTTTACTCAATGAGATGCCCAACCAAGGCCACCTTTTTGATGCTTTACTCACTGAGATGCCTAACCAAGGCCACCTTCTTGATGCTTTACTCATTGAGATGCCCAACCAAGGCCACCTTCTTGATGCTTTACTCAATGAGATGCCCAACCAAGGCCACCTTCATAATGCTGTACCTACTGAGATGCCCCACCATGGTGACCTACTTGATGATTAACTCACTGAGATGCCTCACTATTGTGACCTACTTGGTACTGTACTCACTGAAATGAACTGCCACTGTGATTTACTTGGTGGAGTATTCACTAAGATGCCCTACCACTGTGATCTACTTGGTGTTGTATTCACAGAGTTGCCCCTCTACTGTGTTGTATTCACTAAGATGCCCCACCAGTGATCTACTTTGTGTTGTATTTATTAAGATGCCCCACCAGTGATGTACTCTGTGTTGTATTCACTAAGATGCCCCTCTGTTGTGATCTACTTTGTGTTGTATTCACTAGATGCCCCACCAGTGATCTACTTTGTGTTGTATTCACTTAGATGCCCCTCTATTGTGATCTACTTTGTGCTGTATTCACTAAGATGCCCCTCTATTGTGATCTACTTTGTGTTGTATTCACTAAGATGCCCCTCTGTTGTGATCTGCTTTGTGTTGTATTCACTGAGATGCCCCACCAGTGATCTACTTTGTGTTATATTCACTGAGATACCCCACTACTGTGATCTTCTTTGTGTTGTATTCACTGAGATGCCCCACTATTATGATCTACTTTGTGTTGTATTTACTAAGATGCCCCACCAGTGATCTACTTTGTGTTGTATTCACTATCAAAACAATTGATAGCTGGATACTCATGTATATTGCAGTCAAAACAATCTATAGCTGGATACTCATGTACATTGCAGTCGAACAAATCAACAGCACGATACTCATGTATATTACTGTTAAACCACTCCATAGCTTGATACACATGTATATTGCAGTCAAAACAATCCACAGATGGATACACAAGTACATTACTGTCAAACCAATCCATAGCTGGACACTCATGTATACTGCAATCAAAACAATCCATAGCTGGATACTCATGTATATTAATGTTAAACCAATCCACAGCGGGATACACATGTACATTACTGTCAAACCAATCCATAGCTGGATACTTGTGTACATTACTGTCAAGCCAGTCTATAGCTGGATACTCATGTACATTGCTGTCAAACCAATCCACAGCTGGATACCCATGTACATTAATGTTAAACCAATCCACAGCGGGATACACATGTACATTACTGTCAAACCAATCCTAGCTGGATACTTGTGTACATTACTGTCAAACCAATCCATAGCTGGATACTTGTGTACATTATTGTCAAACCAATCCAATGCTGGATACTCATGTACATTGCTGTCAAAACAATCCAAAGCTGGATACTCGTGTACATTGCTGTCAAAACAATCCAAAGCTAGATACTCATGTACATTGCTTCAAAACAATCTAGAGCACGATACACATGTACATTCCTCTCAAAACAATCCAAAGCAGGATACACAATTATACTACTGGTAAAATAATCCACAGCAGGATATGCAATTATACTACTGGTAAAATAATCCACAGCAGGATATGCAATTATACTACTGGTAAAATAATCCACAGCAGGATATGCAATTATACTACTGGTAAAATAATCCACAGCAGGATACACAATTATACTACTGGTAAAATAATCCACAGCAGGATATGCAAATGTACTACTGGTAAAATAATCCACAGCAGAATAAACATATATATTGTCATCAGAACAATCCATACCTGGATACACATGTATACTTCTGTCAAAACAATCCACAGCAGGATACACATGTATACTTTTATCAAAGCAATCCACAGCAAGATACAAATTTATACTGCTGTTAAAATGTACCATAGTATGATAATATAATGTGCCAAGGTAACGCAAAATAGTGATGAACAAATAAAATCATGTATAGATATGAAACAGCACATATGGTTGAGCCAAAGTTTATAAATCTTGGTAGTATAAACCTTGATCCACTGTGCCTGATATCCTGTTACTTAGTAACACAAAACTTTTGGGTAGCCCTAGGTAGTCAAGTGGTCTCTGTGCTCACCTTTACAGATCACTGACATCTCATCACTATGTGTGTCTGTTTGAGTCTTAGACTCTGCCAGCCAGGTTATATGAGAAAGCTAACCAGTAGCTTAGAGTGGGTCAGTGGTTATTCTCAGGATTTTTCTGGGTTTTTCCTTCTCCAGATATACTGGTTGCAATGTATAGACTATTATCATGTGCAAAGAAATGGCATTACACCAAAAAACAACTTCAAAACTTTTGGAAGTTGCATGTTCCAAATTTGTAAAACGTGTTATATTTATTAACCTTGAGTAACAAACCAATCAAAATTTTTCCCCAAAAGGTCATTAAGACAGCTTGAAATATACAAGTTGCTTTATTGTGCCAAATCCCTATGGGATTCAGATTTCGATCTTACCATGATAAGGTTCACATAAAGCATACACATACAAAGGACAGGCCATGCCACACAATCTGTGACTTTTCAGTCTTAAGAAAATAATTATTACAGACAGCATACAGGCACCACGTAAAAAAATATGCCATGCCACATAATCTGTGACTTTTCAGTCTTAAGAAAATAATTATTACAGAAAACATACAGGCACCATGTACAAAGAATAGACCATACCACACAATCTGTGACTTTTCAGGTCTTAAGAAAATAATTATTACAGACAGCATACAGGCAACATGTACAAAGAATAGGCCATACCACACAATCTGTGACTTTTCAGTCTTAAGAAAATAATTATTACAGACAGCATACAGGCACCATGTACAAAGAATAGGCCATGCCACACAATCTGTGACTTTTCAGTCTTAAGAAAATAATTATTACAAAAAGCATACATACACCATGTACAAAGAATAGGCCATACCACACAATCTGTGACTTTTCAGTCTTAAGAAAATAATTATTACAGGCAGCATACAGGCACCATGTACAAATAATAGGCCATACCACACAATCTGTGACTTTTCAGTCTTAAGAAAATAATTATTACAGACAGCATACATGCACCATGTACAAAGAATAGACCATACCACACAATCTGTGACTTTTCAGTCTTAAGAAAATAATCATTACAGACTGCATACAGGCACCATGTACAAAGAATAAGCCATACCACACAATCTGTGACTTTTCAGACTTAAGAAAATAATTATTACAGACAGCATACAGGCACCATGTACAAAGAATAGGCCATACCAATCTGTGACTTTTTAGACTTAAGAAAATAATTATTACAGACAGCATACAGGCACCATGTACAAAGAATAGACCATGCCACACAATCTGTGACATGGCAGTAGTAGGGTGACCATAAAGGGTAATTACACGTAGTTTAATAGTTTTAGTTTTACAATCAGTGCTTATTCTAACAAACATTTGTAGTGAATTCTAAGAAATAAAACTTCTCACCACATCAAAAACATTTTGGAAATACATTTGCAGGACCTGAGTGACAGTAGCTACACATAAAACAAGGTTCAACAGAATGGTTAACTTGCAATTTATGTGGCTTGATTTCATTGCATGTTTGACTGACTGTGTGAGCTCTTTCCTTTATAACGAAGCACTCATAACAGCTGCAAATGAAGGCAGTTTTTAATGCAAAATATAAATTCAGATCAGCATTGACTGGAATTAGTAAGAAAACATACAAACCTGCAAGTCAATCATAAAATAAAACATTATAACATGGAGTCAAAGTATCATAAATATGGACAGAATTCTCTAACATAAATTTGACCCACAGGTCAAATGCTTCCTGGGATATATTTGTCCTGACACATCTGCAATATAAGATAGAACATAAATCCTTATTTATATGAAAATGTTGACATTATTAATTCTAAGAGTGACATTTGCAGACAGGTTCTCTTACCTGTTTGCCTGAGCTTAGGTTTTGTTGATTTCACCTTTGTCCCTGTTGATGCTCCTTCCTCTTCTTGCTGTAAAGAAAATAAATAAATCACTGTATTTGACACATACATGTACCTGTAATGTTGAGACCATTCATGAATTTGACACATACTTGTACAGCTGTGACCTCAGAAGCAAGAGATTAGTATAAAAAATGTTGGAAAATTTCCACAGAATAAATACTGGCCAAATGTATTGTCCTTTCATTTTGATATGCCATATCATAAAAAGTTACTGAATAAACTTGCTGAAGACAATTAAACTAGTGTTTGCATATTCTGGTGTTCTTGGAAATGGAAAGACACTTGCATAAGTTTCATTTCCTTGGAATGACAAAGACAAGGCTATTCTGAAATATCTAGAAAACTAACCAACCAACCCTCATCCCCCAATCATACTGTGGCATTCATCCCCAAAATCATCATGTAATCAAACATCAAATATTTTCCAGCAGAATTTCTTTGATCCTGTATCTAAAATGCTGTTGGGTGGGGTGGGGGGTTACCCTCAGAAATTGCTTTCTGGACTTTAAAAAAAATGTTCATCAAGGACTTTAAAGTCAATTCTAAAACTGTAATGAAAACTGGATGAGGGTTAGGGTTAGGAAAGTCGCAAACTGTAAAATCATAAATGGAGGATTTAATTTTCAATGATTACAAACATACAAAAAATTATATCAGCTAAGAAAAAACGTGTTACTGATTGTGTGTTATGGTATCCAGTGACCCCACAAAGTTATATCCCCCCATGAAATTGTCTGTTCACTCCCACATATATCAGATTTTAGTTTATGTGAAACACTGGAAACCTGGCTGACTACCTGACCCACTCACCTGTAATGGAAAAACATGCTATTACATAAAAATGTACACCAAGCTGGGTGGTTACATTTATCAGAGGGCTGTTGGAGTTCCTCAGCTGTGTGTGACTATTTGGACCAGTAAATTATTTTTGGAACAGGTGTTTGGGGGAAGATTGATGATTATGGATTGAAGTAATTAAACTGTCTGTTTTCAAGAGAACTGCCAGTAGACAGTTTTGAATTAAATTAACCAGCCTTCACTGAAGTGACTCTGCTAATGTTTTCCCCACTTTTAAGGCATAGTGAACAGACAACATATATTGTGTTGACCATGTTATGTATGAGGTCATTTGTCTGAATGCATTCACCAGTGTCTCTCTTCACCAGGACACAAAGTCTGAAACAAATCTCCAAGGCACCTCATTTGAATTGGAACAGAATAAATTTAACAAAATATGTCAAACTTTATATACAGTGTACCATTTCCCATATTTTTGTGGCAGAATCCCATGAAATTAGTTCCCATTTACTTTTGAAAATCATACTCATTTGGTATCACTTTTAGTCTGACATTCACTAGACTGTATTTATAGGTTACTGCATTTGTATGGGAAAATATGAACAAGTTTTTCTAATGGAAATACTGCACAACCTTGGGAGTGGAGTACTGTAATTGATGTGTACCTCAAGTGCAATATGAGACATAATGAGATCCATAGGTATAGGGTAATACAAAATTGCAGTGATACTAATAGCTTTAATACACTTAGTTATAGTATCAGTGTCTGAAAAACTTATTGTGGTCCATCAAACTGGATAAATCAAAATCACCAACTTATGTCCTATTTAAACTGCATGCAGTATTCAATAAGTCAACAAAACAAGCACATTAGAGTAACATCTTCAGTATGCAATTACGGTCGACCTAATTCCAAATGAAGGTTGAAATTAATTTAAAAACAAATTCATGTACATAATAATTGCAAAGGTAAGACTAGTCATTTCTAAATGTGAATCAACATAAAAAATAATTAGTAAAAAACCCTATATTTTTCATCATTCTTGAAACATGCAGCAAATAACTGATTTATTACTTCTATTACAGTATAATCTTGTCAGCTATGAGAACATCTAGGGTGTCTAATTATAACAAAAATAATGTCTTCACCATATATTTTCCCCTTTATGCTATCCAAGGGATCATATATATATATATATATATATATATATATATATATATATATATATATATATATATATATATATATATATTTTTAGAAATGAAACCCAGTGCATTAATTGTACATTTTTATGCACCAAGACCAGCTTTTCTATGTTAGGCACAAAATTAGCACAGTTTGTACTAAAAGACCAGCTATGTTATGTTAGGCTCTAACTTAATTAGCACAGTTTGTACTAAAAGACCAGCTTTGTCATGTTAGGCACAAAATTAGCACAGTTTGTACTAAAAGTCCAGCTATGTTATGTTAGGCACTAACTTAATTAGCACAGTTTGTACTAAAAGACCAGCTTTGTTATCTTAAGCACTAACCTAATTAGTACAGTTTGTTAGGCACTAAATTAGCATTTTGTACTAAAAGATCAGTTTTGATATGTAAGGCACTAAATTAGCAGTCTGTACTAAAAGACCAGCTTTGTTATGTTAGGTACTAACTTCATTAACAGTTTGTACTAAAAGACCAGCTTTGTTATGTTAGGCACCAACTTAACTGGTTTATATTACAATTTTGGAAATAGTTTCATCTGAAAATAGATGCTACAGTGACTTAATGGAAAGAGTCCTTGTGTAAGGCACCAGCCTGGCTCAGCTACAGTGGCAAGAATTTTGATAAAACAGTGATTGGTAGTGATACCCTTATGGACCTAATGGTCTCAGGTACAGTGGTGAGAATTTTGTTACAACAGTGATTGGTAGTGATACCCTTAGGGACCTAATGGTCTCAGGTACAGTGGTAAGAATTTTGATACAACAGTAACTGATTGGTAGTGATACCCTGATGGACCTAATGGTCTATCTCTGAGGGAAAAGGGGACATTTTTGTTGAAGTAAGGGACACGTCTACAAGAAAGGGGTGGGTATTTTTTGATACAAGTGCTAGATACAGGTAATGAAATTTAAATTTCATCTTTTTGGAAGTAGACAATGACTAAAGCAGATCTGTTTATTTGATATTATATAACAGCAAGTGGAATAAAAACAAAGTAACACAGATAAAGATTGCCTTAGTGACCTGGAGTCAGGCAGAGGGGAGGCCAATGATGGTGGGGGAGTGAGGCAGATGGGAGGGTACTGATGGTGGGAGCTAGTAGCTAGTACACTGGATTCACACACACAGTCCCTGTTAACAGTTATTCAGTATAGAGGGAGCAGAGTAATTACACATAAACCCTTTATTTCTATCAAGTTCATAAGCATGCACTGCAATAAAAATTACCTCATTACAAAAGGAAATAGATTTCTGTTTATATACATAAAATTTACGATAAACTTGACATAAAATTGCTATTGTGGGTAATAGGGAAAGTCTTCATGGCATGGAATCAGGAAAGTGTCCACAGGTTGATAATTTGTAAGCAAAACTGATCCAACAGATACTTCATGTTCAATGGTTCTTTTTAAAATAAACAACACTCATTAATAACATAAATAATAATAATAATAATAATAATAACTTCAACAAGAAAAAACTTTTATAAAGAAGGTAACAGTCAGTTTTCACAAAAAAAATGTACAAATGTACATCATAATATATATTTTAAAATTTTAACATCTTTTTATTTAATATTTTACAAAATGTTAATGTCTTTATGTTTTACATTTTAAATTTTCTAAAACAACTTTATATTTTATCTTGTTGCACTTTATATTTACATTTATTTTAAAGGGTTTATCTTTCTGCATTTTTAACAAATCAATTTGACACATTTATAACTATTCCTTAAGTTGACACCATATAGCCACTATTGCGATGAGGTGTTACTATATACACACATACACATAGATTTTTGAACATTAAGTAATATGTAAAATGGTACACACATACTTTTAGCATTAAGTAAACATGTAGTAAATGGTACTACAAATACACATACTTTTAGCATTAGGTAACATGTAGTAAATGGTACTACAAATACACATATACTTTTAGCATTAAGTAACATGTAGTAAGTGGTGTTATAAGTACACATATACTTTTAGCATTAGGTAACATGCAGTCAATGGTGCTACAAATACACACATACTTTTAGCATTAGGTAACATGCAGTCAATGGTGCTACAAATACACACATACTTTTAGCATTAGGTAACATGTAGTAAATGGTACTACAAATACACATATACTTTAGCATTAAGTAACATGTAGTAAATGGTACTACAAATACACATATACTTTAGCATTAAGTAACATGTAGTAAATGGTACTACAAATACACATATACTTTAGCATTAAGTAACATGTAGTAAATGGTACTACAAATACACATATACTTTAGCATTAAGTAACATGTAGTAAATGGTACTACAAATACACACATACTTTTAGCATTAGGTAACATGTAGTAAATGGTACTACAAATACACATATACTTTTAGCATTAAGTAACATGCAATAAATGGTGCTATAAGTACACACATACTTTTAGCTTTAGGTAAAAAAAGAAAACAAAGAGTACTTTTGTTACAAAAAGAAAACAAGAATACCAAGTGCTGGTACTATTGAAATACCTTAGCTTTCGGAGTTCATTCCAAAGTTATGTATACTGGTCTTGATCACATAAGGGAGTTCATTCCAAAGTTATGTATACTGGTCTTTATATGGGAGTTCATTCCAAAGTTATGTATACTGGTCTTAATAAAGGAGTTCATTCCAAAGTTATGTATACTGGTCTTAATAAGGGAGTTCATTCCAAAGTTATATATACTGGTCTTAATAAGGGAGTTCATTCGAAAGTTATGTATACTGGTCTTAATAAGGGAGTTCATTCCAAAGTTATGTATACTGGTCTTAATAAGGGAGTTCATTCCAAAGTTATGTATACTGGTCTTGATTGCATAAGGGAGTTCATTCCAAAGTTATGTATACTGGTCTTAATAAGGGAGTTCATTCCAAAGTTATGTATACTGGTCTTAATAAGGGAGTTCATTTCAAAGTTATGTATACTGGTCTTAATAAGGGAGTTCATTCCAAAGTTATGTATACTGGTCTTAATAAGGGAGTTCATTTCAAAGTTATGTATACTGGTCTTAGTAAGGGGGTTCATTCCAAAGTTATGTATACTGGTCTTAATAAGGGAATTCATTCCAAAGTTATGTATACTGGTCTTAATAAGGGAGTTCATTCCAAAGTTATGTATACTGGTCTTAGTAAGGGGGTTCATTCCAAAGTTATGTATACTGGTCTTAGTAAGGGGGTTCATTCCAAAGTTATGTATACTGGTCTTAGTAAGGGGGTTCATTCCAAAGTTATGTATACTGGTCTTAGTAAGGGGATTCATTCAAAGTTATGTATATTGGTCTTAATAAGGGGGTTCATTCCAAAGTTATGTATATTGGTCTTAGTAAGGGGGTTCATTCCAAAGTTATGTATACTGGTCTTAGTAAGGGGGTTCATTCCAAAGTTATGTATACTGGTCTTAATAAGGGAATTCATTCCAAAGTTATGTATACTGGTCTTAGTAAGGGGATTCATTCAAAGTTATGTATATTGGTCTTAGTAAGGGGGTTCATTCCAAAGTTATGTATACTGGTCTTAATAAGGGGGTTCATTCCAAAGTTATGTATACTGGTCTTAATAAGGGGGTTCATTCCAAAGTTATGTATATTGGTCTTAACATTTTGTGACTAAAATCTTTTGAGGAACAAATTTATGTCATAACACTGATACAGCACAACACTGGTTATCTGGATGCCAATTATCTAGATTATTCATACATATAGGCTATTATTGTGTCCCCTAAAACATTTACCACTTATTACAATGTACATGTGTTTATATTTATTACAATATATATGTCTATATTTATCACAACGTACATGTGTCTATATTTACAACAATGTACATTTGTCTATACTTATTACATTGTTCATGTGTCTATATTTATTACACTGTACATGTGTCTATATTTATTACAATGTATATGTACCTATATTTATAACAATGTAAATTTGCCTATACTTATTACATTGTTCATGTGTCTATAAATGAAACTAATATGATGATCATGATGCTAAGATAAAACAAATGGAATAAAAAACAAACACAAAGACAATCTCCTACAATTACAATAGTATTATAAAAAAAACACAAACACAAAGACAATCTCCCACAATTACAATGGTATTATATATAAAAAAAACACAAACACAAGCACAAAGACAATCACCTACAATTACAATGGTATTATAAAAAAACAAACACAAACACAAAGACAATCTCCTACAATTACAATGGTATTATATATAAAAAAAACACAAACACAAACACAAAGACAATCTCCTACAATTACAATGGTATTATATAAAAAACACAAACACAATGTCCTAAAATTGCAATGGTATTATAAAAAACAAACACAAACACAAACTCTTACAATTACAATGGTATTATAAAAAAAACCAACACAAACAAAAACAATCTCCTACAATTACAATGGTATTATATATATAAAAAACACAAAGACAATCTCCTACATTTACAATAGTATTATATATAAAAAACACAAACACAAGCACAAAGACGATCACCTACAATTACAATGGTATTATATATATATAAAAAACACAAAGACAATCACCTACAATTACAATGGTATTATATATATAAAAAACACAAAGACAATCTCCTACAATTACAATAGTATTATATATAAAAAACACAAACACAAACACAATCTCCTACAATTACAATGGTATTATAAAAAAACAAACACAAATACAAACACAAAGACGATCTCCTACAATTACAATGGTATTATAAAAAACAAACACAAACACAAAGACTATCTCCTACAGTTACATTGGTATTATAAAAAACAAACAACACAAACACAAAGACAATTTCCTACAATTACAATGGTATTATAAAAAAAAGAAAAAAAGTTATCTTCCTAATATAAGAAATAAATTTATTTTATGCCAGGCCATGATTTACAGGATTTTCTGCGAGATGGCTGCCATGGTAGCCATATCTGATGTCAGAAAAAATACCCTTTTCATTAAAGGATCAACTCAGTAAGGGTTCGAACCAGTGACCTCCTGCATCTGAAGCAGACACTCTAACCACTTAGGCCACCGGAGCAGTTGACAACTAGAGCAGTCTTTTCTGTGAAACCACAAATGCATTTAGAAGTAGTAATAACAAGATTTTCAAGATGGCCACTGTGGCAGTATAGGTGGCGCTCTACAGTTTTGTATTTTACAAAGGGTTAGGATTTTAAAGAAAAAGAATTTCCCTGGCTTTCCTCACTCGTTATACTGGCTATTTAAAAAAGACCTTGTATATCTTAGGTATAATGCAAAAAACCTTTAATTCCCTTTATTTTGGTGTATGATTGATGGGTGTACTATGGGTTATAGAGTATACAGCTTGGCCTTACTTCAGATGTGCACCTTTCAAAAAGTGCTAGCTCTACTTGGTCATTTTCACTTCCTGAACTTCAGAGGTAAATTGTATAAAAAAGAGCCGATAACTTTTTTTACATTTTATATATCTGGTAATTCATTCATTGCACTTTCAGAAGCTGGTATTGTCTAGTCTGGCAAAATTCATTTTCCCTATTTTAATAGCTGCTATGTATAGTGTACTTTAGACTAATTCAGGCTGATTTTTTAACACAAGGGAGCAGCCATTTTAGTTAGCAGTGTGCTTAAATCATGTAAAATTTCCAAAAGTACAATATCCAAAAGAAATATCATCCACATTACATTAATGTAGCATAGAGGTATGCCAACATTCTCTCCACTGTGCATGTTTTAAATGCGAACTACTTCACCATACATACGTCACTCTCTCAAAAGTACATATTATCTGGTGAGCACCCCCATAATGAATGTTCATGCAGCACCATTTTCATTTAGAATTAACCAGACCAGGGGTCAGCAACCAAAAACGTGTGCCACATGGATGCACATCACATGGTTTTGTGTGGCATGCAAAGGGCAGCAAAAAATCTCGATTTTAACAGTGTTACTCTCTTACTGGTGGCACACCCTCATTCATTTTGTAATTAAGATGGAAAAAAGTGGCACACTATGTAAAAAAGGTTGCTTAACCCTGAGCTAGACTATGAAATGAATGTTTGTATGTAAATTCTCAGGTTAGTCCATCAAGTCATTCAAAAGCAGTAGTGATAATACAGTGGTATTAATGGATGGACAGACAATGGATATACAATGGACAGATAACAAACAAAAGGCCATCTCACATTCTCTGGTCTAAGGCCATTAGAGCTGAAATTAAATCATAAATGACTTCAAATCTGGTACTATATTTAGTCCCAATCATGGTTTTTATTAAAGTAACTGCATGTGTCATATAAGAGAAAAAAATACTACAAAAAAGCTAGATGTAAAACAAAGGGACTTAGGTTCTACTGAGCAAAAAGAATTTCTATGAATTCCAGGTAAGACCATTTCTTCCTTTTAGCTGTCAAGTGTTGAAACCATCTCTGATATTCTTCAGCAATAACAAGATTTTCAAAGCAGCTGCTGTGGTACACATATTGTATGTCAGCTTGGCACTAGGACAACGTGGACATCATTTGAAGTCTTTTGATAAAACCTAATGTCACAAAAATCATGCCTTCAAGGGGAATTGTTGTTTTTGTTGTTGGGTTTAACGCCATTTTTCAGCACATGATAGGTTATTCATGGCGGCCAGTATTAATGGTGGAGGAAGAACCCGGGAAAAACCTGGAAAGAACCACCGACCCACGAGAAGCTACTGGCAAGCTTTCTCACATACCCACACTGGCTGAATCCGAGACTCGAACCCACACAGACAGAGGTGAGATGGAAGTGATCCATGATGGAGAGCGCTTTAGACCACTCGGCCACTCGGGGCCCCTTCAAGGGGAATAGTGACAAGGATGTTAAGACAGCCATATGGAGCAATATTGGACGAATGACTGGCATCATGATCATTTAGGACCTTCTAGATATCATACTGCTGAAAACCCCATGTAGATATAGCCATGTATTTGGAAAGGGAAGATATAACAATATTTTCAAGATACAACTTTCCACTTGGAGTAGCAATATCAAGAATTTCAACCAGGCTGGACATCACTTCAGTACCATTTTTATTTAAGACCAACTGGACAAATGAAGAAGACTTTTGGTGAAAACCACAAAACAATAAGACTTTTCCTCAAGGATTATTAAGATTGCTGCCATGATAACATAATTTTTCTTTAGGACCCGCTAGACACCATAAGAAGTATTTCATGCTGACAAGGTTTTCAAGATCGTTGGCATGGTGGTCATATCAGACACCATAAGAAATCTTTAGTGATATCTCCATGTTGATATGTTCATTCATTCAGGAGAAGTAGCAATAAGATGAATTTCAAGACGGCCATTTTCAAAGACGGTAAATTACACATCGTAACAAATCTTTTAGTGAAAACCCCATGCTGATATGACCATCCATTCAGGTGGAGTAGGGATAACAAGATTATCATGCTGGCCACTGTGGTGGCCATATTGAATGTCCAAGTAGCACCATTTTCATGTAGAACCAACTAAACCAGGTATGAGTCTGTGCAGGTAGTGAAGGAGGTGTGATATCAATCTTGTGCTAACAGACTTATGTGGACAACAGGCAATGGATGACAGAAAATGGACAATAGACCATTTCATAAGTTCTTCTGGTGTATGACCAATAGAGCTAAATAAAAAATGTTACTTGGTTGAAAATGAAGTTTTGACTTTTACCATAAATTTGAAATATGAATTTTTCATAACATATATGTACCTTTGACATACAGTCAGACATGGTGTAGTGTTAGGAAAATCTCACAGATCTTTCAACACACTTGACATGCATTCAGATATGGTGTGATGTTAGACTCATAGAACTTTCAACACCTTTCACATGCATTCAGGTATGGTGTGATGTTAGACTCATAGAACTTTCAACACCTTTCACATGCATTCAGATATGGTGTGATGTTAGACTCATAGAACTTTCAACACCTTTCACATGCATTCAGATATGGTGTGATGTTAGACTCATAGAACTTTCAACACCTTTCACATGCATTCAGATCTGGTGTGATGTTAGACTCATAGAACTTTCAACACCTTTCACATGTATTCAGATATGTTGTGATGTTAGACTCATAGAACTTTCAACACCTTTCACATGCATTCAGATATGGTGTGATGTTAGACTCATAGAACTTTCAACACCTTTCACATGCATTCAGATATGGTGTGATGTTAGACTCATAGAACTTTCAACACCTTTCACATGCATTCAGATCTGGTGTGATGTTGGACTCATAGAACTTTCAACACCTTTCACATGTATTCAGATATGTTGTGATGTTAGACTCATAGAACTTTCAACACCTTTCACATGCATTCAGATCTGGTGTGATGTTAGACTCATAGAACTTTCAACACCTTTCACATGTATTCAGATATGGTGTGATGTTAGACTCATAGAACTTTCAACACCTTTCACATGTATTCAGATATGGTGTGATGTTAGACTCATAGAACTTTCAACACCTTTCACATGCATTCAGCAACACCTTTCACATGCATTCAGATATGTTGTGATGTTAGACTCATAGAACTTTCAACACCTTTCACATGCATTCAGATATGGTGTGATGTTAGACTCATAGAAATTTCAACACCTTTCACATGCATTCAGATATGGTGTGATGTTAGACTCATAGAACTTTCAACACCTTTCACATGCATTCAGATATGTTGTAGTATTAAGAAAATCTCAGATCTTTAAACACCCTTGACATGCATTCAGATATGGTGCTGTGTTAGGAAAGACACACAAATCTCAAAACAGCTTTGGCAGCCTCAGACTTCAAGCTTCTTAAAGACCTAGACTAGAAGCTCCTAATAGTTCTTACACCTCCTAAAAGATCTGGTTAAGCTGTCAAAGGCTTCCAACCAGTTTGTCATTTCCCTATTTATCAAGGAATTATTCTCACATTGTTCTGATCTTGATGAATTGCAGTATTAAAGGAAATAAAATACAGGCTTCTATTAGTCTACAGTGTTAATGCAATTATTGAACTCTCCTCGACAAGTATGGATTGCCTGATGACAATATCCACCCCTCTTTCCGATTAATGACAAGCCCAATCAACGAGATGGATACATTACCTCCCTCCAATTTCCAACAAGCATTACAATACAATGATTTTAGGAAAAATAGGATGAAATCTCTAAAATGATGAATTCTATATAGTACATTATTTGTTGAGAGGTAAATGATTATAGCTGATAACAGAAGCTTGCCTTTTTTATGATACAGGTTTTGCACCAAGCACTTGCTGGCGTACAAATCATGCAGTTTCTGAAAGTCACATGGAATTTTAAAAACCAATTGATACTAGCATATCATGGTGCAAATATATGTAGATATCTTGTTTACACCTTCAAAAGCTAGATTAGTTTTATTTAGGGTTCAACTGGTATGGTCTTAAGTTTTTGTTATAGTTTGTCAGGAAGAATCTATCTTTTCTTCTTCTTCTTCTTCCAAGAGAGTGATGAGTGCTTGATTAAATACATATAATAATTAACAAAGGTTATAAAATATTAAAAGCTGGTCTCTTGCAGCTTTGTGCACTCTTTAAGCAGTCAAAGTTATTATTATTATTATTATTATTATTGTTGACATCTTCAAAGAATAGCCCTTATGCCAAACAAACATGGTCTCTCAAGACAGGTGGTCTCTCATAACAGGTCACATCACCATACATGTGTGGTTGATAAATAAGTGCATTAAGTATCTTGTCTCTCAATACAGGTGATCTCTCACTGCAGTGGTTTTTCAAAACTGGTTTTACTGTATTATTATCATTATTATTCAAATTTTGGTGTTCTTAAGGTACTCAAAAACTTCAAAACTCATACAGACAAATGGTGAAGAACATAAAACTTTCATGTCAAAGATGTGCAAAAAGAATCCTTTAAAAAAGTGGCAGAGTGACAGATCTTTTTTCACTCTTAAGAAAGTTCTTGTCATTTTACGTATCAATTACTACACATGATATGTTAACATAACATTCACTATACATTTTTTCTTATGGGTTAACTTTTCATTAAGAACAAAAAACCAGAAAAAGTCAGTAATTTGACTGATTGGTGTCTGTTTGTATAATCTCATGAAAAATTTTTTGTACCATGGCAACATGAGTAAAGTGCCAAGAGACATCAGATCATATAATATGGACTGTTCATAGCAGGATTTAAACCTACCACCCATTGCATGTGAGTCTGGCACATTACCTAACGAGTCATGCACAAATGAAGAGCAAAAACAAAGACAATTATGCCTTTCTTTTTTTTGTACAGTATAGTAAGAGACATCCCATCTATCAGAATAAGATAATGGCTTTTAATTAATCCTGTACATTTAGTACACAGTTACTACAATTTGATATCCTGACAAATTGAAAAACCCAATGAGTTTCCCAAAGTAGCCCATGGCTTGATGTCACGGCCCACGTAAATTCTTATACTTTGCCGCCACTTGGCAACCAATCCCCTGTATCAGTCATAAAGCTGTGCAGAAATTTTGCGCAAAAGTATTGTGCAACTACTATAAATACCATATCCATAAATCACTCTAACTTGGAACGGACAACACTCTGGAAACATCTGGACGTAGGAAAGAACACTCTGAACATTCTGTTAAGGTATGTGGTAATACTTGGATATTGTTTTCTATTCATTGACGTTTTCTTTTCATTGACAGGAGTTTATTTCAGTTTTCTTTTTAAATTTTTACTAAAAGCAGAAATTTTATATTGTCTACATCCCAACGTAAATATCTGAATTAGGTTCTTAATAATATCTTTTGAAAGTCTATCATGGCATTCAATAAGTTTTAATGAATGTCTATAACGGCATTCAAGAAGCTTAACTGAAAGTTAATAGCTTTACCATAAAGCGATGCTTTTTAAATTGGGGCTAATGTACAAATTAAATTGGGGCTAATATACAAATTAAATTGGGGCTAATGTACAAATTAAACTGGGCACTTATGTACAAATTAAACTGGGCCTAATGTACAAATTAAATTGGGGCTAATATACAAGTAAAATTGGGGCTAATGTACAAATTAAATTGGGGCTAATGTACAAAATTAAATTGGGGCTAATGTAAATCCATATTTTTGTTTTCATTTTTAGATTAGAGCCTTCTCATTAACCAAACTGACCAGTACATGTACTTTAAAAACAAATATATTGAAAAGAAAATTTTTAATTAAAATATTTTAATTATTTACATAGATTACTACAATATTCATTCTCATGCTAAATAGGGTATAATAAATGTATCACCTTGACTGTGACATACATAAGATCATTTCTCAGTTTACAAGCAAAGAAATTTTTTTTTCAGTTTTTCTTAATGCTACCAGATTTCAAATATCCATAAATGCTAGTTTCTTCAAACCCTGGGTCAAATTCAATGTAGAAATTGCTACTTGCCTCAAAGACATATTTAGAGTGCACTGGTAACGTTCTACAAAATTTAGTTATTTGTTTCAATAGTTGCTGACCTAATTTTCTCTGTAAATATGCCAATATAACTTTTAGCGAGGAATCAATGAGATATGATTTTATACGTAAATATGCTTATATGACTTTTAGTGAGGAATCAATGATACATGATTCTCTATGCAAGTATGCCCATATAACTTTTAGCAAGGAATCAATGATAAATTATTATATATGTATATATGCCCATATAACTTTTAGTGAAGAATTAATGATACATGATATTCTATATAAATATGCCCACATAACATTTAGCGAGAAATCAATGATACATAATTTTCTATGTAAATATGCACATAAAACTTCTAGAGCAGAATCAACGATACATGATTTGACTCAGCTTACCAATTTAAAGGTGTTAAATATCTGCTTTGCTGTTATGAGTGCTAAACAATAAGATTATGTTGAAATGGTGTGAACAATCAATGCTTGACTCGGCTGTATTTACACATAGTCCTTAGCAGTTTCTGGGCTGGGTTTAAGCAAACAACGCCGCCTCAGACCTGCAGACAGATATTGTGACCAGGTCAGGCATTACTTGCTTGTGTTAAGTTACCATTGGCTGTATTTATATGTCGTAGTCCTTAGCAGTTTCTGGGCTGGGATTAAGCAAACAACGCCGACTCAGACCTGCAGACAGATATTGTGACCAGGTCAGGCATTGCTTGCTTGTGTTAAGTTACCATTGGCTGTATTTACACATCATAGTCCTTAGCAGTTTCTGGGCTGGGATTAAGCAAACAACACCGACTCAGACCTGCAGACAGATATTGTGACCAGGTCAGGCATTGCTTGCTTGTGTTAAGTTACCATTGGCTGTATTTACATGTCGTAGTCCTTAGCAGTTTCTGGGCTGGGATTAAGCAAAAAACACCGACTCAGACCTGCAGACAGATATTGTGACCAGGTCAGGCATTGCTTGCTTGTGTTAAGTTACCATTGGCTGTATTTACACATCATAGTCCTTTGCAGTTTCTGGGCTGGGATTAAGCAAACAACACTGACTCAGACCTGCAGTTAGATACTGTGACCTGGTCAGGCATTGCTTGCTTATGTGAAATCACACATGGCAGTATTTACACATCTGATTAGCAGTTTCTGGGTCAGTATGATACAAATTAAGTAATCTTCTATGCCAATAAGATGGAAAACAACACAGACTCAGATCTGTAGGCAGACAGGTTGGTGCCATTCCATCATGCACATGAAGAACAGGTTCTGCAATGTTTGCTCTACTTATGTTTTCAAGGAACCAGCAAATAAAATCTGGCTTGGTAATCAGAAATCTCAGAGCTAAATTTCTTTGAGACTGAATGTCTACAATCAGCCAATCAGAAATGACCTTTCAAATGTAACCTTATTTGTGATTGGTCAATGCATAATGTTAGGCTTAAACTCAATCCAAATTGTTTTTGATTTGTCAGCACATTATGACATGGCTAATATGGATCTAACCTGTTTCCAGTAAGGTACAAAATATTAGTAAATACTGTGCACTGGTAAATACAGTATGAGTAATGTGAATTTTCCTCCACCATGTGATGCCATACAGTAATGAAGCCCAATATGTATCCTGATTGTGAAACTTCACAAGTAATGTGTTTTCTTATAATAAGCTAAAGAATGGCAAATGAATGATGGAAATAAAACTCTTGAATCTTTGATTCTTAGGCCTGGTAACAACAACTTATAAAACATAACATCCAATCAATATTCCAAAATGCCTGAGTGAGCTAAAATTGATATATATGGAGGGAAAACTGATCAATGAATTTGTGACCCTGTTGACTAATTTTCATATTAAGCTGTACTGAAAAATACCATCTTAGTTTAAGACCCAAGGACTGGTAATCATGGTGTCCAACTTCAGCTACCAGGCTGCTTGCTAATGGTATGTCTGAAGTCAGACAATGCAGCTTGCAATGGGGCTACCAGATTGTTGGGCTATTATATATTAAATTCAGACAGCTCAAATTCCTGGAGGTTATCAGATTTTATGGGCTACTGATTCTAGAAGCCATGATGGCTACCAGATTTCTGAGCTATGGTATATCTACGTCAAACAGTCAGCTTCCAGGAGGCACGCCCAGATTGCTAGTTTACCGTACAGGTCTGATAGCCCAGCTTCCTGTGGGGCTGCCAGATTGTTGGGCTAGTATATACTGAATTTAGATAGCCATACTGTCTACTACATGATTTCAAGATATGTTCTACTGAGCTCAATATAAAACATGAAATCCAGGACTAGATTTCTGCAGAGACTTACTCATGCACACTGAAAACTGCAGACCCATTTTTGACAACAGAGAATTCTGAACCCAAAATTCTGGAGCTCATATATGCAGGGAGTTCCACTTGTTTTGTTTTTTTTACTTTCAAAATAAACCTATAAGAATATTCATTAATAAATAATAATAAGGAAAACTAAAGTTTTAAAACTAACAGCTAACAATTTCAGTTTTAAATGCCTTTTCTGGGCTATTAATTACATTTACTCTGGGCTACCAGGTTTAGTTTTATTTGCTTTCTCTGGGTTATTAAATTTGTTCTGACAATAAGGTTAGTTTCTTGATAATCCAACAGGCAACTATCTAATACTCAAATCTGTCTGACTGAAAATTCAAGGAAATGTAAGCATTACCCAATTTACTATTTCTCATAATGAAAACAAGGTTACAGTGGTATGTTCTGTATGTAAAGAGTCCAACATTGTGGCCTATATATAGTACCAATTACAATTATATTCTAAATATAGTACCAATTACAATTACATTCTAAATATAGTACCAATGACAATTACATTCTAAATATAGTACCAATTACTATTACACTCTAAATATAGTACCAAGTACAATTACATTTTAAAAATCTTACGATACAGACTCAGTTACAAATTCCAGGAAGAAAACCTTTGCAAATAAATTGTAAACAAGTACATGTAGTACAAGAAGATAAGATAAAATAAATGTAAATGTCAAATTATTCAAAAGGTACCATTTATACTTGTTTAAAATTCGAGTCAAACACGCAAACAACAAAAATCCTAATTTGCCATAGCCTAATGTGTCTGCAGATCAGGGTCTATGTTGTTTGTGTGTATGTGATGATTTGGATTTTTAATGTAGCTTTTAAAAAAATTCAGTCATGTTGCTAAGATGTCTGCAGTGCAGCAGTTTATAGTGATGTCTAGCACAGGGGCATCATGCTGCAGACATGCAGCATCATATCCCACCGTGTCATATTATCCTGACACCAGGCCAACGAGTCCTAACAATAACCACTTAATGCTGAGTGCCTAGTGTGGTAGCGGCTAGTACCATTTTCACAAGTTTTTGGCATGACTCAGCTGGGGTTTGAACCCATAATCTTCCACATTTGAGGTGGAAGCTCTAACCACTTAGGTCACCAGAGCAGCCTATGTTGTTTTATCTACTGACTACTCCTAATAAACAGCACAGACCCAGGTCTGCCAGTGCATTATGCAATGACATATCTTGGTCTGTGCAGTTTGCAGTTGGACTAGTTGTACAAGCAAGTATAAATGGTACAGAAAATACATTTTTACGCTGGCAAGTCAACCTGTCACAATGGGTGTTCTAACCAACCAAATTTGTTTTTTGGAAACACATATTGTATCTGAAGAAGTGGATGTTTTATGAGCATTCTTTCAAAGGTTTTAAAGGAGTAGATATAGGGATTATTATAGGGTGTATTTCCTAGATTCTAGACCAATAACAAAGGATAATTGACAGCATGAGACATAACAAGATCTTCCAAAATTATAACAATGGAAGAGGTATCTCCTATTATTTTGTCTTCATTGTACAAATGCTCTCTTCCAGATGAAATAAAGACAGTTCTGACAAACATTTTGTGACAAAGAGATGGAAGAACCTAAAGAAACCTCTACAAAATTTGGAAGGTTGGATTTGATCACCTTGTAAATTAAAACGGACAATTTAAATGCAAGACCTACATGTAAAATGCATGCATACTGAAAATGCTAAGATTTCACTGTCAAGGTTTGAATAATTACAATACCTCTGAACATCTTTCCATTTCAGAGAGCTATTACCATGGTTGCAATCACATGGTACCACTATGTCACATTTGCAGTGTGTCTGGTCCTAATTTCCATTGCTGGGAGAGAAACTGTGGCCTCAGAAGAAATTGACCCTGACCTAATTGATCAGCCAAACCTGCGTCTCCTCCTGAACAGTGTGCGACCGGCACTACTTGCACCACCTAGGGTCTACATGGATAAGATTGAGCCCTATTTACAGAAAAGAGCTTCTGCCAAGAGAGATGGATTCTGGATCTGGATGCCTGCTCAAGGATATGTCTCAGTTCCAAGGGAAGAGGTTTCAGGTGGCACCTCCAAAGGATCTTCAACCTCTAACCTCCTCAGATATGGCTAAACCTAAACTTGTGGCAGTCATACAGTAAGCACTGCTTGAAGGACATATGCAAGAAACACCAAAGTCTGTCAGTAAAATGAATTTTGTACATTATTCCTGAGAGAAAATCTGGAAACAGTAATCAACAACAACATACAGCTTTTAAGAGTTAATTAAATCATTAAAAATCATGTGCCAAACAGAGAACTTGAAAAATAGTATCATACAGTTTTATAAAAGATACCATGGTGTTTTTTTTTTAATTTCATAATATGGAAATAAAAAACTGAGATTCTATGAAGTTTTCATTCTTTTTTCCTTTTTGTTTTGCAACAGTAATATTCATTTACAATGGTAAAATATACCTTGTAACACATACACAGATACAAGCTCTTTAAGCCATTTAATTATGATGGTAAAGGTGGAGTAAAATGAGTAACACATTAATTTATACAGTCTTAAAACTATTTAAAAGAAAAAAACCACCACCACATACAACCACTTCCTATTATAATGAATTGTATAAGTAATTTTTCTGTCCATATAATGAAATTAATGTTTGCTGACTGATTTCTCTGTATGTCTGTCCCCCTATCTGAATGACCTTTTTCTCTAGCATTCCCTTTTTCACACAAGGTACTAGGGGGCCCCGAGTGGCCGAGTGGTCTAAAGCGCTCTTCGTTACGGATCACTGCCATCTCACCTCTGTCTGCGGCGGTTCGAGTCTAAGATTCAGCCAATGTGGGCATGTGAGAAAGCTTGCCAGTAGCTTCTCGTGGGTCGGTGGTTCTTTCCGGGGTTTTCCGGGTTCTTCCTCCACCATTAATACTGGCCGCCATGTATAGCCTATCGTGCTGAAAAATGGCGTTAAACCCCACAACAACAACAACAACACAAGGTACTATAAGACTTCTTCTCTGCCAAATTAACTGGGGCTTTATGGAACAGCTGCATGCAAGAATTATATAAAGGAACTTGTTGTGTGTGTGTGTGTGGTGGGTATGGGGGTTTAATAATTATTACTCTTGCAGGAAGTTTAGATGACTGGGTGACAAGTAAATTGGGAATGCTTATTTATGCAGTGCCATTTCAAAATGTGATTGATTCCTGACAAAATGTGAAAGATATACTGTGTCAATAAGATTTTTTCTAGGTGGTACTGGCACTTTTACATAAAACTTCCTCCTTTTTATTTTCACTGAGGGACCTCATTTGACATGCCTAAATTTACTAATTGTAATGTCCATTTCTGGCAAAGAACTAATAAGGGTTTTTAAGTGATACTGATAATGAGAACATACACTGTAAAATTCAGCATAGTTAATACTGCTCTCCCATGATGCAGAGAGAACTCTTCCTCACACTTTTTGAAAAATGATTAATGTCCACAACTTGAACTTTGAAAAGGTTATCTAGCAATATGTAATTATTCTTTACAATGTTATCTAGTGACATGTAATTATTCTTTACAATGTTATCTAGTGATATGTAATTATTCTTTACAAAATTATCTAATGACATGTAATTATTCTTTACAATGTTATCCAGCATCATGTAAATATTCTTTACAATGTTATCTAGTGTCGTGTAATTATTCTTTACAATGTTATCTAGTGATATGTAATTATTCTTTACAAGTGTCATTCTTATCCACTCTTATTTTTTCCTGGGACAGAAATCTATGCTATATGCATAAATAAAAGATAATAATAATAATAATAATAATGAGGACTTTGTATAGCGCCTAATCTTTACAAGCTCTAAGCGCTTTACAACATTAGACAACACCTATATCATAAAAAACATATATAATGATATGATTACAAAAACAAACACCATAAAATTAGATCAAATAATACACAAAAAATCAGTTTCAGAGTAAAATGTTTCTTGAATCATACTTACTCGACCATAATATCTAGTCAACCATAATTTATGAGGGTAGCAAAACTTATCAAAATGCGGAAGCGGGGTCATGAAACTCCGAAAAACTATTTTTAGGGTCATAGACAAAAAAGGTTGGAAACCACTGCCCTTTAGATTACAGCTCTTGAAAGTACAAGCCAGAGAAAGTTTACTCTGACCTACATCCTATAATATCAGTCAGGGAATAGTTGCACTCGAATTGGATGCTGGTACTGACTGCTCTAACCTCATGAGCTGAAATGTATCATAACTTCATTTGATCTTGGATCAATTCTCTGTATGCTGAGCAGGTAACCTATCTTATGCAGGATGACAGAACCTCAGCTATCAACCTTTCCATCTTTCAAATTTAAAAATAGCAGAGAGCTCACTATTTGCACTGACCATTCCTGTAGATGATCCAATGCTGAAGGGTCTGACATGGAAATAGATTTCACCAGAGGACTGACTGCCTATAATCAGGAGCCTGTTCTTGGCAAAACAGACTGAATTATCCCAACAAAACTGTTGATAGTTTAAGTCAACCAACAAGGCATACATTTCACTGATCCTGTCTGCTTCAACTAAGATGAGTAGGAGAAAAATCTTATACGAGAGATGAACCAACAATGTTCTAGAGTAGTTCAAACGGTGCCTTATTTAAAAATGTAAAACCAACGATGTTCTAGAGTAGTTCAAATGGTGCCTTATTCAACCATGTAAAAACCAACAATGTTCTTGAGAGCAGTTCAAATGGTGCCTTATTCAACTATGTAAAAACCAACAATGTTCTAGAGAGTAGTTCAAATGGTGCCTTATTCAACCATGTAAAAACCAACAATGTTCTAGAGAGTAGTTCAAATGGTACCTTATTCACCCATGTAAAAACCAATGATGTTCAAGTGCATAGTTCAAATGGTGGCTTATTCAACCATGTAAAAACCAACAATGTTCAAGTGCGTAGTTCAAATGGTACCTTATTCAACCATGTAAAAAGCAGGATGCTAACTTCTTTACTTCAGAAACCATAGCAGAAAGTTAGTTTTTTAGGCCAAGAATTTCTTATGTAACGAATGTGTGCTTGCTCACACCAATGTGAGAATGTTTCCCGCTTCACCTAAAACAACTGGTTCTCCTAGCTATATACTCTTACCAAATCTGACTTCAAACTATTATGCACTTTGTGACATACTATGATAGACAAATGGATGAACATGTACTGCCCCCACCCCCACCACATATAATACAGCTGAGGCACAAAAATGTATGATATTATTGGAGTCACATTGTACTACTTTAAATGTCTTTGATGCCAAAACCTTCGTATAGAGTGCAAATATTAATTACTGTATAGGAAATCATTAAAGAGAAACTAGAACAGTCAACTGTATTGTCTGTAACTTTATTTTTTCAGGCATATATACAATTATACATAAAATAAAAGACCCAAGTGGGGCCTGATACTGCCCATTTCATTTACATAATTGAACAGCTGACCATTTCACTAAGCAGGCTTACATAGTACTGTAGGAATACAACCCTCTGTAAACCATCTCCCAACCTTAATGTTGATGTTACTTATTTTACTAAAGCCTCATAACAATTGTTAATTTGCTGTATATAAAGACACAAATAATAGACACTGTTTTTAGTCAATCTTTCCAACATTTAGGTGATATTCACGTATTAAACAAAATTTACTGAAAATGGATTAAAAAAATTATAGTCTCTTGAGACAGACAACAACCAATCAGATACATCATCACCTAATTCATATGGGGAGATCTCACTTATTGCAGTACATGTCAAAAACCATGGTGATAAAACTTATTTACCAAGACTGAACAAAGTCAATCAAAATGTGTTCTCAATAGTGATAGCAAGCTCATCCAATCACATACAAAAATTAACTCATAAATATGCACTGATACTGCTAATTATTCCATTCATCCAATACACGTATAACACTACTTAGCAAGTTTGATCAAAATCTGATGAGAAACTGAGCTGATAGTCATGCTCAGCTTATCAGATGCCAGATCATTCCATTAATATGCACAGATCATTCCATTAACATGCACAAATCATCCCATTAACATGCACAGATCATTCCATTAATATGCACAGATCATTCCATTAATATGCACAGATCTTGCTTGTAATGGCTTTTTTGAAATCTTGATGATATGAGCCTACTTAACAATTTTAATCAAAATCTGGTCATAAAATCAGCTAATCAAACACATGAGAATCTCACTAACAAGCACAGGATTATGTTATATTCATCCAAAATCTTGATGAGACTTGTCTATTTATAGGATAGTCTATTTATAGGATAGCCTATTTACAGGATAGTCTATTTAAAGGATAGCCTATTTACCAATTCTGATCAAAGATACAGTCTATTGAAGGGTAACAAGTTCAGACAACTGGATGTGTATGTGAAGGCTTTGCTCATAATAAATATCATCAGGCATCTTGAGTAATGTATACAAGTCCATTTATTAAGTATCATGAAAATCAGATTAGAAATACAATCTCAAAAGAGGCAACAAATCAGATGCAAAATCACCTCTTACACACACATTATCAAATTGGCATCGGATCTTGACTATATAAGCTTGTATTTCAAGCTTGATCAAAACTGGATCAGAAATATGGCCTTTTTTAATATATCTTTAACAGAATTTTAGGATCTTTACATTTAATTTGTAATCTGGTAGTGTTTCTGGATAAAGTTTATTTGGAAGGTTTTATCTTCCTAACATTCTTGTTGGCAAGTATTTATATCATAATCAACACAAATACCCAAAAATTTCAGACACAATATTTTCAACAGTTTATTATATTTTAAATTGTTAAAAAAATTATGGAAATAATGCAAATCTTTTAAAACAGATGAAAATTATATATTTAAGCTGGAATGTAACCTGTAATAAAAAAAATGGTATTTGAATGATCAACTCTCTGGCAGTGAAACCACTCTAATTATCCTAATTATCAAGGGATTAACTGATTATATGATTACCCTAATTATCAAGGGGATTAACTGATTATCTGATTACCTTAATTATCAAGATGATTAACTGATTATCTGATTACACAAATTATCAAGAGGATTAATTGATTATCTGATTACCCTAATTATCATGGGGATTAACTGATTATCTGATTACCCTAGTTATCAAGGGGATTAACTGATTATCTGATTACCCTAATTATCAAGGATATTAACTGATTATCTGATTACCCTAATTATCATAGCGATTATCTGATTACCCTAATGATCATGGGGATTAAGTGATTATCTGATTACCCTAATTATCAAGGAGAGTATATGAAGGTATAAAATATAGTCAGCAATAAAAACAGCTAACATGCTCCACAACTAGTGTATAAGCAGTTCCTAAACGTAGCAAATTCTGAACTTGGTAAACAAAATGATTAAGGAAAAACAACCTTTCATCTTAAAATGCTTGGTGTAATTGATGAATTACTTTGATGACTGTAAATGAATGGTCATCCTAATCATATCAAGTCAGCATATAATACTAGCTTCATTTATATTTAGGGGCCCTGAGTGGCTGAGTGGTCTAAAGCGCTCTCCGTTACGGATCATTGCCATCTCACCTCTGTCTACGTGGGTTTGAGTCTCCAATTCGGCTAATGTGGGTATGTGAGAAAGCTTGCCAGTAGCTTCTCGTGGGTCGGTGGTTATTTCCGGGATTTCCCCCGGGTTCTTCCTCCACCATTAATACTGGCCACCATGTATAGCCTATCGTGTGCTGAAAAATGGTGTTAAACCCTACAACAACAACAACTACAACAACAAAAATCATTTATATTTATGGCTGCTCATGCTGGATTACAGTAACTTGTGTGATATAAAGTGTACAAAAATCCATGGATGTAATCATCTCTGTTTTTCATTTTCCAGTAAGCTAAACTGGATTTATATTTATTTCTGATAAAATTGTGAGCATCATCGACAGATGAGTTTCACAAATTCTTCCATATTCAGTTTAATTCAGTGGCACATTTCTCCTTAGTAACCTAATCTGGGATGTAGCCACTTTGGCCCAATACCCATAAATGGATTAAAAATAATGGTCTTCTGCCATTAAATTCCTGAACCAGTCTAAGTCATTTTGTTTCATTACATATTTAGGGCAGTGACTGTCATTTTTAGAGTTTTTGTGTCAAGATGGTTTCATATATGGGTTAGGTTTTCTGGGTTTTCTAAGTAAGATATTGTGAATAGATGCATATTATTTTGATGATAAATTCTGTTGTGAACGAGAATTTTAATGTTATGAAAAAATATCGGTATCAGAAGTTGCTCACATTCACAGACAGAGTTTGCAATGAGACTCAACACCGACAGCAGTACACTGAATGACAAACAAGGCCATCTTAGTTTAGTTTTACAAATGGAAAGGAAAAACAAGCATAGAAATAAAACCAGAATTCCTCATTTGTAAAACAACACTGAAATGTTATCATGCAAGTCTTCTATATTGACAAGCAAGGACATAATGCAACCTGGTTACCTTCCAAGCATGAAATAGTGATACACAATTTTTTGAGAATAAATATACTAATTTTCCAGACAACATTCAGGAAACTTTTGACACCTGTCATAAGCACACAAGTTATCTGGAGAGAGAGAGAATTCATCAGATATTTTGTAGTGTTAGGACATTGGGTTCAATTGCAGAACTGATATTTTTAGAACTTAAATTTTTAATCAAGATGAATGGGTCTCACTAACAATCAATTTTGTCAGAGACCTTGATGACACATGCCCACATTCCAAGTTGGATCAAATCGGTTTAGTTTGGTTTGGTGTATTAGCATTCAAAACCTGGAAGTTTATATCATGTAGTTGCAAGCAGAAAGTCTTGCTTAAGAAAACAACATGGATCAGACACATGGCCTCCAGAGTGATCAGACTCATGGCCCCCAGGGTGATCAGACTCATGGCTTCCAGATTGATCAGATTCATGGCCGACAAAGTGATCAGATTCATGGCCTCCAGAGTGATTATATTTATGGCTTCCAGAGTGATTATATTCATGGCTTCCATAGTGATCAGATTCATGGCCTCCAGAGTGATCAGATTCATGGCATCCAGAGTGATCAGACTCATGACCTCCAGAGTGATTATATGCATGGCCTCCATAGTGATCAGACTCATGGCCTCCACAGTGATTATATTCATGGCCTCCAGAGTGATCAGATTCATGGCATCCAGAGTGATCAGACTCATGACCTCCAGAGTGATTATATGCATGGCCTCCATAGTGATCAGACTCATGGCTTCCACAGTGATTATATTCATGGCCTCCATAGTGATCAGATTCATGGCCTCCAGAGTGATCAGACTCATGACCTCCAGAGTGATCAGACTCATGGCTTCCAGAGTAATCAGACTCATGGCCTCCAGAGTGATCCGATTCATGGCCTCCAAGAGTGGTCAGATTCATGGCCTCCAGAGTGATCAGACTCATTGCTTCCAGAGTGATCAGACTCATGGCCTCCAGAGTGATCATATTCATGGGTTCCAGAGTGACCAGAATCATAGCTTTCAGAGTGATCAGACTCATGGCATCCAGAGTGATCTGACTCATGGCCTCCAGAGTGATCAGAATTATGGCTTCCAGAGTGTTAAGCTTAGCTTATCAGATGCAAGATCAAGATTTTAATGTGTTACCAAACTCATTTCAGATAATGATAATATAAATAAACCCACATTCTAAGTTTAATAAAATCTGGATAAATAATATGGCCCACAGAATGATCACATGCTCAGCCAATCATATACTGGATCAACTATACACATGTGAATTGCTCATTATTGAACTTGCTATATTTAAGTCCTTTTTCAAAATTGATGAAAAATATTCTCTATAGCATGGTAGTAAGCTCAGGCAATAAAAATTAGTTTCACTAATATCAGTGGATCTTGTTCATTACTGAACTAATCTGAGATCTTGATACAAGTCCATATTCCAAGTCTGATCAAAATCGGATCAGAAATATGGCTTCTAGAGTGGTAGCAAATATCTCCAATCATCACTTCCTTAATATGTGTAGAGCTCACTCATTACTGAATTTATCTGAGATCTTAATGACATAAATCTGTATTTCCAATTTGATAAAAACTGGATAAATCAAATATGACCACTAGTGGGGTACGATGACTCTGCTGACTGACATAGGATGAATGACACATACGGTATGATAGATAAAGGGAAGAAGCTCAGTTGACCTTTAATGGTCATGACAGATAAAGGGAAGAACCTCAGTTGACCTTATGACCATAAGGGATAAAATGAAGAAGCTCACTTGACCCTATGACCATTACAGTGAAGGGAAGAAGCTAAGAAAAGGGGGAAGAAGTTCATTGGACCATATGGTTATCACAGATAAGGGGGAAGAAGTTCACTGGACCTTATGACCATGACAGATAAGAGGAAGAAGCTCACTTGGCCTTACGACAATGACAGATAATGGGAAGAAGCTCACTTGGCCTTATGACCATGACAGATAAGAGGAAGAAGCTCACTTGGCCTTACGACAATGACAGATAATGGGAAGAAGCTTACTTGGCCTTATGACAATGACAGATAATGGGAAGAAGCTCACTTAAACTTATGGTCATTACAGATAGGGAGAAGAAGTTAACTCTACCTTATGGCCCTGACAGATGGGGGGAAAAGTTCACTTGACCTTATGGCCATGACAGATAAGGGGGATGAAGCTCACTGGACCTATTGGTGATGACAGATAAAGGGAAGAGGCTCACTTGACCTTACAGTCATGACAGATAAGGGAAAAGAAGTTCACTTGACCTTAAGGCCACAAAAGGTAAGGGGAAGAAGCTCACTTGACCTTATGAGCATGACAGACGAGTGGAAGAAGCTCACTGGACATTATGACCATGATAGAAAAGGGAAAGAAGCTCAGCTGACCTTATGACCATGAAAGATGAGGGGTAGAAGTTCACCTGACCTTATGAACAAAACAGATAAGGGGAAGAAGCTCACTTGACCTTATGGCCATGAGTGGTAAGGGGAATAAGCTCGCTTGACGTTATGGCCATGAGTGGTAAGGGGAATAAGCTCGCTTGACCTTATGGCCATGAGTGGTAAGGGGAATAAGCTTGCTTGACGTTATGGCCATGAGTGGTAAGGGGAATAAGCTCGCTTGACCTTATGGCCATGAGTGGTAAGGGGAATAAGCTCGCTTGACGTTATGGCCATGAGTGGTAAGGGGAATAAGCTCGCTTGACCTTATGGCCATGAGTGGTAAGGGGAATAAGCTCACTTGACCTTATGGCCATGAGTGGTAAGGGGAATAAGCTAGCTTGATGTTATGGCCATGAGTGGTAAGGGGAATAAGCTCGCTTGACCTTATGGCCATGAGTGGTAAGGGGAATAAGCTCGCTTGACGTTATGGCCATGAGTGGTAAGGGGAATAAGCTCGCTTGACCTTATGGCCATGAGTGGTAAGGGGAATAAGCTCGCTTGACGTTATGGCCATGAGTGGTAAGGGGAATAAGCTCGCTTGACCTTATGGCCATGAGTGGTAAGGGGAATAAGCTCGCTTGACGTTATGGCCATGAGTGGTAAGGGGAATAAGCTCGCTTGACCTTATGGCCATGAGTGGTAAGGGGAATAAGCTCGCTTGACGTTATGGCCATGAGTGGTAAGGGGAATAAGCTCGCTTGACGTTATGGCCATGAGTGGTAAGGGGAATAAGCTCGCTTGACCTTATGGCCATGAGTGGTAAGGGGAATAAGCTCGCTTGACGTTATGGCCATGAGTGGTAAGGGGAATAAGCTCGCTTGACCTTATGGCCATGAGTGGTAAGGGGAATAAGCTCGCTTGACGTTATGGCCATGAGTGGTAAGGGGAATAAGCTCGCTTGACGTTATGGCCATGAGTGGTAAGGGGAATAAGCTCGCTTGACCTTATGGCCATGAGTGGTAAGGGGAATAAGCTCGCTTGACGTTATGGCCATGAGTGGTAAGGGGAATAAGCTCGCTTGACCTTATGGCCATGAGTGGTAAGGGGAATAAGCTCGCTTGACCTTATGGCCATGAGTGGTAAGGGAAATAAGCTCGCTTGACCTTATGGCCATGAGTGGTAAGGGGAATAAGCTCGCTTGACCTTATGGCCATGAATGGTAAGGGGAATAAGCTCACTTGACCTTATGACCATGAGTGGTAAGGGGAATAAGCTCGCTTGACCTTATGGCCAAGACGGGGAAGGGGAATCAGCTCACTTGACCTAGTGATGGGTGAGTTGCAAAGGGACCAGCCCTACAATTTGGCCAGCATGACATTAACTCTAGGCAACAGTGCCACTATGGGGCTGGCATTCTACTAACCAAAAAGAATTTCAAGTAACCCAAGGTTATCCTTTTATTCTTTTAACTGCTAAGTATTTAAACTATCTTTTTTAGTGAAACTCCAAAATATCAAATTAGGCAAGAAAAATATATTTTCCTGTTTCGTACATGTCAGAGTTAGCATGTTCAGTACCTGCAAGAGTTAGCATGTTCACTACATGTCAGAGTTAGCATGTTCACTACCTGAGAGAGTTAGCATATTCACTACATGTCAGAGTTAGCATGTTCACTACATGTCAGAGTTAAGCATGTTCACTATCTGCAAGAGTTAGCATTTTCACAACATGTCAGGGTTAGCATGTTCACTACATAAGAGAGTTAGCATGTTCACTACATGTCAGAGTTGGCATGTTCACTACATGTCAGAGTTAGCATGTTCACTACATGTCAGAGTTAGCATGTTCACTACCTTAGAGAGTTAGCATGTTCACTACATGTCGGAGTTAGCATGTTCACTACATGTCAGGGTTAGCATGTTCACTACTTGAGTGAGTTAGCATATTCACTACATGTCAGAGTTAGCATGTTCACTACCTGAGTGAGTTAGCATATTCACTACATGTCAGAGTTAGCATGTTCACTACATGTCAGAGTTAGCATGTTCACTATCAGCAAGAGTTAGCATGTTCACATGATACATGTATGTGTAATTCTTTTTCATGGTCTTTGACTTTGATCCTCATATCCTGCATTGAAAATCAATGAAACTGTCCCAGATAATTGAAGTATATACCCATATTCTAAGTTGGATGATATCTATAATTCATATTTCGGGTGAAAAAAGGATATTTTTTGTACTTGTTTTTCATGCTCAAAAGCCAGTGCAGCTAAAGCCTAAAGCAGGGACTTTTACCTTAAAATCAGTGCATGAATGATATCAACTTGGCTAGTGGAATTCAACAAAATAAAAAAGTGCACCTCAAATTCACTTGCACATGTTCAAATCACTGTGTACCATATGGCTACTATGGTGCCATGTTGTAGGTCAGATGAACACTGTGTTGGTTCAGAACTACCACATATTGTTATGATAGTGTATTAGTGGAAACTCCATGTGATAATCTGCTGACAAGAAGTAACCATATAAAACTTTTCAGGATAGTGGTCAGACAGCCATTATCAAAATTAGATAATTATAATGTTAATACCAAGTAACTATATATTTAAAGAAACAAGGTATTCATTTTTAAATGCTGGTATGGCTATCTAAATAGAAAAAGTAGCGCTTATGAGATTTTTCAAATTTTGGGAGGTCACTGGTATCATTTTTAAGGACTGGCAAAATTAGTGACTATATCCTATTTCAAGGGCAGGCAAAGTGAGTGTAATATGTACTATTTCAAGGGCAGGCAAAGCTAGCAGACTAAGTACTATTCCAAGGACAGGCAAAGTCAATGTACTATGTACTATTTCAGAGACTGGCAAAGTCAATTTATTATGTACTATTTCAAGGACAGGCAAGGTTAATGCAATATGTGCTATTTCAATGACAGGCAAAGTCAATTTATTATTTACTATTTCAAGGACAGGCAAAGCTAATAAACTTTGCACCATTTCAAGGACAAGCAAAGTTAGCAGACTTTGCACTATTTCAAGAACTGGCAAAGTCAGCATACTATGTACCATTTCAAGGACAGACTTGGTACAATTTTAAGGGCTGGCAAAGTTAGTGTAATATGTACTTTCTCAAGGACAGGCAAAGTTAGTGTATTGGACATTTGACATAAAAATATGAAACCTCTGAAATTCACATTTACACATAAAAGGCAATTCACTGTCGAATGACATCAAATTATATGTAAATGTTGCTGAGCTAAGTTGGTTATAAAAAATGTGAACAGATAGACAGATCAACATGAATGGCTTGAAAAGGTGAATACTACAGGGCTTCTGCATCTCAATGCAGGGCCTTAATAATCAAACATTTTCTCTGCACCACAAATCTGAGGTCAAAATAATATTTTTAGTATATATGGACTGATGTATAAAAATTAGAGTACAAAATGTACTGACAATATAGATTTTTTGTTTTAGTACAGGCCAACCTCCATGAGAGTCATTACCATACCAACAGTCACATTAGTAGCCTCCAAAATAGCAATGATCCTAGCAACAGTCACATCAGCAACTTCCATGAGAGCAATGACCATAGCAACAGTCACATCAGCAACCTCCAAGACAGCAACGACCACAGCAAGTCATATCAACAACCTTCAAAAGAGCAATGACCATGGCAACAGTCACATTAGCAGCTCCAAGAGAGCAATGAACATAGCAATAGTTACATCAACAAACTCCAAGAGAGCATGACCATAGCAACAGTTACATCAACAAACTCCAAGACAGCAATGACCATAGCAACAATCACAAGAACAATGACCACAGCAACAACAGTCACATCAGCAACCGCAAGAGAGCAATGACCATAGCAACAGTCACATTTACAACCTCCAAAATTGCAATGATCTTATCAACAGTCACATCAGCAACCTCCAAGAGAGCAGTGACCATAGCAAAAGTCACATCAACAACACCAAGAGAGCAATGACCATAGCAACAGTCACATCAACAACCTTCATGAGAGCAATGACCATAGCAACAGTCACAACAACCTTCAAGACAGCAATGACCATGGCAACAGTCACATCAGCAGCTCCAAGAGAGCAATGAACAAGGCAACAGTCACATCAGCAACCTCCAAGAGAACAATGACATCAGCAACAGTCACATCAACAACCTTAAAGAGAACAATGACCATAGCAACAGTCACATCAACAAATCCAAGAGAGCAATGACCATATCAACAGTCACATCAAAAACTCCAAGAAAGCAATGACTATAGCAACAGTCACATCAACAACTCCAAGAAAGCAATGACCATAGCAATAGTCACATCAACAACTCCAAGAGACCAATGACCATAGCAACAGTTTGATCATCAAGCTATGAGAGAGCAATTACTATAGCAAGTGACAAAACAACCTCCAAGAAAGCAATGATCCTAGCAACAACCACATCAGCAACCTTCAAGAAAGGTTACATGAACAATGAATTACATCAGCTATCTTCATGATAGCAATGACTGCTAGGAACTGTCACAACAACATCCTCTGAGATAGCAATGACCAAAGCAACAGCAAGCTTCAAGAATGCAATGACTATAACATGTTACACCAACAATGAATTACATCAGCAATCTTCATAATAGCAATGATGTTAGGAACTGTCACAACAACATCCTCCGAGACAGCAATGACCAAAGCAACAGTAAACATCAGCAACCTTCAAGACAGCAATGACTATAGCACCAGTATCATCAACAATTCCCAAGTGACCAATGCCCATAGCAACAGTCACATAAACGATCTCCAAGAACTAAAACTACACTCTCTTGTGTACAAGCTTTTTTAAAGAGCTGCATCATTATTGGTTTCTTTCTGTCAAACTTATTACTATGCTGAGTCTTGTATTTTTTTACCCCATATATATCATTTGATCATTAGAGTACTGAGTGCATAAAGACCCAATCTTATCGTCTAACATCATCAGGCATTTGGAATGTGATTCTATGTATCAGCCAATTTCAAAAGTCTGTAAAGTGTTTGAACAAATGAATGCTGTTATAATAAAACCAACCAAGATAAATTATATGATGTGTAGAATTTAAAAAAACAGGGACAAGGGCTTGCTTTGAATTGCATTCAACTGGCTTGTTCTTGTTGTTGTTGATGTTGTTGTAGGGATTAATGCCATTTTTCAGCACATGATAGGCTATACATGACGGCCAGTATTAATGGTGGAGGAAGAACCTGGAAAAACCCCGGAAAGAACCACCAACCCCCGAGAAGCTACTAGCAAGCTTTCTCACATACCCACATTGGTTGAATCCGAGACTCGAACCCACGTAGACAGAGGTGAGATGGCAATGATCCGTAGCGGAGAGCGCTTTAGACCACTCGGCCACTCGGGGCCCCTCAACTGGCTTGAAAAACACATCTAACTGAAAAATTTGTTTGTCTCTGATACTGCAAAAAGCATTGTTTTGTGAAAATGGTGTAGTGTACCAAGCAAGTTAAAGCAGCAGCTATTTATATCACCTACTTTTCTTGCAAGAGCAGCTCTGATTTTTTAAACACTGTGACCAACTGATTTTTGATCAGCTGAGATTTGTCAGGCCCATGTAGAAAAGCACCAAGTGATCCAAATACCCATGATGTAACATCATCAGATTTTGGGCCTGAACCTGGTGGATTTAAATATCTATCGACACTATTTGTGAAGAGATCATACAGTAGGATTTCTGGTACTGGTTTAGCAACCATACATGTTTATATTTTAAGCCCTTCATCAGGCATGTCAAGTAATTTCTTTTTAAATATGTGCCAAGTTTCTATCACCTACACAAAAAGGGTGAAAATTCTGAGGTTTTCTGAGGGATTGAGGTTTAAATAAAAAAATTTCACCTGATGGTTTAAACATTTTTACCTTTTATCTTGTAGTACTTCATGTTTAAATTTATTCTGAAGAGTTTACTTAAATTCTTGTGCGATTCTTTATTTTTTGTATTTTCAGAATTTTACTAGCTGTTGAATTTGGAAAAGATAGTATGAATCCACATATTTTTATCAGCATCAATTTCATGAAGTCATTGAGAATATTATAACTCAATTTAATTTGCCAAAATATAACATAATACTTCACATATCCCACTTTGTCTACACATTATCAGAAAAAGGACCAAAAGGTACTTATATATTGTGAACACACTGCTGGCAAAAGACCCCAAAGGTATTTCTATACAATCTACATGTGCTACTCTGATACTATTTGGCTCTGTTATACACTGCATCACAGAAGTTTGTCTCTGTGTGTGTGTGTGTGTCCTAAAATTTGAGTTGAAATGAGTCACATGTATGAACCTCATTCTCTGTGTTACATTCATGAACCTTACTCCATGTGTGTTACATTTCCTTATTATACTTACACACATGGGGAAGAGGGTGGGACATGATGCTACATGTCTGTAGCATGATGTCCTAGTGCTAGACATCACTATAAACTGCCACATTGACAACAAAATAGTGATATGACTGAAACATTGTTAAAGCTACATTAAAAATCCAAATCACACACACACACACACATGACTTGATGGTCACAAACTTAAGTAACAGAAAAGAAGGAAAGCTAACAAGTTTTATAAAACTTAACAAACAATTATCAAAGTTATAAATGAAAAATGTGTGATAAACTTACAGTATTATTAAGTAAATCCAAACTAGTCCCTACCAAGATCAATGAAAGTCCTAAATGAAAGAAAAGCTACTTTCAATACCCAAAATGTATTGGTCCTTCAAGTCCCTACCAAGATCAATGAAAGTCCTAAATGAAAGAAAAGCTACTTTCAATACCCAAAATGTATTGGTCCTTCAAGTCCCTACCAAGATCAATGAAAGTCCTAAATGAAAGAAAAGCTACTTTCAATACCCAAAATGTATTGGTCCTTCAAGTCCCTACCAAGATCAATGAAAGTCCTAAATGAAAGAAAAGCTACTTTCAATACCCAAAATCTATTGGTCCTTCAAGAACTGTGACATCAAGATGGCATTGTTCAGAATTCCTTTGAATAATTTATAACAGTTCCAGAACAATATTAAAGTCCAAATAATAAGCACTTTCTATTTCCACTGAACAGTCCAAACAAATGTTTTTTCCCTCTAAAAAAATATCTAAGTAAAACATAAAACATATCTGCAGACTTAAACAGGAAGACAATAAATGTGAATGACTCCAAAAATCAGAATGAATCTGAATACTTAATTTTCTCCTTATATACATCATATGCTGCGACTGTACTTTGCAACAGATCAAACATGACATCATACACTACTGATTTTGCATCAATTAAGAACATTCACATGACCTTTTGCAACCAATGGGAAGTCACAAAATCATTCTGGAAACATTGATATCTATGCCATAGGCACTGTTTTAAGTTTTATTATTAAGATTATTATTACTAATTGCCAACATGTATGTAAACATCTATTTATAAATCCTATGTCATACTATACTCAAATCATGTAGGCCAGACCAAATTAAAGACATTCTGTACACATTAGAGTCATGAATAAGAATTATAAAAATTAGATAAAATCATGTACCAGGAGTTATAAAAAATATAGATATACATAATAATAGTGTAAAGATAATGTGCATACTGTTTACAGTGTAATATCAAGATAATGCACAGTGTTTGCATTGTAATGCGAAGGTAATGCATACATGTGTGTACTGCATAATATGAAGATGATGTATACATGTGAAATAATAATACCATGATCTAATGATGATGTCATCACCATTACAACATGTGATCTAACAACCTGGAGGTTAACCTCTTCAATGAGTAACTTGCCAGGTAGAATTCTATTTTGAGATCACTTTCATACCAGTAAGGTGCGGAAATAAATACCCAGTCATACACAACACCTCTCTTCTACACTAGCTGATACTTTTGTGGAGACCTCTTTATACATCCAACCTGGTTATAATGCCATTTTTTGTCGCCATAATTTATTGGAAATCTTCTTACACCTATAACCTTATTATAATGCCCATTTCGCCTGTGGATTTGTCTGTGGAAATGTTATATGGGGATATGTCCTTTCACCTCCAATCTTATTTTGATTCCAGTTTTGTTAATATTTATATGTGGAGACATCCTTACACTTCATTATAATGCATTTTATCAGTGTATGTGTATGTAGAAACCTCCTTAAATATCCAACCTTGTTATAATGTCATCTTTTCTGTTGATAAACCTCAGCTTTATAAAGATATCAGACTTTATTTGTAAATGTAAAATTTCCTACCAAAAACATACTACATGCAAATAAATTTTAAAATTGCTAACAAGGCAATTTTTTAACAGCTGAAAGAAGGTAATGGTAAGTATACATTAATGTTTCAATTCCTTTGAGGTGTAACATAATAAACTGAACAAGCGTAACACATATTAGATCATGAAACAGCATTACAAAATATTGTAAAGTTTCAATTCCCTTGTGGTGTATTAATAATTGATTGCACAAGAACAACAGATATTAGATAGTGCAACACTGATGAAGAATATTCTGTGCCTACTAGATTTATGATAATTAATACTTACTGGTTTATACTTAGATCTATATCCTTTCCCATCCTTAAAATTATCCCACTCTTGTATCTTTTGTTGCCTTTTCTCTTCTTCTTTCTGAGAAATAAAATGTTTTTATTGCCATTAGAAATAAGCATGTGATATAGATAACATTCTATCCGTTAATGCTTCTAAGAGATTCTAATAATGTAATTTCTGAGAGAGAGAAAAAGAGAGAGAGAGAGAGAAAATCATTAAAAATAACAAGTATTTACTTACCATCAATCAATCAGTATTACTTATTAGATGATATCTACATTTGTAATTAATAATACTGGATACTGTTTGCCATTAATCATTATTCATGAGCAAGATATTAATTCCCATTAAGCAGCATATCTGTCTCCCCTCTCCCTCTCAATACAAGGAAGGCTGATTTCATGCTTAATGAACTTGTTTGAACTCTTTTAGCCTTTCATGTGAGTTAGACATGTTTATACCAATTTTTTTAATTACTATCTTTACTTCTGTTTAATTCATTTCACTAAAAACAAGAAAATCACCAACTGAGGTATTTCAATGCTTTGTTTTGTCTAACTGGTCTAGTGATTTTTACTGCATGATGCAGCCTAAGTATATAGTTGCGCAACTGTGTAGTAACAGCATCTATTCAACTAAGTAAAGGTTAACAACACAAAAGTGGAGCACCAAATACTGGTCACAGTGACTCACTTAGGCAAAAGTGTCTGAGAACTAAGCTAAATGTAAAAGTTAATGTTGGTCACCACAGTAAGAAAACAGGTCACAGTGACCAAGTTCTGGCCAAAGGCCAAAGTTGGTTGTTTGGTTTCTAATGGTACACATCATGGCTAGATCATTTAGCGGCAATGGGAGCTGCTAAGTGCCTTTCCCAAAGACACAGAGAGCTGGTCTTGATGGGCACAGAACATGTGACCCTTAGATTAAATTTCTGATGCTCTACCAGCTGACCTACTGTGTGGACTCCTCCTCATAAATCTGTATTGCATGTTACATGACACTGCATGTAATAATGTATGAGACATGACTCTACAAACAATAATATATGAAACACGACTGCAAGCAATAATGTATGAGACATGATGTTGCATGCAATAAAGTATGATATGACTGCAAGCAATAATGAGTCTGCAAGCAATAATGTATGAGACATGAGTCTGCAAGCAATAATGTATGAGACAAGAGTCTCCCAACAATAATGTACAAGTCATGAGTCTGCAAGCAATGATGTATGAGTGAGCCTGCAATTGGTTAATGAAACAACATAATTTCATTGTATGTGCTGGATTCCCGGCTAATGAAAATGGGGCTAGTGAAAATGGGGCTATATAGTCTGCTGACACTTTACCCTATCATACTATGTAAAGAGTCAGGGATTCCTGGCCAGTGAAAATGGGGCTATATATTCTGCTGACACTCTACCCTTTCATACTATGTAAAAAGTCAAGGATTCCTGGCTAGTGAAAATGGGGCTATATATTCTGCTGACACTCTACCCTATCATAATATGTAAAGAGTCAAGGATTCCTGGCTAGTGAAAATGGGGCTATATATTCTGCTGACACTTTACCCTACCATACTACGTAAAGAGTCAAGGATTCCTGGCTAGTGGCTAGTGAAAATGGGGCTATATATTCTGCTGACACTTTACCCTATCAAACTATGTAAAGAGTCAGGGATTCCTGGCTAGTGAAAATGGGGCTATATATTCTGCTGACACTTTACCCTACCATACTATGTAAAGAGTCAAGGATTCCTGGCTAGTGGCTAGTGAAAATGGGGCTATATATTCTGCTGACACTTTACCCTATCATACTATGTAAAGAGTCAAGGATTCCTGGCTAGTGAAAATGGGGCTATATATTCTGCTGACACTTTACCCTATCAAACTATATAAAGAGTCAGGGATTCCTGGCTAGTGAAAATGGGGCTATATATTCTGCTGACACTTTACCCTATCATACCATGTAAAGAGTCAAGGATCCCTGGCTAGTGAAAATGGGGCTATATATTCTGCTGACACTTTACCCTATCATACCATGTAAAGAGTCAAGGATTCCTGACCAGTGAAAATGGGGCTATATATTCTGCTGACACTCTACCCTATCATACTATGTAAAGAGTCAAGGATTCCTGGCCAGTGAAAATGGGGCTATATATTCTGCTGACACTTTACCCTATAAAACGATGTAAAGAGTCAGGGATTCCTGGCTAGTGAAAATGGGGCTATATATTCTGCTGACACTTTATCCTACCATATTATGTAAAGAGTCAAGGATTCCTGGCTAGTGAAAATGGGGCTATATATTCTGCTGACACTTTACCCTATCAAACTATGTAAAGAGTCAGGGATTCCTGGCTAGTGAAAATGGGGCTATATATTCTGCTGACACTTTACCCTATCATACCATGTAAAGAGTCAAGGATTCCTGGCTAGTGAAAATGGGGCTATATATTCTGCTGACACTTTACCCTATCATACTATGTAAAGAGTCAGGGATTCCTGGCTAGTGAAAATGGGGCTATATATTCTGCTGACACTCTACCCTATCATACCATGTAAAGAGTCAAGGATTCCTGGCTAGTGAAAATGGGGCTATATATTCTGCTGACACTTTACCCTACCATATTATGTAAAGAGTCAAGGATTCCTGGCTAGTGGCTAGTGAAAATGGGGCTGTATATTCTGCTGACACTTTACCCTATCAAACTATGTAAAGAGTCAGGGATTCCTGGCTAGTAAAAATGGGGCTATATATTCTGCTGACACTTTACCCTATCATACCATGTAAAGAGTCAAGGATTCCTCGCTAGTGAAAATGGGGCTATATATTCTGCTGACACTTTACCCTATCAAACTATGTAAAGAGTCAGGGATTCCTGGCTAGTGACAATGGGGCTATATATTCTGCTGACACTTTACCCTATCATACTATGTAAAGAGTCAAGGATTCCTGGCTAGTGAAAATGGGGCTATATATTCTGCTGACACTCTACCCTATCATACCATGTAAAGAGCCAAGGATTCCTGGCCAGTGAAAATGGGGCTATATATTCTGCTGACATTCTACCCTATCATACTATGTAAAGAGTCAAGGATTCCTGGCTAGTGAAAATGAGGCTCTATGTTCTGGCACAGTGAAGCTAATGAAAGAAACCTATGAACTACCTGATGAAATCTGCTGACATGATGACAGAAAGGAAGAAAGTCAAAATTACAAGGATTAAATGGTCATGGTTGGGTATTCATCGAAATGTAAATTGCTACCTAATCACTCACAAAGTTAACAAAAAGACCTTCATACTTTATTTACTTTTTGGAGTGATAGGTATAATTAACTCATTGATAAATATCCAACCACGATGATTTAATCCTATATTTATATCTGTTATGTTATTAAGCTGTCATTAAAGTTAGTTGCATATAGATTTACATATAATAAATAAATATGGTGTGTTAATGGGCAGTAATTAAAGATAGTCACATTTAGATTTGTACGTAATAAATAAATCTGGTGTGTTAACGGACAGTAATTAAGGATATTCACATATAGATTTACATGTAATAAATAAATCTGGTGTGTTACTGGACAGTAATTAAGGATATTCACATATAGATTTACATGTAAGAAATAAATCTGGTGTGTTACAGGACAGTAATTAAAGATATTCCCTTACAGATTTACATGTAATAAATAAATCTGGTGTGTTACCAGACAGTAATTAAAGATAGTCACTTACAGATTTAAATGTAATAAATAAATCTGGTGTGTTACTGGAGAGTAATTAAAGATATTCACATATAGATTTACATGTAAGTAATAAATCTGGTGTGTTACTGAACAGTATTTTAGTTCTGCTCTGTTTCCAATTGAGAGGATTTATTTATTTCAATTACAAAGTGCTCATTAATACTTTTCGACTAAATAACTGTTTTGGGAATACTGTGAATTTATCTGGAGATGTTTTGGATTATAACAGTGTGATACATCAAGGCTGTAAGCACATCAACACTATTCCTGGCTATTGGTACATCAGAACATTCAAGATTGCAATTTATCTGGAATACTCTATACTTCTGGACTTTTGACAGAACTTAAAGGACCATTTGAGATTTAATTTACAATACTGTCAGCTCTTTTTAAATTTTCACCCTGTATTCCAAGGAAATACATTATTTGCTGAATTTTACTAAACCTGTTGGTTTTTGCTCCTTTCTGTTATTTAGTTTAAGACCATGTAGTTGTAATATCTGTTTTCATCAACTATAAGGACTAAGAAGAAAACATACAATTTTTTGTTGTTCAGCATATCTGGCTGCCTGAGCGTTAAGTTGTTCCTGCATGCGTCTTCGTGCTGCCTCCAGCTCTTCACTCATCTTCAGAGCTTTATTGGGATCTGAAAAGGGTAGTTAGTTGTTCTTAACTATTATAACTACAAAGTTATATATATGTATAGAAACACTCTGTAATTTAATGAGCCCAATATTTTCCAAAATATATAGCTACCAAGTCTTATATATATATACATATATATCAAACACTCTGTAGCCCAATGACCCTTCTATTTTCCAACATATAACTACCCCAATGTAACATGCTCTGTTATAACATGAATTTAAATATAAAAAGATCGTGGCAAATTTCATATACATTTATTTTTCTTGTACAAAAAGAAGTTTTCACTTTAATGTAGGAAAAATAACGTGTAAAAAGTTTATTATTATCTGAAGAAGAGAACACATTTGAATTCTATTATAAGATGATTGTGGCATAGCATATGAAATTTCATAAGTATTTTTCTCATATATGAAAAAATATATTTTCTTTCAAAAGTATGGAAAACATAGGGTTTATTCAGGGATCATGATGGGCTTCACCATTGTCACAAATTGCGATTGTTTAAAAGTTATTGGCACCAAAATATACCATCTGGCAATTTTTTGTGTATGATATTGGTGGTTCACTCTTTTAAATACACTCTTGTGTTTGGAGTGCAGAAATTCAGGCACAATTAAAGGTAGCAGTTGTTGTTGTTGTTGTTGTAGGGTTTAACACCATTTTTCAGCACACGATAGGCTATACATGGCGGCCAATATTAATGGTGAAGGAAGAACCCGGGAAAACCCCTGAAAGAACCACCGACCCACGACAAGCTACTGGCAAGCTTTCTCACCATACCCACACTGGCTGAATCCGAGACTCAAACCGATGCAGACAGAGGTGAGATGGCAATGATCCGTAACGGAGAGCGCTTTAGACCACTCGGGGCCCCAAAGGTAGCTGTAATCTTGATATAAAATGCACTGGAATCTATTGTTACATAAACAAATTCTATGTTCACATTGGCAAACCATCTTAACAAAGCTTTGTTATACCATAATCTGCTTATGCTGACACCTGGCCTGAGTACAGGGCTGTGATACACTCCAATAGTCATGCTACTGGGATTAGCTACAACCTAACAACCTTTGAAGGCAGGAATTGTAACTGATATAATTGACTAAATGGTGGCTAATTCCTTTTTTTAAAAATGTACCCAGAAAAAAATAGTTATGTTGAAACTTCAAAGAAAACTAATTACCTTAGAAGCATGGATCATTCTGTTTAAACAATGAGCAAACAAATCTCAGTCTCAATAAATATTCTACAAGTATTTGATGTTGCAGCTGCAGTAAGAAACAGGCATTTCCTTGATCCTCCAAAGCCATTTTTAATGGTAACTTGTGTGATGTGATGTGATGTGATGTGATTTTGATTTTTAAGGTAGCTTTAACAATTTATCAGTCATATTGCTACGATGTCTGCAATGTGGCAGTTTATAGTGATGTCTAGCACTGAGGCATCATGCTGCAGACATGTGGCATTTGTATATTATCAAACACTCTGTAACTCAATGTGCCCTCTACTTTCTAACATATATAGGTTCCAAATCAAATGTATGTATAGCAAAAACCTGCAACTCAATGAGACCTCTATTTTCCAACATTGTGCAGTCTGTGGATTGTCTGTGACACTAATCATGGATCAACAAGTTTCCCAAATTCTGACTTCTCTAGATGTCAGTTTTTCTAACATAGTACTAAGAGAATTCCCTGAAAAATTAAGCCTTCGCTGTCAAGAAAGTACTTAAAGAACAGAAATAGATCCAGCATGGTATCATGTCAGTAAAATATCCAGCAGTGAATCAAGTTAAGACAGTATCAACTCAGTAAAATGTCTAGAAGTGAATCAACATAGAAGCAACTCAATAAAAGGTCCAACAGTAAATCAAGTTAAGACAATAACAATACCTGTCTGTCTGTTTCATTTTTCTGGAAATGTGTGTACCTTCAAGTGACAAGTACATCTGACTTAGTCTTACTTAAAGAAACTGAACATCTGCTTTTATCTTATCTGTACATCTGCTTTTATCTTATCTGTACATCTGCTTTTATCTTATCTGTACATCTGATTTTATCTTATCTGTACATCTGCTTTTATCTTATCTGTACATCTGATTTTATCTTATCTATACATCTGATTTTATCTTATCTGTACATCTGATTTTATCTTATCTGTACATCTGCTTTTATCTTATCTGTACATCTGATTTTTCTTTTTTCCATTAATTTTGTACAGCTTTCTGGCATTTATTTTTGTACACATCTTCATTAACACTGAAGAAAAAGTCCTAGAGATCTACCAAGAAAAAGAGAATCCATGGGTACAGATTCTAATAACATGGTAAAGTGACATAAGGAAAACACACTTCTTTAGCCTAATTGAAGTACTTGTAGGATGGGTAAATGTTTATTTTAAAATAATCACACCAAAAATTACACTTAAATGTATAAATATCAAGCGTCATATTTTCTTCATTAAATACTCCTTTATTCATTTTTGTTTTTTAAAACTGGAGGAATTACCCCAAATAAGTTAAGTTGTAAGGTGGAATTACCCCAAATATGTTAAGTTGTAAGGCGGAATTACCTCAAATAAGTTAAGTTGTAAGGAGGAATTACCACAAATAAGTTAAGTTGTAAGGAGGAATTACCCCAAATATGTTAAGTTGTAAGGAGGAATTACCCCAAATATGTTAAGTTGTAAGGAGGAATTACCCCAAATATGTTAAGTTGTAAGGAGGAATTACCCCAAATATGTTAAGTTGTAAGGAGGAATTACCCCAAATAAGTTAAGTTGTAAGGAGGAATTACACAAATTAAGTTGTCACAGTTAATTAATTCTACTTTCACTTTAATGGTTACAAGAAGAACAACATAGGCACTGTATCTTACCATAGTTTCTGGATTCTTTTCTCTGCTCTAGCTTATCCTGAAGTTTTTGTATGGAAGGGGACAGTTTGCTCTTAATATACAATATGACAACTATACCAAGAATGATGAACCAGCCATATGCCTGCAGAAACTCTGTCACTGAAATATAAACACAAATTTTAGCATATAGCTACTTTCAATACAAATGTCTAGAATTTAAATAGCTCTTACCTTTATTAGAAAAATTATTTAATCATTCAATTTCTTAGAACTTTAGGATAATACATTTAACTTAAATTTGAGGTATAAATATACCTAGAGTGCAAGTCAACTGAATGAACAGATAAATTAAAGAGTGTATGAGGGCATGGTGATGTGTATGAGCACAGTCATCTGTGCATATGAAGACATAGTAATCAGTGTATACAAGGACCAGTGATATGTGAATATGAAGACAAAGTGGTCAGTGTATACAAGGACAAAGTGATGTGCATATGAAGACAAAGTGATCAATGTATAGGAGGACACAGTGATGTGTGCATATGAAGACAAAGTGATCAGTGTATAGGAGGATACAGTGATGTGCATATGAAGACAAAGTGATCAGTCTATACAAGGACACAGTGATGTGTGCATATGAAGACAAAGTGATCAGTCTATACAAGGACACAGTGATGTGCATATGAAGACAAAGTGATCAGTCTATACAAGGACACAGTGATGTGCATATGAAGACATAGTGATTAGTCTATACAAGGATACAGTGATGTGCATATGAAGACAGTGATCAGTCTATACAAGGACACAGTGATGTGCATATGCAGACAAAGTGATCAGTCTATACAAGGACACAGTGATGTGCATATGAAGACAAAGTGATCAGTCTATACAAGGACACAGTGATGTGCATATGAAGACAAAGTGATCAGTCTATACAAGGACACAGTGATGTGCAGATGAAGACATAGTGATCAGTCTATACAAGGCCACAGTGATGTGCATATGAAGACATAGTGATCAGTCTATACAAGGACACAGTGATGTGCATATGAAGACATAGTGATCAGTGTATACGAGGACACAATGATGTGCATATGAAGACATAGTGATCAGTGTATAGGAGGACACAGTGATGTTCATATGAAGACATAGTGATCAGTGTATAGGAGGACACAGTGATGTTCATATGAAGACAAAGTGATCAGTCTACTCAAGGACACAGTGATCTGTGTATATGATGACAGTGACCTGTGTAGATGAGAACATAATGATCCATGTATAAAGGAATATGGTGATCTATGTATACCTTTAGGAGGGTAATGGTGATCTGTATATCCCTTTAGGGGGGTAATGGTGATCTGTGTATACCTTTAGGGGGGTAATGGTTATCTGTGTACACCTTTAGAGGGGTAATGGTGATCTGTGTGTATGAAGACATAGTATTACAGTGGAACCTGTCTTGAAAGACCACCACTTCTGCCAAAACATAATGGTCTCTCATGACAGGTGGTCTTTCATAACAGGTCATAACACTATATAATCAATAAATTTGTACATGGAGAACCTGGTCTCTCAAGACAGGTAGTCTTTCATGGCAGTGGTCTTTCAAGACAGGTTTTACTGTATAATATAAGTTAAATTGTTACATCAGACAACTTTCTATGTATCTAAATGAACAACAATCCATTTAAAATGAAGAGGAAACCAATGCTTTGCAACAGCATCAGAGCTTGTTTCTTCAAGGATGACAAAGATTTTGTCATGTCTGGATTACAACTAGTCAACTCACTTCTGCAGACCCTGTGTGAAAGCCTGGGACTGCTCCTTATCATGTGTATTGAGGTCTTTGTTAAAGTTCAATGTGGTGTATGACATAAGTACATACATACCAATACAAATTGCATATATATATATATATATATATATATATATATATATATATATATATATATATATATATATATATATACACATACATACATATATAGATAAGTTGTGAACAAAGAATGGAAACATAGGACACACAACATGGTGAGAGATCAATACCATCAACAGGATCTGGTAAAGAAATTATATCCTGTAAGAGTTTTGCAAGAGGTTCTTAAGGAAAGATGTTTTGATAACTGTGTGTCAGGATAATGGACAAGAACTATAATAATAATAACAATAATAATAATAATAATTATAATAAAAAATATAATTACTTGGGTAGATATTACAGCAAAATTTGCATCAGATACAAAACTGATGACTGGCTGTATGTTTGATAAGACCATAATGGGGAAGTATGATTTTTAAAAATTTAGGCCAAATGAGTTTCCTATTATTGCATCCAGTATCATTCCTTACATGTGCATTCTATGTCTGTCCAACCTGGGTTAGATTCAATAGCGGGACTTGACTGAATGTCCAGTTTAATTGTAATGGTTGGTGACTTTTGCGTGATTTTGTTGCAAATGTGGCTTTTGTGATCATTCATTCACTTTCTGAAATCAATGGTTTCACCAACATATTGAATGGCATAAATCCTGCATGTCAGAGGATAGACTCTATTATTGGCTTGACATCCGACTCATCTTGTAGATATCAAAATTTTAAAAGATATAGTATTAGGCTTACATTTGCAAATTAGGCAATGCTTATCTTTACAACAGTATGTGCCTGAATCTGAATTTACCATGGCAATTGTACCACATGGTCCTTGAGATTTTAAGGTCTACGGTATACAACCATAGGAACTTCTTGAAATATACCCTTGAGGTGTTCAGATGATTCAATAGGGTGCCAACAGGGTGTACGATCTGTTGAGGAGTCTAGTTTTGTTAATAGCCTCCTCAATGTAGCTTCTTCTGCATCCTCTCCCCCTAAGGTGCCCCTTGAGTTCTCCAAATCTCAGTTCAAAGATGACAGGATTGCAGCACGTGTTTGGTTTGAATGCACATACCATAAAGGAGATTTTTTTTTATTACATGCTGGAGGTGGTAGCTGGTCAGGAGCAGATACTGGTGAGAGTCAGTAGGTTTAGAGTATAGGTCAATTTTTATGTTCCCCTCCTAAAGGGTAGAATGAGTATAAAAAAGGTATATGACTCTGACATAAATTAAATCGTAGGGTGAAAGTTATTGGTAAATTCTAAAAATATTTTGAAACTGTCAACTGTTTTGATCCATTCTGATTCATTGTCATCAATTAATCTACACCAGCTAAGGGATCAATATGGTGCTTCGGTGAGAAGTTATGCTCTATTCTTCCCATGAAAATATTGGCATACGAAGGTGCCAATTTACTGCCAATTCCAGCCCCATTTTGTTGGAAGTGTTCCATTTAATTATTTGTATTGCTGTGCCAGAAAACACCAAAAAAATGCAAAAAAATGTTTGGAATTTAAAAAAAATGTTTTGGCTAGTTTTATTATGAGCTCTTAAGGATGACCAAATGTAGCTTATATTGTAATAACCTTTCCCATCGTTATAAGTAACTTATGTTGTAATAACCTTTCCCCATCATTATATGTAGCAAGCAGCTTATGTTGTAATAACCTTTCCCATCGTTATATGTAGCTTATGTTGTAATAATGCTTATGTTGTAATAACCTTTCCCATCGTTATATGTAGCTTATGTTGTAATAACCTTTCCAATCCTTATAAGTAGCTTATGCTGTAATCTTTCCCATCGTTATAAGTCGCTTATGCTGTAATAACCTTTCCCATCGTTATAAGTAGCTTATGCTGTAATAACCTTTCCCATCGTTATAAGTAGCTTACGCTGTAATAACCTTTCCCATCGTTATATGTAGCTTATGTTGTAATAACCTTCGTTATAAGTAGCTTATGCTGTAATAACCATTCCCATCATTATATGTAGCTTATGCTGTAATAACCTTTCCCATCGTTATAAGTAGCAAGTAGCTTATGTTGTAATAACCTTTCCCATCGTTATATGTAGCTTATGTTGTAATAACATTTCCCATCTTTATATGTAGCTTACGTTGTAATAACCATTCCCATCGTTATATGTAGCTTACATTGTAATAACCTTTCCCATCGTTATAAGTAGCTTATGCTGTAATAACCTTTCCCATCGTTATAAGTAGCTTATGCTGTAATAACCTTTCCCATCGTTATAAGTAGCTTATGTTGTAATAACCTTTCCCATCGTTATAAGTAGTTTATGCTGTAATAACCTTTCCCATCATTATACGTAGCTTATGTTGTAATAACCTTTCCCATCGTTATATATAGCTTATGTTGTAATAACCATTCCCATCGTTATAAGTAGCTTATGTTGTAATAACCTTTCCCATCGTTATAAGTAGCAAGTAGCTTATGTTGTAATAACCTTTCCCATCATTATATGTAGCTTATGTTGTAATAAACTTTCCTATCGTTATATGTAGCTTATGCTGTAATAACCTTTCCCATCATTATATGTAGCTTATGTTGTAATAACATTTCCCATCGTTATATGTAGTTTATGCTGTAATAACCATTCCCATCGTTATAAGTAGCAAGTAGCGTATGTTGTAATAACCTTTCCCATCGTTATATGTAGCTTATGTTGTAATAACCTTTCCCATTGCTATATGTAGCTTATGTTGTAATAACCATTCCCATCGTTATACGTAGCAAGTAGCTTATGTTGCAATAACCTTTCCCATCGTTATATGTAGCAAGTAGCTTATGTTGTAATAACCTTTCCCATCGTTATATGTAGCTTATGCTGTAATAACCTTTCCCATCATTATAAGTAGCTTATGCTGTAATAACCTTTCCCATCGTTATAACTAGCTTATGTTGTATTAACCATTCGCATCGTTATATGTAGCTTATGCTATAATAACCATTCCCATCGTTATATTATTTCATTTGCAAATATTATTTAGTTGAGGGTTTTGTATTTTATTACACAAGGACAAACTTGATATGTGATTTCTAACTGGTGGAAAATAGCATTATTTTGTTCTTATGGATACTGTTTTAAGAAAACAACGATAATGTATAATGATTTACAAATTATAACCATTGCTATATGTAGCTTATGTTGTAATAACCATTCCCATCGTTATACGTAGCAAGTAGCTTATGTTGCAATAACCTTTCCCATCGTTATATGTAGCAAGTAGCTTATGTTGTAATAACCTTTCCCATCGTTATATGTAGCTTATGCTGTAATAACCTTTCCCATCATTATAAGTAGCTTATGCTGTAATAACCTTTCCCATCGTTATAACTAGCTTATGTTGTATTAACCTTTCGCATCGTTATATGTAGCTTATGCTATAATAACCATTCCCATCGTTATATTATTTCATTTGCAAATATTATTTAGTTGAGGGTTTTGTATTTTATTACACAAGGACAAACTTGATATGTGATTTCTAACTGGTGGAAAATAGCATTATTTTGTTCTTATGGATACTGTTTTAAGAAAACAACGATAATGTATAATGATTTACAAATTATAACCGATGTCAAAATGTGATGCCTGAAGTAAAATAATATGGTGGGTAACTGTTGGAAAATCAGTGATTAGAATAAAGATATAATTAAATTGATAACTCATCAAAGATTGTTGGGCTAAGTTAGCTCATAGTACAGATTTTGTGGAAGAGGACTGGTTACAACAAGTAAAAGGTCAGGAATAAGTTCCACTCCTACAAAGTTAAAACTTAACCAACATACAAAATTAGATGCTGTTTATTATACAGTAAATACAATTGTATCTATCACAGATAACCCATTTCAATAAGCTTGCATAGTAATTAGTATTTCAGCTGAATTGCAAAGATGATTACAAAATGGCTGTCCAGGAGAAATAACTGCTATTCCAATATGGAAGTGTTACATATATATTTAATTTTATATTGTGTGCATGACCTTTATCGGGGCCCCGAGTGGCCGAGTGGTCTAAAGCGCTCTCCGTTATGGATCACTGCCATCTCACCTCTGTCTGCGTGGGTTTGAGTCTAGGATTCAGCCAATGTCAGTACATGAGAAAGCTCACCAGTAGCTACTCGTGGGTCAGTGGTTCTTCCCGGAGTTTTCCTGGGTTCTTCCTCCACCATTAATACTGGCCACCATGCACAGCCTATTGTGTGCTGAAAAATGGCATTAAACCCCCACAACAACAACAACAGCATGACCTTCATCCACGATTAAGGGCAGAGTTTTGGCCTACCTAACTTTTTTTTTTTTTTTTAAAAGATGTGTACTTGAATTTGATTTCATGACACGGCCTTGATTATGGCCTGAGAATGTTCTGGAAGTAAACTTGTTGAAAGTTTTTTGGAATTTTTCCCACATCAGGGGCATTATGTTGTGTCATAGGTAATGTGACAGTCATGATATAAAGGAAAAGGTAAACAATTATTCATTAATGTTTTAAATCATTCCCAATTTAAGTCTTTGGGAATCTATGACCAGAGTAACTTAATAGTTGTGTTCATTTATAATTTGCAAAGAATTATTTATATTATTCAATGGAGTTACAAAGTTATTTTTTAATATTAAACAGCATTGTGTGTAACTTTAAAAAACATATTCTTCATTGTCTATTGATGCTCAGCGAACAGGGGGCCCTGAGTGGTCCAGTGGTTTAAACCGCTCACCATTGTGGATCATTGCCATCTCTCCTCCATCCACGTGGGTTTGAGTCACAGATATGGCCAATGTAGGTATGTGAGAAAGCTTGCCAGTAGCTTCTTGTGGGTTGGTGGTTCTTCTGGGGTTTTCTGGGTTCTTCCTCCACCATTAATACTGGCCGCCATGTATAGCTTATCTTGTGCTGAAAAATGGCGTTAAACCCTACAATAACAACAACTCAGCCAACAGGTACATTCCACACTTTGTAGTGAAAATTGTCATACAATTACACTCATTTCTCCAACTGACAGGGTATTTCAGACTATTGCAGCTATAAATAGACACTTTCATCATCTGCCAGTCCTTTATGACTGAAGTTTTGTTAACTAGATTTATTTTAACTCAGATCCAATTATTTCAAAAATGTTTTTAGAAATAAACAAGAAAATCATTAATCAACAAAAAACATAAAAGCTCCACTTTCTTTTACACTTTATATTTATATTTGTTTGCCCACATTGCATTTAAAATTCATATAAAGTTAAATAATAATTGTTTTTAATTTGTAATGTTGTTATTCATGGATTTCCACTTGAATTACATTTGTGTGTTTATTGGATCCATTCATTTATTGTGTAAATATTATGCCAGTACAAGCGTGGACATCTCTTCTCATATGTAAGTTGCATTTTATGTTTATTATAGTACCTACATGCTACCATATGTAAGTTAGGGAAATGCTGCGATGATATCTATCTATCTATAATCTATCTATATATATGATGAAGCAGTCACACTGGACTATTAAGTAACAGGTGGTACGTGGTCAAAGATAAAGTAAAGATGGAAGTGATAGGACAGTCAGAAGAGTAATGACAGGAAAGGCAGAAATAAGTAAAAGAGTGTCAGTGTACGTTTTGTCCCTTCATACTCAGACCAATCTGGCTATCATAGCAGCAATGATATAAGGAACCTCAACTGGCATGGCCCTGAGAATCACTAGGTCTTATTTGTTGCTGACTAGTTCATTAGAATGTGACTTTGGAAAGCTCCTGCTTGTGTGATACCAAGTCAGGAGCTTTTGCAATTATTGACGAAAACTTGTTCCAAGTCTCTATTGTACATGGGAAGAAGCTGAACTTGAAACAATTTGTCAATGTTGGTTTTAACTGGAAATTTTGCCTGTGGCTTGACTTAGTTTGGCTGTATGTCAGGGTCAGGTATTTGTCTGCTGGAATGTAGACCAGGTTGTTCACTATCTTGTACAATATGGTCAACTGGGTCTTGGTTCACCTGGATTTGAGTGATTCCCACTGGAGATGGTTCAACATTGCACTGACACTGCCAGTGTTACGATATTTATTTGTGGTCAATCTAGCATATCTATCTTATTTATTAGATTTTTATTATGTGCGTTCCCAGAGGTCTCGCTAGAATTTTAAAACTAGGAGTCCATGACTCCCATTTTGGTAAAAATAGGAGTCCCACCATCAAAAGTTGCAGTCCCTTCTTTCCTAAAGAATCAACATAGACGTGAGTGCATCTATTTTTAGATGGAGAGGTTTCCGTAATGTAATCACTCACTTTAATATAGCTTCATTACAACAGTCCACTGACAGGATTGCAAATTTATGGTTTATTTATTTGTCTGCATCCTTGTAGTAATTTTAAGCAATGGTTAAATAGTATCTGATTTGCTGTTTTTTCTCTCTCCGTATTTTCGCAAATACGTGTCAGGTCGGAAAACATCTTAGACCGTAAAGCGCATCTCGCGAATTCCACAACACAGCATTGTCCCATACATTTCTGACCTACATAAGTTGCATTTTAAAGTTAAATCTTTAATAAAATAATACCTTGGCTTTGCTTTCCATGATGTGTATATTTTTCTGAAAATATTTGCTAGATGATTTACGAAAACAGACAATCTAATAAACTGGTACATCCCAGACTTAGCGAAGTCTGCCATTATTTCCCGTTAGGACTACTGGTTCACTTACAGTTTCAAACTAATTTAATGAAGAAATACTGTGTAAGAGGCAGTTAATATATATCCAGATCACTGATTCTGATCTTAAAACACAAGTCTGTATGTTTTATCATCAAAGGATATCATGCAGAAAATTGATAGGTGCTACCTTGCTCGGAAAGAGTTAATGGTCAATTAGCGATCAAAACATAATGCTTGCTTGTGAATGGGCAAGAGTTTGTCACCGTAATTGATATCAAAACTAGGCCTAGCTACTGATGCCTTGATGAATACATTTCCCTACAACACTAGAACTAACCAGGCTAAGGCGAGGGGCATTTAAAAATAATATGAAACATGGTGTGGCATTTTTTTAAAAAAAGTATGGTCAGTCATTGTACCTCTTAAATAGCTCTTGTTCATCCATCGGTGATACTGAATTTTGTCAATCTAAGTAAGGACTTATTCCAAACACTAAGCTAGGCATCACACACTTTCTTACACTTAGCTACTGTCCTATCCGAACTATCAATTCTAGCAGCTTTAGCACTCTTCTTAATCTCGTTACAATCTTCGTAAGTTTGCTATTTAACCCCAAAATACTTATCCAAATTTACAAATGGCATTTTGTCTAAGTCTCAACATGTTTTGATTCTCGTGCACAACTTATTCCAATACATTTGGAAATGAACACAATAACGAAAGCTAAAGTTGTTTATTTGATTTACTTTTATAAATGACCACATGTACATCTCTGGGTCTTTCTGACTCTGAATTCAATCACTGTAAATATCAGTACATTTTCCCACCCGGCCGCCAGTCAAACCCTTTGAAGTTGCCACCCAGCTATTGCATCATGTTCTTTTTTATGTACTCTTATAATGGCAACATGTATGTACATCAAGGGGTATTTCAGTCACTGAATTCTGTCACTGTAAATATCAGCACAGCTAATTGATCAACACGTTTTCCCACAAAGCAGGTGGCTGAAGCAGGACTGGCAAGTCTTTGAATTTTGCCGCACACCTATTACATGCGTACGGAGGAATCCTGCCTCAGTGATTTTCTGTGTCCCAGATCGAAAATTGGCGTCAAAATACGCGTAATTAAGCATTTCCGAGATATCTGGTTCCACACACTTGAGCATTACTCAAGACCTGGTCAAACCAGAGTGAAATATGATGCACTTCTTACTTCTTCATTGTTGATATGGAGGTTGTGGCACAGGAAACCATGATTACTGTTCCATTTTTTCACTATCCTGTCTAAGTGCCTTTCCAAGAGATGTCTCTGGACAATTCAACCCCGAGATATTTTGTTGCCTGCTCACTGGCTAACTTGTGCCCCTTAAGAGTACATTTGGACAAGATTGGTCATTTCTTCTTGTAAACTCTTAGGATGCTGCATTTTTCTGTGTGGAAAGATATACCCCAAGTTCTTTCCCAGAGGGCCAGTTGGTTTAGGTCTTAAAGGATCACACAGTCCTTGGAGGCATTTATTTCCTGGTAGACTATACAGTCATCTGCAAAAAGTCTTGTGTTGGATTTGACACTGGCTGCTAAGGTAGATCATTGATGAATATCAGGAAGAGGCTGGGACCCAAAACACTCTCTTGAGGTACCCCACTAACAACCGGTGCCGGGTCTGATGTTGCGCCATCTACTAGAACCCTCCGTGATCTGTCTGTCAGGAAATCTCTGATCCATTTCTGGGTATTACCCCTGATACCATAGTGGTCCAACTTACAGAGGACTCTCTTTCATGGGGGACATGACTGAAAGCCTTACTGAAGTCAAGGATAGCAAGGATATACTGCTTCCCTCTGTCTGAGGCTTTGGCGAGCTCATCCACTAGGGTTAAAGAGTTTTTCCCCCATGGCACATTAATCTGGGTAAGCCACCATACACTGTTCCATTTACATTTATGAGCTTAGCTTGATAAAGATTTTTGTATAGGAATAGAAAGAGGGAAAGTCATTGAAACTTTACAAATTATAAATAAGGAGCAATAGCAAAACAGTTTTAATATGTACTGATAAGAACATTAAGTACCGCGATAATACAGCATTCCTGGCTATGCCAGTATACTTTGTACGACTAATGGATAAAATTAGCTCTTTGTTACACCCGAAAATTATGGGTATACCAATTCATCTATCACCCTTTCCCCGCCCAAGAAATTTAAATGGTCGGTCCCCTATATCACAAAGAAGTTTATATATATATATATATATATATATATATATATATATATATATATATATATATATATATATATTTGCATGGAGCATAGTAGTGTACGAGTCGTCTACAATGTAGTCTACTTTCACACCAACCCTCTCTTTTCAAAATTTAAATTGACACATCATGATTGAGTCTAGCATACCATTTTGAAAAGCTGTCGACAGAAATACTGGATCTTGGTTAGTTGGGTGTAGATTACCAGCAGTATTGTCTTGCCCCTCCATTTCACTTCTAGTCTTATTAAATAAATCTCATTTGCTATATAAAATCGATTTGTTTACGTGGTGATTAACCTTTCGCGTTTAGACGAAACCGGAAATCGCATATTCTCGTAAGGCGCGTGATTTCACATAAACTATTTTTAGCTCATTACCTACTTAGAAATATCGGAAAATATACCAACAAATTAGACAACTTGACGTTAGGTATGCAGTCGTATTCTGATTGGCCAATTGGACCCATGATGAAGCAAATATTATAATTAGGTGAATCCCCTACTGATGTCAACAACTTTCCAGCCAATCACTCGACTTCCGCCCAGAGACAGGCGACAAGAAGAAGGAAATTAAAGACGTGTTTTACTTGGCTAGTGTAACAAAACTAACAATTCTAAGAGAATTTTGTCAAAAACAATGAAGACAGAACAGTTAAAGGATGTAGAGATGGACAGTGCAAAGAAAGACAACGGAGAATGTGAGAAAATCGTTAAAATCGACGATACCAAAGGTAAGACGATCGGTCCAAGCTGTCACATAGGCCTGCAGGCCATATCTCAGTGTATACTTTTCCCTTTCCCCGCAAGCCATCTCTCACTGTATAATTGGTTCCGTTTTTCTTTCACAAATGCGTTTGCGATACAATCTTTTGGTATGCTGTGCGTGTTTTGAACAAGAAAAAAATGGTCCTACATATTAAAACTCGGTCACATTTTCTAATACCATTGATGAGAATTATATAGTTGACAAGCGTGGATATTTATTCTTTTTCTTAAGTAAGGTTTTAACCGGTGTATTTGCCAGTTGTAAAAGTACATATTCAGATATTTTTTAATTTGATTTTACCAGAAGGCAGATAGTGTGGTTGCTTGAATTGTTCTAGGAGATCATTAACATGTCGGTACAACATTTTGAGTTGTTCTAGGAGATCATTAACATGTCAGTACAAAATTTTGAGTTGTTCTAGGTCATTAACATGTCAGTACAAAATGTTGATCTATATATGCCTATATACATCAAACCTATTTGATGAATTTAAGTAGGTCAACATCAGTTTTTGTCGCTTAATGCATACACGTTTAAACACATGCATATAAAAAATGCTCAGTAATAATAATAATAATTATAATAACATTTTCTATATAACATCTTGGAAAAAACTTCCAGTTTCAAATTATTTGGTTAAAAATAGTCTGTAAACAGTTAATAATATGGTATATGTCACACTTGGCAATTTCATGTTATGTTACCGGTATTTAGGTATTGTTTTTCTTAAAAAACTAATTTGATACCCTATATGAATGGTGAAATCAACATGGGATTTTTTCTTACTATGCTGAGCTGTTGCTAATCTGATATCCAATGTGGCCACCACAGCAGCCATCTTAAAACCCTGTCACAACTCTACTTGAACAGAAACTATTGATTTTGGGTTTTCACCAGAAGACTGCTAATGATGCTCTAAATGAAAATGATATGACGCAGAATATTGCAACTATCAAAGTGGCTATCTTGAAAATCATGTTATTGATACTTCTTCAGAATGGATGGTCACATCAACATGAGGTTTTCACTAAAATACTTTTTATTATGTCTAGTTGGTCTCAAATGATATTTTAGCAAATCTGACGTTCCACATAGCCACCATAGCAACTATCTTGAAAATTTGTATATTGCTGTTGCTGAATGGAAAGTCATATCTTGAAAATATAATTATTTCTGCTACCTCCAAATGGATGACTATAAGTATTGGGTTTTCACCAGTAGATTCTAATGATACCAGGTTATTCCTAAAGAAAATAGTGCTAGTTAGTTGTAAATCCAATATGGCTGCAATCTTAACATTCTTGAAGCCACTACTTGCTCTGAATGGATGATCATTATGAAACAGGGTTTTCACCAAAATGGTTTCGATCATGACTTGTTTGACCTAAATGAAATTGGTGCCAAGCACCATAGCAGCTAATTTGAACTGTTTGTATTGCTGAAGAATATCTGATAGTTTCAACATGTGACATTTGAAAGGAAGAAATGGTCTTATAAATTAGTAAGAGTATGTTATAAAACATGCTAGTTCTGTTTTTGTCTTTACTATAATTTATGTCTGTCTTGAATGTTATTGGGCAGAGGTGAAATCTGATTTCAGCAGACACCTGTCCATAATGGACAGTTCATTTCTTTTCAGCACATTTCATCACTTTATATGTAAAGGACATGTCCACAGATGACACAACTGTGTACTCCATTCATTATCTATTCTCTTTAATAAAAATACATAAAAATTAAAAGCATCAAAATCTTTTCTACTGAAACTTTATCATTTCATAGTGTTTTTGTTAAAAGTTGTAATAGATGATTTAGCTGTATCTTTTCATTTTTCAGCTGACTGTTTTGTTTTCAGCAATCAATTTCTTCATTTCCACCACCTGTTTTGCCATATGTCTAAAAACATGTAAGAAAAAACACAGCTGGTCCAATTATTATTTTATTTTGCAGAAAAGCAAGTGAACATGATGACATGGCGCAGACCATCAGAAAATGCTGAACAGCCTTGTGATGAATTGAAGGCGAATAACCTTAATGGAGACTGCCCAGTAGAGACTAAATATGTTAAGGAGCTGAACATAAGTGGAACTGTCTATGATAATGCTGACAACAAAGATGAAATTGGTCAACTTGTAGAAGGGCTTAATAAATTTAAGTTGACAGCTCATGGCCCATCAGATGGCAGGCCTGTTTCTCACCACTACTACCTGGGGCAGCATTGTGGTGGTAATGTAAAGGAATCAGAAATACTAACAGGACGTGGCCCACAGAATGGTCAGCCTGTTAGTCACAGATATGAAAATGTGGCACCTAACTTCCAATTTGATAATTCAGCTGAGATGTCAAAGCCAGGAAAACGTGGCAATTACTTTGACTGTCCTGATCATGATGTATATGGTTATCAGCAGCCTCTAAAATATGTACGGCCACAAAATACATACAATCCACTACCTTCCTTCATAACGAATACCATGGTGGAGCAGAGATTCCACAGTGTTAATGTTGGAGGTATGACAGGTGGCACTGCAAGCATAAAATCTCCAGATAAGCAGCTGTTTGCTCCAGAATTTCCTATAAATACAAACAGTGTTGCTGATGATTTTTTGGATAATATTGAAAATTCATCATTTCCTGATGTTCCTCAATTATACCCCACTCAGCAGATTCCAGTGTTTGTGGGATCAGTTCTGCCAATGCCTGGTCAGACAGAAATGTCCAAGAATGGATATGGTCACTTGTCAGATTTGGAATCCGGTGTTGGGTCACCAGGAGAGCAGAGTCCCTTTTCCGAGTTTTCAGAACCAGCTTCTAGCCCAGGGTCAACATATGCATCTCCACCATCCAACAGGTCAGAAGACAGTGGTTATGAACACAGTGGTTATGAGCAAAGTCCAAAGCATTATCCATTCTCTCCTGACAGCATAAGTGGTCATTCTCCACCCAAGTCAGTTAGTTCCCCATCTTATGAGTACAGGGTATCTCCATCCCCTGTGGTGGCTCCACCTAGCATTAGTCCAGGCAGTCATTTACAAAACCTTGATCCACATTATTTAACTGATTTGGATAATGGAGAATCATCCTTTGTCAATGCCCATCTTGATCGCTTACAGTTGGCGTTAGAAATTGTTGACAAGGACATCAAAGAGACAGAGGAAAGAAAGGAAAAGAAGAGAAGGGAGCATATGAAACAGCCTTTGACTACTCCACAAGTCCTTTCTGGACCCATTACTGGGTCAGTCACCATACCTGCAAACACTACGACTGTTTCATATGTTAGTAAGCCATGTTCAGCTGTAGCCCCTGTCTCACAGGCCCAGGCACAGACTCAAGCAGCATCTGCCCCAGTCCTGATCCTTCCGCATAATCCTCCAACAACATCTTCCTCCATTGTGGTGGTCCCCTCCATGCCACAGCCCACAGGAACCGTCATTGTGATCCAACCACAGATGCCACCTAAACCCAAAAAGTTGCGAGAAATTCGACCAAAGATTCCAGTACAGCCAGAAGGAAATGTAATTACAGCAGCAAATGGTCAGTCAGCGCAGTGTTCCACATCAGCGTCTCCAAAAGGAGCAGGACACGGTTCTTTGACAGGCCAGTCCAATGCTGGACAACAGAAACCTGTTCAAACCCAGCAAAATCCACAAGGTAGGTACCAGTTTGATATTAAGTTAATTAATCTATCACTGTCTTTGGGTTTATTAAATCAATCTACCTGTGTCGATTGATGAATCTGTCCATCTATCTTCCCATATCTCTGCCCTGTCCCTCTTAATGCACTTGTTCACTCACTTGCTAACATATATGCTAATAAACCTGGAGTGAACCACTGTCATAATATTATAGAATTTTCTTTATGTATCCCTTAAGTAACTAGTGAAATGTGTAACATATTACAAATGTTAATTGAAATGCCAGGTATAATCCCTGTTCGTTTGCTACATCTGCTCTATTTTCACTAGCAAAAATAAGGTATCATCATTATATACAGGACTATTTAGTGTGTTTGATATCCGTTATTGTTAGCCAACTTGAAACAAATTGTCACTTTCCTCAGGTACAACCCAGAGGTTACTAAATGCCAGGCGATGTGTGGCTGACATTCCACGTGAAAAACTTCATGCCTTTGATGAGGAGGGAGATACGTATGTATTGTAATCCAGATTTTTTAATTTGTGTACATTCTTGGGATAAATGAGGATAATAATTATAATAATGTTAATATTAATAATGATGCATTATTTAATACTACTACAACAACTATATATCATTATAGGGTGGGGATCTCAAGTTGTGATCCCCGGGGGAAAGGACAGATTGAGAAACCTGTGCAGACTGAATACATTATTTCATGTCAAGTAAATATGTGTACATTTGATGGGTAGGGAGAATAAGCAAACAGTTTCTAAGTTAGAATCCAGGGGCCAATCTCCAGTCTTCATATGCATTTTAATTCACAGCATAATCTGAATCAGTTGGTGAGATTGACATATTCTGTACTGAGTGGCCATCTTTACATGTGACAAACCTGGTCCACAGACTGAAAAAGTTTGTTAATTTTTTGCATGTACATGTAACAAGATTGGTCCAGTTTTAAACTTGATTTGTGAAGGTAACACTAGCTGATAGTATAGATGATGAAATATAAATAAATGTAGAAATTGACAGGCTTCATTAAAATTATTACTCTGTCAAAATGCAGATATAACTTGGGCATTATTAAAACAAATTACTGTCAATAGAAAATGAAGGTAAATGCTTTTTACCCAGAAATTTATATTGAAGTAGAGTAAATTCAAATAAGTGAATTTCATTGGCTGATCTGCCATCTAGTTATGTTTCCTTTTTAAAAAAAACTATTTTTATAATAATTAAACTGCTTTTTTTTGCATACTTGTGATATGAATACCCTACTCAGCATTGATGCTTGTCTTTAAATTCTGTGACAACCAGATTATTTGCATTCAGTGAACTAAAATGTGAAGTGGTTATCAATTTCATAATTTTCAAGTAGATTGCCATATGGCTACCAAAGTTTGAAAAATACTGAAAGCACTGTACAGTATTGATGTGTGGCACTGTATAGTATTGATATCAGGCACTGTACAAAAAGTATGTGACTCAGTATAGTATTGATATGGGGCACTCTACAGTACTGACATGCAACTCTGTACAGAATTGATATATGGAAATAAGTGATGTTGAACATTAATCCTGGCAGTAAATGTGTCCATGTTGTTGCAGTTGTGATACAACTTTATTATTTCAAATATGTTCGATTTAAGGCTTTGTATGAATGAAAGAAAAATTAAATTATATTAGAAGCAAATAAATGTTATAATTATTCATATTATTAGCTTTGTACCTGTTTTATGGTTCGAACATGTTATTCGTTTTTTTAATGAAAAACTTAAAATTTAATTTGCAGGCACCTGCACATAGCTGTGTGTAAATCTGAGGTATTCATTGTACAGGCCTTATTGGAGAGACTATACCGTGAGGGTCTTGAACACATGGTAGACCATGAAAATAAAAAACGACAGACTCCCCTATACCTAGCTGTTGTAAATAATCAACCTGCCATTGTGTCTTTGCTCATCAAGGCAAAGGCCAACGTCAACACTCTTGCTCAGGTAACACATGTAAAAATATTATATGCCAACACTAAGGTAACACAGGATCACACACAATCAGAAATCTTAAGTCTTACTTTGGCATCTCACAGAATCAGCTTGGGTAATTTACAGTCTGCTTGAAAACCGTATGATCAAGCAGTCATATGCAATAAAAACCTGAATATAATGACCACTCATGTGACCACACAAAAATGTTTTTATAGACAGGTAGTTTTTATATGCAGATATTAGTCATAAATGGATTTTGAGAGAAATTAGTAACCAGATTGGGAATACCACCAGTTAGCACTGTTTGGTGTGCACATAACAAGAAGGCCCATTGGACCAAAAACAAAATTGAAGCTTGCTTGCTTTCTTTATATAGGAAAAGTATATGAAATTTAAGGGACTGAATAAGGGTGACTGTATAATCTATATTTATAAGTAAAAATGAGAGAAGCAGGAATCTGAAGTATTAAGTGAGCACCATGCCTACTTTAAAATGCTAAGTGGACAGTATGCATACTTTAAAGTGCTAAGTGGACATCATGCATACTTTAAAGTACTAAGTGGACATCATGTATACTTTAAAGTGCTAAGTGGACATCATGCATACTTTAAAGTGCTAAGTGGACACCATGCATACTTTAAAGTACTAAGTGGACATCATGCATACTTTAAAGTGCTAAGTGGACACCATGCATACTTTAAAGTACTAAGTAAACATCATGCATACTTTAAAGTGCTAAGTGGACATCATGCATACTTTAAAGTGCTAAGTGGACACCATGCATACTTTAAAGTACTAAGTGGACATCATGCATACTTTAAAGTGCTAAGTGGACACCATGCATACTTTAAAGTACTAAGTGGACACCATGCATACTTTAAAGTACTAAGTGGACATCATGTATACTTTAAAGTGCTAAGTGGACATCATGCATACTTTAAAGTGCAAAGTGGACACCATGCATACTTTAAAGTATTAAGTGGACATAATGCATACTTTAAAGTGCTAAGTGGACATTGTGCATACTTTAAAGTGCTAAGTGGACACCATGCTTATATACATCACAGTAGATGAAATGCAGTAACTGGTGGTAGTGTTTGGTCTTCATTTTCTCTAGTGTACAGTTGCATTATATTAATGTACTTTTTTTTTACAATTATGTACACCTTTTGTTACTTCAGAGCTTCATACATGATAGACAGATGACTGAAGTCAAGGCTGCAATACACGTAGCATCATCACATGGGAGAGAATACATACGTACCCTGCAGGAACTTCTCCAGGCTCCAGATCTCAACATCAATATTTTCAACAATAATGGTGGGTAACTGACTGCCCTCCTCACTTTTATGCACAACTATCATAAGGGATGAAATAATATAATTTTCATGATACACAGCCTACAATATGATTCATTATCAATATACATATCAACTTGATGGCCTTTGCATATTTAGACGGTCTGCCTGTGGCAGATGGTGCACTTTTATGTGTGTTGATATATATTGAATGTGGGACTAGAGAAGTCCTGTCATGCTGTAAAGTTTAGTAGTTAAGAAAATGGAGTATCTTAATTGTTATGGTTTGATCAATTAATTTAGGTATATCTTGATTGTTAGGGTTAATCAATTTAGGTATATCTTGATTGTTAGGGTTTATCAATTTAGGTATGTTTTCTGAGGAACCATTTTATCAAATAAAATCATTCCTTTTTTCAGGCTACACAGCACTGTTCTGTGCACTAGAAGCTCATGGGAAGCCACAGCGTATTGGAGATACATGTATAAAGATTGACAGCCGACCCGTCATTCAAGAGCTGATCAGAGCTGGAGCTGATACGTGTGCTCAGGTAATGATACTTGTTGTATTTCTGATCACATTATTTTCATTAATCATATTTGTGTACCATAGTTCCAAAAGAAAGTCTAGCCCTGCTAATACATAGCAAATACCGTTTCATGATATCTCATGAAATTTGTTGCCCATGCAAACGCCATTTGCTTCTCACAGTTCATCAGTTTCAATATTTTTTGTTTTTTTTGTCTGTTCATCCATTCATTTTTCACTTTTGTTTCTAGTAAAAACGTCAGATCTGATTAAGATATTTCGGTGAAGTTTTTAAAAGTATAATTTTTGTTTCTGGAGCTTAGCCCAAAGCATTTAAAAGTCTGAAAGCCAGACTTTATACACATCAGTTAGGCTGCATTGAGGCATTTTTAGATGTAGTCTTTACATAAGTTGGATCATATGATGTTTTTATTTGGAGTGTTTAAACAGGCTATTGACTGTAGCGTATTTTCATTAGGAATCTTTACTTTAATTCAGGATCACATGGTATTTGCAGTCCTTACATAAACAGGGACCATGGGGTATTTTCAATGGAGTCTTTACATAAACAGGGACAATATGGCATTTTCAGTAGGAGTTCTTTCATAAGTGGGGATAATATTTTTAGTAGGAGTTCTTATTTAAATGGGGACAATATTTTTAGTAGGAGTCTTTTCATAAGCAGGGACAATATTTTCAGTAGGAGTCTTTACATAAGTGGAGACAGTCTTCTCAGTAGTTCTTACATAAATGGGGACAATATATTCAGAAGTTCTTACATAAGTGGGAACAATATTTTCAGTTGGAGTCTTCACATTAGCAGGGACAATATTTTCAGTAGGAGTACTTGCACAAGTGGAGATAGTATTTTCTGTAGGAGTCTTTACATAAGTGGGGAGTAATTGTCATCTTTAGATGACTTGTTCAAGTACAAAAGTTGTCAGATATTCTCCATTGCTTAAACATTTAGCAATTTTGAATGATAATATAAAATCCTTATATACCACATCAATGAAAGAAGAAAGTACATGGGTCATTGATGGCAGTAATCAGACTTTTAAGTTACCTGGGGCAAGTAAATTACATACCAGCAAGAAAATACCCTTATTCAGATTGCCTGTTATGATAGATAATTTCTGATATGGTTAGGAAGGGAATGTGATGATCATAACAAGTAAAAATATGAAGTCCAATTCATATCAATCTAAACATTTCAGAGGCCTGGTAATACATGATAATTGTAGGGATCAGTTTCTTACATTGTTTAACTTTAACCTTAATTATCTTAATTTTAGGACAAGAAGAATGGAAAGACTCCATTGATGTATGCTATAGAGAGGAAGGATTTCAGTCTGGTTGAATGCATCGTTGCTGAAGTCAAACAGCCCAAACTTCGCAATCTTGTCAAAACTCAGGCTTTTGATGGTACTACATGTCTAAAATTGGCAGAGGGAATCCAGAAAGACTTTGACACCATCACATGGAACAAACTCTGGAATCTATTACAAAACTGTGTTAACTCAGGCAGTCAGGCTACACCAAAACAATTTCAGATGACATAGTAATACTCGGAGCAGTTTATAGTATGACCATTGTCCATATTGATGGCTTGATCAGTCATACAGTGAGATCTCTATCAGCCATGAAAGAAAGGCTCATTGTTTTCCATAGGTGGAACACCATTATAAAGCGTTGTGTGTTTTTATTTTTCAGTAATAAATTATAAAGCAGGCCAAATTTTATGCAAGAATTGTAGGTGAAGGGTTACCATTTCTTTTAAATGGTCCCTGATTGGTACAGTGATAGCTTTATTAGAAGAGAAATGATAAGTAGATAATTTTCTTTTTAAGGCCATATCGGAAGTAGGCCATGTATTTAAAATGAAAGAAATGGAGTCCATTTGGAGGTTAAGAGACCGACATTATAAAATCATTATACCTAATTTTAAGTATTTTCAAGTTTTCCATCTTTGCAAGATGGTCTTTTAGGAGAAGCCACCCTTTATATTTAGAGCCTCAACAAACTGGATCCTTGTTAATAGAAGTTTTAGAACTACAGGAGGCTAGCCCCCCCCCCCCCCCCCCCCTTGGAAAGGAGTTTTGCATATGCCAAACAGCCTTATTTTTATCAAAAACATTTTTTGGGGGGCGTCACATATTGTTGTACATAATTAACTGAAGTTTTTAACAGTAAGATTGCAATCTTTGTTTTCACTCGCTCTCTGGCTTTTAAATAAATGATGGAGTACACTGTTGGATTAGTGCAGGACATTTTATGATTATGACATCTTTTGTTTAAAAATTGTGGTAAATATTAAACAGGAGCAGGATTTCTTTGTCCATAAATGCAAATAAAGACAACATCGGTTTTATCATTTACAGCGGGTCACAGTTTCATACATGTATTATAGATTTCTGTCCGTATGTATCAAAAGCTTTCAATGTCAACAAATTATTCAGTCCATAATAGCAAAATGAATGAAAATAATGTTGATTTTTGTAAATCAATTTTTTTATATTGTTTTCTTATAAATAGAAATGTTTCTTAAATGAAATTGATGCGTTACTCACAAATAATACAATTAATTGATCTACTTGTGCTTCTGCCATCCTCAGTGGACTGACAACTAAGTAGTAATGCATATCTCTGAAGCTCAAAGAGTTTTATTCCGTTAACAAAAAGGGGAATTCAGAATTGTAACCCATATTAGGTATAATAAGATGGCAACAAAAATATTTAGAAAAAGAGGTATTTGTCAGTTTTTGGAAACTATATACATCCAAGATCAGCTAGTCAAAAAATTCAGAAATTTAATATGGTAAATAAATGAGAGTGTATGTGCACATACTTATATATTTATGTATATATTGGTTACAGTCACAATACATTTCCAGTGTACATACATATATATTTATGTATAAATTGGTTACAGGCACAATACATTTCCAAATGTCGTCAGCTAATCGAGCTCATTGGCAGGGGGAAAATGTATCAAGAACTAAAAGAAAGCTTGAACTATTTACATATTTGATTGATTGATGGGAAGATATTAAAACAAGAGAAAGCTTGAACTATTTACATGTTTGAATGAATGATGGGAAGATATTAAAACAAGATATTGGAATGTAGAAACTACACCTGTATTATGTGCTGAGGTTGGAATAGCAAGATTTTAAAACAGATGAAGATCAGGTGATCTGTATAAGTGGGTGTTTCAATATAGAGAACCACCTTAGAAACCATGTTTGCAAAAGATGATGCCTTATAAGGGCAGGAACTAAAATATGTAGTCTCTTAGAAAAGTTTTGCCTGTAAGCCACTTAGTCATTGGTGATTACATCTTACAATGTGTATGTGGCTGCACAGTTTCATTATTTTCTTATCACAGCTATTTAAATATTATGACTAATTACTTCAGGATTATGTGAAGACATTTCCTGATTTGTAAAGCTTTCATATTGTGTATGTATTGTTTTATATTGTTGTGAGAATGGTAATTTCTTTTTTCATGATTGTAAAAGAAGTGCATACTGTTAATGATGGTAATGATATATTGCTCATGCTATCAAAGTTTCTGTTATCAAAGTAAGGTTAATAAATAAGTACAGTAAAACACTGATCATCCATTTATTTAGGAGTCTACTCTTAAGACCTATGGAAATGTTTTCTTAACCAACAATTTATTCATCATGTTATCATTGATCTGGACAATCATTTATTCATACAAATGTCATGCCTCCCACAGAGTCTTAATGTTAAATGCTTGGTTATCACGTTAAATGTTGGTTATCATGTTAAATGTCTTTGCTCAAATATTTGCATTTTTTTATTCATATATTAAATGTATCCATTTTTCCATTAGAGAAGTTCAGAATCTGTTTGCAAAATGTAAGTGATTGATTTTGTGAAACTAGAACAAAAACCTATATCATTAAAAAATGAATCGTAATATTAAAAAGAAAAAGTTAAAAGGGCAGAGGTGTTGTTTAGGTTACTAATATAAAAGAGGCAATCAGTGATACAGTTTTGGGGCTGGCAAGGCAAAACATAAGATAAATGGTGAAAGGAGCATTATGGAGTGAAATGGTAAATGGATTAGTATAGACCTCAAAAACTGGGTCCATCAGGATGGTATTTAAGGGTTAGTAAAATGCTTAAACTGTTTACTTCCCAGAAATCAATTTGTTTATAGAAAATTGTCAGAAATTTAGGATTTTTCTTTATTCTGGACAAGGGAGAAAAAAAATGTACCGACCAATCCAAATTTCCAGCTTTCCCCAGGCTGCCAGCCTATGAGTTTTTCAACCCTCTAATTTCTTAAATGTTAATTTTTTCTCTCACTGCTTTGCAATTTCTCAGATATGTTCTACTTATGCACAAATCTCAAAAGTGAAGAAAATATCTTGGTAATTTTAAACTAGTTCATAAATTCACAATTTTCTTCATTTTGTTTTCTCATCATGTACATCCATCCTACCTCAGGATTAGAACTGAACCTCAAATAACCTACAATTTCATTTTCACCATAGAAACTTGTAACAAAAAACAGCATAAAAAGGAATCCTTAAATAAAAACAAATAAACATTTAATAACCTGTTTAATGGCTCTACCCTGATTCCACGCAAAATGTCATTTTGTACCTTGTTTTTCATTAGGCTAGCTTAGGGGTCGAAAAAATACACGAATTGTGCAAACTAAAGTCAGTCATTTTATTATATCATTTATTTGTTAATTTGTCATATTTACAATACATGTTATGCCAGCCATAGAGATAACTGCTTTGTGTCTTAAACCTCAATTATTTTTTTTTAAACCTTGGAAAAAGAACCTATTAAAAACTCTCTGCAATTATAAAATTTTATTTCATTTCTAACCCTGATACCTTTTCATTTTTCATTTTGTTATTTGTTTACATGTACATCCATTCTACTTTTTATTCATCTACTAGTGACATTGTACCATTTTTCTTCTTTCTTTTTTAAAGTATAAAACCTCTACTGACGTGTTCGTTTTTGTTCTATTGAATCTTAAAAATGTTATTTGTTTCAAATATACTATAGATAAAAAGTTGCACAGTTTATTACAGAAGTGATGACAAAAAGTTTGAACTTTATAAAATGAACATTTCAAGTACAGAATCTTGTTGTCATACTTATTGTCAATGTTTTTATCAGTTTTTTGAGCAAGTGCTTTTATAATGAATTTAATTGAATATACTTTTCATTTTCATGTTGAATTTCTTTCATTGTTTAGCACATATACATATATATTGATTTATCAATACTTGTCTGTATGTTACAATGTGTCAAATGTTATTTGTTATGGAATGCATCATAGTTTATCATGTTTATAGTTTAATGAGTAAATAAATGTGACACTATAACTTTTCAGTTTATTTTACCTTATCAAAAAAAACACAACTTTAATTTCCATTAGCAAATGTTTTCTATTGCTATCACTGCAAGGATTATAAATAAAATTAACAGTCATATTCATCTTAAAGTCTAGGGAATCCTCCATAAAAAAGTGTCTAACCCTTATTCAATATAACTACTGGTTTGGACATCTTAAGGTCTAGGGAATTCTCAATGAAAAGTGTCTAACCCTTGATTGTCACTACTGGCTTGGACATCGTAAGGTCTAGGGAATTCTCTGTAGAAAGTATCTAACCCTTGAATATCACTGCTGGTTTGAACATCTTAAAGTCTAGTGAATCCTCCATAAAAAAAGTGTCTAACCTTTGTTCATCATCACTGCTGGTTTGGACATATTAAGGTATAGTGAATCCTCAATGAAAAGTGTCTAACCCTTATTCAATATTGCAGCTGGTTTGGACATATTAAGGTATAGTGAATCCTCAATGAAAAGTGTCTAACCCTTATTCAATATTGCTGCTGGTTTGGACATATTAAGGTCTAGGGAATTCTCAATGAAAAGTGTCTAACCCTTGGTTAAATATCACTGCTGGTTTGGACATTTGAGACTTGTTTTACCTACAAAACAATTGCAAGGAATATCATGATACTTAATGCAATCTATGGTCTGGTTGGTCATTATGAAACAATGCATGCTACGGTCTGGTTGGTCATTAGGAGACTTAATGCATGCTAAAGTCTGGTTGGTCATTATGAAAATTAATGCATGCTAAGGTCTGGTTGGTCATCATGAGACTTAATGCATGCTAAAGTCTGGTTGGTCATTATGAAACTTAGTGCATGCTAAAGTCTGGTTTGTCATTATCAAACTTAATGCAATCTAAGGCCTGGTTGGTCATTATGAAACTTAATGCATGCTAAGGTCTGGTTGGTTGGTCATCATGAGACTTAATGCATGCTAAGGTCTGGTTGGTCATCATGAAACTTAATGCATGCTAAAGTCTGGTTGGTCATTATGAAACTTAGTGCATGCTAAAGTCTGGTTTGTCATTATGAAACTTAATGCAATCTAAAGCCTGGTTGGTCATTATGAAACTTAATGCATGCTAAGGTCTGGTTGGTTGGTCATCATGAGATTTAATGCATGCTAAAGTCTGGTTGGTCATTATGAGACTTAATGCATGGTAAGGTCTGGTTGGTCATTATGAAACTTAATGCATGCTAAAGTCTGGTTGGTCATTATGAAACTTAATGCATGCTAAGGTATGGTTGGTCATCCTGAGACTTAATGCATGCTAAGGTCTGGTTGGTCATCATGAGACTTAATGCATGCTAAAGTCTGGTTGGTCATTATGAAAATTAATGCATGCTAAAGTCTGGTTGGTCATTACAAAAATTAAGGCATGCTGTGGTCTGGTTGGTCATTATGAAACTTAATGCATGGTAAAGTCTGGTTGGTCATTATGAGACTTAATGCATGCTAAGGTCTGGTTGCTCATTATGAAACTTAATGCATGCTAAGGTCTGGTTGGTCATTATGAAAATTAATGCATGCTAAGGTCTGGCTGGTCATTATGAAAATTAATGCATGCTAAGGTCTGGTTGGTCATCAATGAGACAATGCATGCTAAGGTCTGGTTGGTCATCATGAAACTTAATGCATGCTAAAGTCTGGTTGGTCATTATGAAACTTGGTGCATGCTAAAGTCTGGTTTGTCATTATGAAACCTAATGCAATCTAAGGCCTGGTTGGTCATTATGAAACTTAATGCAATCTAAGGCCTGGTTGGTCATTATGAAACTTAATGCAATCTAAGGCCTGGTTGGTCATTATGAAACTTAATGCATGCTAAGGTCTGACTGATCATTATGAAACTTAATGCAATCTAAGGCCTGGTTTATCATTATGAAACTTAATGCAATCTAAGGTCTGGTTGGTCATTATGAAAATTAGTGCATGCTAAGGTCTGGTTGGTCATCATGAAACTTAGTGCATGCTAAGGTCTGGTTGGTCATTATGAAACTTAATGCAGTCTAAGGTCTGGTTGGTCATTATGAAAATTAGTGCATGCTAAGGTCTGGTTGGTCATTATGAAACTTAATGCAATCTAAGGCCTGGTTGGTCATTATGAAACTTAATGCAATTTAAGGCCTGGTTGGTCATTATGAAACTTAATGCAATCTAAGGCCTGGTTGGTCATTATGAAAATTAGTGCATGCTAAGGTCTGGTTGGTCATTATGAAACTTAATGCAATCTAAGGTCTGGTTGGTCATCATGAAACTTGCTTAAAAACAAATGGAAGGATTCTGCAAGTTAAATCTGCAAGTGTAAATATAATATTTAGCCAAAATAAGCAAGAGATTACATAAAAGTCCAAATATTCACTTCCTAAAAATATTTCTCTTGTTGCCAAATGGACAATATTTGGATAACAAGGTGCAAAAAGTTTAGTAAAAGAGCACCAAAACCTTTAAGTAGTATTTCATTCATAGAGTAGATGCTCAACTACTTTCGTTCTCACTCTTACAGAAAGCACTTTAAAGTAGCTTACACTATGTGTTGACGTCAAAACTGCAAATATTAATGGTAAAAATTGTAGAACACATGCAATCGTGTTAAAAGTAGCTTTCACCAATTATGTTGCAAGTACTGATGGTCAAAACATTTAGTACTGATGGTCAAATACTGTACAGCAAATGCAGTAATGATATAACTAATTTCATCATCTGGTGTGTTGTTGTTGTTGTTGTTGTAGGGTTTAACGCCATTTTGCAGCACACGATATACATGGCGGCCAGTATTAATGGTGGAGGAAGAACCTGGAAAAACCCCGGAAAGAACCACCGACCCACGAGAAGCTACTGGCAAGCTTTCTCACATCTGGTGTGGATGCTGAGTCAATACTGTACAGTACATGCAGTAATGCTATAAATTATTTTTACCATGTGGTGTGAGTATTGATGGTCATCACAATACAGCAAAAACTGATGGTCAATACTGTAGAGCACACTGTCTTGTTATAATTTTCACCATATGGTGTGAGTACTGATGACAGTCAATACTGTAGAGCACAAAGTCGTTATAATTTTACCATGTGATGCGAGTACTGATGATGGTCAATACTGTACAGCAGTCTTGTTATAATTTTCACCGTGTGATGTGAGTACTGATGATGGTCAATACTGTACAGCACAGTCTTGTTATAATTTCACCATGTGATGTGAGTACTGATGATGGTCAATACTGTACAGCACACACAGTCTTGTTATAATTTCACCATGTGATGTGAGTACTGATGATGGTCAATACTGTACAGCAGTCTTGTTATAATTTTACCATGTGATGTGAGTATTGATGATGGTCAGTACTGTACAGCAGTCTTGTTATAATTTTCACCGTGTGATGTGAGTACTGATGATGGTCAATACTGTACAGCACACACAGTCTTGTTATAATTTCACCATGTGATGTGAGTACTGATGATGGTCAATACTGTACAGCAGTCTTGTTATAATTTTACCCTGTGATGTGAGTATTGATGATGGTCAATACTGTACAGCACACAGTCTTGTTATAATTTCACCATGTGATGTGAGTACTGATGATGGTCAATACTGTACAGCAGTCTTGTTATAATTTTCACCATATGATGCAAGTACAGATGATGGTCAATACTGTACAGCACACAGTCTTGTTATAATTTTCACCATGTTATATGAGTACTGATGAAGGTCAATACTGTATAGCACACACAGTCTTGTTATAATTTTTACAAAATGGTGCAAGTACTGATGAAGTTCAATACTGTACAGTCTTGTTATAATTTTACCATGTGATACGAGTACTGATGATAGTCAATACTGTACAAGACACACAATCTTGTTCTAATTTTTACAATATGGTGTGAGTACTGACGATGATCAAGTTGTGTATATGGAATATTGTGAATTCTTTTCTTTTCATGGGTATAGATCATGGATTGGGAAAAAGTTACATTGTTTAGGCTTCTTAAATTTGCGGATTGAGGAAGGGGTCCTACTGTTTCCAAATAAGACTAACCATTTTGGTGTCTTTAAATTTTTGGTTGTCATTTAAAATCCACTATGCCCCATGAAACCAAAACCTTATGAAATCCACTATACCTGTCAAATCCATGAAAATGTGTATTTCATAAAAAAAGAGTGAGCTTTACAGTAATTATACACCTGGTGGCTTTGGATTAAAACACATAAGACACTTGGTCTGATTTATAATTTGTTTTTTTTTAATGTATATCTATATTTTTTGTAACTCCTGGTACACGATTTTATTAAATTTTTTAAATTCTTGTTCATGGCTGTAATGTGTACAGAATTTGGTTAAGTCTGGCCATTGCAACTTGAGTATAACATTACATAGATCTATAAACAGATGTTTATATATATGTTTACAATTAGTAATAATAATCTTAATAATAAGACTTAAAATGGCACCTATGGCATAGTTTCTCAGTGACTAATGGGATATTTTCAGAATAATTCTGTGGCTTCCCATCAGTTGTGCGAGGTCACATGAATATTCTTAACTGATGCAAAATCAATAGTGTATGATGTCACATGGAGTCTATTGCAAAGTACAGTAGTAATATATGGGGTATATAAAGAGAAAGTTAAGCAGTCATAGTCATTCCGACTTGGCGTGTTCCTGATGTAAGTCTGCCAACGTGTTTTATATTGTACTTAGATACTTTTTGAGAGAAAATTTTTTTTTGTTTGGACTGTTCAGTAGTGATAGAAAGTGCTCATTATTTGGACTACAATATTATCTAGGGACCATTAAAAATTATTCAAAGTAATTCTGGACAACACCATCTTGATGTCACTGTTCTTGGAGGATCAGTACATTTCTGTTATTGAAAGTTATAATGGACTTCTCAAATGTTTAGGTCTTTCATAGACCTTTATAAGGATTTGTTTTGATTCACTTCATAATACTGTAAGTTCCTCTCACATTTTTCATTTATAACTTTGATAATTAAATTGTTTGTTAGGTTTTACAAAACTTGTTGGTTTTGCTTCTTTTCTGTTACCTAAGTTTGTGACAGATGTCGTAACAGTTTCAAGATCCAAATGAAGAAGAACCCCCTGATTCTCAAAGACCTATGGGGCACTAGTAACAATAACGGATGTACTGTGGTCACCCTCATGAATGGCCCCCCTGACCAGCGGCCACCCACTTTTTGCGGACAGAATCCCTTGGTGCCTCTGAGTTTGTGTTCAAAAGGACCCATCAAGAAAGGCCACCCCTCAAACGTGACCATCAGCCAGTGTATCAATGCAAAATTTTTAAATTTACCCCTCAAGCAGCCACATTTTACTTTAACATGTTTCCAGAACCAATATTTAATTCAAACAGTATAATACGTAATATGATTATCTTTACCTGTTTCACAAGGTCTGGTTTTCATTACTGAAAGAAGTGTTGGCTAAAGTACATGTACAATAAAGGTTAACATTATACCATTAATGTTGATATTTACAGGAAATGGGGTCAACAATGCTGTGACAGAGTTTTGGGCTTCACAAAGCTGTTGAGATTTTTTCTTTGATGATTATGATCCGGTTGTAACTGTCAAGACCATAATAAGGTCGGCATTGGCTAAATGTAGATTTTGTGGATCAGTACACAGCAAGAAAGTAACATTGAACAAAACAGGGTACCAGACGAAAAATCATGTGACAGTACTTTTATCAATTCCTTTATAACAATGCCTTTCATTGACTCTACAAAAAATTTGTTTGCATAATAAAGTTGCGGTACTGAACAGTTACAAACATAGGAATAAATCGTTACAAAACTTTAAAAATGTCATCACATAAATAGAGAATAAATACTTTAAAAGAAAAAGTAAAATTTATTCAACATGACGACAATAGGGAGAGTTCAAGAGTTCTTGCCAAAATAAATGTTGGAAAAATCAAATATACAACATCACAACAGATAAAGAGAATATTCTGCAGCAAGTGGGAAAATGGAGCAAATGGAAAGAGAATTATTTTAAATGCAAAGCAATGTATGTACCAAGATTTAAATGAATTTTTTTTATGGTTTTGTCATGTGCATGTCAACAATACCCTAATCGCATTTCATGCCTAAAACTAAGAGATATTAATGTATGTTAGCTTGAAATAAGTCAGGTCTTAAGACAAGAAGAACCTTTTAATAATTAATGTTACTTTTAAATGAAAATATTAATTAGTTGTAGCTTTCTTACTACATACACATACTTGTCACAAATACAGTCACCCTCTAGAAAGGCCACCTGTCTTATACAGCCACTTGCCTGGTGCAGAATGGGTGGCTGTATAAAAGAAGGACCACTATTTCATAAACACTTTTAAAATTGATAAAAATTCATGAAAAAATTATATAAGACAGTTGGTGTATATACATACATGTATATATATATATATATGTAAAAAGTTTATTGTTTATACCTGAATTAAGTCACTTTACAAAACTAAATATGAAGCATTATGGCCATAAATCAGTTCAAACTACATTAAATATCATTTAATATAAAACATATGTATGTCATGTAATGGTTAATAAAATCTGGTAATGAAATGAGAGCTCTGTGGAGAAAAATCAATAAAATCACACAGCAAATACAAACTATTCAAAAAATGACATCATCTAGCTCATTAATAATAATGCATGGTTAAGGTAATTAATATAATAAACTGTCAAGTTTTACAAACAATGTAATATATTTGTAAATGTACTCATATTAATGTAAAACATGTAATACATGTATCTGAATATGTGTTAGACAAATGACCACTGTAATATTCTACACACTGTAATGTCAAATATTCTCAATTTCTGTATCCAACTCTGCCTTTGCACTATGAATAGAAAGAAAGGATAAGGATTTTACATAAACTATCCATCATCCAGATGTTTGAATAATAAAAAAATACCAAAACAAGCTATGTAAACTGGTAGCAAAGATGTGGTCTTCCTAGTTTAATTTTCCCAAATTTTACTTTAAAAGTGAAACATAATTATATTAATAATAAGAAAATCTAGTGCATTGTGGCAAGTTGTATTTGAATTTGTAATGCATTAATAATTCTTTTTGGCCAATGTTAAAACCGGTTTACATCTCTTCAGAATGACCGATAAGCTATGTACGTGTCTTCTGCCAATGAAATGGATGCAGTGTAATCTATTGCAGCCAATCAGAATAAGTTTTATATTTGCAGCATATCCTTTTTATGTTAATCCTGTCAATAGACTCCTACATTTTCATGTGCAATATGGTGGTGTTACACACTGTTATATAGTTTAGTATGTCTGCTTTCTAGGGTTGTGATGTTAGACATTTTTATAGGGTTGTGATGTTAGATATTTTTATATAGGTTAGTATGTCTGCTTTCTAGGGTTGTGATGTTAGACATTTTTATATAGGTTAGTTTGTCATGCTTTCTAGGATTGTGATGTTAGACATTTTTATATAGGTTAGTTTGTCATGCTTTCTAGGGTTGTGATGTTAGACATTTTTATACAGGTTAGTTTGTCATGCTTTCTAGGGTTGTGATGTTAGACATTTTTATATAGGTTAGTTTGTCATGCTTTCTAGGGTTGTGATGTTAGACATTTTTATATAGGTTAGTTTGTCATGCTTTCTAGGGTTGTGATGTTAGACATTTTTATAGGGTTGCGATGTTAGACATTTTTATATAGGTTAGTTTGTCATGCTTTCTAGGGTTGTGAGATCGAAGTCATGAATTAAAGTAATTTCACTAGCATGCGGAAAACAAATAATTCACCAATTCATAAAGTTGAACAGATTGGTCTGGAATGGAACCTTGGTCAGCATAGATAGACATTAATTTAATGACTGTGCTTTATGGCTGACTAGGTCCAAGTATAAAAATATAAATGTTGGGTGCATTTCCTTTACTTTGGAAATGAATTAGAGCTATATTATTGCCGTAACAGATCCAAGTAATAGGAATGTTATTACTGGTCAATAAAAATACAAGTAGTAAGTACTATTCAAACAAATAAACTGATCCCAATAGTAAAGTCAACATGCATCAATACAGTAGTCCCCCTCTTGAACAGCCCCATGACCAGCGGTCACCTGCTTTTTACGGCCAGAATCCCTTGGCACCGACGAGTTTGTATTTAAAAAAAGTACCCCTCAAGACCAGTCAACCCTCTAACACAACCAGCGGCCAGCATATAAGTACAAAAAATGGAAAATATTCCCCTCACGAGCAGCCACTTTATTTTTCAAAACCAATAATTAATTCATATTGTGACGTAAGGTAAGTAATCAGATTATCTCTATAGTCAATACCTATCTCCCGATGTCAAGTTTCCATTGCTGAAAGAAGTGATGACATGTAACAGTAAGATTAATATTGCATCATTGTCTATAAAAGACGACATTTACAAGAAATGGGCTCAACAATGTTATGACAGAATTTTGGGCTTCACATTTCCATCAAGTTCTTCTCTTTGATGATTACAAACAGACATAACTGTTAAGCTCATAACAGGGTCAACATGGCTAAAAATAGATTTTGTGTATTAACAAAGAGAAATTAACCTTGACCTTGAACAAAACAGGGTACCAGACAAAGAGCAAAAAATCATGTGACAAAATAATTATTGCTTCCTTTATAAGGAAGGCATTTCGTCCACTCAACAAAAGTTTTGTCTGCAAAATTAAATCACATACAGTTAGCAACATCAGAATAAATCATTACCAAACATTAACAGGTCATCACGGAAATGGAGACATATTACTTTAGAAGAAAGTCAGTTATTCTATTCGACAACATCGGGTGAGAAGGGAAGGGGGGACTTACAGAACAATTTTATGTAGAAATGACTAGAATAAAACAATTTTATGTTAAAAAGACTCAAATAAACAATGTCGTAACCGATAAGGAGATTATACAGCAGCAGTGGGAAAATGGAGCAAACGGAAAGTGAATTATGTATGTACCAAGATTGAAATGTTTCTGAATGGTTTTGCAATGTGCATGACAACAATACCATGACAACAATACCCACTTGCATATCACGCTTATGTCAAGAATAAGAGCTATTAATGTATATTCAGTTGAAATAAGTCTATTATTATAACAAGAACCTTTTAATAATTAATGTTACTTTTAAACGAAGATATTAAATGAAGATATTAAGTTCTTTGAAGCATGTAGTTTTCTTACTACGTACATTATATATACTTCTCACAAAATATTTAGTCCCCCTCTGGAAAGGCCACCCGTCTTATAAGGCCACTTTCCTGGTGCAGAAGGGGTGGCTGTATAAGAGGGGGACCACTGTATACAGTGTATCTAGTGAATGATATAAAAAGTGGGGAAAATTCCATTCTGCACTTACAGTAGAACTGATCTCAGTGCTCATTATTTGATGGTAAATTATTGAATTACATCTGTACCTGTGCTAAAAAGACTACATCTTGTAAGGCAGGACCCACCTTTAGAAAGACCTTAAAAGTTGGATCTATCTTATGCATCAGATGACAAAAAAAAGCTGTACTATAGTATCATCCGTCTCCACAACAGGTGCTCTCTGTTTAGTTACTGAGTATCCTTGTTGTTCAAAATACAACAAAACTTTCACTGATTTAAACTCACGTTCATCTTAATAACCAAAATTCAGTAAACGAAGCTTCTGCAATTGAAATTTTCTACAATAAAGCTGTAGTTAACAGCACCATAGCAATCTGAAACAGGGACTCTTAGGACCCAATTAAAGACAGGAAGTAATACACTTCTCATAATTTACTAAAGTCACACAATTTATAGTCTAACTTGTTTGTTTTCCATTATGGCCATGTTAGCAATGCTATTCCTATACTTTGTGTCCAAAAAATATTTTCTTCACTTTAAAACCCATTCATAACCACATCTAAATGATGTCAATCAAAGAATTTATTGATCTATATTACCATGATATAATGAATGACACCCAAAGTGATGTTCTGATGTAACAAGGGCTGTTTCAAAATGAAAGATATGGGTGTGGTTGGAGTTAAGGTGTTGCACATCTTGCATGAAATTGGGGGTTCCACAGCAGGTTTTTTTCTTCTTGTCCCCAAGTTTGGACATGTGCACCCCAATAGACATTCCTTTTCATCAGGAAAAATTGCAAAATCTCAATGTTTCTTCAGTGGATGTATATCCATCTCTATGTTAACATCAGCAATGGCCAAAGCTATTAAAAGTGATAAAAACATAGAGCAAGATGGCAATAAATATTCATTTGAGACTGATGATCTAGAAATGAAAAGATTCAATGCTTGTGGTAATCAGTGCAGTTGCAATGTAAAGTTTTTGATGGACACTAGTATATCATTTTTTGAAATTAAAATTACACCTATGACAAGGAAGATTTATTTTGATGTTGAATTGATCCCAAAAATCCAACATTTATGGGAATAATTAGTCTGTCATTTAATTATTAATTTATTCATTTCAAATGTAAAGTAATTAAGTAATTAGGAAAAACGGGTTTTTATTACAAAAATTCTGGTAGATAATGAGTTAAATGAGAGGATGAACCGGACCAGAAAATTCCATTAGTGCAGCTCATTTCAGGATAACTAGATATTTAAACATGTTAATGTTTTCATGAGTTAGTTGAACACATGCTTAAACCTTTATTCTACTAATGAAAGTGTTGAAGGAAAATTGGATGTACAGTGCCAACAACAAAGTGAAGGTGGCACATTTGTCTAAGCAAATAAAATCTATCTCATTTTATTAGTACTACTAGCGTATTATAAACTTTTCCTTTGTCCTTTTAAAATGTGTCCCCCACATTTGAAGGGAGGGAGGATGGAGTCCCTAAGTTCTTGGGATCATAGATGCAACACTAGTTAAAGGCACTTAAATAAATATGGGTGAAGGACTTCCTATAGACTGTTGTATTATGTTAACTAGTCCAAGTGCTTATCCTTGGATAATATATGTCTTCTCATACTGACATTAACAATTTAAAAGGTGTATAAAATGACAATTAAATCACTAGAAAGAAAAGGCTATATCAGAAAGTAAACAGGTAGCAAAAATCTCTCAATTGGTGCTCTACAGGCTAAAATTAATTTGTTAGGATCTGAATTATCAATGATATTTTCAACAAACTCTAGCACAGCAGATTTGGAAATAAAAATGACATAGCATCATGTTTAAGAAGGATCGAGAATGAACCCCATCAGTAATGACCACCCAAGAGAAAGAGACAAACTGGCCTCTGTACACAGGTGACCTCCATGTAGGTCTGCCTTTTGAACTTGATTTCTGAACACATATCATGCATTAATAATGTTACTATTACTACCATTATTATTACTACTACTACTACTACTACTACCATTATTATTATTAGCATATTCAATTTAGTACATCTGTACAGCCAGTCATGTTTCACATTATTCAACAAAATCAGAGAACACATATAATGTTCTCTCTCAAAGTAATACTCCACACAAGAGTACTATTTCCTGCTGACTTTAGTTCAACACATTGGGACAAGTCTGACCACCTCTACACAGTGGTCATCTGGTCACAAATGCCATTCTGATTTCCTGTCTGCAAATTTCCTACATAAAAATAATGTATATAAAGAACTCCATGAAATGGTTGCATTTAGCAAGGTGTAAAAGAAACTTATTCTCACATCATAAGTTAAAAAGTACATAAATAATATATAAAAGGCATAAAATGTATAGGTATTCAAGCAGCATGATATACAATTGTGATGTTTCCCTGTGGCAGACATCATAAAACCACCAATTCAGCTAAATCAGGCCTTGTCATGTATGAAAAGCCTGTTTATATTGGTCTGATGACACTATGCATTGAGAAATTAAAATTAATGAAACTGATATTGAATTATATTGGTTCATAACTTCATCTATTGATCTTTGCTTTGCTACAATTTTGATTTTTTTCTTCATAAATTGTTCATGGATGAATGATGTTTAATATGCTGCCACTGTTCCCTTGTTGTTCTGTTAATTTTGTCCAGGTGGCTCTGTCTCAGTTCTACTGTTATTCCTAATTGTTCTGTAAATTTTACTCTTTGTCTAATTGATTCTCTAGTTGTTGTTGTTGTTTCTCTCAAAGTAGACAAAGTCAATAAGGAAAGTGGCTGTCAAAAGCAATGCCTTCTTTTGGAGGTCCATTTCAACAGGGACTGAAAAGGAAAAGTTCAAAATTTGAAAGGTCAAAGCTGACTGAAAAAAAAACTTAAGTTGAATGCAAGATTTGAAATTAGATTCGCAACGAACAGAGAGAAAAAAATGCTCTTTTATTAGATGACTAGGGAATGTATCATTACTTAAATTTCACAATAAGACAAGATCAAATCTGATACTTTATAAATCTACATAAATCCATCAATAAAAGACTTATATACTAGGTTAAAAATCTCTGATTTTTCTGAAAATAAAGTTTATGTATCGGCATAGATTCATTTCATACCATCTCTAAAAAGGCTGCTTATACAACTGACAAAATTTGATAATTTTGAAGGAACAGATTAGTAATGAGGATGAAGAAATCAATAATGATAAAGGCAGTGAATAATACTAAAAAATTATCATCATCATCATTACGATAGAGCAAGACCAGACACTAAAGATGAACAAGATAAAAGCAGGTGTACAGAATCAAGACACCTTGTACAGAATGATGTGACAGTCAATCACCAAAAATGACAGTATCAAGAATCTAGCTCCTTGTGACAGTCAGTCACTAAAACAGTACCAACAAATAACTCCTAATGACAGTCACCAAAACAGTCAGTATGAACAAGGTAGATCTTTGTGACAATCACCAAATGAGTCAATACCAGCAATCTAGTTCCTTGTGACTGTCAACAGCCAAAAGAGTACCAACAAACTAGCTCCCTGTGACAGTCAATACCCAGAGGAGTATCAACAAGCTAGTTCCTTGAGACAATCACTAAAACAGTACCAACAAGATAGCATCTTGTGAAATTGCCAAAACAGCCAGTACCACAAGCTAGCCCCTTGTGACAGTCAATCACTAAAACAGTCAGTACCAACAATCTAGCTCCTTGTGACAGGCAATCACCCAAGCAGTCAGTCCCAACAAGCTCCTTCTCCTGCCAATCCTGTGGAAGTTATATTGCTGCATCCATGAGAAGCTGCTGAATGACAGGGGAAGATAGCATATTCTGCTGTGGTGTTAGATCCCACCATATCTAAATGAATTCTGTGGCATGAAACATAGCCAAGGATTGAAATTAATGGTCAACTTTGACCCCCATCCTACGGTTGTATAAAATCAGCAGTCAAAAGTTACATTCAATGCATGAAAGATGAAGGAGAATGCCAACACATAAAGAACACAGAACACAACATAACTTACTTGGCATTACACAAGGTCAGCCAAAATCATAACCATTTATTGTACTTTGATTTTTTTAAAAATAAATACAATAATTGTCTTATTAATTGTTTGCACATTCTATTACTGAGTTAAATATTAGAATTTTTTTTTTACTAGTAACTATTCACATGTCTGAAGAAAACAGTTAATGGGAATGTATGAAAATTATAAACAAAATGGTACATACATTGGACCCTGAAGTCATTGACTCCTCCAAATATCTCTCTGCAACCTCCCCAGTGCTTGATTATGCGCCCAACTTCAGCACCACTTGTGGCATCACACACCTAAAGAAGACAAGTGAATCAATTTTTGTACCTTGACAAAGAATATCCAAGGTTGGTTACACAAGGGTAACGGGTATATGTAAAATGATAATGATAATGTAAAAAGGGTACACAAAACACAAATGTGAGACGAATTTAAAATAAATTGGGATTCATATATGATTGATGCATCTAATAAAAATATCATTGTAAAGATCTCTGTGAAGAGAAGTTTTCAGTAACTTATGTTTCTCCATGAACAATTACCTGTTAACATAAGGAAATAAATTCTGCAACCTCTGGAATCAAGCCAACCCAAAGTGAAAAAAAGCTCATCTTGACGTGTATATAAATGAATGACATGGACAAAGGGAAGTAACTCTTACAAATTACCCAATTACATTAACATTTGAAGAATAGGTAACAGGAGGGGCACGCCAGTCAGCTGAATCCTCGAGGTCTCCAATAAAAACACTGAATGTGAATGTGAGACTCATCAAATTTAATGAGCTGAAATCTTTATGAAGTGTGCCAAATTCCAAATCAGAATATGCCATTCAAATGACCTACTTGAGCCATGAGACCAATGCTTGAGAGGTTATATCATGCCTTCCTGTCACTGCAGGGGTAGGCGGAACTGATGTAGGGGCTGCAAATGTGTTATGTGGGTCTTTGATAGCATCTGAGTGTGTAAACTGTGTCATTCAGCTTTGTCTTTATTGATGGATCAAACGAAATAGGGCAAATAGTTATTTTCTGCTGTCCTGAATATGGCAACCTGTTCTTGGAGAAAAAGCCAGATTGCATTATCTGGACAACTGGTCTAATAGGAACTGGCCATAATTCAAGTCCAAAGACTGGACAATACAGCTCATTCATCTGGCTGATCAACAGAGCATTGATGGTGTAAGCCTCAAGAGCCAGGAATGGACACACTAAGATCGGCAGTTTGCAGTTCCACCTTGTTGCAAAGAGGTATATCTTTGGGCAATCCCATAGGGTACAAAGACGATGAAAACCAGATGGATGGAAAACCAATCCATGTGTATCAGTTCAGCTGGCCTCTCCTTAATAAAGAATCAGCCAGGACATTCAGTCTGGTATATGATGAACCTCCAATGAGATGAGCACTGGGTACACAAGCCAAAGAACTCCCATACCATAATATAGAAAGACTAGGGTGTGGAGTAAACAGGATTATTTTCATCTCTCCCTCATTGTATGTGAAACTGAGGAGTCTGTGATTGCATGACATTAGCTCAGCTGCACAAGGACTGTTGCTATTGTGGCAAACTTTAGTCCTTTTGGCAGTAATCATCCCTCCTTTGGTACTTTGCCTTATGAAGTCAGAATGAAGAAGGGATAAGCAAGTACGGCTGAAAAGATTACTCCCATGTAGACTGCTTCCAAATCTCCAAACAAAAGGGTTGAGCCAAAAGGCATGGAGTGCAGAGCTTGTCAATATTATAAACAGAGGGACTAGCATATATGCAGCAGTCAAAACTCAGACCATTTAGTACATGCCGGAGTATGATCCTTACAGCCAACTCTTGGGGTCTCATATGTGTGACCCTTGGGAACAGAGTAAGAATTCTGCTCATCTTCCTCATCAGCATTAACAGAAGATTCAGCTGTATATATCTGGTTTACTGCTGGTGAGGGAAGTGCCCCTGACAATAAAATATGGTAGATTTCTCTGATTTGGAACAAAATTCCATCTTCCATATTAAAAACAGAATGAGGCCCAGACATTGTGTTTAGACTGATGGGCTTGTCTGATCAGCTTGACAGCTGGCATGATGTGCAAAGTTGGATGATGTGGCATAATCGGTCAGCTGGTAGCGAGGCCAGTTGGTTTGTGTGTAAGTGGCTGTTGCAGATATAGTTGTGACAGTCCATTATTGCTGATTTATGGTCAACAAGTCCATAAATGGGTAAGCTGGATGTCTGTATGGGATGGAGAACATATGACAATCTTGCTCATGACAAAGGCTGGAAAGACCAGAATGTAACCCCATTTTGCCTGATCTGACATGTGGGATGAGTTATGCCCAGTTGGCAGCCAAAATGTTCATAGTTTCCTCCACTGCATTTTAATACCACACCCCCCACTCCCCAACATTTTATAGTTGTGATGACAAAGCAAAATATTGGCAAACTAGAATTTCAAACATAGCTTGTTGGATCGGGCAATGCATTTGCAGTTCCAACAGCAAGTGGGAAGGATCCAGTGTAGCTGTCTAAGGTGATGGCAGCAGTTGGCATGTCCTGTATAATCCTCACTTGGGGGTGGGGGCATCCCAGCCATCATTGCTACAGACTCCAAGTGATGATGCAGGCTCAGTATGTCCATGTCTGAGGACCCCAACCTTTTCTCCTTGCCCTAGAGTTGCTACTGCATGACACAAAAAGACATGGACCCCAACCTTTTCTCCTTGCCCTCGAGTTGCTAATGCATGACACAAAAAAACCTGGACCCCAACTTTTTCTCCTTGCCTTTGAGTTGCTTCTGGATAACACAAAAGACTTGGATCAAGCTCCTTCACAACAAGTACTGCAGGCACTGTATGGGTTCGATTTTGGCTTTGAGCAGTTTAATGCCTTTTTCAGAACAAGACAGGCTATACATGTTGGCCAGTTATACGGGGAGGAAGTACAAACTGATGGGAAGCTACTGGCAAGCATTCTCACATACCATCTTTGGTGTATGGATTTTGTACATTCCAGATATCATGTGAAACTATGAAATGCTTACATTTTTTGCACTTTTATTACACTTGTTGCCTGAAATGATCGAGAAAAAAACAGACTAAAATACAATGAACATTCATGAACTCAATGAAACTGGTTCAAAGAAAATGCCTTGAAGATAAATAACTGAAATAAACCACAGTGTCTGCTGTTGAATTGAATGAACACACAAGTGAATCTGTCTGACATGTATGACTTCAAAGCTACTATGACAAGATGCAAATGAAATGAATTCACACAAAATAAAACAATAGGCAGTTTCATTTTTATTTCAAATGGTGAACCTACAAAACTTTGTTGATCGATGGCTTGAACAAATTCTCAGTACTAAAATAAATTCAGTCTCAAGCAAAAGTTTAAGCTGGGAAACATCCAGTATAATGAGGGTGAGAGAAGGTAATTTGTAAGAGTTACTTCCCTTCGTTCAAGTGTTGTATAACCAGTAAAGATCCATTTGTTAGCATCATGGGATTTAACATAGAGTGATGCATTTCTGCTCACATCACTTGAAAGAGACATTTTGTTCTTAGAATTGTTTTCTACCAAGGATTTATCTGATATTAGCCTGGTGAGCCAGTTCAACAACTCTGGGTTCCAATGCTTTTTTAAGAAGGTTAGGAAAGACAAAGATTTACCTGGAAATTTCTACTACTGAGTATGATAGCTTGTTTTATCCTTGATTTTCACAACTGAGGGGCACAAACGTAACCAGAAAGCATTGTGATTCCATCATCTTTTGCAAGTCTTTTGGGTTGGTTGGAAGGCGTGTAAACCTTGACAGTTCAAAGAACCAGTATCAACTGCCCAGGGTTCTGGATCTGGGACTGGAAAAACAAAGGTCGGTAGATTCACATTCCACCCTCTTGCAAATAGTAGGCACAGATTTGTCTAAATACAAAGGGAAGAATGGATAATTTGTTTTGAATCAGCTGATTTTATCGGGACACTAATTCTGCTATGACAAGGAGTCCACTAGGCACGTATCTGACTTGGAGGTACATTTGTTGATGATGACACCACCTGAAGGCAGAGGTCTGTGGGACACCAACTGAAGGCAGAGGTCTGTGGGACACCTCCTGAAGGCAGAGGTCAGATGATTTTGTTGGCCCTTGCTTTTGCATGTAATTTTTCACAGCAGAGATGTAAGATTGTATTAGAACACACGTTCTAGACACTGTCTCCTGCAACAAATGAAATGCATTTACTATGTCCTTTTGTTTCTAAGATGTTTAAAGAATATTCTGCTGACAAGTACAGGAGGTAGGTACTACAACTGCCATGCAACAATCCAAAGAGCATGAATGTACAAATGAATACTTGCTGAGGTACTAGTCTCACCAAATTCAAAGTTTGTCTCTCTGAGGAACTAGACTCACCAGATTCAAAGTTTGTCTCTCTGAGGTACTGGACCCACCACATACAAAGTTTGTGTCTCTAAGGCACTGGACCAACCACATTCAAAGTTTGTCTTTCTGAGGTACTGGACTCACCAGATTCAAAGTTTTTCTCTCTGAGGTACTGGACTCTCCAGATTCAAAGTTTGTCTCTCTAAGGCTAAATCTTGGAGATAAAAACTGGGCAAGGTTGACTCTGCATGCCAGCCAACAGCTATAATGACTCAGATCAAAACATTATGTTGGAAAGCGAGGCTTGCTGAGATTACTCTGATTGTAAGAGCTGAAGTCTTCATGAGGTGACTCTTATCTTTCAAGAAATCAGAGTACGCTGAGTGTATAACCCACTTCAGCCATGAAGATTGGGCTTCCTGGATTCTGTGAATTGCTCATGTGTGCCATGACTTGCCTCTCTGTGCTCCAAATATTGATGGAGGGTGTTGTTCTTGATGAGTCTATGGATGAGAGGGAGTATATGACAACTCTCTGGTTGCCAACCATCTGATATGAACTGAAAATGGTTCAGGTCAACAGAATGGGCATGTAACTCGCTCACCATACATTAATGTTTTGTAGGAACATAGCTTCAGTGAACTGCAAGTTAAAAGCTCAAATATATCTGAATTCAGCCAAGTCAAAGGATAGATTCCATTTTGGAAACAAGGTGATGGTTTTAGTCGATTCCATTATCATGTAGTGTTAGCCTTTGATAGTAACTGAAGCCAACAGTTTCTCCTTGCAGAACCAGAGAAAAAGGCTAGTTGTGGGAATCAGGCACTCAAAAGGACTATGTTTGACTCTGCACAGGTCCCTGGAAAACCTGCCACTTCCTTCATAGTCCTTTAGAGTTGATGGCCATCTTGGTAGTTAGATTCTCTCCATGACAGAAGGTTTAAATTCTTTCTCTCCCAAGACTGTCTAGACAGGAGCCAAGCATGAAGAACTGGACAGTGGTAGAAAATCTGCAACCTCAGCTGTTTGAGAAGTGTCAGCTTGGCCTAGGCAGATCAAGATCACTAGATTGACTTTACCCATCTAAGGGGCTATCAGAATCATCTTGCAGTTCTGCCACCTCCGCTTCTGGATTATCTTTGGTAATAAGACTGCAGGTGGGTAGGTGAAGACCCTCAATCCCTCCCAAATGATTTACAGTGTCCATATCCCAAGCATCTGGGTTCAGAACTGGAGAGACAAAGGTGGATAACTTGTGGCAAAATAAATTATCATCAGACGACCCCCAAAATGCGCAAGAAAGACTGATTGACAAAGTGACTACTCTGTAGGATTGATTTGACTGTTGACCCTTTCTGGATAGAGTATTGGCACAGACAAAGGGACTATTACTAATTTGCCTAATTTATACGTTGCTATGGAGTTGGTCACACCAACATAGAAACTTCCAAATTGGAACACACAGGTTGAGTGATCTGGTGCCCCCATTTGAGGAGGTAGGTCACAAATACAGAGTTGTATGACATAATTAGGACTGTTTTATCTTGACTGAAATTTCCAGAACTCAAAGGCATTTATCACAGCCTTCATTTCAAGAAGGTTGATGTGGAGAGGCTGATCCCATAGCTCCCAAGTGCTGCTCACCGTAGTGAAGTCCATCAACAGGTGGGCATCCCAATCATACATAATGGCATCAGGTACAGTCATTTCTGAATGGGGCTGCCATAGACGAATCGTTTTTGTTAGCAAACCAAAGTTGCACCACTGATGTAGAAATGATTGTACTCATGTGTTATCATGACTTTCATCTAGGGGGCTTGAAAATGGGTGCCACTGGGCCAGCAAGGGGGACATGTAGGATCAAGTCCACCAAGGCAGACAAGTTGCAAGAAACTCTCCAGCTGAAATCCAAGGCCTCGACTAAGGTTGGTTTGAAACTGCATACCAAGATGTACAAAATGCAAAGATAGATAAAGACTTTTCCCAGTTCACAAGAAAACCTAGCTGATTCAATGCAATCCATAATTTTGGTAAAAGCCCACTGGCTGATGTTTAGGTGAAAGGGAAGGAAATTTGTGTGAAGCAGGGTGAATAGGTAAGTGAAAATTGTCTGTCAAATCGAGACTGATGGTATACTCATCCCTTCTGAAGGAGAGATGAATTGATCACTGTCTCCATATTGAATTTCCATGACATAAAATCGGAAAATTGCTAATGAAACCAAATCTAGCATCAAAGATGTGGCAACGTTTTTTCAAAGGGGCATGGAATACATTCTTATCCACTTAATAAAACTGCAGTGAAGACATATAAACTGACGCTAAATTTTTATCTAGAGCTGGGAGGTCATAATTTAATGCATCACAGTAGGTATCATACTAGGGTGATGAAAAAACTGTTGCTGATACTTGGCTTTCTGAAATGAAAACCTTAGCATTCCTTGGGTCACAAATTCTTCCCATGGTCATTAATTTCTATAATTTTAGATGACTGGGGAAGGATGGAGTCTTTCCTCCTTGCTGAGGTCTACTGACACTTTAACTTTAGTCATCAGTAGAAGGTAGATTCCAAGGCCAACAACACACTCTTTATTTCTTCTATTGCAGTCTTGAAACTAAACTCAGTTCGTTTCATGGTTGGATCTGAGCAAGGCTGTCTTGTTGGGGCATAATCACACTCCTTGTGTGTGTATTATTCTGGCTTGGTGTGCATATCAAAATAGGCCATACCAGGTGGCATACATGATGCTGTTGTTGTTGTTGTTGTAGGGTTTAATGACATTTTTCAGCACACGATAGGCTATAGATGGCAGCCAGTATTAATGGTGGAGGAAGAACCCGGGAAAACCCCGGAAAGAACCACTGACCCACAAGAAGCTACTGGCAAGCTTTCTCACATACCCACATTGGCTGAATCCGAGACTCGAACCCCCACAGACAGAGGTGAGATGGTAGTGATCCATAACAGACAGCGCTTTAGACCACTCGGGGCCCCCCATACATGATGCAATACCGTCATCTCTTGTACAAGTCATGGTCCTCTATGGATAAGCCATGAATATATAGTAAGCCATGTCTGCTGGACAAATGTGTTGGGCCTGAACAGTCTGCTGGGAGTATGGTTGTCATGTTTGCCGGCCATGAGGAAATTGGTCAGGTCACTGCCAACGCCAGTTGCACCAAACACATGCCTAGATGGATGGAATTTTCACTAAAATCCCCATCATATAAGGCGCATTAACAGCACTAAGATCTCCAAAGTTAATCATGGCTAGCTGTATAGCTGTATGAATAATGTTCCCAAACTGGGTCAGTAGGGAAGATTCTGGATGGCTAAATCTTAGTAAAAGATGGATCCGATGGATCAATTACAAACTCCATGTGTTCAGACTTACAGGCCTGAAGGACAGGCAGGGGGCCCGGGCTGCCTAAAATTAGGTGAATATTCCCCCAGTGAGTCAGGAAAACCAGATTAAGATCTCCTAAGTTAATCACAACTGGCTGTACAGATGTATAAATAATACAAAGGCTTTCAAGCCAGAGAAAGGAACTGCCGCTAAATTTTTATGCAGAGCTGCAAGGTCATAGTTTAACCAGTATTAGTAAGAGATGGAATCAAGGGTAAAATCTGACCTGACTGTAATAACTGTATTGTATCTGTTCCATGGCAATTTGCAAAATGTCAATGTTTTGCTCCCAATTTCTGCTGAAATGACTGTAGCTGATGGTTGTTTGGGGAACCCAGTAGCATCTTGTACAAGGCTTGCAAGAGATGATGACTTTGGATGAATGCTATCAACATAATCTTTGCAAGACTTATTCCCTTTGTTTTTCCCTTTGGCTGCTTTTTGCAGAACTACAGTCAAAACATCTTCCAACCATGTAGCACACATGCTGCAGCAAAGAGATGATGTACATTTTGTACATACCAGACAAGACTCTTGTGCATCTTCATTTACTTTTAATTTTTTGCTTTTTATTCACTTAGTCTACTTAGTTTTACTGAAACAACAAAAGAAAAAAAGAAGCATAAATTAACAATTCAGCACAAAAGTTGTCAAAACAGAACCAGTTACTAACATGGGAAAAGGAAATTAGTCAGTGTTGTACTAAACTGTGAGTGACAACATGCATTCACCAACAGCGTGTTGTACATCTGGCCGAAATAGACAAAGTCCACAAAATGTGACAAAATTCACCCAAAAGTTGGAAAAAATATATGAATAATGTATGCAATCTGTAGAGGAAAGATTCCTACAAATATCTGTCCAAATTCTTGGGTAGATGGCTAAATTTGTTTCACATGTAATGATGCAGACTGATGTGGTGTCAGTACAAAGTTGACAGTATGGAAGTGAAGCTAAAATCTGGCAACACCTGGTGGTGATGGCAAGGGGAGGTAATAGGCAAAGAGTTCTTGCCCTTTGTCTGGATGAAAAGGACAAATTTTCTTATTTTTAGTAGGATTGGGTTCAGGAGGTAGCAGGCTTTTCATATTTTTTAGTAAGGCTGGATTTAGGGGGTAGCGGGCTTATGTCCTCACAATAATGTGATCAGGCAGCATATATGAAGGAGAACTATGGCTAGAGTGCACTTCACAGTTTTGAGAAAACTCCATAGAATTACTATAGATATAAATGCACGCATATTCAATTTTGTGAGATATCAAACAAACTGTGCTTCCTAGCACAAGCAGAAGTAGTAACTTATGCATGGATGGGATTTTAAGTCAAATCCCTCACCCAAGTGATTACTCTAGCAGACTTCCAATTAGGAGGTCAGAAAACTTTAATTGCCTTTGGGAAGATCGGGTTTGAGGTAGCTGATGTACTCCAAATGTTTTATGATCATACACAGTAACTGAAAATGAAACACCGCAATAGTTACAGTCTGGGTGTGTAATAACAGAACATATGTTCTGAATACCAAATAAACCAAATATATTTGAATAGGTACATAAGATATTATAAAAACGATTTTTGTTGTACCTGAAATATGATATCAGTGCAGCATGCGCAGTAGCAACACTCTCCATTGATGATAAAAACAGGATTTCCTTGGGCATCAGACACCTGGTACTTGGGGCTCCAGCATGTCCAGCTAAAATAAAGAATCAAGTACCATAAAATTCAGGCCAGCTAAAACTCTAAGTTTTACTTCTTGTACTAGCCCCTAGTTATTGAGACCATACATGGTCTAGCCCCTAGTTTATTGAGATCATACATGGTCTAGCCCCTAGTTATTGAGATATTACATGGTACAGACCCTAGTTATTGAAATTATACATGGTATAGCCCCTAGTTATTGAGATATTACATGGTACAGCCCCTAGTTATTGAGATATTACACGGTAAACACACTAGTTATTGAAATCATACATTGTATAGCCGCTAGTTATTGAGATCATACATTGCATAGCCTCTAGTTATTGAGATCATACATGGTCTAACCCCTAGTTATTGAGATCACACATGGTATAGCCCCTAGTTATTGAGATCATACTTGGTATAGCCCCTAGTTATTTAGATATTACATGGTATAGCCCCTAGTTATTGAGATAATACATGGTATAGCCCACTAGTTATTGAGATCATACACAGTATAGCCCCCTAGTTATTGAGATCATACATGCTACAGCCCCTAGTTATTCAGATCATACATGGCCTAGCCCCTGGTTATTGAGATCATACATGCTACAGCCCCTAGTTATTGAGATCATACACGCTACAGCCCCTAGTTATTGAGATCATACATGGTATAGCCCCTAGTTATTGAGATATTACATGGTATAGCCCCTAGTTACTGAGATAATACATGGTATAGCCCCCTAGTTATTGAGATCATACATGGTATAGCCCCTAGTTATTGAGATCATACATGGTATAGCCCCTAGTTATTGAGATATTACTAGGTTTAGCCCCTAGTTATTGAGATCATACATGCTACAGCCCCTAGTTATTGAGATCATACATGGTATAGCCCCATGTTAATGAGATATTACATGGTCTAGCTCCTAGTTATTGAAATCATACATGGTATAGCCCTAGTTATTGAGATCATACATGGTCTAGCCCCTGGTTGTTGAGATTTTACATGGTCTAGCCCCTAGTTATTGAGATCATACATGCTACAGCCCCTAGTTATTGAGATCATACATGGTATAGCCCCATGTTAATGAGATATTACATGGTCTAGCTCCTAGTTATTGAAATCATACATGGTATAGCCCTAGTTATTGAGATCATACATGGTCTAGCCCCTGGTTGTTGAGATTTTACATGGTCTAGCCCCTAGTTATTGAGATCATACATGCTATAGCCCCTAGTCATTGAGATATTACATGGTCTAGCCACTAGTTATTGATATCATACATCATGGTTTCATGTGTGTACACATCTGCTGGAGTATGAGTGATGAGTCTGAGCCCTCAGTCAAAACCTGAGGGTTTGGGATCTTTTGAGATCTCCTGTAAGCTTACATACTATGTACATAAATTATATAAAAGAAATATCAATAAAATGATATTATAAAACCTGTACTCAAGCTGCATATTCAAATCTGATGTTCAATGCTGATGACTTCACAAAATAACATGCATCAAACCAACAATAACCAACCTTATCATATCTCATCTAGTTTGTGTTCCATTTTCAAGGCATGATAAGGGTTATTTTAAAGCAAATTAAAATGAAGAAAAGAAAAGATTCACTGCACCATCAATCACAATCTCCATTTGTTAATGTTCGTGTGTCCATTTTGACGAGTACACCATGAATTTAGGCACATGATTTCAAAATGAAACTATATGTTGCAGTTAACTATAACTTACAAGAATACCTAGATCATGGCAATTGATCATAAGTAAACATATATAGAAGATCTCAAATGAGTAATGATTTAATACCGAATTTATGAAACGAGCTGATATCATCTCCCTTTCATCGCAGCACCACAAAACATTCGGGCAATCTATCTGATGACAAAACATCAATTAACTCATAGATATAAAATCTCCCTTCTATCTTTCCTCTGCATACCTGACTACTGCTTTTATTGTGATAACCTGGCCTCAATTTGTATCAGCTAAAAGAGTGAACTAATACTGAAATTAAAAATTTTCTGTACCTTCATTCAAAATTTAGAATCATGCAAATTTTCTGTCTTATCATTTATATCTTTTCATACATGCCAAATTACAACAATACTGGGTGATTCTAAATATGATCTGTAATTCTTTAGTTTTGTCCGATTTTTGTGTTGTGACAGTTTCAGGTCTACAAACTCTATCTTTGGCTTCATCTGAACAGTATCTTAATCTTATATTGCTAATGTGAACAATTTAAAGATGGATTAACAATTTAAAGATAGATTAACAAAGTCAGGCTATATATCAAATCAACCACTCAACTGGAAACAGTTTAAATTTCATTTATGTATTTTTTTCATCACACACACTGTTTTAACAATTTCCAAGCTAGTAGTGGTAGCTAAATTTACACAAATAATGTAAATGTTGATCATAAACACAAAACAAATTTCTTTTGTTTACTGGGTAACTATGTATCTTTGAATGATGGACATGGAGGTGAGACTATAATGTGTATCACTGCATGATATGACTTGAAGATAAGACTAAAAGGTTATGTTTGCATGTTGGACTTGAAAGTGAGAATACAGGGTGTATCTTTGCATGATGGATTTGAATTTGAGGCTGCACGGTTTTCTCTGCATATTGGTCTTGAACCTGAGACTATAAGTTGTACCTTTGCATGATGGATTTCAATCTGAGACTATAAGGTGTATCTCCGCATGATGAATTTGAATTGGAGATTTCAAGTTGCACCTTTACATGATGAATTTGAAGCTGAGACTGTAAGGTGTATCTTTGCATGATGGATTTGAAGATGAGACTATAAGGTGTATCTTTGCATGATGGATTTGAAGCTGAGACTATAAGGTGTATCTTTGCATGATGGATTTGAAGCTGAGACTGTAAGGTGTATCTCTGCATGATGGATTTGAAGCTGAGACTGTAAGGTGTATCTCTGCATGATGGATTTGAAGCTGAGACTGTAAGGTGTATCTTTGCATGATGGATTTGAAGCTGAGACTATAAGGTGTATCTTTGCATGATGGATTTGAAGCTGAGACTGTAAGGTGTATCTTTACATGATGGATTTGAAGCTGAGACTGTAAGGTGTATCTCTGCATGATGGATTTGAAGCTGAGACTGTAAGGTGTATCTTTACATGATGGATTTGAAGATGAGACTGTAAGGTCTATCTTTGCATGATGGATTTGAAGCTGAGACTGTAAGGTGTATCTTTGCATGATGGATTTGAAGCTGAGATTATAAGGTGTATCCTTGCATGATGGATTTGAAGCTGAGATTATAAGGTGTATCTTTGCATGATGGATTTGAAGCTGAGACTGTAAGGTGTATCTTTGCATGATGGATTTGAAGCTGAGACCGTAAGGTGTATCTTTGCATGATGGATTTGAAGCTGAAATTATAAGGTGTATGTTTGCATGATGGATTTGAAGCTGAGACTATAAGATGTATCTTTGCATGATGGATTTGAAGCTGAGACTGTACGGTGTATCTTTGCATGATGGATTTGAAGCTGAGACTGTAAGGTGTATCTTTGCATGATGGATTTGAAGATGAGACTATAAGATGTATCTTTGCATGATGGATTTGAAGATGAGATTATAAGGTGTATCTTTGCATGATGGATTTGAAGCTGAGACTGTAAGGTGTATCTTTGCATGATGGATTTGAAGCTGAGATTATAAGGTGTATGTTTGCATGATGGATTTGAAGATGAGACTATAAGATGTATCTTTGCATGATGGATTTGAAGCTGAGACTGTAAGGTGTATCTTTGCATAATGGATTTGAAGATGAGACTATAAGGTGTATCTTTACATGATGGATTTGAAGCTGAGACTGTAAGGTGTATCTTTGCATGATGGATTTGAAGCTGAGACTATAAGATGTATCTTTGCATGATGGATTTGAAGCTGAGACTGTAAGGTGTATCTTTGCATGATGGATTTGAAGCTGAGACTATAAGATGTATCTTTGCATGATGGATTTGAAGCTGAGACTGTAAGGTGTATCTTTGCATGATGGATTTGAAGATGAGACTGTAAGGTGTATCTCTGCATGATGGATTTGAAGCTGAGACTATAAGGTGTATCTTTGCATGATGGATTTGAAGCTGAGACTATAAGGTGTATCTTTGCATGATGGATTTGAAGCTGAGACTGTAAGGTGTATCTTTACATGATGGATTTGAAGCTGAGACTGTAAGGTGTATCTCTGCATGATGGATTTGAAGCTGAGACTGTAAGGTGTATCTTTACATGATGGATTTGAAGATGAGACTGTAAGGTCTATCTTTGCATGATGGATTTGAAGCTGAGACTGTAAGGTGTATCTTTGCATGATGGATTTGAAGCTGAGACTGTAAGGTGTATCTTTGCATGATGGATTTGAAGATGAGACTGTAAGGTGTATCTTTGCATGATGGATTTGAAGCTGAGACTGTAAGGTGTATCTTTGCATAATGGATTTGAAGCTGAGACTGTAAGGTGTATCTTTGCATGATGGATTTGAAGCTGAGACTATAAGGTGTATCTTTGCATGATGGATTTGAAGCTGAGACTATAAGGTGTATCTTTGCATGATGGATTTGAAGCTGAGACTGTAAGGTGTATCTTTGCATGATGGATTTGAAGCTGAGACTATAAGGTGTATCTTTGCATGATGGATTTGAAGCTGAGACTGTAAGGTGTATCTCTGCATGATGGATTTGAAGCTGAGACTGTAAGGTGTATCTCTGCATGATGGATTTGAAGCTGAGACTGTAAGGTGTATCTCTGCATGATGGATTTGAAGCTGAGACTATAAGGTGTATCTCTGCATGATGGATTTGAAGCTGAGACTATAAGGTGTATCTTTGCATGATGGATTTGAAGCTAAGACTGTAAGGTGTATCTTTACATGATGGATTTGAAGCTGAGACTGTAAGGTGTATCTCTGCATGATGGATTTGAAGCTGAGACTGTAAGGTGTATCTTTACATGATGGATTTGAAGATGAGACTGTAAGGTCTATCTTTGCATGATGGATTTGAAGCTGAGACTGTAAGGTGTATCTTTGCATGATGGATTTGAAGCTGAGATTATAAGGTGTATCTCTGCATGATGGATTTGAAGCTGAGACTGTAAGGTGTATCTTTGCATAATGGATTTGAAGCTGAGACTGTAAGGTGTATCTTTGCATGATGGATTTGAAGCTGAAATTATAAGGTGTATGTTTGCATGATGGATTTGAAGCTGAGACTATAAGATGTATCTTTGCATGATGGATCTGAAGCTGAGACTGTACGGTGTATCTTTGCATGACGGATTTGAAGCTGAGACTGTAAGGTGTATCTTTGCATGATGGATTTGAAGATGAGACTATAAGATGTATCTTTGCATGATGGATTTGAAGATGAGATTATAAGGTGTATCTTTGCATGATGGATTTGAAGCTGAGACTGTAAGGTGTATCTTTGCATGATGGATTTGAAGCTGAGATTATAAGGTGTATGTTTGCATGATGGATTTGAAGATGAGACTATAAGATGTATCTTTGCATGATGGATTTGAAGATGAGACTGTAAGGTGTATCTTTGCATGATGGATTTGAAGCTGAGACTATAAGATGTATCTTTGCATGATGGATTTGAAGCTGAGACTGTAAGGTGTATCTTTGCATAATGGATTTGAAGATGAGACTATAAGGTGTATCTTTACATGATGGATTTGAAGCTGAGACTGTAAGGTGTATCTTTGCATGATGGATTTGAAGCTGAGACTATAAGATGTATCTTTGCATGATGGATTTGAAGCTGAGACTGTAAGGTGTATCTTTGCATGATGGATTTGAAGCTGAGACTCTAAGGTGTATCTTTGCATAATGGATTTGAAGCTGAGACTGTAAGGTGTATCTTTGCATGATGGATTTGAAGATGAGATTATAAGGTGTATCTTTGCATGATGGATTTGAAGCTGAGACTATAAGATGTATCTTTGCATGATGGATTTGAAGCTGAGACTATAAGGTGTATCTTTGCATGATGGATTTGAAGCTGAGACTATAAGATGTATCTTTGCATGATGGATTTGAAGCTGAGACTATAAGATGTATCTTTGCATAATGGATTTGAAGATGAGACTGTAAGGTGTATCTTTGCATGATGGATTTGAAGATGAGACTGTAAGGTGTATCTTTGCATGATGGATTTGAAGCTGAGACTATAAGATGTATCTTTGCATAATGGATTTGAAGATGAGACTGTAAGGTGTATCTTTGCATGATGGATTTGAAGCTGAGACTGTAAGGTGTATCTTTGCATGATGGATTTGAAGCTGAGACTATAAGATGTATCTTTGCATGATGGATTTGAAGCTGAGACTGTAAGGTGTATCTTTGCATAATGGATTTGAAGCTGAGACTGTAAGGTGTATCTTTGCATGATGGATTTGAAGCTGAGACTATAAGATGTATCTTTGCATGATGGATTTGAAGCTGAGATTATAAGGTGTATCTTTGCATGATGGATTTGAAGCTGAGACTGTAAGGTGTATCTTTGCATGATGGATTTGAAGATGAGACTATAAGATGTATCTTTGCATGATGGATTTGAAGCTGAGACTGTAAGGTGTATCTTTGCATGATGGATTTGAAGCTGAGACTGTAAGGTGTATCTTTGCATGATGGATTTGAAGATGAGACTATAAGATGTATCTTTGCATGATGGATTTGAAGATGAGATTATAAGGTGTATCTTTGCATGATGAATTTGAAGCTGAGACTGTAAGGTGTATCTTTGCATAATGGATTTGAAGATGAGATTATAAGGTGTATCTTTGCATGATGGATTTGAAGCTGAGACTGTAAGGTGTATCTTTGCATGATGGATTTGAAGATGAGACTATAAGATGTATCTTTGCATGATGGATTTGAAGATGAGATTATAAGGTGTATCTTTGCATGATGAATTTGAAGCTGAGACTGTAAGGTGTATCTTTGCATGATGGATTTGAAGCTGAGACTATAAGGTGTATCTTTGCATGATGGATTTGAAGCTGAGACTGTAAGGTGTATCTTTGCATGATGGATTTGAAGCTGAGACTGTAAGGTGTATCTTTGCATGATGGATTTGAAGATGAGATTATAAGGTGTATCTTTGCATGATGGATTTGAAGATGAGACTGTAAGGTGTATCTTTGCATGATGGATTTGAAGATGAGATTATAAGGTGTATCTTTGCATGATGGATTTGAAGCTGAGACTATAAGATGTATCTTTGCATGATGGATTTGAAGCTGAGATTGTAAGGTGTATCTTTGCATGATGGATTTGAAGATGAGATTATAAGGTGTATCTTTGCATGATGGATTTGAAGCTGAGACTATAAGATGTATCTTTGCATGATGGATTTGAAGATGACACTATAAGGTGTATCTTTGCATGATGGATTTGAAGCTGAGATTATAAGGTGTATCTTTGCATGATGGATTTGAAGCTGAGACTATAACATGTATCTTTGCATGATGGATTTGAAGCTGAGACTATAACATGTATCTTTGCATGATGGATTTGAAGCTGAGACTGTAAGGTGTATCTTTGCATGATGGATTTGAAGATGAGACTATAAGGTGTATCTTTGCATGATGGATTTGAAGCTGAGACTATAAGATGTATCTTTGCATGATGGATTTGAAGCTGAGACTATAACATGTATCTTTGCATGATGGATTTGAAGCTGAGACTGTAAGGTGTATCTTTGCATGATGGATTTGAAGATGAGATTATAAGGTGTATCTTTGCATGATGGATTTGAAGATGAGACTGTAAGGTGTATCTTTCCATGATGGATTTGAAGATGAGATTATAAGGTGTATCTTTGCATGATAGATTTGAAGCTGAGACTATAAGATGTATCTTTGCATGATGGATTTGAAGATGAGACTAGAAGATGTATCTTTGCATGATGGGTTTGAAGCTGAGACTGTAAGGTGTATCTTTGCATGATGGATTTGAAGATGAGATTATAAGGTGTATCTTTGCATGATGGATTTGAAGCTGAGACTGTAAGGTGTATCTTTGCATGATGGATTTGAAGCTGAGACTGTAAGGTGTATCTTTGCATGATGGATTTGAAGATGAGATTATAAGGTGTATCTTTGCATGATGGATTTGAAGCTGACACTATAAGATGTATCTTTGCATGATGGATTTGAAGATGAGACTATAAGGTGTATCTTTGCATAATGGATTTGAAGCTGAGACTGTAAGGTGTATCTTTGCATGATGGATTTGAAGATGAGACTATAAGATGTATCTTTGCATGATGGATTTGAAGATGAGACTGTAAGATGTATCCTTGCATGATGGATTTGAAGATGAGACTGTAAGGTGTATCTTTGCATGATGGATTTGAAGATCAGATTATAAGGTGTATCTTTGCATGATGGATTTGAAGCTGAGACTATAAGATGTATCTTTGCATGATGGATTTGAAGCTGAGATTGTAAGGTGTATCTTTGCATGATGGATTTGAAGATGAGATTATAAGGTGTATCTTTGCATGATGGATTTGAAGCTGAGACTATAAGATGTATCTTTGCATGATGGATTTGAAGATGAGACTATAAGGTGTATCTTTGCATGATGGATTTGAAGCTGAGATTATAAGGTGTATCTTTGCATGATGGATTTGAAGCTGAGACTATAAGATGTATCTTTGCATGATGGATTTGAAGCTGAGACTATAAGATGTATCTTTGCATGATGGATTTGAAGCTGAGACTGTAAGGTGTATCTTTGCATGATGGATTTGAAGATGAGATTATAAGGTGTATCTTTGCATGATGGATTTGAAGATGAGACTGTAAGGTGTATCTTTGCATGATGGATTTGAAGATGAGATTATAAGGTGTATCTTTGCATGATAGATTTGAAGCTGAGACTATAAGATGTATCTTTGCATGATGGATTTGAAGATGAGACTAGAAGATGTATCTTTGCATGATGGATTTGAAGCTGAGACTGTAAGGTGTATCTTTGCATGATGGATTTGAAGATGAGATTATAAGGTGTATCTTTGCATGATGGATTTGAAGCTGAGACTGTAAGGTGTATCTTTGCATGATGGATTTGAAGCTGAGACTGTAAGGTGTATCTTTGCATGATGGATTTGAAGATGAGATTATAAGGTGTATCTTTGCATGATGGATTTGAAGCTGAGACTATAAGATGTATCTTTGCATGATGGATTTGAAGATGAGACTGTAAGGTGTATCTTTGCATGATGGATTTGAAGCTGAGACTGTAAGGTGTATCTTTGCATGATGGATTTGAAGATGAGATTATAAGGTGTATCTTTGCATGATGGATTTGAAGCTGAGACTATAAGATGTATCTTTGCATGATGGATTTGAAGCTGAGACTATAAGATGTATCTTTGCATGATGGATTTGAAGCTGAGATTGTAAGGTGTATCTTTGCATGATGGATTTGAAGATGAGATTATAAGGTGTATCTTTGCATGATGGATTTGAAGCTGAGACTATAAGATGTATCTTTGCATGATGGATTTGAAGATGAGACTATAAGGTGTATCTTTGCATGATGGATTTGAAGCTGAGATTATAAGGTGTATCTTTGCATAATGGATTTGAAGCTGAGATTATAAGGTGTATCTTTGCATAATGGATTTGAAGCTGAGACTATAAGATGTATCTTTGCATAATGGATTTGAAGCTGAGATTATAAGGTGTATCTTTGCATGATGGATTTGAAGCTGAGACTATAAGATGTATCATTGCATGATGGATTTGAAGCTGAGACTATAAGATGTATCTTTGCATGATGGATTTGAAGCTGAGACTGTAAGGTGTATCTTTGCATGATGGATTTGAAGATGAGATTATAAGGTGTATCTTTGCATGATGGATTTGAAGATGAGACTGTAAGGTGTATCTTTGCATGATGGATTTGAAGCTGAGATTATAAGGTGTATCTTTGCATGATAGATTTGAAGCTGAGACTATAAGATGTATCTTTGCATTATGGATTTGAAGATGAGACTAGAAGATGTATCTTTGCATGACGGATTTGAAGCTGAGACTGTAAGGTGTATCTTTGCATGATGGATTTGAAGCTGAGATTATAAGGTGTATCTTTGCATGATAGATTTGAAGCTGAGACTATAAGATGTATCTTTGCATGATGGATTTGAAGATGAGACTAGAAGATGTATCTTTGCATGATGGATTTGAAGCTGAGACTGTAAGGTGTATCTTTGCATGATGGATTTGAAGCTGAGACTATAAGGTGTATCTTTGCATGATGGATTTGAAGCTGAGACTGTAAGGTGTATCTTTACATGATGGATTTGAAGCTGAGACTGTAAGGTGTATCTCTGCATGATGGATTTGAAGCTGAGACTGTAAGGTGTATCTTTACATGATGGATTTGAAGATGAGACTGTAAGGTCTATCTTTGCATGATGGATTTGAAGCTGAGACTGTAAGGTGTATCTTTGCATGATGGATTTGAAGCTGAGACTGTAAGGTGTATCTTTGCATGATGGATTTGAAGATGAGACTATAAGGTGTATCTTTGCATGATGGATTTGAAGCTGAGACTGTAAGGTGTATCTTTGCATAATGGATTTGAAGCTGAGACTGTAAGGTGTATCTTTGCATGATGGATTTGAAGCTGAGACTATAAGGTGTATCTTTGCATGATGGATTTGAAGCTGAGACTATAAGGTGTATCTTTGCATCATGGATTTGAAGCTGAGACTGTAAGGTGTATCTTTGCATGATGGATTTGAAGCTGAGACTATAAGGTGTATCTTTGCATGATGGATTTGAAGCTGAGACTGTAAGGTGTATCTCTGCATGATGGATTTGAAGCTGAGACTGTAAGGTGTATCTCTGCATGATGGATTTGAAGCTGAGACTGTAAGGTGTATCTCTGCATGATGGATTTGAAGCTGAGACTATAAGGTGTATCTCTGCATGATGGATTTGAAGCTGAGACTATAAGATGTATCTTTGCATGATGGATTTGAAGCTGAGACTGTAAGGTGTATCTTTACATGATGGATTTGAAGCTGAGACTGTAAGGTGTATCTCTGCATGATGGATTTGAAGCTGAGACTGTAAGGTGTATCTTTACATGATGGATTTGAAGATGAGACTGTAAGGTCTATCTTTGCATGATGGATTTGAAGCTGAGACTGTAAGGTGTATCTTTGCATGATGGATTTGAAGCTGAGATTATAAGGTGTATCTTTGCATGATGGATTTGAAGCTGAGATTATAAGGTGTATCTTTGCATGATGGATTTGAAGCTGAGACTGTAAGGTGTATCTTTGCATGATGGATTTGAAGCTGAGACTGTAAGGTGTATCTTTGCATGATGGATTTGAAGCTGAAATTATAAGGTGTATGTTTGCATGATGGATTTGAAGCTGAGACTATAAGATGTATCTTTGCATGATGGATCTGAAGCTGAGACTGTACGGTGTATCTTTGCATGATGGATTTGAAGCTGAGACTGTAAGGTGTATCTTTGCATGATGGATTTGAAGATGAGACTATAAGATGTATCTTTGCATGATGGATTTGAAGATGAGATTATAAGGTGTATCTTTGCATGATGGATTTGAAGCTGAGACTGTAAGGTGTATCTTTGCATGATGGATTTGAAGCTGAGATTATAAGGTGTATGTTTGCATGATGGATTTGAAGATGAGACTATAAGATGTATCTTTGCATGATGGATTTGAAGATGAGACTGTAAGGTGTATCTTTGCATGATGGATTTGAAGCTGAGACTATAAGATGTATCTTTGCATGATGGATTTGAAGCTGAGACTGTAAGGTGTATCTTTGCATAATGGATTTGAAGATGAGACTATAAGGTGTATCTTTACATGATGGATTTGAAGCTGAGACTGTAAGGTGTATCTTTGCATGATGGATTTGAAGCTGAGACTATAAGATGTATCTTTGCATGATGGATTTGAAGATGAGACTGTAAGGTGTATCTTTGCATGATGGATTTGAAGCTGAGACTATAAGATGTATCTTTGCATGATGGATTTGAAGCTGAGACTGTAAGGTGTATCTTTGCATGATGGATTTGAAGCTGAGACTGTAAGGTGTATCTTTGCATAATGGATTTGAAGCTGAGACTGTAAGGTGTATCTTTGCATGATGGATTTGAAGATGAGATTATAAGGTGTATCTTTGCATGATGGATTTGAAGCTGAAACTATAAGATGTATCTTTGCATAATGGATTTGAAGATGAGATTATAAGGTGTATCTTTGCATGATGGATTTGAAGATGAGACTGTAAGGTGTATCTTTGCATGATGGATTTGAAGCTGAGACTATAAGATGTATCTTTGCATAATGGATTTGAAGATGAGACTCTAAGGTGTATCTTTGCATGATGGATTTGAAGATGAGACTGTAAGGTGTATCTTTGCATGATGGATTTGAAGATGAGACTGTAAGGTGTATCTTTGCATGATGGATTTGAAGATGAGACTGTAAGGTGTATCTTTGCATGATGGATTTGAAGCTGAGACTATAAGATGTATCTTTGCATAATGGATTTGAAGCTGAGACTATAAGATGTATCTTTGCATAATGGATTTGAAGATGAGACTGTAAGGTGTATCTTTGCATGATGGATTTGAAGATGAGACTGTAAGGTGTATCTTTGCATGATGGATTTGAAGCTGAGACTATAAGATGTATCTTTGCATAATGGATTTGAAGATGAGACTCTAAGGTGTATCTTTGCATGATGGATTTGAAGCTGAGACTGTAAGGTGTATCTTTGCATGATGGATTTGAAGCTGAGACTATAAGATGTATCTTTGCATGATGGATTTGAAGCTGAGACTGTAAGGTGTATCTTTGCATAATGGATTTGAAGCTGAGACTGTAAGGTGTATCTTTGCATGATGGATTTGAAGCTGAGACTATAAGATGTATCTTTGCATGATGGATTTGAAGCTGAGATTATAAGGTGTATCTTTGCATGATGGATTTGAAGCTGAGACTGTAAGGTGTATCTTTGCATGATGGATTTGAAGATGAGACTATAAGATGTATCTTTGCATGATGGATTTGAAGCTGAGACTGTAAGGTGTATCTTTGCATGATGGATTTGAAGCTGAGACTGCAAGGTGTATCTTTGCATGATGGATTTGAAGATGAGACTATAAGATGTATCTTTGCATGATGGATTTGAAGATGAGATTATAAGGTGTATCTTTGCATGATGAATTTGAAGCTGAGACTGTAAGGTGTATCTTTGCATAATGGATTTGAAGATGAGATTATAAGGTGTATCTTTGCATGATGGATTTGAAGCTGAGACTGTAAGGTGTATCTTTGCATGATGGATTTGAAGATGAGACTATAAGATGTATCTTTGCATGATGGATTTGAAGATGAGATTATAAGGTGTATCTTTGCATGATGAATTTGAAGCTGAGACTGTAAGGTGTATCTTTGCATGATGGATTTGAAGCTGAGACTATAAGGTGTATCTTTGCATGATGGATTTGAAGCTGAGACTGTAAGGTGTATCTTTGCATGATGGATTTGAAGCTGAGACTGTAAGGTGTATCTTTGCATGATGGATTTGAAGATGAGATTATAAGGTGTATCTTTGCATGATGGATTTGAAGCTGAGACTATAAGATGTATCTTTGCATGATGGATTTGAAGATGAGACTATAAGGTGTATCTTTGCATAATGGATTTGAAGCTGAGACTGTAAGGTGTATCTTTGCATGATGGATTTGAAGATGAGATTATAAGGTGTATCTTTGCATGATGGATTTGAAGATGAGACTGTAAGGTGTATCTTTGCATGATGGATTTGAAGATGAGATTATAAGGTGTATCTTTGCATGATGGATTTGAAGCTGAGACTATAAGATGTATCTTTGCATGATGGATTTGAAGATGAGATTGTAAGGTGTATCTTTGCATGATGGATTTGAAGATGAGATTATAAGGTGTATCTTTGCATCATGGATTTGAAGCTGAGACTATAAGATGTATCTTTGCATGATGGATTTGAAGATGAGACTATAAGGTGTATCTTTGCATGATGGATTTGAAGCTGAGATTATAAGGTGTATCTTTGCATGATGGATTTGAAGCTGAGACTATAAGATGTATCTTTGCATGATGGATTTGAAGCTGAGACTATAACATGTATCTTTGCATGATGGATTTGAAGCTGAGACTGTAAGGTGTATCTTTGCATGATGGATTTGAAGCTGAGACTGTAAGGTGTATCTTTGCATGATGGATTTGAAGATGAGATTATAAGGTGTATCTTTGCATGATGGATTTGAAGATGAGACTGTAAGGTGTATCTTTGCATGATGGATTTGAAGATGAGATTATAAGGTGTATCTTTGCATGATAGATTTGAAGCTGAGACTATAAGATGTATCTTTGCATGATGGATTTGAAGATGAGACTAGAAGATGTATCTTTGCATGATGGATTTGAAGCTGAGACTGTAAGGTGTATCTTTGCATGATGGATTTGAAGATGAGATTATAAGGTGTATCTTTGCATGATGGATTTGAAGCTGAGACTGTAAGGTGTATCTTTGCATGATGGATTTGAAGATGAGATTATAAGGTGTATCTTTGCATGATGGATTTGAAGCTGAGACTATAAGATGTATCTTTGCATGATGGATTTGAAGATGAGACTATAAGGTGTATCTTTGCATAATGGATTTGAAGCTGAGACTGTAAGGTGTATCTTTGCATGATGGATTTGAAGATGAGACTATAAGATGTATCTTTGCATGATGGATTTGAAGATGAGACTGTAAGATGTATCTTTGCATGATGGATTTGAAGATGAGACTGTAAGGTGTATCTTTGCATGATGGATTTGAAGATGAGATTATAAGGTGTATCTTTGCATGATGGATTTGAAGCTGAGACTATAAGATGTATCTTTGCATGATGGATTTGAAGCTGAGATTGTAAGGTGTATCTTTGCATGATGGATTTGAAGATGAGATTATAAGGTGTATCTTTGCATGATGGATTTGAAGCTGAGACTATAAGATGTATCTTTGCATGATGGATTTGAAGATGAGACTATAAGGTGTATCTTTGCATGATGGATTTGAAGCTGAGATTATAAGGTGTATCTTTGCATGATGGATTTGAAGCTGAGACTATAAGATGTATCTTTGCATGATGGATTTGAAGCTGAGACTATAAGATGTATCTTTGCATGATGGATTTGAAGCTGAGACTGTAAGGTGTATCTTTGCATGATGGATTTGAAGATGAGATTATAAGGTGTATCTTTGCATGATGGATTTGAAGATGAGACTGTAAGGTGTATCTTTGCATGATGGATTTGAAGATGAGATTATAAGGTGTATCTTTGCATGATAGATTTGAAGCTGAGACTATAAGATGTATCTTTGCATGATGGATTTGAAGATGAGACTAGAAGATGTATCTTTGCATGATGGATTTGAAGCTGAGACTGTAAGGTGTATCTTTGCATGATGGATTTGAAGATGAGATTATAAGGTGTATCTTTGCATGATGGATTTGAAGCTGAGACTGTAAGGTGTATCTTTGCATGATGGATTTGAAGCTGAGACTGTAAGGTGTGTCTTTGCATGATGGATTTGAAGATGAGATTATAAGGTGTATCTTTGCATGATGGATTTGAAGCTGAGACTATAAGATGTATCTTTGCATGATGGATTTGAAGATGAGACTATAAGGTGTATCTTTGCATAATGGATTTGAAGCTGAGACTGTAAGGTGTATCTTTGCATGATGGATTTGAAGATGAGACTGTAAGATGTATCTTTGCATGATGGATTTGAAGATGAGACTGTAAGGTGTATCTTTGCATGATGGATTTGAAGATGAGATTATAAGGTGTATCTTTGCATGATGGATTTGAAGCTGAGACTATAAGATGTATCTTTGCATGATGGATTTGAAGCTGAAATTGTAAGGTGTATCTTTGCATGATGGATTTGAAGATGAGATTATAAGGTGTATCTTTGCATGATGGATTTGAAGCTGAGACTATAAGATGTATCTTTGCATGATGGATTTGAAGATGAGACTATAAGGTGTATCTTTGCATGATGGATTTGAAGCTGAGATTATAAGGTGTATCTTTGCATGATGGATTTGAAGCTGAGACTATAAGATGTATCTTTGCATGATGGATTTGAAGCTGAGACTATAAGATGTATCTTTGCATGATGGATTTGAAGCTGAGACTGTAAGGTGTATCTTTGCATGATGGATTTGAAGATGAGATTATAAGGTGTATCTTTGCATGATGGATTTGAAGATGAGACTGTAAGGTGTATCTTTGCATGATGGATTTGAAGCTGAGATTATAAGGTGTATCTTTGCATGATAGATTTGAAGCTGAGACTATAAGATGTATCTTTGCATGATGGATTTGAAGATGAGACTAGAAGATGTATCTTTGCATGATGGATTTGAAGCTGAGACTGTAAGGTGTATCTTTGCATGATGGATTTGAAGCTGAGATTATAAGGTGTATCTTTGCATGATAGATTTGAAGCTGAGACTATAAGATGTATCTTTGCATGATGGATTTGAAGATGAGACTAGAAGATGTATCTTTGCATGATGGATTTGAAGCTGAGACTGTAAGGTGTATCTTTGCATGATGGATTTGAAGCTGAGACTGTAAGGTGTATCTCTGCATGATGGATTTGAAGCTGAGACTGTAAGGTGTATCTTTGCATGATGGATTTGAAGATGAGATTATAAGGTGTATCTTTGCATGATGGATTTGAAGCTGAGACTATAAGATGTATCTTTGCATGATGGATTTGAAGATGAGACTATAAGGTGTATCTTTGCATAATGGATTTGAAGCTGAGACTGTAAGGTGTATCTTTGCATGATGGATTTGAAGATGAGATTATAAGGTGTATCTTTGCATGATGGATTTGAAGATGAGACTGTAAGATGTATCTTTGCATGATGGATTTGAAGATGAGACTGTAAGGTGTATCTTTGCATGATGGATTTGAAGATGAGATTATAAGGTGTATCTTTGCATGATGGATTTGAAGCTGAGACTATAAGATGTATCTTTGCATGATGGATTTGAAGCTGAGATTGTAAGGTGTATCTTTGCATGATGGATTTGAAGATGAGATTATAAGGTGTATCTTTGCATGATGGATTTGAAGCTGAGACTATAAGATGTATCTTTGCATGATGGATTTGAAGATGAGACTATAAGGTGTATCTTTGCATGATGGATTTGAAGCTGAGATTATAAGGTGTATCTTTGCATGATGGATTTGAAGCTGAGACTATAAGATGTATCTTTGCATGATGGATTTGAAGCTGAGACTATAAGATGTATCTTTGCATGATGGATTTGAAGCTGAGACTGTAAGGTGTATCTCTGCATGATGGATTTGAAGATGAGATTATAAGGTGTATCTTTGCATGATGGATTTGAAGATGAGACTGTAAGGTGTATCTTTGTATGATGGATTTGAAGCTGAGATTATAAGGTGTATCTTTGCATGATAGATTTGAAGCTGAGACTATAAGATGTATCTTTGCATGATGGATTTGAAGATGAGACTAGAAGATGTATCTTTGCATGATGGATTTGAAGCTGAGACTGTAAGGTGTATCTTTGCATGATGGATTTGAAGATGAGATTATAAGGTGTATCTTTGCATGATGGATTTGAAGCTGAGACTATAAGATGTATCTTTGCATGATGGATTTGAAGATGAGACTATAAGGTGTATCTTTGCATAATGGATTGGAAGCTGAGACTGTAAGGTGTATCTTTGCATGATGGATTTGAAGATGAGACTATAAGATGTATCTTTGCATGATGGATTTGAAGATGAGATTGTAAGGTGTATCTTTGCATGATGGATTTGAAGATGAGATTATAAGGTGTATCTTTGCATGATGGATTTGAAGCTGAGACTATAAGATGTATCTTTGCATGATGGATTTGAAGATGAGACTATAAGGTGTATCTTTGCATGATGGATTTGAAGCTGAGATTATAAGGTGTATCTTTGCATGATGGATTTGAAGATGAGATTATAAGGTGTATCTTTGCATAATGGATTTGAAGCTGAGACTGTAAGGTGTATCTTTGCATGATGGATTTGAAGCTGAGACTATAAGATGTATCTTTGCATGATGGATTTGAAGCTGAGACTGTAAGGTGTATCTTTGCATGATGGATTTGAAGATGAGATTATAAGGTGTATCTTTGCATGATGGATTTGAAGATGAGACTGTAAGGTGTATCTTTGCATGATGGATTTGAAGCTGAGATTATAAGGTGTATCTTTGCATGATAGATTTGAAGCTGAGACTATAAGATGTATCTTTGCATGATGGATTTGAAGATGAGACTAGAAGATGTATCTTTGCATGATGGATTTGAAGCTGAGACTGTAAGGTGTATCTTTGCATGATGGATTTGAAGATGAGATTATAAGGTGTATCTTTGCATGATGGATTTGAAGCTGAGACTATAAGATGTATCTTTGCATGATGGATTTGAAGATGAGACTATAAGGTGTATCTTTGCATAATGGATTTGAAGCTGAGACTGTAAGGTGTATCTTTGCATGATGGATTTGAAGATGAGATTATAAGGTGTATCTTTGCATGATGGATTTGAAGATGAGACTATAAGATGTATCTTTGCATGATGGATTTGAAGCTGAGAATGTAAGGTGTATCTTTGCATAATGGATTTGAAGCTGAGACTGTAAGGTGTATCTTTGCATAATGAACTGTAATCTGAGACTGTAAGTTTTATCATTTGCTCAGGAATATAAATATCTTATTAGTTCATCTGACAGACAGCATGATTAACCATGGCATATTTAGTAACCTCAGGGGATGATAATTCCTTAAGTCTAAAGACAATGAGACATGTTTTATTTATTTTTTTACCTTGGACTCAGCTGAACACCCCACCCACTCCATAAATCATAACAGCATAACCATCATAGATATTGAAGTGAAATTAAATGATGGGATCTAACAGAAATATACTTACCAACTGACAATGTATCCATGTTCTGCACTGAGTAATATGTAGTCTATAACATGATCGGTGTCACTTTAACAAAATATTGGGACAATGGTACTACAGGACTGGATACAGCATTAATGTTATTCAAAAATCGGGGAACATGAAATAAATATTCAATCTCTGCTGTCCGGTTATTTTTTTTGTTTTCATCTCTAGCCAGGTCTGGTTCTATGTTTGATCTCTGAAACTAATCTACTGTTTGCATGAAGAAAAAAAAAGACTTTGTTCCATTGAAAAACATGCAAACAAATTTCATTCAGTGTCAAATTTTAAAAAAAGTGAATGAAAAATTCAAACCATGCAAACACACACACACATACACAATACTAGTCAATCCCTTAAGTCATACAGCAAAAGTTTTCACACTTTTAATGAGTTAACACTGACATCACTAGTCTAACTCTGTCTAGTTCATTCAGTCACACATCAAAGTTTTCACACTTTTAATGAGTTAACACTGACGTCACTTACCAAGTTCTGTCTAGTTCATTCAGTCACACAGCAAAGTTTTCACACTATTAATGAGTTAACACTGACATCACTTACCAAGTTCTGTCTAGTTCATTTCAGTCACACAGCAAACTTTTACACTATTAATGAATTAACACTGACATCACTAGCCTAACTCTGTCTAGTTCATTTCAGTCGCATAAAAATAATAAAGAAGAAAAAAACTTCACACATGAAGCAAAAGAATCTGTCATGTTTTAATCTCTTACCATCATCTACCATCCATAAAAATATGCATCAATGTAACTCTTACCATCATCTACCCATCCATAAAAATACACATCTATGTAACTCTTACCATCATCTACCATCCATAAAAATACACATCAATGTAACTCTTACCATCATCTACCATCCATAAAAATACACATCAATGTAACTCTTACCATCATATACCCATCCATAAAAATACACATCAATGTAACTCTTACCATCATCTACCCATCCATAAAAATACACATCTATGTAACTCTTACCATCATCTACCCATCCATAAAAATACACATCTATGTAATTCTTACCATCATCTACCATCCATAAAAATACACATCAATGTAACTCTTACCATCATCTACCATCCATAAAAATACACATCAATGTAACTCTTACCATCATCTACCATCCATAAAAATATGCATCAATGTAACTCTTACCATCATATACCCATCCATAAAAATACACATCAATGTAACTCTTACCATCATCTACCCATCCATAAAAATACACATCTATGTAACTCTTACCATCATCTACCCATCCATAAAAATACACATCTATGTAATTCTTACCATCATCTACCATCCATAAAAATACACATCAATGTAACTCTTACCATCATCTACCATCCATAAAAATACACATCAATGTAACTCTTACCATCATCTACCATCCATAAAAATATGCATCAATGTAACTCTTACCATCATCTACCCATCCATAAAAATACACATCTATGTAACTCTTACCATCATCTACCCATCCATAAAAAATCCATAAAAATACACATCTATGTAACTCTTACCATCATCTACCCATCCATAAAAAATCCATAAAAATACACATCTATGTAACTCTTACCATCATCTACCCATCCATAAAAAATCCATAAAAATACACATCTATGTAACTCTTACCATCATCTACCATCCATAAAAAATCCATAAAAATATGCATCAATGTAACTCTTACCATCATCTACCCATCCATAAAAATACACATCTATGTAACTCTTACCATCATCTACCATCCATAAAAAATCCATAAAAATACACATCAATGTAACTCTTACCATCATCTACCATCCATAAAAATACACATCTATATAACTCTTACCATCATCTACCATCCATAAAAATACACATCTATGTAACTCTTACCATCATCTACCATCCATAAAAAATCCATAAAAATATGCATCAATGTAACTCTTACCATCATCTACCCATCCATAAAAATACACATCAATGTAACTCTTACCATCATCTACCATCCATAAAAAATCCATAAAAATATGTATCAATGTAACTCTTACCATCATCTACCCATCCATAAAAATACACATCAATGTAACTCTTACCATCATCTACCATCCATAAAAAATCCATAAAAATACGCATCAATGTAACTCTTACCATCTTCTACCCATCCATAAAAATATGCATCAATGTAACTCTTACCATCATCTACCCATCCATAAAAATATGCATCAATGTAACTCTTACCATCATCTACCCATCCATAAAAATACACATCTATGTAACTCTTACCATCATCTACCATCAATAAAAATACACATCTATGTAATTCTTACCATCATCTACCATCCATAAAAATACACATCAATGTAACTCTTACCATCATCACAAAGGAATCAACACATAACTTCATAGTTTATATGTTATGGCAAAGTTGGACTTCAACTCAGGCTATGACTGCTGCATAACAAGTACTTCCAGTGGAGCTGAGGTCATTGGCTGGCTATAATCGGATAAACACATCATCAGCTGATTGTTATTTTAGCAAGGCAAGGAAACCAAGTCTTGCACAGGCCACCATCTAGGGGGATCAACAATGGAACTGCTTGGTCAATGAAACATTTCAGTTCATCAGAATCTTGCACAGGCTACTATGTAGGGGGATCTTGAAAACTGTTGTTGGAAGTCAGATCCACAATGTCCCCTAATATACTCAATAAGATGCCTTTTCTGTGGTGCTTGTGTGGTTTCTGGCCCTGACATGATGTTCATGATATTAGGAAGTGCTGTCTATCATCTTAGCTTCCTATAGGTCACTAATATAGGAGTGCAGATGGCCACATTTAGCTGGTAGGGGCTTCAATGATTTATAATGAGAGTCTAATGCTGAAATTAATACTAGAGGAGAAGCCAAAATGGCATCTGTAGGAATTCTGTCTTTATTAGTGACAAATCTCATTATATGGTCCTTGAGAAATGCCTTCCTAAAATCAGCAACTATTCAAAAGTCAAGCTCATCAGACGGAGATCATGAGTTGAGGATGTGCAACATAAAGAAGACAACAATGGATTTTGGTTGGTCATCTTTCATCAAAAGTCTGGGAGCATCACCAAGGGGCTCTAACCTGGAACAATATCTTCCATTATCCTCTAGAACAAGTCTTTAATATCAACAATGCATTGGTCTGCTGGCATTGTAACTGCATTATCAAAACTGATGGACTGAACTTAAATTCAGGGCTCTAGTAGTATGTGACACAAGTTCCATCTATTAGCAACATTTTGAACTGGGCCTAAAAGTCTGAGGCCAGCCTGATCTGTCAATTGTCAAGGGCCTCTTTTGTGACTATTGAGTAGCTGACATAGTTCCAATCATCATGGGCCTTTCTTGTGACTGCTGAGTGGCTGATATAGTGCCAATCATCAAGGGCCTCTCTTGTGACTGTTGAGTGGCTGACAAAGTGCCAATCATCATGGGCCTCTGTTGCGACTGTTGAGTGGCTGACATAGTGCCAATCATCAAAGGCCTCTCTTGTGACTTGAGTGGCTGATATAGTGCTGATCAAGGGCCTCTCTTGTGACTGTTGAGGGGCTGATATAGTGCCTATCAAGGGCCTCTGTTGTGACTGTTGAGTGGCTGATATAGTGCTGATCAAGGGCCTCTGTTGTGACTGTTGAGTGGCTGACATAGTGACATCATGGGCCTCTCTTGTGACTATTGAGTGGCTGATATAGTGCCAATCATCAAGGGCCTCTCTTGTGAATGTTGAGTGGCTGATATAGTGCCGATCAAGGGCCTCTCTTGTGACTGTTGAGTGGCTGACATAGTGCCAATCATCAAGGGTCTCTGTTGTGACTACTGATTGGCTGATATAGTGCCAATCATCAGGGGCTTGTGTTGTGACTGTTGAGTGGCTGATATAGTGCCAATCATCAAGTTTCTCTGTCGTGACTGTTGAGTGACATATAGTAACCAATCAAAGGAAAATTGTACTAAAGGTGAACAAACTGGAAGTTAAGTCCAGGTTCTATTTTAATTCACTGTATTCTATAAATATTGCTACCTAAGGTCATCTGGTACAAAGTCCAAGAATTCATCCTCATTATCTGAGAAAGTTCTGAAATCTTCCATCATTGTTGGGAAAAATCATCATGGTCAACATAAATATCACCTGACTCCCTTTTCTTGGCCTTGCTGTCATATGTGGATGCTTATTAAGAGACTGAGCTTGAGTTTTGTAAGTAACACTTTGATCCCAAAATTTTTTAAATCAACTCAAGGTTGCAACTGAACACGTGCCAGCTGTGTGACAAGATCAAATAACTACCCTTTGTTACTTGTCACTGTACCACACTTGTGGCTCAAACAAAGATTTATCATGTGGGAAAACCAGCTATGGGATTAAGGTCAATTATTTACTGGATGAGGCAGACCTTTCCTTGGCATGAAACAATACAAAGATACCCAGGTTTTTATCAGTGGGTGGTTACTCAAGTAGCTGGACACCTGTTGGCATCTGTTGTGACTGTTGAGTGGCTCATACAATGCCACGTTAAGCTTATGTAGCCCTATTACACTTGTGTTTTGGTCAAATGTCAAGGTATAGACTTGCCCTTCACTTCACATTACACTTGTCTTTTGGTGAAATGTCAAGGTATAGGCTTGCCCTTCACTTTACATTACACTTGTCTTTTGGTGAAATGTCAAGGAATAGGCTTGCCCTTCACTTCACATTACACTTGTCTTTTGGTGAAATGTCAAGGTATAGGCTTGCCCTTCACTTCACATTACACTTGTCTTTTGGTGAAATGTCAAGGTATAGGCTTGCCCTTCACTTCACATTACACTTGTATTTTGGCCAAATGTCAAGGAATAGGCTTGCCCTTCACTTCACATTACACTTGTCTTTTGGTCAAATGTCAAGGAATAGGCTTGCCCTTCACTTCACATTACACTTATCTTTTGGTCAAATGTCAAGGAATAGGCTTGCCCTTCACTTTATCAGTGAGAAGCTGTTGTTCCTTACTGTAAAGTGGCAATAGTTTGATACCACATGGCATAAAGGCTGCTTATATTAAAGAATAAGGACATCAACAAAACTTTAACAACTCAAAAACAAAACTCAGAGGAAGAAGGTCAAGTGCACACTTCAGTACAAACTGTCTGGTTATAAATTTTGACAGTTCAGTTGATACTCTGATCTCTGGAACTGAAAAACTGTCTGCATGTGCAAAACTCTCTCAAGTGATTTTTTTGTCACAGTGGTTCAAACTTGTACATTTTACCTTCATGATCTCTCATAGAAAATGTGTATTTGCTATATAAAAAAATCAGGTTAACAGTGTACAAATTTCTTCTTTGTCATGTGAAAGCTTAAAATCTTATAGATTGCATCCTTCTTCATGTTTTCCATTCTGGCTTATCGGCCAACTTATGTTAACACTCGAAGCTTGATGTTCAGTACTTAATTTTCAGTACTTAATTAATGTACATAAACCCATTCAACATCACTCTTGCTAAACAAGCAGCAATATACACCAATTTAATGATATGCTACTGAAATGCAGATTGTTTACAACACAGGATCAAACAACAAATATTAATCAGAGCATCTTCCTATTAACCCTTCTGTATTTTGACTACACAAGACTGAACATGCATTGATCCAAGCTATATCTGGTGCAGACTGCTATATTGTTTCATCTCTAAAGCAGCTTGTTTTTGAAGAAAAGGCTGGGAATGAGAAAGTTTAAGAATTTTCAATTTATTCCTACATTTACTCAGCTTAGTAAATACACCTAGTGTTACTAGCTGGGGAGGGGGAGGAAGGGGTTTGTTATCAATTTTCAGTTTACTAAATTTTACAACTGGTTACTGTTAATACACAAACCATCAAATGTTTATCCGAGTAATCATTTCAGCCACACTGTTGATAAAATCATTCACTGCATTGTGAGGTGACAAGTGGAAAGATTTGGAAATTCTTGCAAGGTATGCAACCACTACAACATTAAAAATTACTTGAGGACAATGTGATCATAAATATGACCTAGAGAAGAGAAAGAAATCCAGGGACTACTTAAAATATGGCCCAGAAAAGGATGGGACATTGTGCACAAATGTGTATCAGGAGAAACGGGAAAATATATGATCAGTAAAATTTAGGCAAGAGCAGAAAAAAATGTTACTGGGATTGTTCCATTAAAAATATATGGTACCTAGAGAATACAGTTTTTTAAAAAATAGATGCAGGGGTATTTAGGGAAGGCAGCTTTCAAAAATAAATGTCAGATTGCCTAGGACAATAGGACAAACAATTCTAATTTCAAGCATTTGCAATTAAGTTTGAAACAAATACTGCTTGTTTTATCAGTGTCAGCAATCTAACAAACAGTGAAAAATGGCTCTCCCAATTTCAACAACTTGAATTATAAAGCTGGTGTTCATAAACAGTGTCCAAAGACATACAGAAATTATGGTTAGTACCTGCCCAAATGAAATTTCACATTTCATTTGGAATGATTTCACCTCTTCAAGCCTTACAAAAACTAAAAAAATACATTTCTATTTCTGTGCAAACTGAATGGCATACAAATGGTTAAATCCAAGCCACTTCTGGAGGAATCAAAGCTTGCTAATGAGCGTGATAAAATGCAGTGGTCTGATGCAGATGTGGCCTTCAATGATTTGGATCTGGATAATAATTGCATTACAATGGCTTTCTTATAAAGGGATAGATGGATTAAGATGCACAGCTCCAGGTACTACTGCTATGGGGTGGTAAAGGGAGGTAACTCACATTTGCTTGACTGATCCAATGCTGATGCCAGGGGGACTCTGGATGTCCATTTCCTGCAGACAGCAGCACCAGAGACAGCTCCCGACACAGCGGTAGGGACGATGTAGCTGGAAAATATGCTGGTTCATGTTGTCTGTGATGTTTATTGTGAATGGACGCATATTTCCACAGCACTGGCGGGTCAAACAATCAGTGTCTACAAGGGAGACAACTTCAATTAACAGCTAAAATCAATGAGAATAAATCACTGTCTGCATAGCCCTTGAGGGTTTTCCAGACACGTTTTAAGGAATCTTATTAAGGGCTTCAAAAAGCTTTCAATACATTTTTGTTTAAATGGAAACATGAAGTGGAAGTATAAAACTAATAACATGTTGACGCTCTATAAGTGCAAGGTGATAGCAGACAAATTTTTTATATTTATCTTTTGAGCTTTTTACTCTTCATGTGCAACTAAATGCACCATCTCACATTATAGATACATCATTAACTATGTCACATGTCTTGCACATTACTTTGTGCTGTAAATAATTAAAAATTCTGAACTTAATAATTTGTTTTAGTTTCATTGTTTTGAACTTCCTAAGATAAATTCAGCAAGTTATTTCCAAAATTCAAGTCATCTTTCTTACAAATCTCAAGAGCTTTTCAAAGATGAAACCATCTTCATGAACTATCAACGAATTAAAATTAATAAGTATAAAAATTAGAACAAAAAAATACAAAATAATAAAGAAGATAAAAATATGAAACAAAAATAAGTTACATTCCAGAACGAGTTTCTAAATGGGACTTATGCAAAGAATTTTCAAGAATTCAATATACAACTTTTTTTCCTATAAACTGTCGATTGTTAAAACCATCTTTGATATTCTTCAGTGATAACAAGATTTACAAATTATCTGCTGTAGCACACATGCTGGGTGGCAACTTGGCATCATTTTCATTAAGGACAAAATCAACATCATTAGAAGTCTTTTGGTGAAAACCCAATCTCATAATAATCATCCATTCAGGCGGAGTAGTGACAGCAAGGTTTTTAAGACAGTAGTTATGGCATATTGGATGTAAAATTGGCCCCATTTTCATGTAGGGCTTGGCAAAAACCCCATCATAATAATCAATCATTCAGGAGGAGTAATGCCAGTAAGATTTTTAAGACAGCAGCCATCGCAGCCATATTAAATGTACTGGCACTAAGTTCATTTATGACAAACTAGTATAAGAAGTCTACTGGTGAAAACTGCATGTTGATATAGCCATCAATTTGGAGAAGAGTACAAATATTTCAAAATATGACTTTCTATTCTGGAGGAGTATACAACAGAATTTCAAGCAGCAGAGGGGGCGAATCGGACATTTTGTCCAATCGTTATTTTGCTTAATTATTACTTTCTGCACTCAACGATCTAGTGTCGTCAGCGCCTGGTAAAAAAAAAACGACGACGTCGTTGGGGGATCGTCGCGTCGTCATTTGGTTTAATTAACACCTTCTGCGCGCCGATCCCCAGCGTCGTCAGCGTCCGGTAAGCACATCGACGACCGCGTCGATGTCATTGCCCCCTCTGCTGCTAAGAGGTTATTTACAATGATCTTACAAACAGAGTGATCACTAACTCCTCCTCCTGTAGATCAATTAGGTTATTTGACTGATCGGTGAGTTTAAAATTAATTCTCGTTAAAAACCGATCATGGCATCGCATATAGACCGGATTAATCGGATTCTCAACGATTAAAAATCCCGGAGGGGCTGTTGGTGAAAATGAATAAAGGATATATCCCTGTTGAGCTTGATTTGATTGATTGGTATCTACCTGGTAACTCCCTTCGATAACATCACACACTAGATTGATTGCTATCACCGATGCGATATTTACGTTGTATGGAGCAATATGCATACCATCATCCCCGTTATCGTGTCTGAGGATATAAGTTGATGGACTGAGAAAATCATTAAGAGACTTTCTTAGTTCTGGCGCGTTGTATCCTGGAAACTTGAAATCGGGTAAATCGGCTTCTGTGATATTATACCCGGTTAGGAATTTTTGTTTATTATCATCGCTGCTATCGGATATTGTCTTAACGATTCGCTCATTAATATATTCCATGTCTGATATAAGTTGATTTAACACCTCAACGTGTTTTCGTGCTTTTGTTTTCCGTAGCTGTTCTAGTTGTGATTGGTAATTACGATTAATCTCGGCAAACGCACCAGTGATATCATCTAAACGAACTGTGACCTTGGCTGACAATTCAGGAGTTTTCTTATACGGAAAAAACCATTGCATGGTATTCCTGTCTTGAAATATAAACTCGCTGGGTAATAACGTGTTTCTTATAATAGACAAATCATTCAGATAACTGGGATTAATCTCATGATACGATTGCACATTTGTGTGCAAATCCGCGGGTGGATTCTTAGGCCATCCTAGTATGGTTCTTATTGAACTGTTATAAATATCAACCATATACCCCGGTGTGCTTATTTCAATCGTCGATGATAACGTCGGTTCATGAACCGTAATAGCGATTTTTGATTCCTTTCCTGTGATCGATTTTATTCTGCGTTGAAATTCTTTATTGATTTGCTCTATTTGGTATGACCCAGTTGGTATTGTAACCTCCTCCCAGTCTGGGGTCCCATCGGGTTTATTTTTCCGTGCAAAAACCAGCGAGTTATTAGGTTGTTGTCCGTTAAATGCGTCCGCTCGAATATTAGGCCAACTGTGATATACTCGCAATTTTGCCAGCGCTATTTCCTTCACTGGAACCGGCGACGGGAAGTTCACACTGAATTCGGGTTTCGTTGACGTTATTGATATCATATTTGTTTGTACCGGAGTGGTGTTCTCCGCGATCCGCTGAAGTAATTGAAACCCTTCGGGGTTCAGCGACATTATTATTATTTGTTGTCTTTAGTGTCTAATTTCAACAACCAGGTGGTTTCGGCTTCCAGTTGAAAATCCTCGATTTTTGACATCGCGGAGCTATATAACTGGACCATCGTGGAGAATTCAACATCGGATACGAACAAATTATCAATCGATAACGAGATCAACCCGGATAATTTCGAGTATGCGTCGGATACTATTTGATGTTTTACTGTATACTCGTTGAGTTTTTTCTGAAAACACGATGATATCTTCCTAGTGATTGCGTTGGCGACTCCAGCAACTGTTGTCATCGCGGAGACAGCGATTGGAACAGCGATCGGGGCTATCGTGGTCACCGTGGATAAAATAACACCGGTACCGGCCACTATACCCGACACCGAGTACACGACCGCGTCGATGGCGGTTATTTTTCGGCGGTATTTTTTTATTTTTGCACGGTATTGTTCGGAAAGCGTTTTCAAGTTCGCGGAGAATTCTTTTGCGGTATCGAATCGATATTGATGTGACGTCGGTGATACCTCTGATTCAATTTCCTTGGTGGTCATTTTTATTTTAAAAGAACTAGTGTTTTTAATTACTTAGATTCGCTACAAATTCCACATACCATGTAATGTTTGCCCCGGCTAGATTTCTATCAACGGCATAAATTGTAAATAGTTCAGTTGCGTTCTTGTCTATAATTGTTGATATTGTATTGTTAAACCCGGATGAACTCGACGATAATATATTAAACTGCATCATTGAAATCAGTGTCAATCGATAAATGCCCTTAACAGTTGCGGTGATATTTACTGTATTCTGTGTAGGAGTCCAATCGAATGATCCATGCCGAATTGTGTATACTGTGTTGATGATGTTCTCATGAGGGATTTTTATTTTTTCAAATTGCTCTGCTACTCTCGGTAGCCCGTCTTTAATCGCTTCAACATCAGTTCTGATTATTCCTACTTCCTGCCAATGCGCGTCTATATTATTCTTGTTCGCTGCAACATTAGTTTTGATTGTTTCTATTTCCCGTGTATTCTCGGTCATACTTTTTTTGTTTGCTGCAACATCAAGTTTGATTGTTCCTATTTCATATGTATGCACGTCTATACCTTTTTTGTTCGCTGCAACATCAGTTTTGATTAATCCTATTCCCCGCCAATACGCGTCTATATTTTTTTTGTTCGCTTCAATATCAGTTTTGATTGTTCCTATTTCCTGTGTATGCGTGTCCATATTATTTATGATCGTTGTAACATCAGTTTTGATTGTTTCTATTTTCCGTCCATGCGAGTCTACATTATTTATGATCGTTGCAACATTAGCGCCGATTATTTCTATTTCCCGTTCATGCGCGTCTACACTCCTTTTGTTTGTTGCAACATCAGTTTTGATTGTTTTTATTTCCTGTCCATACGCAGTGATATCATTTATAGTTATTGTAATCTCATCCGGCTTGGTATTTTTTTTACCAAAGAATTTATCAAAGTTGTCATCGATCCTGTTAACATTTTTTCGCAACGGGGGTAAATTGGCCGACATCTCCATAAGATCCGAAATAGCATTTTTTATTTTTACAAGATTTGGTTCGTCTGCCGTCGTGGATCCCCGAAAAAAACTATCGACAATGTGTTGCACATTGGTGAAACGCGTTAGCATCGACCTGAACTGTTCTCCATGAAAGTTAAATTCACCACGTAAACCCCTTAACGAATTCGACATGGTTATATAACTGTTGCCAAGTATACTTATTCTTCCATCTATCATCGATATATCTTCACCCGGTTTGAGTCGTCCGTCGCTGGTATACAGCGCGATAGCGTTCTCGGCGGCATCACGCTGTCGTATTAAAACGTCATTCAGCGACACATTACTGGATTTCAATTTACCCTGGCGGTCTTGAAACACAACTATTTCGTCCGGGTCAACACTGGTTAAATTCAACGTATCAGCGATTTCATCCTCAATTAGTTTTTTTATGTCGGCGACGGCCGTTTCCGTGGATTCTTTCAGCGCCGAAACCGATCGTCCCCAAATATCAATCATTATTATTGTAAATGTTATTCTCTAAAATCCGTTGAGCTTCTACGACCCCACTAGTGTATTCGTTTACAACCACATGAGGTGGTTTCCGCGATGATGAAATCGCCGCGAGTACGTTTAATACCTCACGGCCACATATCGGTGGGTCACTTAATTGCTGTGTTGGCAGCGTGGAATAAAAAACCCGGGCTGAACACGCCGGGGCTGAACACGCCCGGATATACCGCATGAACTCGTTTGGCGGGGCTAACCCGTATGAATCAAAATAGACGATTGCACGCGGATCAATCGCGTATGCAACCCAATGAGTCCCCGCTCCGGAGGACCCATCGAGGTTAATTATGCCTGTTTCAATATTCCTTGGTTTTGTCGGTAATTGATCCCTCATGAAAACACCTCTGAAGTTTTTTATCGCTAACGCGTTTGCGGCGTCTATTAAATCAAAATTAGACATGGGAGTCATAGACTCAGGAGTCATTGACTCCCGAGTCAATAAACGGTTCCCGGTAGTCTTAGACCCTTTCCCGAGTACCATGAATACGGGGTTCCCGGTAGTCTTAGACCCTTTCCGGCCACGGGTCGTTTTTTTTTGTAGCCTTTCCCGGTTGCCTTCTTCAATGCCATCCCCGCCGCGGTACCAACGGCTCCTAACGCCGCCGCCTTAGCCACTGCTGGTGCGGCCGCGGCAATCAATGCCGGAATCGCAGCTAACAGCGGAAATATCCCACCGGTCTTTTCCATGTTTTTAATTGCTGCGGCCGAAAAATCTATTTGAACACCCTTTTTATTCTTCATCGCATCATTGAAATGTTTTATTTGACGCGCCGTCAACGATATCTTATGATTACCACCCGCCATCTGCGACGGCTTCAGCGTTATTGTGGTTCCGCATTGTTTAGCCGACTTTGATCGTAATTTCTTGACTTGACCATCAGTCAACTCTACACTGACGACACTATACGACATTTATTGTAAACGCGTTTTGTGCTTTCAATTACATGTTTTCCACTGGCGCATCAACGATTCTCATTCGTCCACCAACACCTTCTAGCAGCATTGATTTATCGCTGAGAATGACAGCAACCGCTCTATAATTAACACCACCCGGGGCTATACGAGCTCGGAAGTGTATATCAACGACGGATTGTCTCGTTAAATCAAGATGTTCCAGCGAAAAATAATAAATCGGATACAGGTTTTTAAAATCAAGTTGTGATATTTGCAAACCAGTGTCGACGTTTTGATCACGACCCATATACGACAGCAATCGATGGTACACACGTGCGATATGGTTGTCGCCGTAATTAAGCTGTATATCCTCGGATGGTTCCTGTTGTCCGTTTATTCTCAGCGAAACATCCCTGACTCCTAATTGATCAAATATCATATGGCTGCGTTCTTGACTGCCCAATCGTTCCCTATTCTGTAGCGCTATGAATATATGACGCGGGGCTGAAACACCCTGTTTTGATGCCAGGTGCCATGTAAACGTATCGGCGACGTTATCCTCTTTAGCATCAGTTGTTACCGCTAGCCAACTCAACAACGATTTCCCTCCCTGTTCCATAAATGCTAACAATCGTGCTTCCGTGGTAACTGATGGAGTCAGCACCGGCATCCACAATGCCATTTTAGTTAAAATGACTTTACCGGCAGCGACGCCAGCAGCACGCCATATTGCATTGTTATCATCGCCCCTTCGCGTCAGCGCGATTGTATGCTTAGCCCCATAGACAACTTTTCTGACATTTCTGCAGAATCCAAATATGTGATGGAGTGGAATCGCGCATGAAAACTGTCGGCGTGGTCCTTGCAACATTCCTACTCGTGCTGCGAATCCTAGATTGTAATCATTGTTGGTGCTTTTTATAATATTAAAATTAGCACCTGGTCTTGCTCTGCGGTCTGGATTGGCTGCTTCAGCCTGTGGGTCAGTTGCGGTATCTCTTTCCGCCAGCACGTTGATGTACTGAATATGGTCAGCGTTATTGGTGGTGTCCTTCGCAAACATCATAGATGGGCCCGCCGATCTTGTATAATCATCCGAGTATCTCGCCAACCCAATTATCGTCGTTGCAACATCAACCTCGCGTTCTATTGATTCAATTTCTCGCCCGTCAATAAGATATCTGGCGCTCTCAAATAACGCCATGATACCGTTGTTGACGAAGCCAACTCGAACACGATGGTCATCTGCGTATGGTGTATTATCGGCGGCATTTGTCACGAGTTCTCCCTCAATTTCGATAAACGCTTCACACGGCAGAAAGTATTTACTGGTATCTTGGACCTGAAGTTCAATTCGCGATCGTAGGTCGGGTTGCGCTGCATAATAAGAATAATATTGATAATCACGGACAGAATCATCCCTGCGCACTGGGGCATCCATATCAAACGCGGGATCAGCGGTACGCGCAAACATTCTATTATTTATCATGTTGATGTTTTCAATTGCGATTTTTTCGTCGTAAATTCTTTGAATTTAAACCACTCCCCGCTATCGCGTTCATGAGCGCGTTGGTTGCCGCATCGGCGGATGGCGAAGTCGCCAACGACGGAGTCGTCGCCAACGACTCTAATTTTTCTTCCACGGCGTTATTTATTACTTTACTGACATTTGCAGGCATCACTGTCGTTGATGGCATCACCGGTGGTTTCTGTTTTTTTCTCCTGGATTTCACCAACGACATTAGTTTGTCTCGCGCGGCAGAAAGCGCCTTTCCGGCAACATCTCCAATAGCACTAATACCCTTATCACGAATAACATCAATAGCCTTCATTCCTAATTGTTTGGCTAACGGCGCTACTTTTGGAGCCATTCTTGTAAATAACCCCGCAATGGTGCTACCGAGACCATCTCCATAGTACGCGCGGTAAACAGGCAATCGCGAGTTTACCACGTAGACGAGTACTGGTTTATCATGGTTGTAGTGTATGATCATCCTTATTAAAAACACCAGTTTTCCAATTAATCATCCACGAGCTCGTCTATGAGCGTTCGATATGCATTAATGTCCATAATACCGCCTGCAAATAAACGCTTGCAAATATCAGCGGCCTCATTGATTATTTCCGGAGAGTTATTTCCGGCTCGTTTTCCTCCGATTAGTACTTCCAGCCGTGATATATCACTGAGAACACTATTAGGGCAGGTAACGCCGTAGGATTCTTTACCAACAGGGTATCCTTTTCCTTTTTTTGGTGTTATACTCTTAACTTCCTTGTGGAATGCGTCGTAATCGGATTTACTACGATGTGGTAATGCATCTTTATGTTTACTTGCTAAATACACTATTCTTGCCCAGTCTTTTAACGACTTTATATTTTTCTCGTAACCGCTATTGATATGCTTCTTATCTCGTATGTTCTTAGCAAAATTGTTGGCAGTAAAATTAATTAATTCTTCCCTGTTGCTGAAGCCTCTAATTTGATCTATTGTGCTCTTCTTGAGTACAATACGGGGTATATTCCCCTCTTTTTCTTCCGGTATTTCTTCTTCTGGTGTTTCTTCGGGTATTTCTTCTTCTGGTTCTCTTGCGGTGGCGCCTGGTTCTTCTTCGTCGGCCATTGTAACATAAGGTTCTTGTGGTTCGGTTATAGCGAGTGGTGGTGGCCTCCGTGTTGTAGCAGCCGCTATTTTTGCAGGGAGTGTTTCTAAAGACCTTTTTGTTTGTTTTGTCTCTGCCGCTATCTTTTCAAGCGCACCAAGAACGGGTACAGTTGCCGCCGTAACATCCTTAGTCGCTTTAGTTACCGGGGCAAATAACTGTTCGCTTCCAACAGTAAAATCGGTTTGCATTTGTTGTCGCGTTTGAAGTTTCTCTCTCACTCTGTCTCGTAACGGTATAAACTTTTTAAGCGCTGCTAGCCGCTCTCTGGCTAGCCGAGTAGTAAGTGATTCACCTACCATTATTGTAAATTGATCCGCAATTTTCTAATTTTCCGCCGAGTGTACCATCGGGAGCTCCACGGAGTTTTCGTCTATAATCCTTCTAATGTTTTTGATCTTACTAGAAATCTCCCGGCGTCGTTCATAAACACGTCCGAGTTTTTTTCGTATTATTTCAACGGCAGTAAATAGTCCAATGAATGCATTTGCGTCATTGTGGTACAGGTTCTCATTAATCGTATGTTGTAATCGTTTTATAAAAAAATACTCGCGGGCCAGGGTAAAACGCCCCCGTTTCGACTGTTCGTTAATAATCTCATAATCGGATAATATTTTTTCACTGTCGAGACCATCAGATAATTCAATTCCTTGATTTTTTAATTTTGAAATCTCAGTTAATATATTATTGATGTCTTCGATATTCATTATTCTTATAAAACATCTTATTTCTAATATCAAAAATTTTAATAAAATTATTGGGGCCATTTTTGACCCCGTTTTTTGTATGGACAGTACAGTGCCGTAGATCTCCACTCGAGTGTTGTGGCAGATTGCAGGCATACATGGACAGTACAATGCCGTAGATCTCCACTCGAGTGTTGTGGCAGATTACAGGCATATACATATACTTAATTAAGGACATTCACATCTTGGAACCCCAAAGCATACATCTCCGGGAGGGAGGCCTAGGGTGACAAACGTCATCGTAGACCGCCCAGAAGATATGCTTGGGGGACATCACTACATGTACTTAATTAAGGATGAATATATTTACAATGAAATGATTGATGGATGATGGGACGGTACAAGACAGCACAAACATAAAACGGCGGGGCGGAACTCTACGGCCAATTCAACCAATCAAAAGCAACCCAATTAAATTAACCCGGTTGCATGATTGTGAACAAAAGACAACCACACGCCCGGGTCAAGAGCGTGGGTTAGTTTTGATTAGTTGAATTGGCTTTCGAAAGCCCCAGGCTTATAACGAGTCATCTTGTATATAAAGTGACTAATACAGCGGCGTCAGTCACAAGGTGTGTGTTAATTTGAATTCCCTTGAATCGTTTGAATCCTTAAATACTTATTAATGGTGTTTCACGGCATTTAAATGAAACCAAATACTCAAATAAAACATTAAAAAAAAGAATACAGCTGTTAGATAATAGCGTGTATTTCATTAGTTTTCATCGTAAAATGATTAATTAATCGCAACATTAATTGGACTTCAAGGGACGCAACATTAATTAGACTTCAAGGGACGTAACTCTTGTCATGCGACGCTATCACAAAACGAGTTATCTCCCTTTGATGTTATATATGAAAATCGAATTCTATGACCCGTCTTTTTTGAGATCGCTGTTTGATATATTCGTTCTGCAACAAATTGTATTGAGGCGATACAAATGTCAAAATATTTTCCTGCCTCATTCATCGACTGAAATATTTTTTCCTCGTGAGTTGTTGTATCAAATGACTTTACGGGTTTTGCTTTCTTTGAGTATTTACCAGTTTGGCCTTTTTTACTATTTTCACTCTGAGAGATGGCTTGCAGATTACACAGTCTATTATTTTGATAATTAGAATCAATGTGATCAATAACGAGAGTATCTTTGATCAATCCGTGGAAACATTCATAGATGATTCTGTGACAGAGATATTTTTTCCCTCCAGCAGTAAACATTAAATACCCGTGATTGTTTTTCCATCCAACCGGCTTCTTCAGTCTACGATTTCTAACAATACCGTCGCGAGATGCCTCGTAATTGACGAGCAGGGGATGCGGCTGAAATTCTTGGTCCATTTGTATAATAATACTACTTGTCTAATTTATTATTTGGTTTAATTATGAATCTTTCAACGTAGTCTTGGGGGGTTTTGATGACGAAGTCGGCGGTGGGGTTGATGACGGCGTTTTTAATTCGCTTGTCATAATAGCGTTTTAGTTCCCTGTATCGCTTTCCGCCACAATTGATACACAACTGTGATTTTCCTCTTACACCGACGTGGCAAACCAAGCACGGGAGGGGGCCAAAAGAACCATTACGAACGCTTTGTAAATGATACCCGCAGAATTCACCTCTACATGATTTATTGCACGGGGTTGTCGACCCAATCATCAACCATTTGCAGTGATTCATTATACTATATTCTTTCATTTAAATACTTGTTTTAATTATATGGATGAGTTCGAGAGATTGGCAGCAATTAAGCCCCGGAAAAATATTAGGTTTAATCTCGATAGAGTCCTCAAGGACACACCAAAAGCGTTAATAAACGATAAAACCCTGTTGAGTAAAATACGCGATTGTATCAATGAATTCAAGCGTGATGGCGCATCTCACAGTTGGTCAACATTTCGAATTGATGGCATTGTTAATGCTACCATGAACGACAACCGCGCAGCAATGATAATATCACAACTTGACGGTAAAAGGTATTTCTTCAGAGTAAAATTCATTGTCCGGGTGGAATCAGGCGATTGGATCATGCGTGATAAATTTGAACCAGTTCTCAGCGACAAGAAAACAGTCACTGTCAGCCGCGACTCCAAGCCGGGGTTGTTAACCGGAATTGACAAACCATACTATGAACGAGCGTATCCTGAAACAGCAGTTGTTTATGGAATATACCCGTTAAATAAGAAACCTGATATCGGAAAACTGAAACCGATGAAACAGTCAACTGGGATAAATTGTGTAGCAGAACGAATAATAGAGCATTTTACAAATGCATGTCGAGGAAACAAATTGACTGATTTACGACGTAGCAAAATCAACCAGTGGGAACTAACCGTAAAAGAGCGTGGAGCAACCATCAGCGACATAGCGAGATTAGAAACATCGCTGAGATTTCCAATAACCGTTACAACGATAACCGGTGAAGTATTATACGAATCGAAGTATAAATCGAAGGGAGCCCCAATCAAAATTATTGATCATAACGAACACGCATGGACGCCCGTGATCACAATATTTCCACGGGATAGAACAGTAAAGTATATCCCCGAAGAATTCCTGGGAGAACAATTCTCCAAGGACGGTTTTCTCGCGGAGAGGAAACTATTTGATGCTATTGCCTACTTGTGTAAAAACGACCCTGTATCAATGTGGTTACTTCGCAGCGCTGAAAACGATGCGGATACCTTTGATCAGTTTGTAAGACCAAACGGTGAATTATATCGCACTGAAGCATTTCACAACAGGATGAAAAAAACCGCCATAGAATTTGAGGAGCATGATGAACAACTGCTAACAAATTGTTTTACGATTCCATCGGTTGTAGCTCATGTTGCAGCAAGGAAAAATGCGTGGAGACCAACGCGCAGGGAATTTCTACCGGATGTACAATCCAGTTGTTTGGAATACTATCACGGTGGACTATGGAACACTGAATACAACCGCGACGCTATGATCTCGGTTGATATGGTTGCCTGTTATCCAGCGAGTTTTCTCGGGTATGGATCCGCCGCTGAGTACTTTAGACGATTTGGACACCCCAGTCATGAAATGATTCGTGTTGCTATTAATGGACCACTGCCTGATTTTGATTTAACCGGATTCGCTCGCATAGTATCATTTGAATTCGCGGCAGGACTCCATCGCTGTTGCTATATTTGGATCGGTAGACACATGGCTGAAAAGAGATGGCTGCCAATAGCGCTGCTACGGTATATGATTGATTGTAGCATGCTAGTTTCGTTGATTGTCAGTGACGCGATTATATCATACCGGGCACAGACTGAAGTCTGGTTACCAGAACCGGAGCGTCTAGATAGCATAATTGACGAGTCCAGAAAAAACATTGATGCCGACGAGGAATATATCATCGAATGGTCCAGGAGGATATTTAACCAACGAAACCGCGAGGCAAAAGATCTCGGTAGAAGAATAATTGGTAAGTTCACACAAGGTGGAAAAAACCACGACTACAAACGATATTGCTCACGGCTGATTATAGATGACGCAGAATATGATTTCGTAATCAAGGACACAGTGGCAAAAAATAGATACGTGAACTGCAAAACAGCTTTCTTGTCCAATGGAACGAGGTTGGGTACAGTTGTTACCTACAGCGATGGAGACAGCCCGGCGTATCCACATTTGAGGGCGTCTATGCTGGGATATGCCGCTATCAATTTATTCTCGATGATAAATAGATTCCCCGATACCGCGGTTAGAGTAGCCGTTGATTCGTTTTATGTTGACGTAGCGTATAAAGGAAACGTAGCCGAGTTTACTAGTCCGGACGAGAGTTGGGGTACATGGAGAATTAAAAATGAAATACGACGCGATTATTCCCCGTCAGCAGATGTCACCGTTGAGAACAACTACTTACGCGGTGATAAATTGTCAGAATGGTCTAATGCACCATCGTGTTCTGATCCAATTTGTAGACACAAGACGGTTTATTTAAGCGGCTGTGGCGGGTCAGGAAAGACGACTCGGGCAATTGAATTATTTCGAACGCGGGCAAGTATAATCGTGCTTACACCGACCCATAGACTAGCGCGAGAGATAAAACAACGAAATGTTGACGCCGTTACTTATCACAGCTTTTTTCGATACAGCGGCGGTGAGTGGACTCCTGATCGAATGGGTGAAAAATTTATTCCCGACATTATCATCTGGGATGAGATATGTACTGTTTCGTTAGATACTTTACAAATGTTTCTTGAGTGGTTGCTGCGCGCGAATACAGCGGTAATCATGTGTGGGGACCATGGCCAACCACCACCATTTGTCGGCGAGGGTCCACATGATTGGTTAAGGGGTTTTGTGGACTATTATGAAGAAACCGATACTGATTACCGAGCACTTGATGAACAACTGCGCGAGGTTAAGAAATTAATCAGATTACAGCCGGATAGAATTCAATGTGAAATAATTCGCGAGGTGATTCCGGAAACGCCGTTAAATGAATTCTGGGAAACATGGAGACCAAACGATTTGATTGTAGCGAGTAGAAAGATAGTCAGAGACACACTTCAGCGGAAGTTGTTTACGTTGCATAAGGAAAAGTTTCCAACGCGTCCAGTGCCGTTATGTTATAGACCCGCGGACACACGGCGGCAGAACATTGAAGTTGAAATTCCAGGTCGGACAGAAAAACAAATTCTCGTGCTGAATGATATCGTGCTCGTTGATATCAGCGTCGTCGAGGACGCGCTACGTGCTGATAAATCCCCGTGGACGCTAGGATACGCAACAACAATACATTCCTCGCAGGGACTAACCATCACGGACACAATTGTTTGGATAGTTGATAATCGCATCGAATGGTCGAATCTAGTCTATCTTGCAGTGTCCAGAGTACGAAGGATAAATCAGCTTCGAAGAATTGTTATTGACGAAGCCACCGACGAAGCCGGCGACAAAGTCACCATCGATGCAAGCGTCATTGATAGAAAACTCTCGGGTTACCGCCAACAGGATAAAAAAAAACAGCGGCGTTTTGATATTGATGCCGAATTAATAATCTCGCTACGACAACAACAGAATAATCACTGCGCGAGTTGCAATTGTATAATGAGTTGGCGTTATTCGGATAAAGACACTCGCCAATTTACCGTGGATAGGATCGATAACAGTCTCGGTCATGTCAAAAACAATGTGAGGTTGACCTGTCTTGAGTGTAATAGACGCAACGGCGCTAGTTAAGACCACGCGGGGGTAATTGAGTATCGTTAGGTATCACTTGTAGTTGCTCGCGTGTAAATCCGCGCTGAGGAGCAGTTGAATCCAGTCTATAGATCGGTGGTCTACCAGTTGATCGTGTTATCGTTGATATGTTATGTGTGGTAACACTCCAAATAGGATCGGTAGCCCTTTTTTTACCGCCTTCAAGCTCTCCTGGTTCATATAGATATCTAACAGTGACATCGCCAAGAATCGGCTTAGAAACGCTATTTATTTTTAATTTTCCGGGTATATACTCGTATTTAATCGCGTCGCTGGGCTTCATGTTGATTACTCGGGTAATCTCGTTATTTAACGCTGCAATTACACCTGGCAACCTTTTAACCCATTCACGAGATCGTTTTTCTTGGATGAATTCCTTCGCGTATTGATATCCAAATAACCGTTCAGCGAGAGTCCGATTGAATCGTTCAACAATTGCCTGATCACGATGTAGCGCAGTATGACCTCGTCGTATCGCGACGCTATGATGTTTCAGCGTTGATAAAACAGCGCCGCGAAATTCACTACCAGGATCAACTTGTAATAGATTTGGCCAGCGCAGAGGACCTCTTCGATAAATCCGCTCAAACGCATCGGCTACTTCAGTTGCTGACTTTGTTTTCAATGGTTCCGCTTGTTTGTATCGACTCGCAACATCAACTACGGTTAGCGCGTATTTGTAACCGTTGTCATGCGGCAGAAATAGTATATCAGCCTGATGAACTTCATTAGGTACGCTGACATCAAAGCGCGAGAAGTTGATTTGTTTAGGCGGTGGTAGATAGATTTGCCATATAGCCTGTTTGGATAACCAATTAGCCGCAGTGGTCTTTGTTACCTTTGCAGCGCTTGCAAGCTTACCAATTGCGGCCTTCCCCTTCCAGTATCCTCTCGGAGAATAATAGATGGAATCCATCGTTTTTCTTGGATGATTGTTATTAATTACCAGCGCCAATCATTAATTTACCTTTCATAGCCGATTTTACCAACCATGAGGCCAATTTTTCTTTGACGGATTTATCAGGAATAGCATTTAGCGCGTGAATTAATTTTACATCCGCGATATGACGCTGTTGCAGATCGCTACTTTTGTAAGCAACATCATGAGCATGACACGCCTTATCGATAGCGTTTATTGGATACTCACCGGGTTTGGGCTGATTTTGATCATCGAGTCTAATATCTAATCGTGTTCCGGGGCCACAGTAGTTATATCCTGGGAGGTGTTTTTCTCCTGGATACTTTGCCCACGGTGTTCCGGGGAGTTTTGCCAATTTGGCTGCGATGTCACCTCCTCGCTTTTTTTTAAAACATCTCCGGGTCTAATAGAAATAAATCTAAATTTCTTTGTACCGCATTGTACACACTTACCAGTAAGCGCCGATCTGTTATTTCTTGTCGTAACGGTTGTCATATCATTTGTGCCAGTACGCACTCTACACTTCACACAATATAGATCCATAATTTATGTATAGAGATATGAATATAATTGATTTTTCGGCGACTAAAACAAGAGAACCAGTTAAGCATGTTGCAGCGTTACCAAACTCGATCCGGATGATTATCATCGGACCATCTGGATCCGGCAAGACGCAATTGTTACTCAATTTAATAATGAGATGGATGAAGTGGGATAAGTTGTATTTGGTTGCTCCTAGCGTAGATGATCAACGATGCTACGAGGTGTTGAAAGATTTCAACGAGAATGCATCAGCGATCGCTAAAAAGAATGTTATTGAGTTTATTACGGATATCAATGATGCACCGGGTATTGATGATATTGATGGCGACGTTAACAATCTAGTCGTGTACGATGATGTTATGTTAGACAATCAAAAGAACCCAGCTAGGATATTTTCCAGAGGCAGGCATAAAAACACTGACGTGATATATGTCACTCAACGATACACTCAGATTCCAAAAGTAATCAGAGATAACTGCAATATTCTTGCTGTATTCAACGGCGTTGATACACACACGCTACGAAATATTTGGCAGACATGGTGCGGCGGTGACATGGACTTTAATGTTTTTCGAAACTTTTTTAGTCATGCTCAGTCGACCCCACATGGATTCATAACGATAAATTTACATGATCCTCGGACACGATATCGTATCGGACTTGACCAAATATTCGGTTAGTTGTAAATAATTTTCATTGTAAATAACCACTTAGCAGCAGGGGGGGCAATGACATCGACGCGGTCGTCGATGTGCTTACCGGACGCTGACGACGCTGGGGATCGGCGCGCAGAAGGTGTTAATTAAACCAAATGACGACGCGACGATCCCCCAACGACGTCGTCGTTTTTTTTTTACCAGGCGCTGACGACACTAGATCGTTGAGTGCAGAAAGTAATAATTAAGCAAAATAACGATTGGACAAAATGTCCGATTCGCCCCCTCTGCTGCTTTTCAAGATGGCTTCTATGGTGGCCATATTGGACCTCAGATTGGCAGCATTTTTTCATTTATGGCTAGAGATCACAAGAAGTCTTACTGTGAAAACTTTATGTCGGTGTGAGTTTCTGTTCAAGCAGACTTGTGATAACAAGATTTTCAAGGTGGCTACCATGGCAGCTATATCTGATGTCACATTGGCACCATTTTTATTTGCAACTGACTAGACAACATAAAACGTCATTCAGTGAAAATCCCATGTTGTTATGACAATCTATTTACAAGTAGTAATTAACATTTTCAAGATGGCTGCTGTGGTAGCCAAACTGGATGTCCAAGTAGCACCAGTTTCATTTAGGACCAACTAAACCATGAGATGTGTGTATAAAGCTTCAAGGCAATCTTCCAAGTAGTTTAGGAAAAGTAGCGATAGCAAATTTGTACTAACGGACGATGGACAACAGATCATCCCATGAACTTTTCTAGTCAATGATCAGTAGAGCCAAACAAAATTAAATTACAGATATGTAATTCTGTCTCCCTTAAATGCAAACAACAGCTTGTATCATTAATTGTTTACATAAGCAGGAAATCAGCTGAATGCCTTCTAAATCGACAGTGTTACCCCAAAATACCTGTTTTTTTGACTGCCATCTAAAGGGACAGTTTTAACTCAAATCGCATCTGTCTTCTGAATGCCTTCTAAATGGCCATTTTATACCCCAAATCACCTTTTCTTCTGAATACCTTCTAAATGGAAGTTTTACCCCAAATCACCTCTGCCTTCTGAATGCCTTCTAAATGGACAGTTTTACCCCAAATCACCCCTGTCTTTTGAATGACTTCTAAATGGACAGTTTTACCCCAAATCACCCCTGTCTTTTGAATGACTTCTAAATGGACAGTGTTACCCCAAATCACCCCATCTTCTGAATGCCTTCTAAATGGATAGTGTTACCCCAAATCACCACTGTCTTCTGAATGCCTTCTAAATGGAAAGTGTTACCCTAAATCACCTGTCTTCTGAATGCCTTCTAAATGGACAGTGTTACCCCAAATCACCCCATCTTCTGAATGCCTTCTAAATGGATAGTGTTACCCTAAATCACCACTGTCTTCTGAATGCCTTCTAAATGGAAAGTGTTACCCTAAATCACCTGTCTTCTGAATGCCTTCTAAATGGACAGTGTTACCCTAAATCACCTGTCTTCTGAATGCCTTCTAAATGGACAGTGTTACCTCAAATCACCTGTCTTCTGAATGCCTTCTAAATGGACAGTGTTACCCCAAATCACCCCTGTCTTCTGAATGCCTTCTAAATGGACAGTGTTACCCCAAACAACCTCTGTCTTCTGAATGCCTTCTAAATGGATAGTGTTACCCCAAATCACCTGTCTTCTCAATGCCTTCTAAATGGACAGTGTTACCCCAAACAACCTCTGTCTTCTGAATGCCTTCTAAATGGATAGTGTTACCCTAAATCACCTGTCTTCTGAATGCCTTCTAAATGGACAGTGTTACCCCAAACAACCTTTGTCTTCTGAATGCCTTCTAAATGGACAGTGTTACCCCTGTCTTCTGAATGCCTTCTAAATGGACAGTGTTACCCTAAATCACCTGTCTTCTGAATGCCTTCTAAATGGACAGTGTTACCTCAAATCACCTGTCTTCTGAATGCCTTCTAAATGTACAGTGTTACCCCAAACAACCTCTGTCTTCTGAATGCCTTCTAAATGGACAGTGTTACCCCTGTCTTCTGAATGCCTTCTAAATGGACAGTGTTACCCCAAATCACCACTGTCTTCTGAATGCCTTCAAAATGGCCATTTATACCCCAAATCACCTCTGTCTTCTGAATGCCTTCTAAATGGATAGTGTTACCCCAAATTACCCCATCTTCTGAATGCCTTCAAAATGGACAGTTTTCCCCCAAATCACCTGTCTTCTGAATGCCTTCTAAATGGACAGTTTTCCCCCAAATTACCTGTCTTCTGAATGCATTCTAAATGGACAGTGTTACCCCAAACCACCTCCGTCTTCTAAATGCATTCTAAATGGACAGTTTTACCTCAAATCATGTCTTCTAAATGCCTTCAAAATGGACAATGTTACCCCAAATTACCTGTTTTCTGACTGCCATCTGAAGGGAGTTTTACCTCAAATCACCTGTCTTCTGAATGCCTTCTAAACGGCCAGTTATACCCCAAATCACCTGTCTTCTGAATGCCTTCTAAATGGACAGTGTTACCCCAATCACATGTTTTTCTGAATGCCTTCTAAATGGACAGTGTTACCCTAAATCACCTCTGATTTCTGAATGCCTTCTAAATGGACAGTTTTACTTCAAATCACCTGTCTTCGGAATGCCTTCTAAATCACCTCTGACCTTGTGTTTGTTCAATGTTTGTAAAGAAAAACTGGTCTTAATGGAGCTCAAATTTTCTATTCAAGTATCCCAAACATAATATGGCAAGGTATGTGTCATTTTCAATCTGGCAAGACATGTGCAGTGTGTAGTTTTCAATCTGGCAAGACATGTGCAGTGTGTTATTTTCAGTCTAGCAAGACATGTACAGTGTGTTATTTTCAGTCTAGCAAGGCATGTGCAGTGTGTCATTTTCATCACTTGTCTTATCTTACCTTCCTTGGCATACATAAACTGTTGTTCATTAGAATTACAGATCTTGTACTTGTTGTTTCTCTCCCAGCCAATAGCAACTGCAACAGATGAAAGAACATCATATAATTAATGCTTACCTGAAAAGTGTTATTTATGTCAACTGATAAATAATTGTTTTCAATGCTGAAATTTTGTATAATTCCTCAGCATGTCAGGGTGAAGGGTTTATATCACAAACTGACACTCTAAAAACAAGTATTTATCTTTTGAAACAGATACCTCTTTTCATTCAAGTAATTATTTTGAATAAAACATGAAAGAAGACAATATTTACAGTGACTACACTCTTTATAAGTATTACAACATGGAAGCATCTAGCTTAACTGTGGGTTGCACACTCCTGTGATGAAGAATGTTAAAATAAGCAATACCACTGAGGACATCATTAAAATTTGTTTTACCAACTCCCGAATTACATTTTCATATCAATAATTCATACATACTGATACTGCTCCAGTGGCCTAGTGGTTAGAGCGTCCGCCTCGGATGTGGGAGGTCGTGGCGATCCCCAGCCGAGTCATACCAAAGACTTACAAAAACTGTACTAACAGCTACATTGCTTGGCGCTCAGCATTAAGAGGTTAGTGTTAGGACTGGTCGGCCTGGTGTCAGGATAATGTGACTGGGTGGGACATCATGCTACATGTCTGCGGCATGATGCCCCAGTGCTAGACAGCACTATAAACTGCCACATTGCAGACATTGTAGCGATATGACTGAAAAATTGTTAAAGCTACGTTTAAAAAAATCCAAATCACATCATACATATTGCTGTTGCATGGCTAAATGTATCAGTTTGTTGGGAGGCTGATGATCCACCAACTGGCAAAGAAAAACAAATACAAGGAATGCTCACACTTACTGAAGAGTAAAAGTATATTGTGGGATGAAATCAGCATGGGGCACTGTCTGAGTGATGACAATAGGGCCTGTGGAGAATATGTCTTCATTTTGGTGAGCTACGAGCAAAGATATAAGGAGGAGAAAGCAGTGTGAGAACACAAAATCATGGCTTTCCTCACATCCTCCATAGATGAATAAGTTAGACAGGTCCATGAGGCAGCAATGGGCATTAATATTCATGAAAGCCTGGCTGCTATTGGTAAGAGACTAGTAAACTCACCTGATAGTTATTGCAATCCATCTAACAATCGTGGAAGGTGAAATATCAGTTGAAACTTTAATGGCAAAGAAAAGACATTTCCTACCTTTTTTGCTGAGTTTAGAGGCAGCCAAATAAAAACATAAAGTTCTAACTGGACATAAAAGTCCATCTTGATCATCCCCAGCACTGATACAGCCAAGACAGAGGATCTCAATCAAGAGTCAAGCACCAAAGAAAGCTGTTTTCTTTCTAAAAAAATAACAAAACCTGTAGGCAAAGGACAGAAACCAACTGAACCTAATACAGCCCTGTTTCATAGACAAGCATTAAACTTGCTCCATCTTGCAAGAAAACCATACTGAGGATAAGGTTCTTGATGGAAGCTTAGCCCAAATGTTCATGAGGGGCTTTATTAAGAGACCACAAGACACACAAAGATTTCATTTAAGTATTACAAAGTGAGACACCAGTCTTTGCTGCCCAAAAATACCTAATCAGGTCTGCTATGTGTTAATCCATCCCGATGGCTGGGCCTTTTGTAGATTTGAGAATATTAGTTAGGGCTGCAGGAAAGCCCCTAGATGTTGATCATCTTCTGGACAAATAATGCACCAGGCAACTTTTGATTAAAAACTTTTCTTAGCAGAAGGATTGTTTCAGATGAATGAAGCATAAAAGTTGAGAATCTGGGGGGCTGTTGTGTAGCCACGAGGCCCTATGCTGCAAAAAGGAGGTACTTCCTCTGAGATAAGGTCCTGGGATCATCCATGAGTAGACAGAAAAGGCTGTTGAACCATGATCACTGAAGCCACAAAGAGGTAACTAAAATGAGATGAGCACTGGAGTGCCTGACATTGTGTTGAACATGTGGGATCATCCTAAAGGGCATCAAGGCTGAAAGAATAGATGATCTCACTTCAGGCTGAAATCATTCATTGTTCTGGCCCGATGACTGGGGACTGGGGAAATGTAAAAATGGAGGTTTTTGTTTAGTTAGGTGGCAAACAACTCCACCAATGGAGTCCCCCAAAGTAAGAACAAGGTCTTCTACTATGGAATTGATGGAGTGACCATTCCACATAGATTATCTGCTATGGATTGGTGAAGCACCCATTATATGTAGACTTTCTTCCCTTTCCTTGACAGACTGTCCACCAAATTATTCTTTCTGCTGGGAATGTGGCAACCTCAGAGGGAAATTTCTTCTGATGTTGCCTAATGAAGGAGTTTTCAAGCCTCCATGCAGAGGGAAGATGCACATTTGCCTCCTTGTCTCCTAAGGTACACTACCACTGATATGTTGTCAGTAGAGACCACCATGCAGTGATGACTTATTTTTGGTGGACACCCCCCTGAGGGTCTAAGAACACTACCATAATATCCATATTGTTGATGTGGAGGGTAAATTCTTCTTGGTACATCAACTCTAAAGAATCTGTTCTTCTGGCTCCAGATGAGTGACCCTTCCTGAATATGATACACCTGCAAACAGCTAGGAGTTGGGTTTCAAGCTCTGCATGGGGACACTGTCCAAAAACTGGTCTCAATCTGTCCACTAAATCCATTCCTTGAGCAAACAAACTATTTAGTAGGCCTGTGTAGTTTTCATACCACCAAAAGTAGAAACTAGAGAGGATTCAAGTACAGTCTACCTAGGTTTGCAATGGAGTTTATGGTCCCTAGCAGAGAGAGAAGGATAACAACAATATACTCTTAGCACTTCCAACAGGGGCAGGAGTTTGTCTATTCTTTCCCAAGGGACATTGACTAATATGTACTCTGTTTTTAAGGAAATTCATGCGTATATAGACAAAATCTTGAGTTGGGGCGAGTTCTAATTTCTCTTGGTTTGGCAGAAGGCAAAGCCTGGTCACTCAGGGCCAATAGTGACAGATCTAGTCTGAGGGACTCTAGCTGACCCCTATGGATTAACCAATTGTCAAAATATTGGAGGACTGGGTTAACTAGTGTCCTTAAATAGGCTTCAACTACTCTCATTACCCCATTAAAGGTTCTGTGTGTAGAAGCTAGGCCAAATGGCACCACTCAAAATTGGAAGATCTCCCGATCCAAGCAGGCACTTTCATTAAGCTGGAAAAATAGGGATGTGAAGCGAAACGTCCTGAAGATTGAGTCACCAGGTCTTAGGGCATTCCTGACTGAGGATGTGGTCTCCATCTTGGTTCCTCCAGCAAAAATTTGTTCAGGGATAAAATGTTAATAATTAGATGGAACACTCCCCCTTTCTTGGCAAACAGAAAACCCAAGAGCCAATGACTGAAGATTGGTTGTTTAACAACCTCTCTACCGCACCCTTCTGAACAAGGGAGTTCTGAAGAAGGGAGTGAACCTCTTCTTTAAGTACACCAGATTTAACTGGAGATCTTACTAGAGGTTGGAGATCATGAAATTGAAGCCAGTAGCCAACTTTTATCATTGAAAGGACCCAGCCACTGACCATTATGCCAGACTGAGCAACTGAAAAGAAGTTTAGTCTGACCCCTGCAGAATCAATGGAAGACATACACTCTGCATGATAGGGAGAGAGTCCCTAGGGTTGTCCCCCCTTGTCTTTAGAAAAGGGGGTAGGGACTGGGAACTTCCTTCCTGAGCTTTTGCAACACATCCCTTATGGGCCTGGCTTAAATAGGGGGCACTCTGAAATAGGGTTGTTGCTTCTGACTGGGGCTGTGAAATCTTTAAATTGTTCTTACTTTGCTCTAGTAAGATTTCTGAATGGTCCATAGCAACATACCTATAGAGGTGAAGAAACTGATGACATGGATATGTACAAGGGAATGCATGCCTAAAAGTTTTTACTACTGCTTCTAACGAACAACCAAACCTACCAACACCCTGCTTAGACACTGCTGTAAAAGCAAGCTCAAAAGAAGAATTTTATTCAAAATATTCTATTCAACTAAATGTAATCCATGGTTTAAGTGTGTGCTAGTATGATAACAGTTCTCACAAGATAATCTGGTCAACCAGGCTTTAATGAAAAGCTGGTCAAATTTCTATTGAAAAATAGACAATATCAAGAAAACTGTCAGGTGTGAAAAAGAACTGGTGTTCAATAACCAAACTAACCGATATGAAGGTAAAAAGTCGTGTTTGACCTGCTTTACAATGTACACAGATAGCTCAATTCACAATATAGCAATGTAAATTACAATACAGCAATGTAAATTACAATAATTTATAATGAATACTAAGAATCATGGCAAGTCCACTGATGAAGTTATGCATGGATATGGAAAATTTAAGAGAATACCCACCCCAAGTAAAATAAACTGCACAATCAGATCAAAACACTAACACCTAAAACAATGAAACAATAAAATGCTAGGTCATACATAATGTGTATGGAACAAGTGGTAATAACTGTTATGAGAAAGAGACCAGGGGTATAATCCACATTAATAAAAACGTAAGATTAACAGTAACTTCACATGGTATCCCACAAAGTAAAGGCAAATCCTGACTGACTAAATCATTACAGCTATACATTCCAAAAAAGAATGAAGATCAGTGCATATGGCAAACATATCTATGGGGTGTCCCTGGGGCTATCCAATGTTCTGAAATCTTCTGGTTCACCCTGATGGGAGCACAAATTCTCATCACAGAGTGAGGGAATTTTCCAAACAGAAAAATGCCAGCTAGCAAAAGGTATGTACAACTGATACTAAAATGGTACATTTTAATGTTGCTGACAATGTTTAAGTTACTATCAGCCGATTATGTCCTCAAGATAGTCTGACACTTGAAACCTGAATATCAACAGCAGACACAAATGGGAATGACCAAAATGGCCTTTGTACATAGATGACCTCTGTTTACAGGTTCAACTTTCGGACTTGGTTTTTGAACAAAGTACTATACGATGAACATCATCATCATTATTATTATTATTAGATATAATATATAATATTATTTTTATTATGAACAATTTTATTTCGTGCACTATTCAAAAAGGTCACAAAATGCTGGTATATGTTGTTCTCTCCCAAAGTTACTTCCACAGAAGATTACTGTATCCTGCTCAAATTAAATAATCAAATTAATCCATCCCATAAATTAAATAATCAAATTAATCCATCCTATAAATTAAATAATCAAATCAATCCATCCTATAAATTAGATAATCAAATTAATCCATCCCATAAATTAAATAATCAAATTAATCCATCCTATAAATTAAATAATCAAATTAATCCATCCCATAAATTAAATAATCAAATTAATCCATCCCATAAATTAAATAATCAAATTAATCTATCCCATAAATTAAATAATCAAATTAATCCATCCCATAAATTAAATAATCAAATTAATCCATCCCATAAATTAAATAATCAAATTAATCCATCCTATAAATTAAATAATCATCATCATCATCTTTATTTCCTTCCATGGAAGATTACATGATATAAGAATAAATCATCTGAATACAATCAATAAATATTTAAAAAAAAAAATTTTAAAAAATTCTACATTAGAATACAAATTCTTACACAATATCAATCAACAAAGTATTTGTCAACTCATAAGTTGCAAGTTTCAGTACCTTATTTACAGAAGATAGCTGCACACTGCATGACAAAGTATGCTACATACAGGACGAATAGCTTGGAGTTTTCTTTGTCGATTACTCCTGATGGTAACCTTTTACCTAAAAGATATTGCAGTTGCAGCTCATCTTCTGCATTAAATAACATAATGTGCAGGCTCAGGGGAAATTTATCAGTAAGGAAATCCCAGAAAGAACTGCGAAAGTTCGACATATAAGGACAACTAACACAACAATGAAGTATCAAGTCTGTATAAACATTCCCACATCTAATACACATATCAAACTGTGTTTGTGGAACAGCAGCCCATAGTTTAGCTACATATGTAAATACCTTAGTGTGTTGTCTGGTTTTAGCCGACTGCCACAATGAGGCAGGTCGTAAGTATTCGTGTATCGAAGACAATCTATCAAAATCTGCTTGATTAGACATACGAACTCTCCAGAGGCTATTTTCAAGACCAACAATTTTTGACCTTACAATTTCTTTCCAATTATGTTTATCTGGAATTTTAGAATGATGTAAATAATCAGTTAGATACCCGAACAAGTCAAACTTCTTTGAGGTATAATATAAATTTGAAATTAACCCACAGCTTGACATGCATCCGCTCAAAATGAAGTGAAATAACGCAACGTTAAACACACGTTTAGTATGTACATTGTTAGGCATCAAACCCAATCTGTGTAAAAACATCAATTTTCTTCTATCAATTTCGGACTGCGCTGATGTCCATCCTTGCATTCCCAGGGCAATGTCTGATCTTGTATGTATTGGAAAACCTTGTAAATGTTTGGCAAAATACCTCAGAGTTTTATCCAATAAAGCGAGGTCACTTTTTGAAATGTTACACCATAATTCACTTCCATAAAACATTGAAGGGAAAATTACCTTTTTAATTACATTTGCAGCAACCAAAGGATTTAAACCATTCGGTTTAATGCCAATACCAAACAAACGGTGAAAAGATTTTTTCCCTTTCTTGCATGCATCGCGCATTGCATCATGCGACGTCAGCTTTGAGTTAATCTGGTGACCCAGGTGTGTTGCCAAATCGGTAACCGGCAAACATGACAGGCCAAGATACCATTTCATATTGATATAGTTCTTGTATTGAGGTCCGAAAATGATAAATGTATGACTTTGTAACACTAAGCTCGAATCGCCACTTATTACTGTAGTCGAATGCTATATCTAACAGCTTTTGTAGATTGCTAGGATATATAGCCAAAAGTGAAATATCATCAGCTAGGGTTGGATTTCCCACATCTAAAAATTAAATAATCAAATTAATCTGTCCTATAAATTAAATAATCAAATTAATCCATCCCATAAATTAAATAATCAAATTAATCCATCCTATAAATTAAATAATCAAATTAATCCATCCCATGAATTAAATAATCAAATTAATCCATCCTATAAATTAAATAATCAAATTAATCCATCCAATAAATTAAATAATCAAATTAATCCATCCCATAAATTAAATAATCAAATTAATCCATCCCATAAATTAAATAATCAAATTAATCCATCCTATAAATTAAATAATCAAATTAATCCATCCCATAAATTAAATAATCAAATTAATCCATCCCATAAATTAAATAATCAAATTAATCCATCCTATAAATTAAATAATCACTGACATTTAAAAAACAGATTTAAAAATTAATGAGGTGTGTATCGTGCACCGTGACAAAACATCTAAGTTCATTACTGACAGCTTAGATATGATTGTGAAACAGAGTACGGATTCTTTTGGAAAACTTGCATAATTTTGGTTTAGGAAAATGTTTTCTAATTTCAAAAGAAGATCTAGATTAAACGGTTGCTCTGCTCCCCTGAGATAAAAAGGGTCAGCTTATGTAAAAGGCCTGAGATGAATAGCATATGGAAAGAACCTTAATGTGGCAAAGGTTATTAACACCTAACCTGAATGACATGGAATTAAATATTATCATCTGACCCTATGAGATATATGAAATTTTATTAACACCTGACCGTACTGAGATGGAATGAAATGTTATTATCATCTGACCCTATGAGATGGAATGAAATGTTATTAACACCTGACCCTAATGCGATGGAATGAAATGATTTTAACACCTGACTGGAGATGGAATGAAATGTTATTAACACCTGACCCTAATGAGATGGAAGGAAATGATATTAACACCTGACTTTAATGAGATGAAATGTCATTAATACCTCACCCTAATGAGATAGAATGAAATGTTATTAACACCTGACCATAATGAGATGGAATGAAATGTTATTAATGCCTGACCCTGATGAGTTGAAACAAGTTTCTATCTCTCTTCAGAGATTAACTTTTTCCTAAGATATAAAAATTAAGATAAGCAACACCTGTCAATGCCATCTTCAAATTTGAGCAAGATTATATATATAATTTATTAATGAAATCTGATACAGTGTGCTATCATATAATATCATCCTGATGAGAAAGATTGGCACTGTGTTTTCTCTACAGAATAAAACTAGGTTTTGCAACCATAGTTCACTTTTAGTAAATGAAAGCAGAAAAATGTGTAAAATGAAAATCTTATTCTGACCAAATCATTTTATTATGAAACCTAAACACATGTATTTGTTTTTGGGGCTAAGTTCCTACATTCCAGCAAATTATTTTATTATGGAACCGAAAAACGTATTTTTGGGGGCTAAGTTCTCAGCTTCCAGCAGATAATAAATTATGAAACCTAAACACATGTATTTTTTTTTTTTGGGGGGGCCTAAGTTGTTACCTTCCAGCAGATCATAAATTATGAAACCTAAACACATGTATTTTGGGGGGGGGGGGGGCCTAAGTTCTTACCTTCCAGCAGATCATAAATTATGAAACCTAAACACATGTATTTTTTTTTGGGGGGGGCCTAAGTTCTTACCTTCCAGCAGATCATAAATTATGAAACCTAAACACATGTATTTGGGGGAGGGGGGGGCCTAAGTTCTTACCTTCCAGCAGATCATAAATTATGAAACCTAAACACATGTATTTTCTTTTGGGGGGGGGGCCTAAGTTCTTACCTTCCAGCAGATCATAAATTATGAAACCTAAACACATGTATTTTTTGGGGGGGTGGGGGGGGCCTAAGTTCTTACCTTCCAGCAGATCATAAATTATGAAACCTAAACACATGTATTTTGGGGGGTGGGGGTGGGGGGCCTAAGTTCTTACCTTCCAGCAGATCAAGATGTTGATGTATCACTACTTCATTAAGGGAAGCAAGATAAGATAGGCTGCCAGGCAGTCCCTGGGGTACCATAATCCCCTGTGGTGGTGACATCATCTGCATTTCTGAGGATTTGCCTCCACTTCCTGGTTGGTTAATTGTCACACTGGCCATGTTTTAGCAGTCTGAAAGTGCATTAGAAAACCAAAATTTACTTCCAACATGGACGAGACTTGAAATCTGTAGATGAACTAACACATGGAGTAGTTTATATGTATGCACTTGTACACTGGAACACTGCATTCTGTTAATGTGCACATGATATAATGCAATAACTGAAACAATGCCATTTAACTGAACTAATTTGAAACCCAATTATTCCTCTGATATGCATGTTAGGATGAGAGATGACATCTGTATGTAAGCCATTGACAATGTCTGCACTGCACCTTCCTCCTGAGCTTGCAATTGTTTTACTGCTTATGTTTTTCATTCCTTATTACAACAGACATCAGTTTATAAGAGCCGTCCTTGCCGAATACATCTGACAATTATGATAAACATCCTTATGAACACCATGATATTGTTTCATACTGCTGCATGTATGTAAATAAGGAAAGTTTATAATGCAATACGATGTACTGCCTTGACATATAACAAGTTAATTTAGGCTGTGTCATTGACCTTATTTTGCAAGGCTGATTCAAGCCAGTTCTTACTATGGCACCCACTGGCACATTATAAAGACCCCAGAAAATAAGGATAACAGATCATTATAGCTGATTTCAGGTTGACCAAACTGATTTACTGATAACAGTACACTCCTTACCAGAAAAGCAGAAGACATTCACTGAGTGACAGAAATTTGTTTTTTTTGCCTGCGCATTTACTGAAAACACATGGATGATGATCATGTTTTGAAAATGTAGAGAAAAGAAATTAAAACATTCACTTAAAAAACCCAAACATTACTGCATCTAATTCCAAAGCAGGAGGGAAAAATGAAAACTCAAAGTAAATTCTAGAAGGGAATGGTTACTCAGACAATTCAAATTCTGGTATGGAAGGTTGGCAGCAGTGGAGGCTAATAATGATTTGCGTTTTGAATTTCTTGAATGAAGAAAAAATATATGAAGATATATGTCACTCCCATTTGGGGAGATTTTCATTATCTAAATGACCCCCTCTCCCTTTCTGACCTGCTGGGGGGGGGGGGGGGGCTCTTGGCCCCAACCATTCCATTCCGAAAGAGTGGTCAATGTACAGAGGTTTACAACCTCAAATTGCTGTTCCCTTAAAAATACAAAGTTAGTCACCAAACATGGTGTTAACAAACACATTTTTCAAAGATAGAAAATGCAGTTTAAAGAAATGTTAGCATTGTCAGTAAATTAACCCGATGTGTAATGTACAGTACAAATGATTCTCAACAACTCTGGCTTTTTCCAACTGTTATCACATTCAATTCATCCATACATTGGAACATGTGGGTCTTGCATCATGGATTCTAAAATAAATGTGAGTTTCTCATTGCACTGGTTTTAAAATTATGTGTGTGATTTGGATTTTTAGTGTATCTTTAACAATTTTCCAGTTGTATTACTACAATGTCTACAATGTGGCAGTTTATACTGATGTCTGGCATCATGCTCCAGACATGTAGCATCATGTCGAACCCCATCATATTATCTTGATACCAGACCAACCAGTCCTAACACTAACCTCTTACTGCTGTATGCCAAGTGAGGCAATTGCTAGTACCATTTTTGAAGGTCTTTTGTATGACTTGGTCGGGTTTCAAACCAGTGACCTCTCGCATCTGAGGTGGATATTTATTTTTTAATAACAGCTTATAATACATAATGGGTGCCATTTACCTGCAGACATGGGTTATAATCTCCATTGAGTACAAATTAAAAATTCTCTAACCTGTATGACAGTATTATTTGTATGAAAATATTAATTCTGCCTACTATTATCAAGCATTCTAATTTAGAATCCAGGAACAGCACTTTCCATTCTGTCTGGTGTATATTTATAATTCTCTATAATTAATTATATATACCTTGATTACTTTCACTGGAATCCAGAATGACACGATACATGAGAATTAATTACTAGGTAGTCATGAAAGTGTCTGCTACACACAACTGCATGTAACACAAATGGAGTGACATTTTTTGGTGATGTGAGCTGAGTCATGACGGAATATAAGCTTGTGTGTGCAGGTAAGGCGATCGGTCGTTTACCCACAGACATGGGTTCGAAACTCTGTAGAGTACAAATTAAAAAATTCTCCAACCTGTATGATAGCATTATTTGTATTAAAATATTAATTGTACCTACTATTATCAAGCATTCTTCCAGTGATAGCACTTTCCATTCTGTACATTTATAATTCTCTCTCTCTCTCTCTCTCTCTCTCTATATATATATATATATATATATATATATATATATATATATATATATATATATATATATATATATATATATATAATAATAATAATAATAATAATGAGGACTTTGTATAGCGCCTAATCTTTAGAAGCTATAAGCGCTTTACAACATTAGACAACACCTATAACATAAAAAAACATATAATGATATGATTACAAAAACAAACACCATGAAATTAGAAAACGTAAAAAACATGCTGAAAATATTTAAGGTAGAAAACATTATTAGGTCTTTAAGTTTGTTTTTGCAGTCGAAATAAGTGAGTTTTAAGAGCACCCTTGAATGGGATCACTGTGTCTTTGTGTCTAAGTTCAGTGAGCAATTCATTCCACATTGCTGGACCCTGGCATGCAAAAGAACGCTGTCCATATGACTTTGTTTTCATAGTGGGAATAATGAGTATATGATTGTCATAAGAGGAGTATAAGTATCTTGCTGGTGTGTACACATGGGTGAGGTCGGAAAGGTATGCTGGACTGGAGTCTGTCAGTGAAACGTAGCACAGAGAACAAATTTTGTGTTTGATTCTGGATCAGATGGAGAGCCAGTGATGGATACACAGCAGCAGGGAGGTGTACTCTGATCGTGGTACTCCAAGTATGATCCGAGCAGCTGTGTTTTTAACCTTTTGAAGTTTCTGGAGTAGATATTGAGATGAACCAGACAAAACTGAGCTACAATAGTCCAGTCTTGAAAGTAATAATGAACACACAAGTGTTTTAGTGGCATCAACTGAAAGATATTTGCGAATGGAGCTGATGCATCTCAGCTCAAGATATGCAGCGTTGCATATGTTCATGATAAATATATAATTAGTATATACAAGGTACTAAGCACTTCAAGTATTGGGCAAAACCGGCTCAATTTGATGCACAAATCAATTTTGGGAATTTTTTTGTTTTAAATTTCTTTTGTTTTTTCACATGGGAGGGGAGGGACAAGGAAGTGCCAGGGTCAGCAACAAAAAAAGAGAGTTGTCCAACCAGAAACATTTTGCTTTTGCCCGATAGATGTGTTTATGTTTGTTTACAGATATTCTGATTTTGTTAATGTTTACAGGCAGTAGCCATTTAAATGCGTGAATGCAAGTCTTAATTCTAGTTTATGCCATATTTATTTACAGACATTGCATAACTGTAATACTATACATGTATATCAAATGTCTATAACAAGCGAACAGACCTCCTTCATCTCCAGTTTCATCTTCACTAGCCTAGGGTTGCCATTCTACAGTTAAACACGTAGTAAGCTTGGCTAGGAACTTTAATAACTTAACATACTGGTAATCAATATTATCATTTAAATTTTTTACAAAATTTGTATAGAATATTTAATAAATATAACTTATATTGACGAATTACTGTGTACCGATAACTTTCCATAAAATCCACTCAGTGATTTAAGACTAATGCCCCACCATAGCACTGAAAAGAGACATCAAAGACTTAACCATACATATCAACTAGGCAATGTTAGGATCTACCTAAATATGGAAAAAATAAAAGCTGCCATGCTGTTGCTATCTCGTAACTTGTTTAGCCTTGACTTGGTATACTGATGTCCCCAGGATTCTGTGATAATACAATCAACTACAACTAAGCATTGATTTTTACCTGAAAATCTCTTCATGTACTGCTTTCAGCTAAATCCTTTCATTACAGGTGTAGTATAATTTAGTCTTATCAGATCCATGAACAATGAGTAAACCTGACTTCCTTCTTTCCCTATCAACCACTGTATGTCTTTATGGACCTCATATAAGAAATTCCTTATTCACCAAGATCAACTGGCACTTTTCTGTTCTTAAATATTTTTTTTTCAGTTTAGGTACCCTAACAAATTTCAGATCTTTTTCCAAAGAAAGCTATTTTTTTTAAAAAGAGCACTGTTCTAATTTTATGGAAGAATTCATTTTTGTTTTATTAACAGGGTTCACTCTAGGATTCAGGGACTTGATAGCCCTTGATATTTTCCAAAGGGGTCAGATCTGATTTTGATTGACCAATATTTCCTTTGGTAACAAGGTTTTAAAATAAGAAAAATAGGCTTTTTATTTGTGCAATTCATAATACCAAATGTATATTAATAAACATAAAAAGTCTTTCTTCATTTAACTCAGATCTATAACATTTTCTGCACCCTTCTCATATTCCATGAAAGGAATACCATTTCAAACTGGATGCTTATGACTGACTGCATGTTATCTGTAGGCCTAGTATAAAGAAGTCCAAAAGTTTTTTCTTCAAGTTTTAGATTGAATTCATGTAATGCAAGGTAATTAACAGGTAGGCATAACATAAATTCATGTTATACAAGGTGGTTTTACAGGTAGGCCTAATATCAATAAGTTTTAGATTCAATTCATGTTATACAAGGTGTTTTGTAAATGCAGTCATGCTGAGATCATTACTCACTGGTTTTACAAAAGGTTTACACAGCAAACCCCTGTATCTTTTACAAATGGTTTACACAGCAAACCCCTGTCTCTTGTACAAAAGGTTTACACAGCAAACCAGTCTTTTTTACAAAAGGTTTACACAGCAAACCCCTCCTTTTTACAAAAGGTTTACACAGCAAACCTGTCTCTTGTGCAAAAGGTTTATACAGCAAACCCCTGTCTCTTGTAATTTGTATATACACTAAATTGTTTTAAACTTTATGAAAAGAATTTATGTTCATTATTCTAAATATAGGTCCCTCTGTTCTTTGAGAATGGAATTTCATATTTTATTATAATGTTGTAGCCAGTAAGAGTCTCTATACTCAGTAAACCGCACCGGTGGCCTAGTGGTTAGATCGTCTGTCTCAGATGCAGCAGGTCAAACACCAGCCAAGTCATACCAAAGACTTAAAAATGGTACTAATAGCTGCCTCACTAGGCACTCAACATTAAGAGATTAGTGTTAGGACTAGTCAGCCTGGTGTCAGAATAATGTGACTGGGTGGGACATCATGCTACGTCTGTGGCATGACGCCCCAGTGCTAGACATCACTATAAGCTGCCACATTGCAGACATCATAGTGATATGACTGAAAAATTGTTAACGCTACATTAAAAATTCAATTCACACACACCCATACTTAATAAGTATTTACAATATATTTGTTTGAATTCAACTGTACATCATTTTGTGCATCAGGACATTCAAGATTACTGGAATTCATTTGGAACATTTTATACTTCTGGATTTGTGTTAGGACATTTAGGATTATTTGAGATTTAATACAAAATACTATCTACAACATTTTCACTCTGTAACTTTGAGAAATAGATCATTTATTATTTAACTAAACCTGTTGGATTCACTTCTTTCTATTACATAGTTTAAAACCTAGAGCTGTAACAAAATGAAATATGGCAACATATGATTTCTTCAGTTTTGTTTCACAACACAGGTTTGTAGCTGAATGGACTACCTACTTCCATTAGGATTTCTTTGGAGATGTTTTGAGCAGTAAAAAGCAAAAGGCTTTCATTAGTGGATATCCCAGTGTATTACTGCTATATGTCCTGACCTCTTCACTAGCACATCCAGAATTCCACCACTGGAGGACTGTGGGACTTCTGTTTCTTGTACTTATTCAGCCAAATAAAAAACAGTGGTGTAGCAACCTGGCCCATGCAATTGGGGGGTGGTTGGGGGCATCCCCAAGTGAAGGCCCAAAATTCTCATCAAGTAGCTTTTCTTACTGAAAGTGGGTCAATGAATTGAGGTTTCCAGAGAGTGAAGAAGGAGGGGCTGGAAACCAACATTTTTTGCTACATCACTGAATAAAACACCTGTTATCCCAACTGAACAGAAATGCATCCCATGTCTGCCACCAGAGACAGTTAATTGTGCTCTTTGTTGTACAACAGCCATCAACAGAAAAGAATGGTGACTTTAATGTTGTTTTCTCCTGTCTTATCGTTATTGAGTGAACCATGTATGGAAATTGGTAAGGGAATAACTATATCTTACAGGGTTAGTCACTGATTTAGACATATCTGAAAGTACTGTCAGTAAAATTCGTATTATTTCCACCTTGCCTACATAGTGATGCAAGCATTCAAAGGGATTACAACCACCATCTTGCTAAAAGTATAAACCTCAACACTAACAGTGACTGTGTAACTGATTTGATTCTTCACCATTAACAGGCTGACAGGGCTCCACTAATTTCTTAAATCAGGAATTCCAGGACTTCCTGGGCATAATTCTGTAAGTCCTAGCCTTAAATACACGAAGTCCCAAAATATTCAGTGCTATTCTTGGTATAAAATCCTTGAAACATGAGTGCACCGTTGTATTTGTGATAATATCTAAGACATTATTATATAACTTATTCTCTGTACTGATTGTACAGCAAAGGTAAATAACGAAGCAAACATTTATCAGACCTTAGTTTCTGTAATAAGAATACTGTGATGCACAGTACATCATTCATCCTTTATTCAGAATGCATGATCATGTAATCTAAAAATTTAGTGAACTTGACAAGTACCTGATATATTTTTAATCGACATGCATATACACAAATCATTGCATATATTCTCTTTATAATAGCACACGAAAATCTGCATCTGTAAAAGCAAAATTTCTAATAATAATCAAGTACTTATCAAGTAGCTATGCATTTTTTTGTACAACTTAGTTGACTTTTCCTTTGGTCCAAATTCTGGTAACCCACGATTAGGCCGAGAGTGATTATCGTATGTGTGTGTGCCTGTGTGTATGAAATTACAGTACCTGTGTGTTAGATTACAGAATGTGTGCATCACTATGTGTGAGAAGGGGAGAGAATGAGTGCATAAACAGGTCAGGCAAGCAAGTCAATATTTAATATTTAATATTTAAGGAAAATTGATTTTTATATAAGCAATTAAAGAAATATCAAATCACATAATCTCATAATGAGTTGAGAAAATTAATCAAAATCAGGTAAAAAAAAAACACCTTGTTAAAATTTACTCCAAAGAATGGAACCTGAAACGGTTTCAGAAATAAATAACTGGGTTTGTAAGTTAATTTATAATAGACATTCATAGTGATGGGAATCAGTCAGAAAGTCATAATCGGTTCCACTTAATCAACTGATAATTAATTATAATTGGTTACTAAGAGCCAATTTTAGTTTCTGATTGTTATGCAGTTATATCTTTGATCAAGAGTTAAAGATGTTAGTAAATGTACAGGAGTAATCTCTTTTAACGACATGTATACTTTAACCTGATAATAATATTACATTTTCGTCTATTGTGTTGTGTGTTATTTTTGTTCTACAACTTTCTTAAATGAACACAACTTTTTATGGCTGATAAGTCATATGCAACTGAAATACTGCTACAATCCCCCAAAATCCTTTCATTCATATGTGATGTGTCTATAATTTTAAGTGTAGAAGGACATGGTTTTCTTGTTTGTCATTGTTTAATAATACTACAAATGATGTTGCATTTAAACTGAAATAAATCATCAAAATGTGTTTAAATTTATTAACTCAACAATTTAACAACTTGATCATGTAATAATGGCTATATGTTCCTAATTATGAAATTTTGCAACTATGAAATATCCTAAGGTGTTATAGTTGTAGTAGTGAAGGGAATTAGTAAATTTTAGGTCAACTTTAGTGGCTGGAGTTTTACTAACCTTTGTACTTTGCATACAACTAAAAAATAGTCTCCCTTTACACACATTCAATTATGGAGTTCACAATCAATTATCTTATTCGTTTGCTCAACAAACTAATGATCGATTATAATCGATAATCGAAACAATACAAAACATTCAAGTATCACATTTTCAAGGTAGTTTTCATTTAGTGCCACATATTTATTCAGCTGATTGGGTTTCTTTTCACTCTTAAAAAAGTTTGAACTTTCCTTGATTTTTGCTGGATTGAGAAAGATGTCAATATTAATTAAGCAGTGTTATCAGAGTTTGTTGAACATCAGCCAACAATATCTCTGGTATTCCACTTATACTCTCACTACAGTACAATACTAAACAGTTTTAAAATTTCTTTTTTTCTTTGAATTTATCTGATACAGTTTTGCTGGCAGGCTCCATTAAGAATCAAAAATTAATGTGCCACTTGAAGAGAGGGTGGAATTTCTAAATATAAGGAGGATATAACAAAGAAACAAACAAAGGGCTTGAAAAACAATATTCTTGCATATTCTGCTTATTTTTAGTTTTAAGCATGATTTCATTTTAAAAATTAGCATCAATGTCACAATTGCAAGTTCTAGACTAAATCCTAACTAATTATCTAAGACCAGACCTGGCTAGGTGTCATAGAATAAATCTTGGCTAGGTATCATAGACGAGACCCTGGCTAGGTATGCTCAACCCTGGCTAGGTATCCTATACTAAACCCTGGCTAGGTATCCATTACTAAACCCTGGCTAAGTGTCATGGAATAAGTCCTGCCTAGTTATCGTATCCTAAACTCTATGTCTCCTAGACTAAACCCTAGATAGGTGTCCAAGACTAAATCCTGGCTATGTGTCCCAGACTAAACCTTAAACTAAAACCTGGCTAGGTATCCTAAACTCTGGCTATGTGTCCTAGACTAGACCCTGGCTAGGTATCATAAACTCTGGCTATGTGTCCTAGACTAGACTCTGGCTAAGTATCTTAGAATGAATCCTGGCTAGGTGTCCTAGACAAGAGCCTGGCTGGATGTCCTAGACTAGACTCTGGCTGGGTGTCCTAGACTAGACCCTAGCTAGGTATCATAAACTCTGGCCATGTGTCCTAGACTAGACTCTGGCTAAGTATCCTATAAGGAATCCTGGCTATGTGTCCTAGACTAGACCCTGGCTAGGTATCCTAAACTCTGGCCATGTGTCCTAGACTAGATTCTGGCTAAGTATCCTAGAATGAATCCTGGCTAGGTGTCCTAGACAAGAGCCTGGCTGGGTATCCTAGACAAGACCCTGGCTATATGTCCTAGACTAGACCCTGGCTAGGTATCTTAAGCTCTGGCCATGTGTCCTAGACTAGATTCTGGCTAAGTATCCTAGAATGAACCCTGGCTAGATGTCCTAGACAAGAGCCTGGCTGGGTGTCCTAGACAAAACACTGGCTAAATATCCTAGAATGAATCGTGGCTACATGTCTAGGAAAAGGCCATGGCTGACCAGCATGAGAAATGACATGCGTATGGGTCTGGACAGTATCATTCTGGACTTGAAAATAGTGTTGATGCATGGCAGGTTCAGGACCAGTCACCCTCTGAGGGAGCCCTGCACAACATGCATACCAATAGGTCCCAGCTGCTGAGCTGTAGTGAGGAACATCAAAGGCAATACAAAAGCACAGTAACATGTACAAGCTTTAATAAATTAATAATGAACATATTTTTTAAACCATACAGTTTATTTTCCTTACCAATCTGAATAAAATGTACAACAGTTGTAAATAGTCTTTGTTTTCAGTCACATGACTCTCGATAAGTCCAGCTGAAGTCTTTGCTTTCAGTCACAGGATTCTCGATAAATCCAGCTGAAGTCAACTTTTAAGTTTGTTGCATCATGGTATAGGCAGATGGATCTGTCATCTAACTCAAAACTTTAAACACATTTGTCCTGTATCCCAATCATATGTGACCCAGTTTTTAAAAAAAAATCTAAGAACAGTGTGCTCGTCACACTTTGCATCTTTGTTTGGCTTATTCTTTTATGCTGTGGGGTCCATTTTCTAAAGTTTTGGGTTCCTACAGCTTTTAATTTGCTGATGGATAAGAAATCAAAGTTAAATAAACTCATGACTTATACTGACCGTGTTGTCATTTTACACTTTGCTTAAGAAACAATTCTGAGACAGCAGAGGAATACTTATAATTTTCATTATTTATAAGTTAATCTCAAGGGAATGACTGGGAAAACTGCGGGACCCAGACCTCAGACCATTACTATATTCAGGCCCTGCAGATTCACTGTCCTGGTTAGCAAACAATGTTGATGTTATGTTGAATGTAATAAAGTTTTTAAAAATGACATCAATTTCTTAGTGTTTTTCCCCCCGTATTTTATAAACAACCTTACTAAGGTCTGATATTCTTATCTATGGTATTCACACACCCTCCTGGGGCCCCAAATGGCCGAGTGGTATAAAGCGCTCTCCGTTACAGATCACTGCCATCTCACCTCTGTCTGTGTGGGTTCGAGTCTCAGATTCGGCTAATGTGGGTATGTGAGAAAGCTTGCCAGTAGCTTCTCGTGGGTCGGTGATCCTTTCCGGGGTTTTCCCAGGTTATTCCTCCACCAATAATACTGGCCGCCATGTATAGCCTATCGTGTGCTGAAAAATGGCGTTAAACCCAACAACAACAACACACACCCGCCTGTTTATTTGTACCCCCCCCCGAACAATTTAAAAAAAAAAAGCATAAAAAATATAAAAATGCACAAAACTTTATGCAAATGAGCACTGTCCTTTTCTGGTTTCTAGAACGGTCCAGTTTCGTGTCATTTGCATCTAATATGTGCAATGTCAAGTTGTAATATTTCTTTCAAAAACTTAACAAATAAAATGAACCCTTGTACACTTGTGTTCAATGAGATTTAACTCCCTAATGGACAGAATTAATGAGTGAACTACAATCACATCTGTTGCTTGAAAACATAGATGTGCCTATACAATTACGGTGACCATGTTACTAAAATAAACCTCAATTTTGATTCAAAATGCCAACAAGCTGGCATTTTGGGGACCCTCTGAAGAAAATCAGGTTTTAGAACCAATAATCTGTTTTCTTTTTGAAAAACCATATATTATATTGACCTTCATTCAAGTGGTGTAGCTTTAGCAAGATTTCCAGTATAGTTGCTTAGTGGCCATATAGAAAATGTCAGACTGATACCATTTTCATTTTGGATCAGCTAGATGTTGTGATGAATGTGTACAAAAAGTTTCATGATAATCCTCATATTACTGGGCATTTAAAAGGAGCAGTGATAATTAACTTGCACTATGAACAGATGGACCATCCAAAACGTTCTTTTCAATGACCACTTGACTAGTACAGCTAATAAAGACAGCATATCTAGTGTTGAGGATACCTGTATTGTTCTGATGATATTGTTGTTTCAAATAAACAACCTGCACCATTTTGGCAAAGGCATTTGATGTGTTATAGGCATGTTAAACTCTGCAAAACATCAATGCTTCTAAATGTTTAGGAATCTGTTCAGAATTTATTAAGTCCATTTTAGCAACTTTCAGAGCTTGTGGAAAATTGCCTATATTGCTGATATGATAAAGTTGCTCAAACCACACAAACCAATGATTGTGTAATTGATTGACAGCAGTGATTGTGTAAATTGATTGACAAAACTAGATATATACTCTCCAACAGAGATGACACATTCTACTCCAGTAAAAAAGTATTAAAACAGTTAACTGTTTAAACCTTTGATCATTAATGAATGGCTATCATACTTGCACACAGGCATAATGGTATATTAACTATACTGATTGAAGTCTTCCATGTAAAAAAACTGATCATTTTAACATCTATTAACAAATGAATACTCCTTTTATAACACAATGCTAATTAATCTCTCCTTTTATAACACAGTGTTAATTAACGTATCACCCAAACCCTTGCATGTCCCAATAAACCACTGGCAAATACTACGAACTACATAGGCATGAGGATCATGTGATTTAGAGGCACACTAGAAGCTTGACAAACTCTAAGGCTTTGTACAATTTTAAGTATTTACTGTTATCTATATTTAATTATTTGTTTGTTAGTTTTTAATATTGTTAATTCTATTACATGCTACTTTAAGGTAACTTTGTTTACTGGATTTTACATTTCCCAAACTTTTTGTAACAAACTTCCATTTCTAGAAGGTTGACCCCCATCCAGGAATCTGTTTTGCATCTTAAGTTAGCCTTATACCTAATGTTTTGTATAAAAGTAGTCAGTGGGCTTTAGACTTTGGACATGTTAAGTTGTGTTTGTTGTTGTGACCAGTTTGGGCTGAGATTTTATTTTCTTCAAATTATTGGATTTCAAGTGATTATTTTCCCTGGAAATACTAGTAATCTAAATTAATTCTTGGACAAGGACATTTATCAAAATTTATACAGAAATCAAAAACTAGAATAATGTTTTCAAGAATAATGTTTTCAACAAAAGACTGCTGACACTGCAGCACTTAGCAGGTTACAACAGACATCATCGTCTTCCATTCTGGATTTCATCAAGATTCGAACTCAGTTTCATTCAGGACCTTTTATTATTAGGACTTCTACTTTTTAATTCTTGGATTATTTTTGGATTTGATTCATAAAACTAAGTTCTTTTTTCTTGTTTTTCACTCGATATTCTAGGGAAATAAATTATCTGTTAAATTTTACAAAGCTTGTTGTCTTCACTTTTTTTTTCCTGTTACTTTTGTAAGAGCCTAAACTCGTAACATTACTAAAAAATAAACTCCTACCCATGCTGGTAAGTACTTTGAGTTTATGTAATGTGCTGTGCTAATGAGTAGGTTGTGGTAAGGGAGGGCAAACATGGTACATATTTATAGTGTTATGTATAACTATATTATGTGTTAATTTTTATGAGTATAGATTGTAAGAGGCATTTAGTAATATATCAAATTCCTAATTTTGTTCATGATTATGGATTTTTACTTTAAGATAAGGTCATTTAATTTGGTTAACATGTTTTTATGGCCTTTTGACCTTCCAAGGTATACAAGAAATCTTGTAATTACATTTGAGTTCAGGTCATGTTGTTGTTGTTGTGGGGTTTAACGCCATTTTTCAGCACGATAGGCTATACATGGCGGCCAGTATTAATGGTGGAGGAAGAACCCGGAAAACCCCGGAAAGAACCACCGACCCAGGAGAAGCTACTGGCAAGCTTTCTCACATGCCCACATTGGCTGAATCTTAGACTCGAACCGCCGCAGACAGAGGTGAGATGGCAGTGATCCGTAACGAAGAGCGCTTTAGCCCACTCGGCCACTCGGGGCCCCGAGTTCAGGTCATATGTTTCCTTATAAGAAAATCTGATTGGTCAGCTGCTAAAGTACCTGACCTTGTTGACAAGTTGGAATGATCTGCTTCTGAAATTGTGTCTTGTTATTGTATACAAGGTAGTGAGGAAACATCATAGTAGAATCAGCTTTAGATGTGTTCAGGTATAATTTGCGAGGGTTTATTTAAAATATTCACTGGAATTACATGGTGCTCATAACCTTTAGGACTAAATAATTTTTGAATATTATGGTAAATTCATTTAAAGAAATTGTGGATTACATCACTGTGATACATCAATAATGTTCACACATGAAATTATTCCTACTGGCAAGTCAGCACAATCAAAATTGGACTTCATTCGTAACACCATTGGAACGCATTTAGAATACTCTGGACCATACTCTGTACTTGTAATAGAACTTTTAGGACAATTTGGGATTTAATTAATAATACCGTAAGTTGCTGTAAATTTTCCACTTTGTATTCTTGGAAAATAAATTATTTGTTCAATTTTACACAACATTTTGGTTTTCACTTTTCTCTATTACTTAGAGACCATATCATCATAACAACAGAAACGTATGATTTTGGGAATAGTATACAACTGGAATATTTGGAAATCGCCAAAGTGAACATCATGTATGCACATTTAGTCATTTTAAATTAAATATAAATTGTTCTTTAACAATTTTTAACCCTAATTTCTTTAACCAAAGTCTGTTAAATCCTGATTATAGAATGCTCTGCACCTTAACTGTCATCAAGAAACTACTAGACAACAATTTTCGATCTCTATGGTGTTGTACACTGGTGACCATGTACTAAAATTAAGTCAAGAAAAGGGCATGTTGAGTGGAATCATCACAATATAGGGTAGTACAAATTTGTTATCAATATGCATAGCGTTCATTGTGACATCACAGCGTGCAACATTCAGTCCATATTGTACTGGATCACAGTTCACACCTTTAGGTTCATTATATCTAAAAATGTCTACGTCCTTTAACACTGATTTTACTGTATGCACTTCTCAAGGCGTCTAAATAATGACCTTCCAAAGGAATGTGGATGTATAAGAATCCAAATTAAATTAAATTAATACTTGCCACTTAATGGTTATGTAGAATCAAATTATTACAAAAATTACTGAAATAGTCAGTGCTGAATGCCTACATGACCTGTGACTTGGCGATTAGAATGTACAACTTCAAAAAGGGAGGTGTCCCATTTGGAAATGCATGCATACAGTATCACCTCTGTCCGCATGACTAATTTGGCTATGTGAGAAAGTTTGCCAGTAGCTTCCATTGGGGTAGTCCTACAATGTAAGATGTATCACGTTATTTATGTTATAGTGCTGCCCAAAACATTAATATCAGTGTCGAGGTCTTCCATGTAGGACCACCCGTGGGTTGGTTGTTCTTACCTGGGTTCTTCCTCCACCAGTCTACTGGTAGCCAAGTATACTGTAGCCTATTGTGTACTGAAAAATAGCACTGAACTCCGAACAGAAACTGACAAGATATATATTTCACAACCACTGCCCATGGAGAAGTCCTATAATAATGGGAGATAGTCTTTGATAAAGAACCAAAATATTCCCGCTATAATGCAGTGCTCGAATGAAAATGACGGCCAGTACTCCACCCACCGTAGTCCTACATGAAAGATCCCGATGCTGATATTTATGTTTTTGGACGCCCAAAACATAAAATACCAGCATCGAGGTCTTACATGTAGAACTACCCTACTCAATAATAGAAGAAACTCGGATGATTTACCATGCGTTTTACCAGATCTGATAATAACTGCCGCAACTTCGCAACAACAAAATGTCAAAAACAACTCTTCGTAATATAAAACCTCGGCGTATTACCTTGGGCGAGTCTAATAAATTAGTACAAAATTTACCCATAAACAGGTTTGTGCCCCTAGTTGGTATAGGTCTTTTCTTGAGAGACTGAGAGCAAAAACTGAGAATACCAAATTGTTGCACTCTTTCTCGAGAAATTGCATGGTCGTTAAAAAAAAGTAAAAATTATCAGAGGGCTTCTTCGAGATTTACAGCGGTGTGTGTTCGTGTGTGTGTTCGTGTGTGTGTGTGTGTTGCAATTTTTTCTCTCGTGAAAATTACTTACAGATAAGCAATGTACAAACACATAATACAAATATTATCGAAGTAATTTTTAACTACATGTATAACTATTTTGAAAATGACTTTCATCAAGGTACTCCTGTATACATAGCTGTTAGATATACCTTTAGGCTATTCTGCAAAATATGGCATGTAATAAGTTTACATCAGTACTGATTCACTGTTAGGTACAAAAGTTGTGAGACCTTAATACATTGAATATGTATATATACACACAATGCTGTCGGGTATTTCTGCGCACCTAAGGTTTCCGTCACCAATGCTGAAGCAAAAGGCATACCGAATACGAACGATTGATGAAAATAAAATACTGCAATGCTTACCATTTTAAAAAGGCATTTGTCACCAGAATATTATGTTCAAAATAATATTAGTTTTGGACACACGGGATACCACCCCCGTGTTTTCATGACTCGCGATATGTCGACCTATTCTGCGCACAGCTTTTAAAAGATGTAATATTTATCCATCGGGCTATATAAATGAAATACATTACTTTGGACTGTTTCTGTCAGCAGTTCAGTCGAGTAATTAGGTCAGGTTTATAGCTAATTTTGCAAAATTCAACGTAACAATGCCAATAATCAGCAAGCGATATTAAGCCAACAAAACCGGTCTTGTACAAAATTAGTAAAGTTCAACATTTATTTTTAAAGCTATTATGTAGAAGAGAAACAACAATGAATAGGGTGTAGTGTGTTTACAAAGTCTTGTTTGTGAGGGGAAATTATTAAAGAATTTGAAACAGACTATAAGCCAAGGAATTTCTTGAGAATCCCATTCAAGCGTCAAGTTGACACGTTTGGTAGCAGACGATTTAGTACGTGAGGGACAGCTTCTTGTGAAATTGGAAACTTAGATTAAAATGCAGAATTCTTTTAAGGTATACATTTCCATCTTTTAAATAATGTATTTATTTGTACAATTCTAAAAGATACATAGGAAATAGGATTTTCTAGGTTACAGATTCAAGAAGGTCATTATAGGTCTTCATGTTGACATTTAGAAGTCACATTTTCAAATGCATTTCAAGTTGAAATGTTGGATATATAATCTTTTTAAAAATAGTTTATGAATATCGCTTTTCTTAATTAAAGTACGGCCGTTCTTTCTTGATACAAGATGGATTTTTGACCTAAAATAACACGTGGTCCAATGTTTACATAAATGACGTATTGTTGCGTAGAATTACCCGACGCGCAGAATTGGCCGACATGGTGGTATATATAATTTTCTTCATACCTTTATAAAAAAAAAAGAAGATATGCTGATATAAAAGATGTAATACAAGCAAGTGATAAATTAGATGAGGAACATTGTAATAAATTCATAACAAACTTGATCGTATATTTTCTAGTATGTTCATTAATATATAGGGTACCTGGACGTTTCGCCCCATGGACGTTTCGGCCCAAGACATTTCGCCCCACTTCAATGGACATTTCGCCCCACTTCAATGGACATTTCGCCCCACATGGTACATAGACGTTTCGCCCCATGGACGTTTCGGCCCAGGACATTTCGCCCCACATTAATGGAAATATCGGACATTTATAGAAATGCTTTTAAAGGAATTAACTGAATTAGCAGATTTTGTCCCTGAATACTGCAGACTTCTTTGTACTGTTAAATGCAAGGTTTTGATAATTCAAAATTGTTGTTACACTTTGATCTTATATTAGAGGGAGATGTTTTGTAGAATATCTTAGTCATGTAGAACATCTCCTTTGCTACATCTTGAAAATGTATTCTCTTCTCAGTTCTTAACCATTTAAATTCTCTGAACAAGTCTGATGAGAATGCGTCAAAGGGGACACAACGAATCAGCCAAGCTGCTTTTTGTTGAAGCTTTTGAATTATGTCTAGCTGGGAACAAGTACAATTTATCCATATATTGAACAGTGGTCAGTCGTTGGAAGTATATGAACCTAGTCAGTCGTTCGAAGTGTGAACAAGTCTGATGAGAATGCATCAAGGCGGTCATAACGAATCAGAAAAGCTGCTTTTTGTTGAAGCTTTTGAATTCTGTTTAGTTGGGAAAAGGTACAATTTCCCCATATTTTGAACAGTGGTCAGTCGTTGGAAGTATATAAGCCTAGTCAGTCGTTGGAAGTATATAAGCCTAGTCAGTCGTTGGAAGTATATAAACCTAGTCAGTCGTTGGAAGTATATAAGCCTAGTCAGTCGTTGGAAGTATATAAACCTAGTCAGTCGTTGGAAGTATATAAGCCTAGTCAGTCGTTGGAAGTATATAAACCTAGTCAGTCGTTGGAAGTATATAAACCTAGTCAGTCGTTGGAAGTATATAAACCTAGTCAGTCGTTGGAAGTATATAAACCTAGTCAGTCGTTGGAAGTATATAAGCCTAGTCAGTCGTTCGAAGTTCATAAGCATTATAGTCAAGAATTCCGCAGTACTTTGTCGGTACTTGTTTATTCCACCAAGCATCGAAATTTAGACGTGAGTGACATACATTGTCAACTTGTTTTTCCTACTTAAATCTTCTGGATCCAACAAGGGATCATACGTGCCAGGGATTGATTAAGATAAATACAATAAACTGATAACGAACAGTGCAAAACTAGTTTCTAAATGTTCCTTGTCAGTTTATTGCATTTATATATGTACTACTTTAAAATTACAGTAAGTATAGGTAGAAGGAATCTTCACAAAATAAATTCTTAGCACTAATCACAGCTATCTTATTTTTTCAAATTTGCTTTTATATATATATATATATATATATATATATATATATATATATATATATATATATATATATATATATATATATATATATATATATATATATATATAATCATTTTTAACGGCATAATACTGAAATATTTGTTGTTGAAATATATGTTTAAATGTTATTATGATATATACAAAAAAATTATTTATTTATTTATTTATTTATTTATTTAACCATTAATATTATTTTCTTGTATTATATTTGTGATAAGTCTGATGAGGCATTGCTTGAAATGACTGAATAAAATTTTTTTGTTGAGGAATGTTGCACAGAGCTATTTGTTAAGTAGTCACTAAGGACATATTTTTCTGAAGGTAGGGTCATATTTAATAGTGATGAAGGTTACAAATAGCTGTTAGATGATGTCCTAAGAAAATTTTCACACTTCAGTCCTGAAAGAATAGTTTGAATGTTTTTATGGATAGGAAATCTACAAATTTTTGCAGGATGTCTTAAAGAGAGTTGTTTCATCAAAGGTATATTTGGAAGGTATTCATCGTCTAAAGGGATTGTTACAATCCCCATATTTATATTTCCACAGTTATGATTATTACAATCCCCCATATTTATATTTCCACAGTTATTATTACTACAGTCCCCCATATTTATATTTCCACAGTTATGATTACTACAGTCCCCCATATTTATATTTCCACAGTTATGATTATTACAATCCCCATATTTATATGTTCACAGTTATGATTATTACAATCCCCCATAATTATATTTCCACAGTTATGAATATTACAATCCCCCATATTTATATTTCCACAGTTATGATTACTACAGTCCCCCATATTTATATTTCCACAGTTATGATTATTACAATCCCCCATATTTATATTTCCACAGTTATGATTACTACAATCCCCCATATTTATACTTCCACAGTTATGATTACTACAATCCCCCATATTTATATTTCCACAGTTATGAAGATTTTACCTGGATGATGCATGCATGTCATTTCTAAAAATTAATCATTTCAAGGCTTTTAAATGTAGGAAAAGTATTCACGAGAAACATATAAACAGAAGATATACAAAAGGCCTATGGCAGTTGTTGATTTTGCCCCACAGAGTTATATTTCACTGTTATGTGGATTATTCCAAGTTGTTGCTTTTGCCCCATAGAGATATATTTCACTGTTATGTGGATTATTCCAAGTTGTGGCTATTGCCCCACTGAGATTAATTTCACTGTTATGTGGATTATTCCAAGTTGTTGCTATTGCCCCACAGAGATTTATTTCACTATTATGTGGATTTCATCCAAGTTGTTGCTATTGCCCCACAGAGATTTATTTCACTGTTATGGGGATTATTCCAAGTTGTTGCTATTGCCCCACAGAGATTTATTTCACTGTTATGGGGATTATTCCAAGTTGTTGCTATTGCCCCACAGAGATTTATTTCACTGTTATGAGGATTATTCCAAGTTGTCGCATGATGCTTCATGTCACTTTTTGGAATTTAGTCCTAAAACAACTAAAGGCGTGAAAGGTCTTGAGCTGACTTGTTACATAAAATGAATATTTGGGAAATATTAAAAATCTAAAGGGATTGTTAATATTGCCCCATAGGGTTATATATCACCACTATGGGGGTAATGTTTCGTGTAAATCCTAAAGGCGGTAGTGGTGGAGTTGCAATAATAAACTTGTCCATAAAGACGGATGGATGACGGACTAGGATCAGTAGAGCTAATAAAGTAAGCACGTAGGCATATCAACAGACTGACATGATTTTACAACAATAAATGAGTATAACATATTCATGGTAGTAGGAATTATGGCAGATCTGAGTAATGTCTAAAAGAAATCTATTATGCATATTTTCTATTATTTATTGTTCTTTTTAATGATTATATGTTATGCATATTTGCAATTTGCAATTAACCTAAGTCCAAAATCAAGTTCATGTTTATCTGAATAGGGACATTGCTTTAGTAACAAATAATACATAGCAAAAGCTCCTCAAAGTGTGAACTAAATATTCAGATCATTAATAATGTGAACGTATCTTAATCTGAATTTGGGACACTGAATTTCCCCATGAGAAAAAACGGTCTCTGATGTTTAACATGTATTTTGTTATAATTTTAGCAACAGTTTCATCTTGTTGACAACTTAGAATTTTCTAGAAATATCCTTTTGACCCTAATCCTGGTTCTAATATTGTGTCATAATTTACTGTAGTGTTGTTTACTTGAAAAATTAATTATTCTTGCTTAACATTTTGAAGATGAATCAGTCTTATTGTTGTACTAAGTTTTTTATTTTGGTGGAGTTATTTATTAAAATTGTTATTCATTAGAATTACAAAGAGATCATCAATCATTTTCTTGGATCGGAAGATTAATTTGGAATTATAGTGAATTCAGTCAAGAACATTTTTGATCTTTTTGTGTCCTACATCAAACGACTTAGTACATCACCACAATCCAGATTACTGGCACATTAGTACATTCGAGACTACAAGCACTCAAACACATTCAATATGGTAACTTATTCGGAATACCACTGGAATTCGGTTGGCACTTTATACATTTTCATCTGAGATTTTTGGAAATTAATTCACAGTGCTGTAAAAAAAATGTTACTTTGTATTTTAGGGAAATAAATTATTTGTTGAATTTTACAAAACTTGTTGGTTTTTTCTCCTTTATGTTACCTAAAGAGGAAAGAGTTTTAACAAATCTTACACTGGAGTACAGCTATTTTTATTTAATATGTTATACAAATGATAAAACAAGAACTAGGTAACGATTTTAAGAGTTTTATTTGTCCTTATTTACAGCTTCATAAATAACAGAAATAAATATACATATTAGTAATTCTGTGTTGACAATGGTCCTGGATGATCAACTCTACCTCAAGATGGAAGATGCCTTCAGCATCTGCTGTCATGTCAATCAGTACCTTGACGTTGATTAAGGAATGAAAGCTTCTTTTAAAAACATTCACACTTGAGAAGGTGATTAAAGGTGTCCAAGTACTTCATTCAATATATGTCAATATCCATGCCAGAATGTACAGCGAGTGACCTCTCTCTTCATCCTTTACCCCCCCCCCCCCCACACACACACATACAATATAATGTTTTCTTTTTAATAAATAATGGAAAAGTCATCACAGTTGGAATGAAGTTACCAAGACCACATGGAAACCAGTTAGATCTGATAGGGTTTGAAAACAAAATTGAATGTGTAATTTTTGGACAGCATATAGCTAACAATATACATGAACAAAGTGGTTCCAATACATGTATTTAATTCTTTGCAGGCGTAATAAAATATTAAACATAACTTTGTTTTTTGGTCTCATTTACCTCAGGAAAAATCACCAGAATAATTATTAGTGTACTTAGCAAATTTTGAACTGACTCCTCTATAAACATTCTTTTGTCTGTGACCTGGAAATAAAACAAATTGTAACAGTCACTTGAATTGTTAAAAAAAAGGTGAGTGAAACTAGCTATTAGATCCATTTCTGAAGAATGAATATTCGATAGATTTAGTAATAGATAGTATCTATTATCTTATTCCTGGATGAGCCTTTTCATTGAACATGTCTTGCTCATTCTAGAACCTAACTCTTGTTACAGCAGGGCATGAGCTAATCAGTGCTGAATGACACTATTAACAACACCATACTAGCATCATTACACCACTATGAACTAGAGATGAAACGATTTGTCGACAAATCGATGCGTCAATACTTTTGCTGAAAAGAACACACATCAATACAAGAGACGGAGAATCGACAAGAAAAAAACAATACATACCGTATGCATGTTATTTTAATCTTCAGCAATAATGACTAATTAGTATTAGTGCCTTGTCATTCTGTAAAATTATAATCCACCGGAAACAGCATTTGCGGTCACAGTCACACGTGTTTATTATTAAAATCAATAAATATTATTTGAGAATACCTACTCGCCGTCTACAAGTTAACACAAAGTGACGTGGTTCGTAATTTGCCCCCCCCCCCGCTAGTTATCTTAACCCAGAAGTATGCTCAGCATATACGATACATTCCATACGTGTTTCCACGTGTTTAATGAAGTTCTTTACTCGTCATTTACTAACACTTTCACGCAAAAATTTCTACTCTGAATTGTATCTTGATTCCTTTGGTCGATTTCAAAGCTACTCTGCCAGAGTGTTGCACGTTGAAATATGTGACACTGAATTCTCATTTGCAGTTATTGCTTGATCCCCTCCAGGTTGAAAAAAAAATAACCACCAATCAGAAATCAATGCAGCTTATTCGCTGTATAACAAACAGAAGTAATAACAGAGCGACAGAGAGACTTCGCGGGAAAGTCATAAGATGTGTCAAGTACTTAAGTGGAGATGCTGTCAGGGTGTACCGTTACGAGATTTGTGCAAAATTTGTACTAATTCCCCGCCCTTGCAGAACAGTGAAACGCGAGAACACCGGCAAATTATTTGAAGTCCCACATATGAAAATGTGCTCCGCGAAGTATACAATTTTTATTTAGCCATTCTTGTAGCGACATCTGTTTTTTTCAGGTAGCAACTGTTTACACTTGGGTTCTTCAAACACAGCATGAATGATTGTGAAACTAAATTTGGCGAGAACAACATGCTCAGGAATAAAAATTAAGGCGAAGTTTGAACCATTCATGAAGAAAGTTTTACAAATGCGTGTTTAAAATACAGGCTACCTAGAAAACCCCAAATGTCTGATTCCGGTTGTGGTTCATATCAATTTCGTTCGGCGAATACTTGCTCCTGATAGTGATTATGACAATAAACTTTTCAAGTTATGAAGTATATCAGATTATTGGAGCTGGGAAAGAGTTAATGGAGATATCAGTGAGTGATCTGGAGCCCAAAATGTCAGATGTACATGCTAGATGAACAAAAAATAGACGGCATGACCGTTTCAGTGGTATTTAAAAATTAAATGTACAAAGGACAGAATACTGAGCCTAATTAAAATACATACAATTTAAAAGTATAATGCAATTTTCATTTTTTAAATTAATCAAATTCGCCCTGCGGATCATATGCTACAGAACTATATACACGTATACATATCAGGGCTAAGATACATTGAATAAAATAAAGGTTACTAAAAATGTAATCAAGAAGTAAAGATATTTATTTTAATGCCTCTGTCTGCACAAGCATTGATGGACTAAATACACTTTTACAGCATTATGGATCAGATAAAAAAAATTGGCATAGTAGTCAGTAAACTACTGATTTTACAAAGGAAGTGTATTTTGTTTAAAAAATCCTATTTTGGAGCAGATGTATCCAAAAGATAATATCTGTGATCTTTGGAAATGTGTGCGTAACAGTCACAAAAATCAGTTTCCCAATATATTCAAGCTGACAAGCTAGCTATATATATGCCCCTTCAGTAAGAAGCATAGAACAATATTGATACAAAGAAATGAACAGAGTAAGCTCAGAATTAATTAACAGACTAATGTTTATACAACTTGAATAGACATGTCAAAGATGTTGATTTCAGCAGAGTTATAAGAAAGTAGAACAGGAAGAAAGAGAGACAGATATTGTAGTTTAAATAAATTTTGACCTATAACCATTTCTTCCTCCCCTCCTTTTTTCTTTGATATGGGGGAGGTCTCCTGTCATCGTCTCTCATTAAATTGTACATGTGAAACAAATTTGCATTTTCTCTTTTTATGCAGAGATATTTTAACCAGTGAATAAAGGTGCTGGTGGAATCAACGAAATTAGCATAGAATGAGTAATGGGGCAGATTTCAAACTGCTCAAGATTATCGCCTTGTGTAAGTTAAAATAAAATTGTAGAATAGGACTGGGTGTAGTCAATAGCTTTCGTTCTTTACTAACAAATACAAGTACCTGTGAATGCAGCAGTCTATTGCATCTGCAGAAAATAGCATATGATACGTTTTGTTGATACTGAACATTATTCCCGTGCTCAGATTTGTCCTAGATTAGATTTTCTTTGCATGAGGAAATTGCATTATTTCTTCTGTTTTGAAGATAACATCGCATTGTCTTCCAAGTGTAACTGAGACACGAAATTGTTATTAATGTTTTCAGATCATTCATGTTGTACAAAATATATTTTTCACACAACGTGACAGTCTGATACTAGTAATGGCATGGAAGTAATTTTGGTAATGAGTGATGTCAATATATTAATTATCCATTTATAAAATGGGTCCTCTAAACAGGAGATCTCCACGAATAAATTGAAGGTAATGTTTAAATACATAGCAAAGCAGTAGTACGTCTTGAAGATTCTGCTTTCTATGAACTCCATATACAGTCTCTTTCAAACGTCCTGCTTTTTCCAAAAGGATTTCTATTTCTCTCCATTATCTGGATCCTTTCCAATCGTCTAATACGCCTCCATAATATTGCCCGTTCTAGTATATTGGTTTTCTCTGCACAAGTTCAAGCTAACACATGCATGCAAGCTAAACATAATTGGTTTTGTTCGTTGTTAATCTTGACGATAATGTGTTTGGTAGTGCCAAATTGATCCCACCATAAATCTGTATGTCGTCCGTTACCTGAAGGAGGTGAAACATGTATCTCTTGAAGGGTAGCTTTTACTTATGTCATGTCAACTCGTCTTTGGATTGTTGGACATGTTTAATTTTGTCCAAGGTTTGGAAAAAGTTCATTTGTTGAGTGTGCAAAATTCAACTGATACAAGAAACTCTTTTGATTATGCAAATGTAAGAAGCTGTTATACATTTTCTGGAAGAAACTGTATGAACTGATTGAATTTGAAAATAATCTTCATGGTCTAAGTACATTTTTTTCTTGGCTGATATTGACTCTCCCCGTCTTGAATAGGAAGAGTAGGGAGTGGATTGAGCTGGATAGGGATTCGTCATTTCTTGATTAAAATCACTATGGTGAATGTCGGACAGATCTTTTATGGTATGAGGTGACAAAAAACATTGTCACTTTGTTTCTGGTTTCTTATTGGAAGAATCTGACTGTTTAATGTCAGAAGATGCTGCAAGTTTCATTGTACTGACTTTACCTTTCTCGTTATAGAGTTGTCACACGCATTCTGATTGGTGGAACCGTGTTCACTATTCTGTCTTTTGTGATAGTATACATGTATATTTGTGTTTATGTGGATGAACATTCCTACTATTTTTTACATTTTCACTTATAGTGAGTTTTAAAAAAAGTTTAGGTCTTGTTCTGTCTATCTGTGTGTTTTAGTCAATAGGTACTGGGTACCATAATGTTTTACAAATTCGACGTTATGAGGTATTATATGAATTTCACTTTGCCCCCCCCCCCCCATGTGTCGTGCAATACCGTTGACCTACTACTGCAAAAGAAAGAAAAAACTAAGATTTCTTTGTCAGGTGTTCAACCAATAACTTCTGTCCGACATCAGGCTCAAAAGCACTTAAACTGTATACTTATTTTAGAAGTAATAATTATATCCGTAACATGTGGCCAAGTAAGAACACCTCATTATGAGATTAAATCAAAATATGCACGTGAAAAAATACACTTAAAACCCAAGCATATTAGCTCGTATCATTCTTTTCATTTAAAAAAATTGCTGACATTGAAAAGATATTCCTGGGTATGTTAAAGATATCAACAAAATAATAATTTAATTGACTTCGGACTTAGGGAAATAACAAGTTCGGCATCTTCTTTTTCTGCCAGTCACGTTAACACTTCAGTTAAAAAGTTTCATATTTCTGCTACACTGGAAGCAATAATTCAGCATACAAGCTATACAGACACTGATCATTACACTGAAAGCAATAATTCAGCATACAAGCTATTAAGACATAGGTCATTACACTGAGAGCAATAATTCAGCGTACAAGCTATAAAGACACGGGTCATTACACTGAAAGCAAATACACATCTTTACTTCTGTTAATAATGATTCTGATATTAAACTCATACACATGCAAAATAATTAGCTTTTCAATTAGCTTTTTACAGAATAAACAGATATCAGTAATTCAGGTCAAGTAGAAAAGAAACTTGATTTTGGACAAGGTTAAGTCCAACACACAATGTTACATAAAAATAGCATATAATAAAATAAATTTAAAAAATCTAACAAACAATGCAAATTAAATATACATAACAGTTATAAAGCTGCGAGGAAACTGACTGGAATGAACGAGAACCAGAAAATCAGAGACTGGCATGTTGGTGGACTTCGAGAGTATATTAACCAGTGAGGCAATATTGCACAGCAAGGTGCCAGGCAAATTTGATATAACAAGTTGGCGACTTACAATCAGTGCTATTGTGAAAGGTTTTGATAAACCTACATAAACATGTTAAAGATTTGTGATTCTGGATCGTGTTTATTCATTTTAAGAGTACTTCGCAGCAGTTGTGATGCAATGGGAATATTAGTAAATAATTATTAGCCCGATAAACCACTTAAAATATGTACCACCATAATTTGAAAACATCTCATGCATATGCAGCATCCTTAAATGTAGTCGTCAGGGATGAAATTAAATTCAAGGGTCTCAACTTCAGTCCAGACCGGTACTTAACTGTCTTTGGTTTTTGTGTTAATATTATTATAAGGATGCAAAGTTCTGTCGATCTATGAAAGGCCCTTTAATTTGGACCAGAGAACACTTAATTAGATTTATGGGGAGAGGGGCTTGTTAAATCGCTATACGACAATGATTTCTAATGTATGTGTCGGGCAAGGAAGCAAGTCTTAATTTAGCCTTCTTTTACTTAGCTGTTAGACGACTTTAAATGGGAAGGGTACCTTCGATTTTATATCGGAACTGTCAGATTTGAAATTTTCCAGATCTGTTGTTTGGAATTCTATACGTTATGCTGACTACATTTTGGCGCCTAGTCATAAAAGGCGATAAATATATTTAATCCTGATTGGTTACGCTAAATAAGGGGCGTAGTTCCCACACGAAAAATGCTTGGGGTTAAATTGCCTCATTGAAATAAATCTAGTCAGTCTACAATTTTCCTGCAAGAGTGGAAATATAAGGGACTCAGAGACTGAATTTGGAAGAAATTCTCTCGTAAAACATTGGTCAAAGGGACCAGATGTCTGGAAAGTGAACGGACAGTTTTGGCGGTAGAAGCGAACAAAGCTTGCAAGCACAAAGGGAAATAGCTCCACGGACGTATCCACAGACATATCCACAGACGTATCCACTGACGTATCCACATACCTATTTATCCAAGTATCTATGTATCTACGTACTTACATATCCACCTACCCACACAAAGGGAAAAAGCGAAAGGACCTAGAGGAACCATCAAAGTGAATTTGGAGTGGACTGGAATAAGCAGGTTATGAAGTTGTACAAGGCAATGACATCGATCGTTCACTCAATTATATGACGAACTAATTCTATCATTTAAAACAGATCGGCTATTTATATAAATATATTTGTGTTTGAAATTCGGTGAAAGATTTATTCCAAAAAAAGAAGTGGATCTTCCTAATGTAATGTATTATTACAGTTGTTTATGTAATTGATTAAATTTTTGTCTATCCATGTACGGGGGCTAGTGTCATTCTGTTCTATATATCTGCTCAGATCTCTATTTATTCCATCTATAAGTTCAAACTTTAGTTTCAAATTTACTCGATCCGGCAAGAATACCGAGGGCGATCACCCTCTAGATAACGATAGCCAAATAAAGCGGACACCTTGTAAGAAGGTACAACCTCACACCACCACCAGCAGCAAACCGCTACAGTTATATTATCATTACATATTATTGTGGGCTTCTGAGCACAGTGATTGTGATCTTGTTGAATTTGCAGACAAGGTGTGGGATCTTTTGACGGGGTATCTTAACATCCATGGTCATTTTGCGCCTCTTGTCAACCAATAACTACGTCAAAATGGTGTTAATATAATCTTGTTAAGAGATAAATACAAATCAACAGTCGGGACCACCTTTATGTATCAATATAATTTGAGAGTGGCTTAGCACTATAGCATTAACACGTAAAAATACCCGGTTGCTAACTACACCACTAGGCATGAAAAGAATCAGGGATTTCTTCTACAAAAATGAAGTCGAATATGATGCATCTCGTTTGCATTCCCCGTTAATTATCATGAAACAACGTTGACTTAGCTAAGAAGTGAAAAATCTTGATAGATATTCAACATAGATGTGTATGTCCGTGTGCGAAAATGAGAACGATCGTTTCTGACACCATCATTGGCGCACTCAGTATGATTCTATGTGAACGTGACATTAGACTCCAAGAATGCACAATCGCTGGGGAGGTAAATATTACCCCGGGAGATGTTTTCTATGATTGCATGGCAGTTGAACAGGTGAAAAAGAGAACATGATAGAAGTGCGTGTGCAGCTCGCCGTGACGACTGTTAGCCTTGGTTTTGCTGGAATAGTGACTGCAACAATCGTAGGTACACCATTCGGATTTATTGTCGGGGGTGTATCAATATCAGCCTGTGTCGCAGTCTATCCTTGTAAAATAATTTCATTACATTAAACTCAACGAACTTCTCATGACAGCACAGAGTAATCTAAGCACAATTACCAAACTGTACTTGATGGATGTTCAACATGAAACGATTAGCATTCGAGAATGATAAATCTGGCTTAAAAGTATGCTATATAAAGTTAAAAAGAAGGCGTTTTTACAATTTGGAATGGGCCTTTCTTTTGGCCCTGAGAATGGGTTGCATATACTCTGTGAGCATCTGAGGAATTTGAGTTATTGAGAGAAGGAGCACAACCCATTGACACTGAAAGGGAAATAGTGTTACATTGCCATTGAACTTTACAGGGTTTAAATGTTTACCTTCACATTTTTTCTTTTCAAGTATGTACGTGTATATTTGATTCTAGAATGCTAACGGGATTAACGCACAACAAGATCGGCAGAAAGTCAGCTGAATGCTAAACATGATTTATGAGTTTAGAAATATATTTATCAAGAACAACCCAACGGAGTGAGTAAACACAAATTAGAGCTTTCTAATGAGGGAAAAAAAAACATAAACCACACTGAAACCACGGTACATACTCTTTAATAAGTTGTTCCCGACTGTGAACAGTGTAGTGTCAGATATACTGCCTTATGCTAGAAATGATTATTCTAATTACAGACCTCTATGTGCCGATGCATTAAAAACAAATGAGAGTCAATGGTTTGTATTTTGGCTCGACAAATAAACAAGGATTTATATGATACATGTAGGCATGTCTCTCTACAGTCTGCTCATCTTCGCTTCCAGACCTCGGAACCACACCCACCCCCATTTCCCCCTGCATTTCCAAGAGTCCCAAAAAGATGATTGACTTGGTAATCATCAGTTTACCTAATGCGATAAAATAAAGCCTTCTTAAATTTTGTGTCTTATTTATTTATGTATTTATTTACATATTAACTCACTTTTAAATTGATTTAATTTCAGATACCATTCATTACAGCATTTATTTGTTTATAATAGATGGTTAGACTGATTAATGGATAGATATGCATGGGTACTGAATGTATGATTTAGATTCGCTCTGACAATAATCAATTTAATATGGCTATGTTTATATTCGTGTTATAAACGTTTATGTTGATGTATAAATTTGATTACTAGGTTAGTAGGACCAGAGAAAATAGCCTGTAAATTACAAAACTGCTCACAGAAGACTTAACATTACGCAAAGCATTAAGAGGTTGGTTTTAGGACTGGTCAGTCTGGTGTCAGGATAATGTGACTGGGTGGGACAGCAGGCTACATGTCTCCGGCATGATGCTCTGTGTTAGACATCACTATAAACTACCACACTGCAGACATCGTAGCGATATGGCTGAAGATATTTTAAAGCTACGTTAAAAATCCAAATCACACACACACACACACACACACACACACAACTACTCATGTGATTTATAATTTGTATGAAACTTACATGAAATGTATAGTTTCACATTTCATAGAAGCCAGGTCAACACTGGCAGTTTTACTGATTAGTATGGTTTGTAGGTGGAGCAGTCAAAAATGATATTGCCAGACACTTGACAGCACTCTCAAAACTCGTGGCAACATAGCCTGACGCACAAGATTTCTGATAAGAGGTCCATCGGACGTGTCTGGGTTTAAAACGGTAACCACTTTGGAGCATCCCCATTTCACGACACACCTGAAAAGATCTAACAATTTTTGTGGTGAAAAACTTATTTATTTTTACATATATATTTAATTTTAAATTGAATGTGAAGGATGTGCCTGCTTTCGAGAACAAATCAGATTGAAGCGAGGCTCCGAAGTCGACAAACAAGAACGCATTTCATTGTCGATTTTAAGAAGTCTCTCTCTCTTTTTCGATCTGATTTCAGTAAATGCTGAAAATCCAAACTCGCAAAACCTCGAAGACACAAACGGCAGAATTACTTTGACTGCCTTTTAACTGATTGCATTATATATGTTACTTTTTTAAAAACTTTTGCGACATTGATTTACCATTTAATTTTTCGATGTGTTCAAGGTTTCAAAACGCTAGCAATTTTAAATATTTTTTAAAACTCCCACGGCACACCTGCAAATCTCTCGCGGCACACAATTTAAGAATCACTGCCTAAAAGACTCATTAGAGACATCTTCAAATGAGAGTTCTGTAATTTGAAGATATCTTTAATTCATGTACAGATTTGCCGAATGATGAAGCTCTTCTCTTCTATTAGAGAGCTCTACTAATGCACGCACTTTTCTATGGGCATACGTCACCGCCAAAATTACATTAATCAAATGATGTAGTATGAAATAAAATGATTTAACCAAGCAAATTAAATTATAAATCTAGATTCCAAATGATATGGTTTCATATAAAATGATTTAAAAAAAACAAAACGGAATTACTAATTAAAATTCCAAATTACATGGTTTGGCTGTTCATACTCTTATTCATCTGTTGAAATCTTCAAGTGAATTAGAGAGGTCATCATATTAAGTACAGACATCAACAATTAGTAATTTAGGGTAATAAGTTAATTAGAGAGGTCTCTAATCTATTTATTGAGCTCTCTAATATATAGAACTCACTAATTCAACTGTATAGCTCTCTAAAAAATACGAGAACTCTGAATTGAATTGAATATACGCAAAATCTAACGCCCGTACATATCGCGCAGGACATTAAATTTTGGATAGCTCCGGTGGCCTAGTGGTTGGAGCGTCCGCCTTGGATGCGGGTTCGAACCCAAGCCATGTAATTCTAAAGACTAATAAAAATGGTACTAACAGCTGCCTCACTAGCTAGGCGCACATCATAAAGTGGCCAGTGTTACACAGTTTTGCTACATGTCTGCGGCATAATACCCCAGTGCTAGACATAACAATCGACTGTCGCCCACAGGGGCTCGTATTGTTGCTTACAAGTTACCTGTCATACATGTACTATATAATAACCAATAGTTAATAATAGTTATTATAATAGTACATGTATGACAGTAGTCAGAGTTTCCTCTGACCCTTGTCACCCCATTTTTGATATTGGGATATTTATATTGTTAAATGTCCAGATATAAAAAATGGCGGGGGGGGGGGGACAAGGGTCAGAGGAAACTCGGACTAGTATGACAGGTAAATTGCGATCCAACTAAACACCCCAAGACTACCCTAAGACTGTCCCACAACACTCTTACCTACCCAGTATACATACATATATATATATATATATATATATATATATATATATATATATATATATATATATATATATATATATAATTAAATAAAGTGAAATAAAAAGTAAAAAGTAAAATTATGCATTGCATAATTATCGAGTATCATCAGTAGAAATTTTACCTTTGTCGGTCATTGCCAAAGGAAAGACTGCAAGACACCCAAAGACTCTTGAAAACACCCCCATGACACCTAAAATCATGTTTTACCGTTGAAATCCTTTATCACATGACCCCAAAATTATTTAATGTAATCTTAAATACCCCAAAATTTAAAATTAAAAATCCAAGAAATATTTTAAGCTGACCTAGTCCATCACAGTGGCGAAGAGTTACGGTTGTGCATCTGATTCTAAGTAATAAATAAGAGCGTTCTGTTACATATGGATAAATCAACAGCAAATGCACTGTAAAGTAATTCAATGCTCATTTTATTTTCATTTTTCCATATGTATCCAGGCCACACCACGAGGAAGCGCTCTTTCCATGGCCCATTTTTAATGATGTTCTTCGTTTTTGTTTTTTGTTTCTTCTTTTCTTCCATTTCTATTAGATATTGAGTACATTTCTCATTGCTAATTTACGTTTATGGTATCATTTATGATAAAGTCTCAAGAAACACAATCATGGCTTTTTTGTCCTTTTGTTCACGGGACGCCGTCGCTGTCCCGGTTTGCATGCAATTCCTTTCGACTTATTAATGACTGAAAATTTCCCATCATTTGATTTTATGAATTTTGAATTTTGCCTACATTTTGAGTCCACGAGAAAATTTTGGTAGAGTTCGGTTTTTTCTTCTTAAGACTGCATTATGAGCAGGGTAGATTCGTTCTTCATTAGTCAGTTGACAATTTCCTGTGTCACGTAGAGAACTTCTGTAACCCATAAATGCAAGTCTGTAACGCCGTGAAGTTTATTTATTAAATCTCTGGTATGTTTAGGCTTCCAGTCAACCGAATTTTTTTAAAATAAAATGCATAATTATACTGATTACTTTTTTTTACTTGATTTTTTAAATTGTATAGATGCATACCGGGCAGATAAGAGTGCGTTGGGACAGTTTTGGGGTGATTAGTCGCTCCCGCTAAATGGTAAGCAACGATATGAGCCCCTGTACTGTCACTCCGCAGACATCTTAGCGATATGACTAAAGCAATACAAATCTAAATCACACACATACACATTATATTGTGATTTAAAATGTCCCTCTGTAACGACAACATACGCAACTTAAATTGGTAGCCTTAAAACACGTGATGGGTCATGTGACTGCACAAAATGGATGGCAAACATACATGATGTTTCGCCGCAACGTGAGAGACAAAAACAACGACGAAAAATCGAAATTAACCAGATTCCAAATGCAAAAGATCATGCCATCCGTTCATGTAAAACCCACAAGTATTAAGGCAGCAGGGATTGTGCTGGGATTGGTGGGGATTTTCATTTTGTGGCACTATTTGCGGCAGTCAAGGGAAAAGGGCCCGCTGGGAGCCGAGCTGATGCCAAATTTGGAGATCCCACACAGAAGACCAGGGTCTCTTAGTCCAGAGGAAATCGATGCCATGTTGGACAGGATCATCAGCGAGAACAAGGAGTTTATAGACGGTCATAAGAAAGAAGGGCAGTTGGAAAACCAAATACCTCGGGTAATGTCTTGAAACAACAATGACATACGCTTGTGATTAGCTGAAGTGCAAGCCATAAATATAGATAGTCCTACGAAAGGCTACATGTAAGACATCGACGCTGATATTGATGTTGTGGGCACTAAAACAAAAGCAACATGTGATATGCCTTACATTGTAGGACTAACATATAGGTACATGTGGTACCGACTATTTCAGCAATGTCATTTTTGAGAACCTGATTACACATGCATACCTTTAAATGGTATGATCACTGTATAACTGCCACAGGAAATACGGGTGTAGGACTAAATCTCCTCGGGAGAAAATTACCACAGTAAAATGGAAGAACATATTCGCCCTCCCCCAGTATAAGTTTTTTAAATTAATTTTTAAATATAATTTCTAAATGTTTATACCATCATCACAAATATACTGGCCTATTTTTAAATGGGATAAGGGAGAAAAAAAGAATAAATCTTGGATATAATCAATATTGAATTCAGTTATGGAATTTCATGTTTATACAATAAAATTATGGCTGATTTGAAGTACTTACACCCATGGAAAAAAAAAAAACATTAAGTTTAATATGGTTTCACATACCCCAACATGCAGCTTACTATTTGACAATTTATGATGATTAACAATGAAGTATGAAAACTCTGACAAATAAAAGAAGTCCCTGAATCTTGACCATATTTTTCTTAACATGGCATGTGATAAAAATGCAAGTGTTAAAAACATTATGGATTGATTTAATGGAATGAAAATAGTATGTGTAGTGATAATTATGAAAGTGAGTTGACAAAATAAATGCATGTGCAATTCGTTTTTAGATCAAAAGGGTCAGTAGGCATCTTAATCTCCTTGTATGTTAAGATCTAAGGTCTAACCTGCATACTGCGTGTCATTTATCTACTCAAGGGAGCTGATACAAAGCTTCAAAGGGGCCCAGACCGATATACAAAGACGTGTATTTGCGTATGTATAAAAAGGGCTAAACATAGACTGGGTGAGGGGATTATGCCCTGTCTTTCATTTTTTGGGGTCGGGGAGTATTAATGTCTGTCCCCAGGAAATACATCTAGGTGGGTGGGTTAAGGTGAAATTATTTGCTAGTATATTGATGTATAAGTTGTTGTTGTTGTTGTTGGGTTTAACGCCATTTTTCAGCACACGATAGGCTATATATGGCGGCCAGTATTAATGGTGTGATGTATAAGTAATTGTGCAGTTATTGATACTAAAGATGAAAATAGCAAATGATCCACACCTTACGAAAGTTTCTTTTTTGTCTACAGCATCGGGGAATAATTATTAATGGCTTGCATCTTTATTCTTGATGTGTTACATTGTATGTTGTGTAATGCAATATGTGTTACAGCATATTGTTTGACCCCAAGTATTTAGTGGTACCCTGATGATTGATTGAAATCAAACCTTAATTGTTTGCAGTCTAACTACAATTACCTGAATGCAAGAAGCAATTTTACTATGTTTGTATTAAAAATGTGTGAATCGTCTACCATCAAACTCCATTTTAATAACTGAATAAAATGTAATCTGAAATGAATAATACAGTAAGAATAGATGTTCAGTTTAGTTGAGCATGTGGCTACATAGAAGGCTATATCAGTTGATCAATATCTTCATGGGCTATGGTGAGGGATCTATTAGTTGATCAATACCATAATGTGGCTACAGAGAGGGATCTATTAGTTGATCAATACCATGATGTGGCTACAGAGAGATCTATTAGTTGATAAGTACCGTGATGTGGCTACAGAGAGATCTATTAGTTGATCAGTACCATGATGTGGCTACAGAGAGATCTATTAGTTGATCAGTACCATGATGTGGCTACAGAGAGGGATCTGTTAGTTGATCAGTGCCATGATGTGGCTACAGAGAGGGATCTATTGATCAATACCATGATGTGGCTACAGAGAGATCTATTAGTTGATCAGTACCATGATGTGGCTAGAGAGAGATCTATTAGTTGATCAATACCATAATGTGGCTACAGAGAGGGATCTATTAGTTGATCAGTACAATGATGTGGCTACAAGGATAGCTATATTAGTTGATCAGTACCTTGACATGGTGACTGAGAACTATGTCAGTTGATCAGTACCTTGATTTAGCTATAGAAAGGGCTATATTAGTTGATTAGTACCTGGATGGGCTAGAGGGCTATATCATTTGATCAGTACATTGGTGGGCTGCTGAGATGGCTTTATTAGTTGATCGGTACCTTGATGTGGCTATAAAGAGGGCTATATTGTTTATCAGTACCTTGATGTGGTGACAGAGAGGGCTTTATTAGTTGATCTGTACTTGGTTATGTGAGCCTGTTTTAAAGTGAACAGATAAATGCCTGTCAGATGTAAATGTGCCACATACATGAATTTGGCATATAGTGGACAACTTAAGATATACAGCTAATTGAGAAATAAAACCTGATCATAAATATATAACCTGATCTAAAATGAGGATGAATTTTGGTTGTATGAAGACTAAGCAAGAACAGAAACATTCTCAAAGAAACCAAAATAAATAATGAAAACAAAAAAGAAATTCAAGGTATTATGGTAAGTACAATTTGAAAGCAAATTGTTAAGTTAGTCAGTTGCTTCAGCAGTCTGTTATTTCTAATAATTTATTAAAAATTTCAAGCAGTTTCCAAAACTACTGGTAATACTGCTCATCAAAATTGTTTTATCTTGCTTGTTAATGGCAAAACATGGGAATACATTTTTGGGTGGTGGTAGATTCCGCAATGGCATTGTCATTAGGGTCTGGCAATAGCATATTTGCAAATCACATAAAATTATGCTCAGTGTGGGTTGTTATATTCAACTGATACTTTGGAATAATATGTAAGTGGCTTTTATCCTTATGTGCTGGGGTCTTCTGTGATGGCATCATTATCAACAGTGATAATGTGCTGTGCAGCAATTATTATTATTTCTTCTACATCAACTACAACTCTGGGATAATGTTTCTGTGTTCAACTACAACCTTGGGATAATGTTTCTGTATTCAACTACAACTCTGGGATAATGTTTCTGTATTCAACTACAACCCTGGGATAATGTTTCTGTATTCAACTACAACTCTGGGATAATGTTTCTGTATTCAGCTACAACCCTGGGATAATGTTTCTGTATTCAACTACAACCCTGGGATAATGTTTCTGTATTCAACTACAACCCTGGGATAATGTTTCTGTATTCAACTACAACCCTGGGATAATGTTTCTGTATTCAACTACAAAACTGGGATAATGTTTCTGTATTCAACTACAAAACTGGGATAATATTACTCTGTCAAACAATTTGTCTTGTGATGTACTGTATTTCTTGTCCCATTTGTGTAACGAGAATGCTTGTGTCAGCAATGTAAAAAATTGTAAGTGGCTGTGTCAAACTCTTGTAAAGGAAATTATCTTCTGCATTCAGTGATGTATTCAACTGAAACTACATTATGTCTATGGGACTATCAGGAACCCAAGTTACCAGGTCAAATATGTGTGAAATTCTCAAAAGATGCACCATTTCTTCATGGAATGTGTCCATATGATGTCCCTGGACATTCCCCCAATTCATAGTCTGGTAAGTCATGATGAAACTACAGAATAGTTAAAGGCTAGACATAAGTAAAGGGGCATGAAGTAGACATAAGTAAAGGGGCACGAAGTAGACTTAAGTAAAGGGGCATGAAGTAGACTTAAGTAAAGGGGAATGAAGTAGACATAAGTAAATGGGCACGAAGTAGACTTAAGTAAAGGGCATGAAGTAGACTTAAGTAAAGGGACATGAAGTAGTATTAAGTAAAGGGGCATGAAGTAGACATAAGTAAAGGGACATGAAGTAGACTTAAGTAAAGGGCATGAAGTAAACTTAAGTAAAGGGACATGAAGTAGACTTAAGTAAAGGGCATGAAGTAGACTTAAGTAAAGGGACATGAAGTAGACTTAAGTAAAGGGGCATGAAGTAGACTTAAGTAAAGGGGCATGAAGTAGACTTAAGTAAAGGGGCATGAAATAGACTTAAGTAAAAGGGGATGAAGTAGACTTAAGTAAAGGGCATGAAGTAAACTTAAGTAAAGGGACATGAAGTAGACTTAAGTAAAGGGCATGAAGTAGACTTAAGTAAAGGGACATGAAGTAGACTTAAGTAAAGGGGCATGAAGTAGACTTAAGTAAAGGGGCATGAAATAGACTTAAGTAAAAGGGGATGAAGTAGACTTAAGTAAAGGGGCATGAAGCAGACATAAGTAAAGGGACATGAAGTAGACTTAAGTAAAGGAACATGAAGTAGACTTAAGTAAAGGGGCATAAATAAGACATAAGTAAAGGGGCATTGAAGTAGACAAAAATAAAGGGGCATGAAGTAGACATAAGTAAAGGGGCATGAAATAGACTTAAGTAAAGGGCATGAAGTAGACTTAAGTAAAGGGCATAAAGTAGACTTAAGTAAAGGGACATAAAGTAGACTTAAGTAAAGGGACATGAAGTAGACATAAGTAAAGGGGCATGAAGTAGACTTAAGTAAAGGGCATAAAGTAGACTTAAGTAAAGGGACATAAAGTAGACATAAGTAAAGGGGCATGAAGTAGACTTAAGTAAAGGGCATAAAGTAGACTTAAGTAAAGGGACATAAAGTAGACTTAAGTAAAGGGACATGAAGTAGACATAAGTAAAGGGGCATGAAGTAGACTTAAGTAAAGGGCATAAAGTAGACTTAAGTAAAGGGGCATAAAGTAGACTTAAGTAAAGGGACATGAAGTAGACATAAGTAAAGGGGCATGAAGTAGACTTAAGTAAAGGGCATAAAGTAGACTTAAGTAAAGGGACATAAAGGAGACATAAGTAAAGGGGCATGAAGTAGACTTAAGTAAAGGGCATAAAGTAGACTTAAGTAAAGGGACATAAAGTAGACTTAAGTAAAGGGACATGAAGTTGACATAAGTAAAGGGGCACGAAGTAGACTTAATTAAAGGGCATGAAGTAGACTTAAGTAAAGGGCATGAAGTAGACTTAAGTAAAGGGGCATGAAGTAGACTTAAGTAAAGGGGCATGAAATAGACTTAAGTAAAAGGGGATGAAGTAGACTTAAGTAAAGGGGCATGAAGTAGACTTAAGTAAAGGAACATGAAGTAGACTTAAGTAAAGGGGCATAAATAAGACATAAGTAAAGGGGCATTGAAGTAGACAAAAATAAAGGGGCATGAAGTAGACATAAGTAAAGGGGCATGAAATAGACTTAAGTAAAGGGACATGAAGTAGACATAAGTAAAGGGGCATGAAGTAGACATAAGTAAAGGGGCATGAATAAGACTTAAGTAAAGGGGCATGAAGTAGACTTAAGTAAAGAGGCATGAAGTTAATGCTTATCATTGCAATTATCTTGTAAAAAGGACTGCCCCACTGAAGGCTAATCAGACATAGTTCAAAGAAACCATGTACTTTTGAGTGTGTAGCCTATAACCTATATATAGAATATTCATTAGTGAGTTAAAACAGTGCCATAATTATACAGAATTAGTCATTAGGGGGTTAAAACAGTGCCATAGTTATACAGAATTAGTCATTAGGGAGTTAATGCAGTGCCATAGTTATACAGAATTAGTCATTAGGGAGTTAAAGCAGTGCCATAGTTATACAGATATAGTCATGAGGGAGTTAAAGCAGTGCAATAAGTTATACAGAATTAGCAGAGGTCTCGCTAGGATTTTAAAACTAGGAGTCCAGGACTCCCATTTTGGCAAAAATAGGAGTCCCGCCATCAAAAGTTGCAGTTCCTTCTTTCCTACAAAGTTAACACAGACGTGAGTTCATCTATTTTTAAATGAAGAGGTTTGCTTAATGTAATCACTCACTATAATATAGCTTCATTACAACAGTCCACTGACAGGATCGCAAATTTATGTTTTTTTTATTTGTATACGTACTTGTAGGAATTTTAGGCAATGGTTAAATAGTATCTGATTTGCTGCCCCCCCCCCCCCCGTATTTTTGCAAATACTAGTCAAGTCAGAAAACAGCTTAGACCTTAAAGTGCATCTCGTGAATTCCATAACATAGCATTGTCACATACATTTCTGACCTACATAATTTGCATTTTAAAGTTAAATCTTTAATCAAATAATACCTAGGCTATGGTTTCAATGATTTGTATACCTTTTCTGAATATATTTGCCCGATGATTTAAGAAAACAGACAATCTAATAAACTGGTACATCTCAGACTTAGTGAAGTCCGCCATTATTTCCTGTTAGACCTACTGGTTCACTTACAGTTTCAAACTAATTTTGTGATGAAATATTGTATGAAAGGCAGTTAATATATATCAGATCACCGATTCTGATCTTAAAACACATGTTTGTATGTTTTATCATCAAAGGATAGCATGCAGGAAATTGATAGTTGCTACCTTACTCAGAAAAGGGTTAATGGTGAATTGGCTATCAAAACATAATGCTTGTGAATGGGCAAGAGTTTGTCAACGTAATTGAAATAAAAACTAGGCCTAGCTACCGATGCCTTGATGAATGCATTTTCCTACAGCGCTAGAACTAACCGGGTTACAGTGAGGGGCATTTAAAAAACAATATGGTATGGTCAGTCAATGTACCTCTTAAATAATCACAGGGCAAAGTCGTTTTCGCTTTCCTTACAGAAGAAGGCGAAGTTTACATTCGGAAATGAACACAATAATGAAAGCCAAAGTTGTTTATTTGATGTACTTTTATAAATGACCACATGTACATCTCTGGGTCTTTCGGCCTCTGAATTCACTGTAAATATCAGTACATTTCACCACCTGGCCGCCAGTCAGAGCCTTTGAACTTGCCGCCCAGCTATTGCATCATGTTCTTTTTTTATGTACTCTTATAAAATGACAACATGTATGTACATCAAGGGGTCTTTCAGTTACTGAATTCTGTCATTGTAAATATTAGCACAGCTTTTTGATCAACACATTTTCCCATAAAGCAGGTGACCAAAGCAGGACTGGCAAATCTTTGAATTTTGCCGCACACCTATTACATGTGTATGGAAGACTCCCGTCTCAGTGATTTTCTGCATCACAGATCAAAAATTGGCGTCCAAATACATGTAATTAAGTGTTTCAGAGGTCTCTGATTAGTCATTAGGGAGTTAAAGCGATGCTGGAGGTTATACAGAATTAGTCGGGGTGGGTGGGGGTAAAGCAGTGACATCGTTATACAGAATAAGTCATGAGGTAGTTAAGGCAGTGCCATAGTTATACAGAATTAGTCATGGGAGGGTTAAAGCAGTGCCATAGTTATACAGAATTAGTCATTAGGGAGTTAAAGCAGTGCCATAGTTATACAGAATTAGTCATTAGGGAGTTAAGGCAATGCTGGAGGTTATACAGAATTAGTCATTAGGGAGTTAATGCAGTGCCCTAGTTATACAGAATTAGTCATTAGGTGGTTAAAGCAGTGTCATAGTTATAGAGTTAGTCTTTAGGGAGTTAACTTAAGGCAGTGCTGTAGGTTATACAGAATTAGTCATTAGGGAGTTAAAGCAGTGCCATAGGTATACAGAATTAGTCATTATGGAGTTAAAGCAGTGCCATAGTTATACAGAATTAGTCGTTAGGGAGTTAAGGCAGTGCAATAAGTTATACAGAATTCGTCATTAGAGAGTTAAAGCAGTGCCATAGTTATACAGAATTAGTCATGAGGGAGTTAAAGCAGTGCCATAGTTATACAGAATTAGTCATTAGGGAGTTAAAGCAGTGCCATAGGTATACAGAATTAGTCATTATGGAGTTAAAGCAGTGCCATAGTTATACAGAATTAGTCATTAGGGAGTTAAGGCAATGCTGGAGGTTATACAGAATTAGTCATTAGGGAGTTAAAGCAGTGCCCTAGTTATACAGAATTAGTCATTAGGGAGTTAAAGCAGTGCCATATTTATACAGAATTAGTCATTAGGTGGTTAAAGCAGTGTCATAGTTATATAGAGTTAGTCTTTAGGGAGTTAACTTAAGGCAGTGCTGTAGGTTATACAGAATTAGTCATTAGGGAGTTAAAGCAGTGCCATAGGTATACAGAATTAGTCATTATGGAGTTAAAGCAGTGCCATAGTTATACAGAATTAGTCGTTAGGGAGTTAAGGCAGTGCAATAAGTTATACAGAATTCGTCATTAGGGAGTTAAAGCAGTGCCATAGTTATACAGAATTAGTCATGAGGGAGTTAAAGCAGTACCATAGTTATACAGAATTAGTCATGAGGGAGTTAAGGCAGTACCATAGTTATACAGAATTAGTCATGAGGGAGTTAAAGCAGTACCATAGTTATACAGAATTAGTCATGAGGGAGTTAAGGCAGTGCCATAGTTATACAGAATCAGTCATGAGGGAGTTAAAGCAGTGCCATAGTTATACAGAATTAGTCTTTAGGGGTTAAATCAGTGCCATAGTTATACAGAATTAGTCTTTAGGGGTTAAAGCAGTGCCATAGTTATACAGAATTAGTCATTAGGGACTTAAAGCAGTGCCATAGTTATACAGAATTCGTCATTAGGGAGTTAAAGCAGTGCCATAGTTATACAGAATTAGTCATGAGGGAGTTAAAGCAGTACCATAGTTATACAGAATTAGTCTTTAGGGGTTAAAGCAGTGCCATAGTTATACAGAATTAGTCATTAGGGACTTAAAGCAGTGCCATAGTTATACAGAATTAGTCATTAGGGAGTTAAGGCATTGCCATAGTTATACAGAATTAGTCATTAGGGAGTTAAAGCAGTGCCATAGTTATACAGAATAAGTCATCAGGGAGTTAAAGCATTGCCATGGTTATACAGAATTAGTCATTAGGGGTTAAAGCAGTGCCATAGTTATACAGAATTAGTCATTAGGGGGTTAAAGCAGGGCCATAGTTATACAGAATTAGTCATTAGGGACATAAAGCAGTGCCATAGTTATACAGAATTAGTCATTAGGGAGTTAAAGCAGTGCCATAGTTATACAGAATTAGTCATTAGGGAGTTAAAGCAGTGCCATAGGTATACAGAATTAGTCATTATGGAGTTAAAGCAGTGCCATAGTTATACAGAATTAGTCGTTAGGGAGTTAAGGCAATGCTGGAGGTTATACAGAATTAGTCATTAGGGGGTTAAAGCAGTGCCCTAGTTATACAGAATTAGTCATTAGGGACTTAAAGCAGTGCCATAGTTATACAGAATTAGTCATTAGGGAGTTAAAGCAGTGCCATAGTTATACAGAATTAGTCATTAGGGAGTTAAGGCAGTGCAGTAAGTTATACAGAATTCGTCATTAGGGAGTTAAAGCAGTGCCATAGTTATACAGAATTAGTCATGAGGGAGTTAAAGCAGTACCATAGTTATACAGAATTAGTCTTTAGGGGTTAAAGCAGTGCCATAGTTATACAGAATTAGTCATTAGGGGGTTAAAGCAGTGCCATAGTTATACAGAATTAGTCATTAGGGACTTAAAGCAGTGCCATAGTTATACAGAATTAGTCATTAGGGAGTTAAGGCAGTGCCATAGTTATACAGAATTAGTCATTAGGGAGTTAAAGCAGTGCCATAGTTATACAGAATAAGTCATGAGGGAGTTAAAGCAGTGCCATGGTTATACAGAATTAGTCATTAGGGGTTAAAGCAGTGCCATAGTTATACAGAATTAGTCATTAGGGGGTTAAAGCAGGGCCATAGTTATACAGAATTAGTCATTAGGGAGTTAAAGCAGTGCCATAGGTATACAGAATTAGTCATTATGGAGTTAAAGCAGTGCCATAGTTATACAGAATTAGTTGTTAGGGAGTTAAGGCAATGCTGGAGGTTATACAGAATTAGTCATTAGGGGGTTAAAGCAGTGCCCTAGTTATACAGAATTAGTCATTAGGGAGTTAAAGCAGTGCCATAGTTATACAGAATTAGTCATGAGGGAGTTAAAGCAGTGCCATAGTTATACAGAATTAGTCATTAGGGAGTTAAGGCAGTGCAGTAAGTTATACAGAATTCGTCATTAGGGAGTTAAAGCAGTGCCATAGTTATACAGAATTAGTCATGAGGGAGTTAAAGCAGTACCATAGTTATACAGAATTAGTCTTTAGGGGTTAAAGCAGTGCCATAGTTATACAGAATTAGTCATTAGGGGGTTAAAGCAGTGCCCTAGTTATACAGAATTAGTCATTAGGGACTTAAAGCAGTGCCCTAGTTATACAGAATTAGTCATTAGGGAGTTAAAGCAGTGCCATAGTTATACAGAATTAGTCATTAGGGAGTTAAGGCAATGCTGGAGGTTATACAGAATTAGTCATTAGGGAGTTAAAGCAGTGCCCTAGTTATACAGAATTAGTCATTAGGGAGTTAAAGCAGTGCCATATTTATACAGAATTAGTCATTAGGTGGTTAAAGCAGTGTCATAGTTATATAGAGTTAGTCTTTAGGGAGTTAACTTAAGGCAGTGCTGTAGGTTATACAGAATTAGTCATTAGGGAGTTTAAGCAGTGCCATAGTTATACAGAATTAGTCATTATGGAGTTAAAGCAGTGCCATAGTTATACAGAATTAGTCGTTAGGGAGTTAAGGCAGTGCAATAAGTTATACAGAATTCGTCATTAGGGAGTTAAAGCAGTGCCATAGTTATACAGAATTAGTCATGAGGGAGTTAAAGCAGTGCCATAGTTATACAGAATTAGTCATTAAGGAGTTAAAGCAGTGCCATAGGTATACAGAATTAGTCATTATGGAGTTAAAGCAGTGCCATAGTTATACAGAATTAGTCATTAGGGAGTTAAGGCAGTGCAATAAGTTATACAGAATTCGTCATTAGGGAGTTAAAGCAGTGCCATAGTTATACAGAATTAGTCATGAGGGAGTTAAAGCAGTACCATAGTTATACAGAATTAGTCATGAGGGAGTTAAGGCAGTACCATAGTTATACAGAATTAGTCATGAGGGAGTTAAAGCAGTACCATAGTTATACAGAATTAGTCATGAGGGAGTTAAGGCAGTGCCATAGTTATACAGAATCAGTCATGAGGGAGTTAAAGCAGTGCCATAGTTATACAGAATTAGTCTTTAGGGGTTAAATCAGTGCCATAGTTATACAGAATTAGTCTTTAGGGGTTAAAGCAGGGCCATAGTTATACAGAATTAGTCATTAGGGACTTAAAGCAGTGCCATAGTTATACAGAATTCGTCATTAGGGAGTTAAAGCAGTGCCATAGTTATACAGAATTAGTCATGAGGGAGTTAAAGCAGTACCATAGTTATACAGAATAAGTCATGAGGGAGTTAAGGCAGTGCCATATTTATACAGAATAAGTAATGAGGGAATTAAAGCAGTGCCATAGTTATACAGAATTAGTCATTACGGAGTTAAAGGAGTGCCATAGTTATACAGAATTAGTCATTAGGGAGTTAAAGAAGTGACATATTTATACCGAATAAGTCGTTAGGGAGTTAAAGCAGTGCCATAGTTATGCAGAATTAGTCATGAGGGAGTTAAAGCAGTGCCATAGTTATACAGAATTAGTCATTAGGGAGTTAAAGCAGTGCCATAGTTATACAGAATTAGTCATTAGGGAGTTAAAGCAGTGCCATAGTTATACAGAATTAGTCATTATGGAGTTAAAGCAGTGCCATAGTTATACAGAATTAGTTGTTAGGGAGTTAAGGCAATGCTGGAGGTTATACAGAATTAGTCATTAGGGGGTTAAAGCAGTGCCCTAGTTATACAGAATTAGTCATTAGGGACTTAAAGCAGTGCCATATTTATACAGAATTAGTCATTAGGGAGTTAAAGCAGTGCCATAGTTATACAGAATTAGTCATTAGGGAGTTAAGGCAGTGCAGTAAGTTATACAGAATTCGTCATTAGGGAGTTAAAGCAGTACCATAGTTATACAGAATTAGTCATGAGGGAGTTAAAGCAGTACCATAGTTATACAGAATTAGTCTTTAGGGGTTAAAGCAGTGCCATAGTTATACAGAATTAGTCATTAGGGACTTAAAGCAGTGCCATAGTTATACAGAATTAGTCATTAGGGAGTTAAGGCATTGCCATAGTTATACAGAATTAGTCATTAGGGAGTTAAAGCAGTGCAATAGTTATACAGAATAAGTCATGAGGGAGTTAAAGCAGTGCCATGGTTATACAGAATTCGTCATTAGGGGTTAAAGCAGTGCCATAGTTATACAGAATTAGTCATTAGGGACATAAAGCAGTGCCATAGTTATACAGAATTAGTCATTAGGGAGTTAAAGCAGTGCCATAGTTATACAGAATTAGTCATGAGGGAGTTAAAGCAGTACCATAGTTATACAGAATTAGTCATGAGGGAGTTAAGGCAGTGCCATAGTTATACAGAGTTAGTCATTAGGGAGTTAAGGCAGTGCCATAGTTATACAGAATAAGTCATGAGGGAGTTAAAGCAGTGCCATAGTTATACAGAATTAGTCTTTAGGGGTTAAAGCAGTGCCATAGTTATACAGAATTAGTCATTAGGGGGTTAAAGCAGTGCCATAGTTATACAGAATTAGTCATTAGGGAGTTAAAGCAGTGCCATAGTTATACAGAATTAGTCATTAGGGAAGTTAAGGCAGTGCCATAGTTATACAGAATTAGTCATTAGGGAGTTAAGGCAGTGCCATAGTTGAACAGAATAAATCATGAGGGAGTTAAAGCAGTGCAATAAGTTATACAGAATTAGTCATTAGGGGGTTAAAGCATTGTCATAGTTATACAGAATAAGTCATGAGGGAGTTAAAGCAGTGCCATAGTTATACAGAATTAGTCATTAGGGAGTTAAGGCAATGCTGGAGGTTATACATAATTAGTCATTAGGGGGTTAAAGCAGTGCCATAGTTATACATAATTAGTCATTAGGGGGTTAAAGCAGTGCCATAGTTATACAGAATTAGTCATGAGGGAGTTAAAGGAGTACCATAGTTATACAGAATTAGTCATGAGGGAGTTAAAGCAGTGCCATAGTTATACATAATTAGTCATTAGGGGGTTAAAGCAGTGCCATAGTTATACATAATTAGTCATTAGGGGGTTAAAGCAGTGCCATAGTTATACAGAATTAGTCATGAGGGAGTTAAGGCAGTGCCATAGTTATACAGAATTAGTCATTAGGGAGTTAAGGCAGTGCCATAGTTATACAGAATAAGTCATGAGGGAGTTAAAGCAGTGCCATAGTTATACAGAATTAGTCTTTAGGGGTTAAAGCAGTGCCATAGTTATACAGAATTAGTCATTAGGGGGTTAAAGCAGTGCCATAGTTATACAGAATTAGTCATTAGGGAAGTTAAGGCAGTGCCATAGTTATACAGAATTAGTCATTAGGGAGTTAAGGCAGTGCCATAGTTATACAGAATAAGTCATGAGGGAGTTAAAGCAGTGCAATAAGGTATACAGAATTAGTCATTAGGGGGTTAAAGCAGTGTCATAGTTATACAGAATAAGTCATGAGGGAGTTAAAGGAGTGCCATAGTTATACAGAATTAGTCATTAGGGAGTTAAAGCAGTGCCATAGTTATACAGAATTAGTCATTAGGGAGTTAAGGCAGTGCTGTAGGTTATACATAATTAGTCATTAGGGGGTTAAAGCAGTGCCATAGTTATACAGAATTAGTCTTTAGGGAGTTAAAGCAGTGCCATAGTTATACAGAGTTAGTCTTTAGGGAGTTGACTTAAGGCAGTGCTGTAGGTTATACAGAATTAGTCATGAGGGAGTTAAAGCAGTGCCATAGTTATACAGAATTAGTCATGGGGGGTTAAAGCAGTGCCATAGTTATACAGAATTAGTCATGTGGGGTTAAAGCAGTGCCATAGGTTGGACCAGGTGTCAGCAACCTATGGCACACAAGCCAGTAGTGGCACATTAGAGTCGTTGGAAAGGCACTTGGTATTAGTTTTAGTTTTGTATTGTAGGTACTTACAACAAAAATTAAGTTAGAGTGACAAATATGACTAGGCATGCAGCGCTGTACAATTGAGGAGAGATGGCACAGCAGTAATATTAGGTTGCCGATGCCTGGGGTATACAATATCATTCATTAGGAGGTTTAGGCATTGTCATATAAACTTTTTCAGTAATTAAATCTCTCAAGTTCAGGTTTATTATTTTGTAAATTGATTAGAAGAATTCAGACTTGTTGGAGAAATCAGACTGGTTTTTCACAGTGTAGTGTCATCATAAAACAACCAAGAATAGGTATCCAGTAAGTGCAAATTTGAGCACATTTCCAGAATATGACCAGGAGACAGCAGACAATATCCCCAGTTATATTATAAGCTTTACTTTTTTTCTGGTCAATATTGCAAATCATGTAAAATTATAAATATTGACATTTGCATCAGTTTTCCCAAAAATGTGTCTTTCGGAGAGTTCAGTGGGACTTCATGAGAATTCAGTTGGAGTTCCTGAGAATTCAATGGGACTTCCAGAGAATTCAATGGGTCATCCAGAGAATTCAATGGGACTTCATGATAATTCAAAGCACTTCATGAGAATTCAATGGGACTTCCTGGACCATCCAAGTACCCCGAGTCAATGAGAAATTAACCCAAAGTTGTCAAAAAAGTCCTATTATTAGGACTATTATTAGTAATTGTCAACACGTAAGTACTGCTCCAGTGGCCATGTGGTTAGAGCATCTGCCTTGGAAGCAGGAGGTCGCAGGTTCAAACCCAGACAGAGTCATACCAAAGACTTACAAAAATGGTACTAACAGGTGCCTCGCTTGGCGCTCAGCATTAAAAGGTTAGTGTTAGGACTGGTTGATCTGGTGTCAGGATAATGTGACTGGGTGGGACATCATGCTACATGTCTGCGGCATGATGCCCTAGTGCTAGATATCACTATAAACTGCCACACTGCAGACTTCTTAGCAGTATGACTGAAAAATTGTTAAAGCTACAGTAAAAACCTAAATCACACACACACACACACACACACACACATGTAAGCAACTAGTTATAGATCCTGTGTAATATAATTCTCTTAATTTTCTTAAAACAGAAGCTAACCACGTAGGCAAAATCTAACAAAAGATAATCTGTGCAATTTACAGCCATGAATAAAATTTACAAAAATTAGATAAAATCATGTACCAGGAATTACAAAATTCATAGATATACATAACAGTTACTAAAGTCGTAATGTTGCATACACTCAGAACTCAAAGATGGCTTTGAAGGCATCAGAATATTTACATTTAAATTGACATTGCATGCATTTAAGTGAGCACAGTTTTTTTTGATAGTAAAGCTAATAACACCTTCTAAATTTAAATTTAAGTAAAAGTTCACTATTCTGATCAAATTCATTTTGCTTCCTTTAACTTGAAATTGTCTATCTCTTTTACTTTGTTTTCCAGCCATTTTTATTTCAGCTTTAAAACATTTGCTGATTTACTGTTATTTTTTTAAAATCAGATATTGATTTCTGTCAAAAATTGTCTTTAATTCATTTTCATTTATTTGATCTGTGAACATAAATATATCTTTTGGAGAGCTCAGTTGGTAGAGCATTGGACTCCTAATCCATGGTCATGGGTTTGATACCTGCCCAGGACAGCCTAAAATGACATTGTGGTGTGTCCTTCTGTAGGCATCTAGCTCCCATTTCTTTGGCATGACATATTCAATGTAGTTTGAAAGGTGCCATTAACCACCAATTCCAGTCTTCATTCAGTATGTCATTGGGCACAGCCTTTATACAGAAATTCATTATAATAGTAAATATGGTGGGAATGAGTTAAACATACACATGTACATGTAATTGCTTCTTATTCTTTCTCATGGTTACCAAAGAAATGGCTAAAATCTGTATACTGGGGCATTGATCTGGCAACTCAAACATCACTTTTGTAATCTTTAGACACACTTCAGTACATGTATTATGCAGGGTTTGTTTTGCAACATTGCACATTCCAGGTGATATAGTTTCTGCAGTATTATGCAGGGTTTGTTTTGCAACATTGCACATTCCAGGTGATAGAGTTTCTCTAGTATTATTCAGGGTTTATTTTGCAACATTGCACATTCCAGGTGATAGAGTTTCTGCATTAAAACTGTTGCTGCATTGAATGAATATCTTGTAAAAAATTGTGTAAACTGACAAAATATTTTAATAAGACGTGTTTGGCTGCAGGCTGGGCACCAGTCAGAGTAATAAATCTTTTTTTTTTTTTGTTGTACAGAAGCTGTAGTCAGAATTGTTTGGACTGTATGGCATACAAACTTTGGCAGAGTGGCAGTGACAGTTAAAATTGGTCCCCTATGTACTGTTGTTTTGTCTGGGCAAACAAGTGAGTTGGGAAATCTGTCAAGTGATTTGACTATCATTATTGTTTCAGTGCTGATTTTTGTAATGATATTCATTTGCATTATTATGTGGATGTTGACATATCTAATGCCCCAGATTATAGAAACAGTGTATTGTAGAATCATGCCATAAGTAGCTATAAATAATTCGGAATATAACAAATTATTCCTGGAACCCTCTTGTTGAATGTCTTGGAAATATACACATTGCAGGAAATGTGTGGCAAATCAAAACAACTAAAATAGAAAACACTGGATATGACAGTGGCTCCAGGATTTTACCTGCATTAAGTCAAAGATAAATTTGAATGTACCATTCATAAAGATAATGTTGAATGTACCATTCATAAAGATAATTTTGAATGTACCATTCATAAAGATAATTTTGAATGTATCATTTAATTATCAAAGTTATAAAACAAAAATATCAAAGAAACTTAAAATATTATGTCCAGAAGAATTGAATGTTCCATTTGAGTTTCAAATCCTCATGTATAGATCTACCAATAGTCCCAGTGTATCAATATGGCATTGTCTGGAACTCCTCAGAATAATTAACTATAGTTCCAGAGCAATATTTTGGTCTAGTTATCGCTTTATTCCACTGAATAATAGAAACCAATGTTTCCTCTCAAATAATATCTAAATACAACATAAAATACATATGCAGACTTGATGTTACAACAAAGAACACAGGAGATAAAAATGAGAAAATTACCCAGCCGTAGTCATTTATATACAGGAGTAAGAGGTAAAATACACATTTTGCATTTCCTCCTACATGTAAAGTTGAAAATTTCCAAGATTGTAAAAGAACCCACATGACCTAACCCATCCAATGGGAAATAACTGAATTCTTCTTACAATGCACCTGACCAACCTATCCATTGGGGAAAAAACCCAAACTTATCCTGATGTTTAACTACTACGTTATTATCGGTAACCATAAACATGTTCATATAAGCATTTTTTTATATAGATCCTATGCAATCTACTTTTTTAATATCTTAAAATAGAACCTATAACTGTATTGTATAAAAAGTTAAGCTATAGACAATCACTATAATTTACAGTTATGAATCAAAATTACAAAAATTATATATACATAACAGCACTATACATAAATTGGATTAACTTGTCACCCATTTGGAAAAGGTCACTTATTTATGTCTCTCACAAAGCAAGAGTCTGCAACAGGTGTTTTGGCATATTTGATATCACTGTAAAGATTACTATGTGCAATCAATTACACTTATTTTTAATCCTTTTTTAGCTACAGGGTGTGTACAAAAGCACAGGAGGTCTGACATTTGCTGAGGGGAAGTTTTACTTAGCTGGAAAGCCATTCAGGATCCTTAGTGGAGCCATGCATTACTTCAGGGTTCATCCCAAACAGTGGGAAGATCGTATGCTTAAAATGAAGGCCTGCGGTTTGAACACTTTGGATACGTGAGCACAGTTTATTGCTTATTCTTGCTGTTCTGGGAGATTTTTTAGTGTTTTCTGTTCATTAATTGCTGCTGGTTATTTTATATTTTTGTCTTGTGATAAAGGTATGATTGAAAATTTATGTTTTATCCTTGTTTCTTGCCTGATGAATAATAATATAAATAAATAAACATAATGTCAGGCTTCATTATTAAAAACTTATTTTTAAGTTTTATACTATCACATAAAATGCATCAGATACATATCCTAGAATCTCAGACATTTGTAACAGTATTAGAATTTCTTTCCTTCTTTCTTTGTTAAGTGGATTGTTTTCTGTCACTAACTAGTTAGTTTTTGCTTAATTAGGGGACGCTGTCAATTTTAGTCTAGAAATAAATTTGTCTTACTTGAAATTTGTGTGATATTACCCTATAAACAACTTTAGACATATTTTTCTAATTCTTGTTCTTTTTGAATAAAATAATTAAGATCAGCGGTAACATACACAATATAATAATGTCTAATTAGGTCATCTTGCCACACAATATAATATTGTCTAATTAGGTCATCTTGCCACACAATATACTATTGCCTAATTAGGTCATCTTGCCACATAAAAGAACTCATGCAAGACAATGATTTTTGTAATGGGCTAAGCTAATTAAAATCAAGCAAGGAAGTGGATGGTTATGTAAAGGACTTAGAAGGTAATTACAATCATGCAAGACAGTAGATGGTTATGTAATGGACTTAGATGGTAATTACAATCATGCAAGACAGTGGATGGTTATGTAATGGACTTAGATGGTAATTACAATCATGCAAGACAGTGGATGGTTATGTAATGGACTTAGATGGTAATTACAATCAAGCAAGACAGTGGATGATTATGTAATGGACATAGTTGACAATTACAATCATGCAAGGAAGTGGATGGTTATGTAATGGACTTAGATGGTAATTACAATCATGCAAGACAGTGGATGGTTATGTAATGGACTTAGTTGACAATTACAATCATGCAAGGAAGTGGATGATTATGTAATGGAATTACAATCATGCAAGACAGTGAGTGATCATGTATTGCACTAAGCTCATAAATACATGTGTGCAAGACAGTGGATGATCTTTTAAAGTGTTTCCAGTAATTACATTCATGCAAGACCATGGTTCTGGTACTGGCCAAGCTAATTACGTTCATGCATTGCATTGGATGATTATATAATAAGCTAAGCTGAAACTTACATTCATGCAAATCAGTGGCTGATTATGTAATGAGATAATCTAATAATTACATTTATGCAAATCGATGGCTGATTATATAATGAGATAATCTAATAATTACATTTATGCAAATCAGTGGCTGATTATTTAATGAGATAATCTAATAATTACATTTATGCAAATCAGTGGCTGATTATTTATTGAGATAATCTAATAATTACATTTATGCAAATCAGTGGCTGATTATTTAATCTAATAATTACATTTATGCAAATCAGTGGCTGATTATTTAATCTAATAATTACATTTATGCAAATCAGTGGCTGATTATTTAATGAGATAATCTAATAATTACATTTATGCAAGGCAGTTGCTGATTACTTAATGAGATAATCTAATAATTACATTCATGCAAGGCAGTTGGTGATTATGTAATGGAATAATCTAATAATTACATTTATGCAAATCAGTGGCTGATTATATGATGGGATAATCTAATAATTACATTTATGCAAATCAGTGGCTGATTATATAATGGCATAATGTAATAATTACATTTATGCAAGGCAGTGGCTGATTATTTAATGAGATAATCTAATAATTACATTCATGCAAATGAGTGGCTGATTATATAATGGGATAGTCTAATAATTACATTCATGCAAATCAGTGGCTGATTATATAATGGGATAATCTAATAATTACATTTATGCAAATCAGTGGCTGGTTATATAATGGGATAATCTAATAATTACATTTATGCAAATCAGTGGCTGATTATTTAATGAGATAATCTAATAATTACATTTATGCAAATCAGTGGCTGATTATATAATGGGATAATCTAATAATTACATTTATGCAAATCAGTGGCTGATTATTTAATGGGATAATCTAATAATTACATTTATGCAAATCAGTGGCTGATTATATAATGGGATAATCTAATAATTACATTCATGCAAATCAGTGGCTGATTATTTAATGAGATAATCTAATAATTACATTTATGCAAATCAGTGGCTGATTATATAATGGGATAATCTAATAATTACATTAATGCACATCAGTGGCTGATTATATAATGGGATAATCTAATAATTACATTTATGCAAGGCAGTGGCTGATTATTTAATGAGATTATCTAATAATTACATTCATGCAAATGAGTGGCTGATTATATAATGGAATAATCTAATAATTACATTCATGCAAATCAGTGGCTGATTATTTAATGGGATAATCTAATAATTACATTTATGCAAATCAGTGGCTGATTATATAATCAGATAATCTAATAATTACATTTATGCAAATCAGTGGCTGATTATATAATGGGATAATCTAATAATTACATTTATGCAAATCAGTGGCTGATTATATAATGGGATAATCTAATAATTACATTCATGCAAATCAGTGGCTGATTATTTAATGAGATAATCTAATAATTACATTTATGCAAGACAGTGGCTGATTATTTAATGAGATAATCTAATAATTACATTCATGCAAGGCAGTGGCTGATTATGTAATGAGATAATCTATTAATTACTTTCCCACAAGGCAGTGGCTGATTATGAAATGTGCAAATCTAGTATTTATAACCATTATCACAGCATTCAATGTGATCCATTAACAGGTGACAGATAAACAGGTGTCTCTGTACTGTGTATGACCTGGCTATAAATTAGTTGCACTCTTGGGTCATAGGTATGTTCTATTGTTCACTCATGTGTTAAAATTATGCACTGGTGAGATATTAGGGAGTACGAAAGTATTATTAAAAGTCAGTTCGGTTGGTGGAAGGGTAAAAATTATTATGCAAGGTGGATATTGCTCATATGCATTAAAAATGCAACTTCCATTCCAAGAGGGGCCCCGAGTGGCCGAGTGGTCTAAAGCGCTCACCGTTACGGATCACTGCCATCTCACCTCTGTCTGCGTGGGTTCGAGTCTCGGATTCGGCCAATGTGGATATGTGAGAAAGCTTGCCAGTAGCTTCTCGAGGGTCGGTGGTTCTTTCCGGGGATTCCCGGTTTCTTCCTCCACCATTAATACTGGCCGCCATGTATAGCCCATCGCGTGCTGAAAAATGGCGTTAAACCCTACAACAACAACAACAACAACAACCATTCCAAGATTTTTTTAAAAACATTTTTGCCCAGTAATTGAAACCATGGAAAATGTGACCCTTGGATGCTCTATCATCTGAACTACCATGACTCCCTAATATTATTGTCAGATGATCTGCCATGTTGGCCCCCTAATATTATTGTCAAACTTGAGCTGCCATGGTGGCCCCTAATATTATTGTCAAACTTGAGCTGCCATGGTGGCCCCCTAATATTATTGTCAAACTTGAGCTGCCATGGTGGCCCTTAATATTATTGTAAAACTTGAGCTACCTTGGCCCCCTAATATTACCATGGCTATGTAATATCATTCTGAAACTTGAGTTACTATGGAATCTATGGAACCATGAAATCTGTGACCTTTGGATTACAAGTGTGATGCTCCATGATCTGAGTTACTAAGACTCCTTAATAACAGACTTGAGTTACCATGACTCCTTAATAACAGACACAAGTTACCATGACTCCATAATATCAGACTTGAGTTACCATGACCCCTTAATAACAGATTCGAGTTACCATGACTCCTAATAACAGACACAAGTTACCATGACTCCTTAATATCAGACTTGAGTTACCAAGACTCCTAATAACAGACTCAAGTTACCATGACTCCTTAATAACAGACTCGGTTACCATGACTCCATAATATCAGACTTCAGCTACCATGACTCCTTAATATCAGACTTGAGTTACCATGACTTCTTATTAACACTCTAGTTACCATGACTCCATAATATCAGACTTGAGCTGCCATGACTCCTTAATATCAGACTTGAGTTACCATGACTCTTTAATAACACCCAAGTTACCATAACTGCTTAATATCAGACTTGAGTTACCTAGACTCCTATGAACAGACTTGAGTTACCATGACTCCTTAATAACAGACTCGAGTTACCATGACTCCTTAATATCAGACTTGAGTTACCAAGACTCCTTAATATCAGATTTGAGCTACCATGACTCCCCAATATTATTATAAAACCTGAGATGAACAAAGTCAAGAAAAGTGGCTCAGTAAACACAATAATGTCTGCAACAAATATGGCATAAAGTAACTATGGTAATAAACATTACTGCTGGACTTTATGATCTCTACAGGTACCATTGTTTTGGAAAGGCTAATATGATAAATAAATTTAAAAAACCCCAAATATATACATTTATAGATGATGATGCTTGTGTCTCTTTCTCTGTCAACAGTTATGTGTCCTGGAATCTTCATGAGAGACTCCCAGGAGAGTTTGACTTTGGTGGAATCCTGGACATCAAGTAAGGGAAAATAGATGGAAGGCAGACCTTCTGTTAATCTACATGCCATTGAATGTTTATAAAACTCACATTTATTTTATTTCTTTGGAAACATGTTTGAACCTTTAAACCTTTTTTCTACTTTTTATACACTTATCACTTGGCGAAGCATATTGTGTTATTATACTCTATGTCAGTCTCTGACATTTCAGTGCTAATGCAGTGCTGATCATAGGTTCTTTTTAGTGAAAATTTTCTCACAAGACTCTTGCTGATTTTGATCTTTGGAAGTCAGTACTTTCAACAGAAGTTTGTATTTGATTTATTTTGATCACAGTTATTTAAGTGCAAAGTAATTCTTATGAAAGGGGTCTCAGTTTGTAATTTGTTAAAATGGTGTTTAAACGATTACAGAATATGTTATGGCAGGCACCCTTTCACATTATTGAACTTAGGTTATTAAAATAATGGGTTTTTATATTATGTAATAGCTGGTTGAGATTTTTGGGTGGGGGAGGGTGATTTTTCTTACTTGATGAGTAGATTTATTTTAGAGATTTGTCAGCCTTTGAAATACTATAGCAGATTTTAACGTGTTAACATTAAGTTGAAAATCTTGGTAACAAAATAATGTACACTTTTTAAGTTTTGTTTTTATGAAATGTAATAGTCTCTAAAACTAACTTTAAGTAAGATGTTGTGCAAGGTTAAATAAGAGTGATAATTCCACAGAAACAGGTCAAGGGGTTCAGAATATTAGTCATACAGTTTTACATGCTGCCATAAAGCAGGGCATATAATTTTATGATTTTAGTCTCTCCGTCCATCTGTTATAAATTTGTTTTCTACACAATAACTTTAGTTGTACACTATCTATACTTAACAGAACTTTGTCCATGACTTGCACTGGTGGTAAGGAAGAATCCTGTCAGTTTCAGCTTACAGGTCAAGGTCACTTTCTGGAAGAGGGAAAATGGTTTTTGCACAGTAACTCAAATTCTCCACCTTCTGCAGTTACCAAATTTTGTTGATGGCTTATGATTGGGGTTAGGAAGAATCTTGTAGCTTTTGAACTGAAAAGGTCAAATGCCAAGGCCATTCTGACTAGAGAAAGAAAAGCGGTTTGTGCGCAACAACTTGAGTACTACACTTTGTTGTTATACATCGGGGAGACCGCTATGGTGGCCTAATGGTTAGAGCATCTGCCTCAGATGTGGGAGGTCGCTGGTTTAAACCCTGGCTAAGTCATACCAAAGACTTTAAAAAATGGTACTTAATCTGCCTCGCTTGGCGCTCAGCATTAAGAGGTTAGTGTTAGGACTGGTCAGCTTGGTGTCGGGATAATCTGACTGGGTGGGACATCATTCGACATGTCTGCAGCATGATGCCTCAGTAATAGGCATCACTATAAACAATCACACTGCAGACATCATAGCGATATGGCTGAAAAATTATTAAAGCAGTATACAGCTGGGGTGCACAACCTGTAGCCTGTGGGCCGGATCCAGCCATGAACATGTTTTATCTGGCCCTCAGGGCAGATTTAAACAACACAGAAATCTGGCCTGTGAACAGTAATTATATTAAAGAAATTAGTGTTTGTGACCCTTGAGATCATTTTGATGTGAAGGAAAATTCCCTTTCAATGAGGCATTAAACATCTAAATGGGTCAGACCTCTGAGAAGTTAAATGACATGTTTCTGATTTTTAATCTGGTGAGGCAAATTACTTTTTCTGCAGATTACTAATTTTTTCCAGACTGAAGCTGTATTGATAACTTGCTGTGCCAAAGAGAAGATACCAGCAGATCTTTATATAAGCATGTAGTTATTTTGAATAAGGTGAATTTGTCAAGTTAATGTTTGAAATGAGCACTTTAAGTGTCTCAGCATATTCTGACCAACTTTGACACAATGCATGATGTTACAATCTATTTATAAAACAGATAACATTGAGACAACAACTGATTGACTGAAGCCTACTTGGGTAATGACCTAGAAATGTTCAGATACTTTTGGCTAATGAGCCATCTTCTTTTTTATGTGTAGCTCACAATAATTGAGGTTTGACCTTATCTGGATTATTTAATATGAAAGTTAGTGAAAATTGAGATAATTGGTATTCTTCTTTCAGATGTAGGTGACTGTCATTTTTCAGGTGAAAATTAGTTACAAACTTATTGAAATATCTGCTGGTGTCTTTACTTTGTTGTGACAGCATATTAATAAAGTTGGTGTCTTTACTTTGGTGTGACAGTGTATTAATAAAGCTGGTGTCTATTTTGGTGTGACAGTTTATTAATAAAGCTGGTGTCTTTACTTTGGTGTGACAGTGTATTAATAAAGTTGGTGTCTTTACTTTGGTGTGACAGTGTATTAATAAAGCTGTTGTCATTACTTTGGTGTGACTGTGTTAATAAAGCTGGTGTCTTTGGTGTGACAGTGTATTAATAAAGCTGGTGTCTTTACTTTGGTGTGACAGTGTATTAATAAAGCTGGTGTCTTTACTTTGGTGTGGCAGTGCAGTAATACAGCTGAATTGTCCTATAATTACCGATGATTTGGGGCAAGCATAGAAGTATTTGTCCAGATGAAAATCATAACATGTTGACATTCTCTGTTCTTCTGCCATATATAACACATAAATATATTATAGCTCTTTGAAAAGGAAACTTATGACATCTCAGTTACTGAAAGGTTTCTCCATAAACATGACTACCACTAAGAAATCAATGGCTATGTTTGCAGTTACAAACCTTGTCCTATTGGAACGTATTATTTTGGTAGCTTTTACCGATTTTAGCATCCAGCTTGCATCAGGTACCTGTGGATTTTTAGTAAAAGTGTAAGCAGTGTAGTCAAGAAGTGTAAGCAGTGTAGTCAAGAAGTGTACTGTGGAGTCAAGTGCAAGCAGTGTAGTCAGGAAGTGTAAGCAGTGTAGTCAAAAAGTGTAAGCAGTGTAGTCAAGAAGTGTACTGTGTAGTCAAGAAGTGTAAGCATTGTAGTCAAGAAGTGTAAGCAGTGTAGTCAAGAAGTGTACTGTGTAGTCAAGAAGTGTAAGCATTGTAGTCAAGAAGTGTACTGTGTAGTCAAGAAGTGTACTGTGTAGTCAAGAAGTGTAAGCATTGTAGTCAAGAAGTGTAAGCATTGTAGTCAAGAAGTGTACTGTGTAGTCAAGAAGTGTACTGTGTAGTCAAGAAGTGTAAGCATTGTAGTCAAGAAGTGTAAGCAGTGTAGTCAAGAAGTGTACTGTGTAGTCAAGAAGTGTAAGCAGTGTAGTCAAGAAGTGTACTGTGTAGTCAAGAAGTGTAAGCAGTGTAGTCAAGAAGTGTACTGTGTAGTCAAGAAGTTTAAGCTGTGTAGTCAAGAAGTGTAAGCAGTATAGTCAAGAAGTGTACTGTGTAGACTATAATGAGGACAGAGACAAGTGACGAATACAACTCACTTGTCCCAGGGACGAGCGTTTGGAATTTTTTTCATAAGCCCTGCTTACATGTTAGAATACTTATTATAATGCTGTATATGGGAACCATAGAGAATCCCGCCTTATAGTGAGAATGTTTTATAATGAAGTCGAGTCATACCTGTCCTAACAGTCACCTTTACACAGTGGGCGCCTTTTAAAAATGGCAAATAGAATACAGGGCTGTATGTAATACTGTATATAGTAGATGTGTATTGGAATACTGGGCTATACAGAATATCTGTGTATTATAGATAAGTATTGGAATGCTTATAGGTTACTGCATTTGTATGGGAAAATATAAACAAATTTTTCGGATGCAAATACTGCATGACCTTGGGAGTGCAGTATATCCGTCCAACAAAACGAGTTCATATTTTCCCATGCTAATGCAGTAACCTTTTTATTATATGCTAATTTTCTTATTCTACCTAATGCTTAATTATGCTAACAAAATACACTACAAGAACCAAAGTAACTGAATGTATGCTGTATTCCAAACTAAATACACAAGCACAGATTCACCATTACACAACAACAACATTATTACTGCACACATAAATCTGTCCAGATAAATTTGAACTTAGTCACGTGTTCTACATAACTTTTGAAAGAAAATTGCATGTCTGGTTAAAATTGAAATTTGGAGTCATATTGTGAGTGAATGCTCATTGCAACAACTTTCCCATCTGATCTGAAATGAATAGATTTATATGTAACAGTTCCACATGAAATACATCGGATTGAAGAAGCAAGGGAGAAGCATGTTGACATTTGCAGATTTGTTTCTGTTTCTGTCATTGAATGTTTGAAATCATAATGTGGGAAAGATATGAAGTCTTACAATTGCAATTATGAAAAAGACGCTATGGAATTTAATGCTTATTTCATTTTGAGTGCAGTAAGGAGGATGTAATTGCACTTATATTCGAAATTACAGTACAATTTCAAAATGCGTAATCAAGATTGAGAACCTATGACATGGCTCATGTAATTCGGATTTGCAGAACTAAAAAAGTACATTTTGAGGAATTTCGGGATGTAAAACTAAGTATGTTTTTTTGCCATTCTTACTACCAGCTAAAGAAGACAGTTTATCCCTAGCCAGTTGTATGTTTTTTGTAAGGACCCTTTCTAGCATCAACTGTATAAGCTAGCCTAAATCCAAAACATTGTATTAAAAAAAAGTTAACATGGAATAATTACTGATGCATGAACTATTTTTTTATTTTTGGTCATAATGGTTGTTCCAAGCGTTTGAATTTGCCCAGTGAAATCTGGTTTCTAATGGTGGACAGTGATGATACGCTCCGATGCATTTTTTAAAAACACAATTTTAGAAAAATGAAAACAAACTTATTCTCTGTTATTTATCAACTCTTTATTTATAATCCTCTTCTTTTTAAAGAAAAGAATTTATATATTTTTTATTGTTGTGTCTTTTATTTCACATGGACAAAAAATTGGTTATGATCACTGTAGTATGAATTTATTTTCTGCACAATGATTAATGTTTATATTACATTCTGGTTTTACTTCAGGAAGTATATTAGCCTGGCCCACAGTCTGGGGTTAAAGGTTATCCTCAGACCCGGACCTTACATCTGCTCGGAGTGGGATTTTGGAGGGTTGCCAGCGTAAGTTCATAATAAACAGTATTTAATTTAAAAACAAATTTATTTACAAGTATAATACATTTATTGACAGGTAAAATACAAGGATTTGATTTATAAGACATAACTACACGAAAAATAAGTTTTATCTACATTTTAACTCATCTGGTCATAGTGGCTGCCACAGCAGCCATGTTGTAAATCTTGTTATCGCTACTCATCAGTAAATGGTTGTATCAACATGAGTTTTCACTATGATATTTTTACAGTGCCTAGGTAGTCCTGAATGAAAGGAAAATCTAATTGATATGGGGATTTCACCAGAAGACTTCAAGTAATTTCTAGTTGGTTTCTAAATGGAAATGAAGACAATCTGACATCCAATATCAGAGTTTATCATTAGATTTAAAGTTGGAGAGTGAGTTACCAAAGTAGGTGATGGGTTTGGGGGAACCTTCCTCAATGCAGTTTTTAAAAAAAGTATCCAGTCGTAAAGTAAATGTTGCCAGAAAAATCACCCAACTCCCAGGAAAAGCCATGCAGTATCGTCACCATGGCAGCCAGCTTTAAAATCAATTAATCGCTACTCTTTCTGATTAGAAGTTCATATTGACATGGCCAATAGGCTTATTATGATGTCTAGTTGACATGGCCAATAGGCTTATCATGATGTCTAGATGACATGGCCAATAGGCTTATCATGATGTCTAGTTGACATGGCCAATAGGCTTATCATGATGTCTAGTTGACATGGCCAGTAGGCTTATCATGATGTTTAGTTGACTTGGCCAATAGGCTTATCATGATGTCTATTTGACAAGGCCAATAGGCTTATCATGATGTCTAGTTGGTTTATAATGAAAATGGTGTCGCTCTGATCTCAAATATGTTCATCTTAAAAATCTTGTTACTGCTGCTCCTTCTGAATGGATAATCAAATCAACACCAGGTTTTTGTTGACTTACTTTTTATGTTGGTCATCTTTAAAATGGTTTCTACTGATGTTCAGTATGGCCAGGAGTATATGTGCATGTGTGATTTAAATATTTAACATAGCTTTAACAGTCACTTTTATCTCGGTAGCATCATGTCCCACCCAGTCACATTATCCTGACACCAGGCTGACCATTTCAAATACTAACTGCTTAATGCAGATCCCATATGAGGCAACTGCGAGTACTATTTGTATAAATCTTTGGTATGACTCAGCCAGGGTTCGAACCCACAACTATCCACATCTGAGGTGTATGCTCTAATCCAGAGGTGGGCAAACTTTCCAGTGCAAGTGCCGCATACACAAATTTACACTTTGTCATGGGCCACATAGTTCATTAAGTAAAATAATTAGTATTTGAAATAGCAAAATCAAAAGGTTTTTCTAAATACAGTGTTTCCCTTTACGCACATTTATGCGTCAGGGACGCACGCTGCAGAAAATTGACGTACACATTTTGTTTCCATGCGTTTGTTTGATGCAAAGGATTTTAATAATGTGATCAGGATTTATTTAATACCCAATGCATTGGACGAGGGATGGCATCATATATACTTCAAGCATAGGCACTGACTGGTTCCCTGTTTTGTTTCTTCCTTGCCTTGCGCTCCTCTATTCGTATAGCAGAGTGCAACACAGGGAACATTCGAAACAATGAACCAGACTAGCATAGGCAATATTATGCCAGAGTAGCTTCCCCTAATCTCGCAAGCTCTCACGTGATATCCATCGAGCTCAGCAAGCTATCATCTAGATGTTTAATCTCAATTCTTGTTGCACTAGAAAGTGATCTCCAGATTAAAACGACTAAAAATCATTAGCGAAGAAAGTGAAAGAACCAGAACACAGAAGAGTAACTGTTGATCTAACTTTAATGAAAAAAGGAGAAAATAATACTCTTGACTGGAATACGGTATTCATACATTAGGATTACCGGTGTGACATATGATCACGTAATTGCGAAGACTGCAAAAGTGAATAAGCTATTCGTGACAAGGTTTTAGAATTTAAAAAATCTGCCCTCGTTCACCACAAGATATCTGGAGAACACATTATAACCCAAGACATTCTTTCACAACAAAGAAATCAGAAAACTTGCATAGACTAATGCGTTATTTGGATTACAAAATCAGCGGGTCATTGCAGATTTTGTTGTTTTTTAACTTTGCTGCAATAAAAGATAGATCTTAAAGTTCAAGTGTAACTTATTAGAATGAAGATGAATCATTATCCTCCTTGATATTAGGATAAATATATTCTAGGACGAAGTACAATGAAACCAATGATAGTACACATTTTATGAAAGGCAGTAATTTGACTGGCATTTTGTTTAAAAGATTTATTTGGTTTTTTGTATTGGCATGTATGTACTCTGTTGGGCTATAATATCGCTTCATAATGATTATAAGGAGACTGTTAAAAGTACGACTTTAAAACAAAAATGAACTAATAAAATTATTCTTTGAATGGACAAAGCATTTGTGTGTTAATGGTGCATGTTGGTTTATTTGTATGTTTAGAGAGAGAGAGAGAGTATGTTGTGCAAGTTGCAGTATTCTATTTTAAGCTGAAAAAGTACAAGTCATATAAAAATTTGTCAGTACATTTTTGACCCCCACATTTTTTATTTGACCCCCAGTTCTGACACCAAGGCGTTTTTTTACCCTCAATTTTACACCCCGGGGGGATACACAGTAAATAACATCATAATTAATTTTCAGTCGTTAATATGTTGTTAATATTTGAAAACTTAAACTTCGAAAGAAGCACATTTATTTGATAAACAGAGAAACATAAACAGAGTCAGTGCAAATGATGACTTGTTCCTAGGCCGCATGAAAACCCTTGGTGGGCCGCATGAAAGGCCTTGGTGGGCCACATCCAGCCCATGGGCCGTAGTTTGCCCACCCCTGCTCTAACCATTTTGGCCACTGGAGTGGTGTACTCCAGAAAAATGCGAGGTCATATGAGCATCTGGATTTTCCTAAAAGACTTTTTTTGACATCTAGTTGGTCTTAAATCCACATAGTGCAACCTAGATATCCAGTATGGCCACCACAGTCACCATCTTGAAAATCTTATTATCACTTCTTTTCTTGGATGAATGTTAAAGTCACCATGGATTTTTCACGTAAAGACTTCTTATGATGTCTGGTTTGTCCTGATGAATAATCTGACCTCCATTATGTGGTTATCTGGATAGTTTTATTGTTGTTACTTCTCTGGATGGATGGCTATATTAAAATTGTGCTTTCACTTAAAGGCTAAATTGAAGTGGTGCATATGATATCGAATATGACCACCATGGTAGCCATTTTGAAAATTTTATTGTTACTTCTTGCAAACAGAAAGTCATATCAGCATGGGGGTTTACCAGAAGACTTCTTATAATGTCTTGTCGGTCCTAAATTAACATGGTGATGGTCTGATTTCCAGTAATGCCATTATGGTGATGGTCTGATTTCTAGTAATGCCATTATGATGATGGTCTGATTTCCAGTAATGCCCTTATGATGATAGTCTGAATTCCAGTAATGCCATTATGATGATAGTCTGAATTTCAGTAATGCCATTATGATGATGGTCTGATTTCCAGTAATGCCATTATAGTTATGGTCTGAATTCCAGTAATGCCATTATAGTGATGGTCTGAATTCCAGTAATGCCATTATGATGATGGTCTGATTTCCAGTACTGCCATTATGGTGATGGTCTGAATTCCAGTAATGCCATTATCATGATGGTCTGATTTCCAGTACTGCCATTATGGTGATGGTCTGATTTACAGTAATGCCATTATGGTGATGGTCTGATTTCCAGTAATTCCATTATGGTGGCAATCTTTAAACGTTGCAACTCTTTTAAATGGAAAATCATTTTGAAATATGGTTTTCACCAGACTATTTCTTACAGTGTTTAGGACCAAATGGATTTTGTATGGGTGTGACAAAAATACATGTAGACATTTTAAGGACCATGTGGATTATGTGTGGGTGTGATTGTCTAAAGATGATAGACATAAAGATATACAGATTTTTTAAGGACCATGTGGATTATGTATGGGTGTTGTATTATCAAGGATAGACAAAAAGACATGCAGACATTTAAGGACCATGTGGATTATGTATGGGTGTTGTATTATCAAGGATAGACAAAAAGACATGCAGACATTTAAGGACCATGTGGATTATGTATGAGTGTTGTATTATCAAGGATAGACAAAAAGACATGCAGACATTTAAGGACCATGTAGATTATGTATGAGTGTTGTATTATCAAGGATAGACAAAAAGCCATGCAGACATTTAAGGACCATGTGGATTATGTATGGGTGTTGTATTATCAAGGATAGACAAAAAGACATGCAGACATTTAAGGACCATGTGGATTATATATGGGTGTTGTATTATCAAGGATAGACAAAAAGACATGCAGACATTTAAGGACCATGTGGATTATGTATGAGTGTTGTATTATCAAGGATAGACAAAAAGACACGCAGACATTTAAGGACCATGTGGATTATGTATGGGTGTTGTATTTTCAAGGATAGACAAAAAGACATGCAGACATTTAAGGACCATGTGGATTATGTGTTGTTTAGTTGTACTAGTATAAATAGAGTCATACAGACAGCTTGAGGACCATGTTATAGAAAGATTACATTGAACTGTAATGAAAATGACTGAGTTTTAAAATGTTTGATTGCTACAAGGCACATGACAAACCCAGATTTAATATATGCAACAGCCATTGCTACAAGGCACATGACAAACCCAAATTTGACATATGCAACAGCCATTGCTACAAGGCACGTGACAACCCAAATTTGACATATACAACAGCCATTGCTACAAGGCACATAACAAACCCAGATTTAACAATTGCAACAGCCATTGCTACAAGGCATATGACAAACTCAGATTTAACAATTGCAACAGCCATTGCTACAAGGCATATGACAGATCTAAATTTAACGTAAGCAACAGCCATTGCTACAAGGCACGTAACAAACCCAGATTTAACATATGCAACAGCCATTGCTACAAGGCACATGACAAACCCAGATTTAACATATGCAACAGCCATTGCTACAAGGCACATGACAAACCCAAATTTGACATATGCAACAGCCATTGCTACAAAGCACATGACAAACCCAAATTTGACATATGCAACAGCCATTGCTACAAGGCAAGTGACAAACCCAAATGTATCATATGCAAGAGCCATTGCTACAAGGCACATGACAACCCCAGATTTAATATAAGCAACAGCCATTGCTACAAGGCACATGACAAACCCAGATTTAACATATGCAATAGCCATTGCTACAAGGCACATGACAAACCCAGATTTAACATAAGCAACAGCCATTGCTACAAGGCACATGACAAACCCAGATTTAACATAAGCAACAGCCATTGCTACAAGGCACATGACAAACCCAGATTTAACATAAGCAACAGCCATTGCTACAAGGCACATGACAAACCCAGATTTAACATAAGCAACAGCCATTGCTACAAGGCACATGACAAATCCAGATTTAACATGTGCAAGAGCCATTGCTACAAGGCACATGACAAACCCAGATTTAACATATGCAACAGCCATTGCGACAAGGCACATGACAAACCCAAATTTAACATATGCAATATATATGATAATTTCCTTTCAGTTGGCTGTTGAAAGACCCACATATGAAGGTCAGAAGTAATTACCCTGGCTATATGCAAGCTGTTGAGAGATTCTTTAATAAACTTCTTCCTCTTGTAGCAGACCAACAGGTAAGTGGAATGAAGGAGTTTCTAAAATATTTTATTGATTGTAAATTAATTTATGAGATATCCTTCGATATTTTTCAAACTTATGAATTAACAGTTCATTAAACCCAGTTCCTTGTATACCTGTTGACAGGGTTTGGTACAGCATTGATAATGCTTTGGTCCAATTGCTCTGTATTCCTATATTCATGGTTTGGTAGAACATTAATAACACTTTGGTCCAACATGACTTGGTAGAACATTAATAATGCTTTGGTCCCATTACTTTGTATACATGGTTTGTTAGAACATTAATAATGCTTTGGTCCCATTACTTTGTATACATGGTTTGTTAGAACATTAATAATGCTTTGGTCCCATTACTTTGTATACATGGTTTGTTAGAACATTAATAATGCTTTGGTCCCATTACTTTGTATACATGGTTTGTTAGAACATTAATAATGCTTTGGTCCCTTTGCTCTGTAAACAGGGTTTGGTGGAGCATTGATAATCCTTCGGTCCAATACCTTTGTCTACTTCTTGACACAGCTTGGAAGAACATTAATGATCCTTTGGTCCAATACCTTTATATACCTATAGACAGGGCTTGGTAGAACATTAATAATCCTTTGGTCCAATACCTTTATATACCTATAGACAGGGCTAGGTCTCATGGATTTTGAGAGGAGGATCAATGTGTAAGGTCATTACACATAATATAACTGAAGAGGTTGCTTCCTTGCTCAGGATAATTCATGATTATTAATAATTTCCCATACGCTGAGCATAATTATCTTAATCTTAAGAATTCATAATTTTTGGCAATACCACACTGCCTTCATTAGCGACTAATGTTGATCATGTGACTTATAATGATCACATGATACAAGGAAACTGGTGTCCATGGGTGCTAATTCAAGCCCCTTGCCCGTGTTTATTTTTTGGCCTCTGTTATCAAATTTTGATCACCTCCTTCACCTTGTTTTTCCATATTTTGTCCTCTGATGTGAACACCTTGGTCTAATTGGGAATGATGTAATAATGTCCCATATTACTACAATGTTCATGTACGGCAGATGAATCTCTACTGATGAATTCCTTAATTCATGTTTATAACACTTACTTTCTCTGATGTAGTCATTCTCACAATCATTACACTTGATATAATATACCAAACCACATTTGGGAATTTCAGTCATTCCCAATCAGACCAGTACTAGCTATGCTGATATTTTCCAAGACAGCAAGTGCTGAACCTTGAGATATTTTGTTAGCCAGTCTTGAACCTTCTTCACTTTAGTCCCAGCATCATCACAGATTACACCCAGTGTAGCTGGCACTATGTATGGTGATCAGCCTTCCTGACATACCCAATTCATAATGAATGAATGAAATTTACCCTGTCCAGCACCTAGCCACAGTACTTACAGCCTGACCGCTCCAGTGGCCTAGTGGTTAGAGCATCCGCCTCATATGCGAGAAGTTATGGTTTCGATCCCCGGCTGAGTCATACCAAAGACTTACAAAAATGGTACTAACAGCTGCCTTGCTTGGTGATCAGTATTAAGAGGTTAGTGTTAGGACTGGTCAGTCTGGTGTCAGGATAATGTGGCTGGGAGGGACATCATGCTACATGTCTGCAGCATGATGCCCCAGTGCTAGACATCACTATAAACTGCCACATTGCAGACATCGAAGCGATATGACTGAAAAATTGTTAAAGCTATGTTAAAAATCCAAATCTCACCCACACACTTATAGCCTGACTTTGCCATGTTTACACATTGTTATGCAAGTGATTGACCTACCTGCAATATTTATTACTGGACAAGGAATTGAATATTCACTGGCACCAGTGCTTTAAATCATCAGTCCCAGCTCCTCTATGGCTAATGCATGTTACCAGGGATTTTCCATTCCAAAAATATGGTGTAGATTTCAGACCATTGACAGTTCTTTGAGCTAATGCATGGAGATTACTGGCTTACAACATAGGAGATTCTCAGCTTAGTTGATTGTGCTCACAACCTTTCTTTTCTATTTATGTCCTCCCTTCCATCTTGGAAGGCTTATCTTTCACTCCACAGCTCTGACAATGATGAGAATTTCAAGCCCCTGTATTCTTCTTGATCCAGTGATGGCCAAGAAACATTCATCCTTCTTTGCCTTCCTTGAAGTCTTCCAGCAGCTGTCCCATCATGCTTTGTCTATGTCCTTAAGAATTTTCACATCTGTTGATATTTTAACAAATAAAGACAAACAGTCCTTCTGTACAACTGCAGCAGTCAGGTTATTGATATGTTGCACAGATACATTAGGCAACTTTAAGACCCTAGTGATGACTGGTCTTTCTTTTCACAATGATGGTTCCCACCCAGGTTCATAAAGCTGGCAAAGGTGCCATGCAGTCACCTATTTCCAGATTGCTGATTCCATATACCGACTGAACATATATAAATTGACATGTTCTATATATTTGGCCAGATATATGTAATGAAAATTCCAAAAACAAGCTTGACAACATTAAACCAGTTTAATAATTGGAGAGTGACATCACTTACATATAACAAATTGCATGAATGGGGTTGTATTGTGTTGATTGGGTATTGTATTGAGGTTGTATTATGTTGATTGGGCATCGTGTTGGTTGGGTATTGTGTTGATTGATTGTGTTGAGTGAGTATTGTTTTGATTGGATATTGTGTTGATTTGGTATTGTGCTGATTGGGTATTGTGTTGATTGAGTATTGTGCTTATTGGATATTGTGTTGATTGGATATTGTATTGATTGAGTATTGTACAGATTGGATATTGTGCTGATTGGGTATTGTGTTGAGTATTGTATTGATGTTGTATTGTGTTGATTGGGTATTATGTTGATTGGGTATTGTGTTGAGTATTGTAATGATGTTGTATTGTGTTGATTGGATATTGTGTTGATTGAGTATTGTACAGATTGGATATTGTGTTGATTTGGTATTGTGCTGATTGGATATTGTGTTGAGTATTGTATTGATGTTGTATAGTGTTGATTGGATATTGTGTTGATTGGGTATTGTGCTGTTTGGGTATTGTGTTGATTGGGTATTGTGCAGACTGGATATTGTGTTGATTGGGTATTGTGCTGATTGGATATTGTGTTGATTGGGTATTGTGCTTATTGTGCAGATTGGGTATTGTGTTGATTGGGTTTTTTGCAGAATAGATATTGTGTTAATTGGGTATTGTGCTGAACGGATATTGTGTTGATTGGGTATTGTGCAGATTGGATATTGTGCTGATTGGGTATTGTGTTGACTGGGTATTGTGCTGAATGGATATTGTGTTGATTGGGTATTGTGCAGATTGGGTATTGTGCAGATTGGGTATTGTGCTTATTGTGCAGATTGGGTATTGTGTTGATTGTTTTTTTTGCAGAATAGATATTGTGCTGATTGGTATTGTGTTGATTGGGTATTGTGCTGAATGGATATTGTGTTGATTGGGTATTATGCAGATTGGGTATTGTGCTTATTGTTATTGTGCAGATTGGGTAATGTGTTGATTGTTTTTTTTTTTCAGAATAGATATTGTGCTGATTGGTATTGTGTTGATTGGCTATTGTGCTGATTGGATATTGTGTTGATGGGCTATTGTGCAGATTGGGTATTGTGCTTATTTTGCAGATTGGGTATTGTGTTGATTGGGTTTTTTGCAGAATAGATATTGTGCTGATTGGTATTGTGTTGATTGGGTATTGTGCTGAATGGATATTGTGTTGATTGGGTATTGTGCAGATTGGGTATTGTGCTTATTGTGCAGATTGGGTATTGTGTTGATTGGTTTTTTTTGCAGAATAGATATTGTGCTGATTGGTATTGTGTTGATTGGGTATTGTGCTGATTGGATATTGTGTTGATTGGGTATTGTGCAGATTGGGTATTGTGCTTATTGTGCAGATTGGATATTGTGTTGATTGGGTTTTTTGCAGAATAGATATTGTGTTGATTGGGTATTGTGTTGATTGGGTATTGTGCTGAATGGATATTGTGTTGATTGGGTATTTTATTGATTGAGTATTGTATTGATTGGGTATTGTGTTGATTGGGTTTTTTTTTTGATTGAGTATTGTACTGATTGGGTATTGTGTTGATTGAGTATTGTATTGATGTTGTATATTGTTGATTGGGTATTGTGCTTATTGTGCAAAGTAGATATTGTGTTGATTGGGTTTTGTGCAGAATAGATATTCTGTTGATTGGGTTTTATGCAGAATAGATATTGTGTTGTTTGTGTATTGTGCAGATTGGATATTGTTGATTGGGTTCTGTGCAAAATAGATATTGTGTTGTTTTTGTATTGTGCAGATTGGATATTGTGTTGATTGGGTTTTATGCAAAATAGATATTGTGTTGATTGGGTATTGTGCAGATTGGATATTGTGTTGACTGGGTTTTGTGCAGAATAGATAATGTGTTGTTTGGGTATTGTGCAGATTGGATATTGTGTTGATTGGGTTTTGTGCAGAATAGATACTGTGTTGTTTGGGTATTGTGCAGATTGGATATTGTGTTGATTAGGTTTTGTACAGAATAGATATTGTGTTGTTTGGATATTGTGTTGATTGGATATTGTGTTGATTGGTTATTGTGCTTATTGTGCAGATTGAATATTGTCTTAATTGGGTATTGTGTTGATAGTTTTTGTGATGCTGTTGTGTTGTTGAAATGATAATACATACATAAATCTCCTCCATCTTCACTCCTGTCTTTCACAAGACTCAGTTGCTGGCTTTTTGCAGAGAGGCGTGAGCCATGAACTAAAACATTGCAGGGGTGGGTATTGTTGAAGTCCCCTTGTAAATGCATAGCACAGAAACCTTTTTGAGAGATGGAACAACTAGTTTTTAACATTATAGCTATTGGTTGATTTTTTTCTCAGTGGCAATCATTGAACAAGATAATATTAGCTTAGATTTCCCCTTTAAAAACCTCCTTTGAAAGACAAGCTTGTGAGTCAGTGTCACACACAGTTTGTGTTCTAGACATATCAGCTCAATACACACATTAAAATGACATAGCTGCCTCTGTCAGCTTGCAGAGTGAGATGCTTCCCTGCATCCACAGTTGATTAAAAATTATCACAAGACAGCCTTAGATCCCAGCCTTTGTCTTCCAGTTTCCTGTTCCATGGCCACAAGACAGCCTTAGATCCCAGCCTTTGTCTACCAGTTTCCTGTTCCATGGCCACAAGACACCCTTAGATCCCAGCCTTTGTCTTCCAACTTCCTGTTCCATGGCCACAAGACAGCCTTAGTTCCCAGCCTTTGTCCATCTTAAGTTCTCAAATGGGACTAGATAAATATGAAGGAATACAAAATGCATACTTGGTCAGGAGACTGTCCTCCAGGCCTTACTTTCCAGCAAGGACCCAGTTTCATCAAGCAAGAGATGAATGTACAATGATATAGTGACTGATTTTGGCTCAGTGTCTCTTGCAAACTTGAAATGCATACTTGATCAGGAGACTGTCCTCCAGACCTTACTTTCCAGCAAGGACCCAGTTTCCTCAAGCAAGAGATGAATTTTCAATGATATAATGACTTATTTTGGCTCAGAGTCTCTTGCCACCAGCCTCTGTCATTGCAGAAACTGATGCCACCTTTTCAAACATCCCAGTAGTGCAAGGGCATAAACACAATACCGTGGCCATCTTCCATTATCAAGGGTTCCTTTACCTCAGAAGTCCTGAAAGATGCATACAAGGCAGAGGTTATGCAGCAGAAAATGCACATTATACTATGGAAGATGGTCTTGGAAACTGCAACCCAAACTTATGGCATTTCCCTCTATTCTTCTTATAGTCTGAATAGCTATAGAAATGAATATATGGACAATTTTGAGAGTTATTTCATTTCAAATTGGCGATAAGGATGCATATGTTAGTGGATTGCATTCACTGCATAGAACATTGACAGTTGTTCTCAGGGAATCCAGTGGCTTGTTTTTTGGGCACCCTGATGTTGGCACATGAACATGACATAATTTTTCAGTGAGAAAGATCTCTTTTGGTAACTTAAATAGTCTGAATGTAGCAATATGAAATGTTATAACTTGCAGTATTTTTGAATTTACACTGAACCTTACAGTATGCAGATTGTTAAATATTTGTACTTTTGTTTTGTAGTACTCAAGAGGAGGTCCTATAATTGGAGTTCAGGTGGAGAACGAATTCGGTTCTTTCAGTAAGGAAGTGGAACACCTGAGGTTTATTAAGCAGGTAACAAAATGATTCATTTTGGTACAGATAGATATTAAGAGTATCCTAATTAGTCCCCATCAGTTTATGAACCAATTCAGAATTGGCAAAGGGAAATTCAGTGGTCCATGACACATGTATGGCACTTTGAAGATGGCCTAATATACGTAGTTGTGAATAATTTTGTGTTTTAACATGCCCATAGTTGTTCATTATTATATGATATAACAAGACCCTAGTTGTTCATTATTATGCCTTTAGCTGTGATCTGTTGCCTGTTTTTATTTATCTTTTTAGGGTAGACATTTTATATGAAACAGAAGCAGACATGCATCTAATTTCGAGTTTTTGTAATGACTTTAATTTTATCCTTACCACAACATTTTATCCTATCCTCAATTTTGTATCCACTTACAACTTTATCCAAGCTGCATGATTTTGTCAGAGCATGATTTTGTCATAGCAGCAGCACTTAATCCTGGTCACAGTGTTTTATTCTAGCCACAACCTTTTCCCTTGACACATTTTATCCTAGCCACAACCTTTTCTCTTGACACATTTTATCCTAGCCACAACCTATTCCCTTCACACATTTTATCTAGCCACAACCTTTTCCTTGACACATTTTATCCTAGCCACAACCTTTTCCTTGACACATTTTATCTTAGCTACATTTTATTCTAGCTACATTTTATTCATGATACAGCTTTTGTCCATTTTTTTTTCAAGCACAAGATTTTATTCTAACAACCTTAATTTCTTTCACAACATCCAAACCATCACATTTTATTCTAGCCACAATATGTTATCCATACCATAACATTTTATTCTAGCCACAATATGTTATACATACCATAACATTTTATTCTAGCCACAATATGTTATCCATACCATAACATTTTATTCTAGCCACAATATGTTATCCATACCATAACATTTTATTCTAGCCACAATATGTTATCCATACCATAACATTTTATTCTAGCCACAATATGTTATCCATACCATAACATTTTATTCTAGCCACAATATGTTATCCATACCATAACATTTTATTCTAGCCACAATATGTTATCCATACCATAACATTTTATTCTAGCCACAATATGTTATCCATACCATAACATTTTATTCTAGCCACAATATGTTATACATACCATAACATTTTATTCTAGCCACAATATGTTATCCATACCATAACATTTTATTCTAGCCACAATATGTTATCCATACCATAACATTTTATTCTAGCCACAATATGTTATACATACCATAACATTTTATTCTAGCCACAATATGTTATCCATACCATAACATTTTATTCTAGCCACAATATGTTATCCATACCATAACATTTTATTCTAGCCACAATATGTTATCCATACCATAACATTTTATTCTAGCCACAATATGTTATCCATACCATAACATTTTATTCTAGCCACAATATGTTATACATACCATAACATTTTATTCTAGCTACAATATGTTATCCATACCATAACATTTTATTCTAGCCACAATATGTTATCCATACCATAACATTTTATTCTAGCCACAATATGTTACACAAACCATAACATTTTATTTTAGCCACAATGTATTATCCAAACCATAACATTTTATTCTAGCCACAATATTTATCCAAACCATAACATTTTAATTTGCCATAATGTTATCCAAACCATAACATATTATTTTGCCATAATATGTTATCCAAACCATAACATTTTATCCTAGCCACAACATGTTATCCAAACCATAAAATTTTTATTCTATCCCTGACATTTTATCTGTGACATAACATTTTATCCTAGCCACAATATTTTTTTTCCATGTCACAACATTAAATCTATTTTATAACATGTCATCCTAGTCAAAAAATTGTCCCTTAACTGCAGTTTATTTTGCCTAGCTACAAATGCTTATCCTAACTTCTAATTTTGCCAAGCCACATTTTATTCTGGCTGCAACATGTATAAAGTGAAAGAAGCACACTGTGAATTCTATATTTTTCTTGGGTATCAATTTACTTGGATTTTTTTATTGCCACAAACCAAAAAATTTAAGATCTGTGTAACAAACAATGTAACAAACAGTTCTCTATGGAAATAATATGACCCATCCATCCTAATCCACAAATGTAAAGATTTAGCAAAGATAATTTAATGGAAATTACAGACCTCTTCATCCTTACCCAAAATTTAAAGATTTAACATTTAACAAAGATTTTTGAATGGAAATTACAGACCTCTTCATCCTTACCCAAAATTTAAAGATTTAACATTTAACAAAGATTTTTGAATGGAAATTACAGACCTCTTCATCCTTACCCAAAATTTAAAGATTTAACAAAGATTTTTCCATGGAGATAATAATTCCAATCCACAAATTAAAGATCTGTCTAATGACATATGGTACAGTACTCTATGAAATAGAGGATGGTTATTGTTGGCATCAGCACCTTCACATGTTAAAACATCTATATATGTTTAGACCCAGAAATGGGTAATATTATCAATTAAATGCAATTGGCAGAATGGTCTTTAAACGGGACATGTGGTCAGCCATTGGTGTTTAGACAGGGTGTGTGGCCAATCTGTCCTCTTCAAACAGAACAAGTGGCCAGCCATTTGTCTTTAAGCAGAGCATGTGACCAGCCATTAGTCTGTAAACAGGGCCTGTGACCAGTTAAATGTCCATAAACATGGCCTGTATCCACCCAGTAATCTTTATACAGGGCCAGTGGCCAGCCAGTGGTCATTATAGTACTCAGATGATGAACCCACTGACTGTATTATAGTACTCAAATGATGAACCCTCTGTCTGTATTATGGTACTCAGATTTTGAACCAACTAATCCTTTTATAGTACTCAGATGATGAATCAACTGTCTGTATTATAATACTCAGATGATGAACAAACTGTATTATAGTACACAGATGATGAACCCACTGGTTGTATTATAGTACTCAGATTTTGATCCAATACTTTTATAGTACTCAGATGATGAACCCACTGACTGTATTATAGTACTCAGATTTTGAACCAACTAATATTTTTATAGTACTCAGATGATGAGCCCACTGTCTGTATTATAGTATTCAGATGATGAACCTACTCTCTGTATTATAGCACTCAGATGATGAACCCACTGTCTATTATAGTACTCATTTTATGAACCCACTGCCTGTATTATAGTACTCAGCAGATGAATCCACTGTCTGTATTATAGTAGTCATATGATTAACCCGTTGTCTGTATTATAGTACTCAGATGATGAACCCACCATCTGTATTATAGTGCTCAGATGACGAACCCACTGTCTGTATTATAGTACTCAGATGATGAACCAGCTGACTGTATTATAATACACAGATGATGAACTCACTGTCAGATGATGAACCCACTGACTTTATTATTGTACTCAGATAATGAACCTACTGACTTATTATAGTCCTCAGACTTTGAACTCGCTATGACTATTATATTACTCAAATGATGAATCTACTGTCTGTATTATAGTACTCAGATGATGAACCAGCCGACTGTATTATAGTACACAGATGATGAACCCATTGACTCAGAATAATTTATTTGCTGAGCATGCACTAGTTGATAATGAGAAATAGGTATTAATTTTTCATGAATAATTGTAGGCAATTTTAAGATGTGTGTGTTTGAAAGTTATTAGAAACTCATCAACATTGAACATAATAGTACATTTCCCAGGCAAGAAATGTACATGTAGTGTTCTGTGATAACTGTATGTAATGAATTAAAATCTTAGAGCTGCTGAATTAAGTTCATCAATTTCAATTTCACTTTTTTACAGTTGCTGATCAAGAATGGAATCACAGAGCTTCTGCTCACTTCAGATGGATGGGTACGGATGGAAGGTGGAGACAGGCTGGGTATTGCAAATGTACCATTTTACAATGGTAATTACTTGATATAAGTATTTATCCAGACTTTTTGAAGTTGTATTCATTGACTGTCCCATGTTTTTGCAAGATATTGAAGCAAAGATACAAGATAATCATGCAAGTTTCATACACAAAAATCCCAACATTTTCACAACATAAGTATTTGATCAGTCTAGTCTCAGATCCATTCTGTGAAAGTTGTGTAAAATGCATTGAACAGGCTTAAATATTTCAATCTTTGTGTGAAGTTTGGCAAAAAGAAATAATGTAAATGAAAAATTGTTTGAATTATCAACAGCTGGTAGTATTGAAATTATTGGTGTTGAATAACTAATTGTCAATAATATGGCAAGTTCTCTTCAGTATATGACTGCAGTACAGCTGGTAGTATAGAAATTATTGGTGTTGAATAACTGTCTAATTGTCAGTAATATGACAAGTTCTCTTCATTTTATGACTGCAGTACAGCTGGTAGTATTGAAATTATTGGTGTTGAATAACTGTCTAATTGTCAGTAATATGACAAGTTCTCTTCATGTTATGACTGCAGTACAGCTGGTAGTATTGAAATTATTGGTGTTGAGTAACTGTCTAATTGTCAGTAATATGACAAATTTTCTTCAGTATATGACTGCAGTACAGCTGGTAGTATATAAATTATTGGTGTTGAATAACTGTCAGTGTTAGTAATGTGACGATCTCTTCAATATATGACTGCAGTACAGCTGGTAGTATAGAAATTATTGGTGTTGAATAACTGAGTGTCAGTAATATGACAAGTTCTCTTCAGTATATGACTGCAGTACAGCTGGTAGTATAGAAATTATTGGTGTTGAATAACTGTCAGTGTCAGTAATGTGACAAGATCTCTTCAATATATGACTGCAGTACAGTTGGTAGTATAGAAATTATTGGTGTTGAATAACTGTCTGAGTGTCAGTAATGTGAGAAGTTCTCATCAGTATATGACTGCAGTACAGCTCTCATTCTGTAATTTGATTTCCCAAAGTTCATAACAGGTTGACACAGAAAGAAAGTATGAAACCAGTTGTAATAGTCACTACAGTATTCCCCCTCTTATAAGGCCACCCCTATTGCAGCAGGGAAGTGTCTTTATAATGAGGGTGGCCTTTCTAGAGGGGGATGACAAATGCGAATAGTAAATACATATAAAGAAAGTCACAAGTACATTTAAGTCTAAAACATTTAATATTTTCATTAAAAAATCACATGCATGTTGTGAAATAAATGTAAAACAAACTGTTTCATTGTTTTCAAAAGAATGTTATGAATAACCATTGATATAGTTTTAAAACTGTCTTTATAATTATGTTACAGATCACATCATCTGTCACTTTTTTGATAACAGTTTAAAAACCAAACCAGTCTCGTCACAATTAAAAATATCCTTGCTGTCGTATCCCATGCATGTATTATTTAGTCTTTTGTTCCAATCTTCAACAACTTCATTATTAACATCAGCTGATTCTCCACTAAGGACAGAACACTTAATATTGTGTTGCACTTGAAATCTGTGCAACCATCCATTACTTGCGGTAAAGTCGTCATATCCCAATTCAACTGACAAAATTGTTCCTTTTTCTTGTCATTCAATTCAGGATACAAACATATCCTAGCTCAAACAATCTTCCTTTCTCCATCCATTGCACCTTCCCACTTCTGCAGAATTGTTTCCTTATCTTTCACGATATCGTTATCTGAGTCTTTCCGACATTAGTTTTCTGCAAGGATCTTCGACCCCCCCCCACCTCTCCGTCAGTTGAATTAATTTCACTTTCTGTTCTAAACTGAGAATTTTTCTTTTCCTCGACGACGTGTTGATCTTTTTGCTGTAAGTTATTCATGTTGCCAACTACAATACTGATAAAACAATTGTTTTTGCATCTAAACAAATTGCCGTGTGTTTTAAAGGAAGTGATCTTGTCACGTGATTCGTTAGTCGCAGCCTGGTACCCTATTGTTTTTATAGATTTCTTTACACTAAGTGAGAGAAGCCAATATGGCTTCAATATGTACCATTAACATCATGCAGATTTGACCTCGCAGCCGTTAGGCTTTGTAATTTTGACAATTATTGTCAGTAGTAATAGCCACTAATTATCAAAGTGAACAAGCTCAACATCTTACTAAGTGAAGCCATAAAAGGCTATCAAACCATTTTCCTGCTGACTTGTTTATTGTACATCAATGCTGCCACTTCTCAGCTGTTACTACTGTTCGATAATTGTAATCTTAACAATTATCAGAGTGACTAAACCGGACATCTTATGAAAACACAGCAGTAAGGCTAATTGGATTACATGTACTTACCCTTTTGTATGGATTCAAATTTTAATCTTTCTCAGCTTTATGGAATAAAAGTGGCTTCTCATGAGGCGTGAATGATATAATATTAACCTTAGTGGTACATGTACTTTAGTCAACACTTCCTTAGTGGAAAATCAGCTGATAATAATGAAGTTGTCGAAGATTGGAACAAAAGACTATACGATATATGCAGGGCATATGACAGCAAGGATATTTTTAATTGTGAAGAGACTGGTTTGTTTTTTAGAGTGTTACCCTCCAAAGTGACAAATGATGTGAACTGTAACATAATTATAAAGACAGTTTTAAAACTATATCAATGGTTATTCGTAACATTCTTTTGAAAATGATGAACAGTTTGTTTTATATTTATGCATGTGATATTGTAATGAAAATATTAAATGTTTTAGAATTAAGTGTACTTGTGACTTTCTTCATATGTATTTACTATTCGAATTTGTCATCCCCCTCTAGAAAGGCCACCCTCATTATAAGGCCACTTCTCTGCTGCAATGGGGTGGTCTTATAAGAGGGGGACCATTGTATTTGATTGACATAATTGCCGTCGTTTAATATGACCAATTTGACTGACATTGTTTGCCATTGTTTAACGAGACTTGTCAATACTACATTAAAAAGTTCAGATCAGTTAAAAGTAGCTGAAATTCTTTGACCTATGTATGTCTGTTTACAAAATGTACGTCATTTTCATGTTATATTTTTTTCATGAGATTTAACTGGAATTTTTGTTTATGTGTCTGCATTAGAATCCATGCCCAGTCTGAATTTTAAGGAGCTCATAAAGGGGCAGCAAGCAGTGGCCCAGCTACGCAAGATTAGCTCGGAGTTTCCCATTTTGGTGATGGAATTTTGGACAGGATGGTTTGATCATTGGGGAAACAGGCACTCTGTCTCTTCCGTGAAAGGTAACATGATGAAAATGATTTAATCGTAGCTGTAATTTGCTTTTTAAGTAGGTTGTTAGCACATGAAGAGACTGTAACAATATTATTATCACTTCATCATAATATCAGTTGAATTCGGAAATTAACTTGGTTAGTGGTCTGACAGGTCTGAAAGGTTGTAAAATTTGAGCATGGGTTTGTACTTTGACTCAAAATTTGTACTGACTGCTATTTGTGTGTGTGTGTATATATATATATATATATAGAGAGAGAGAGAGAGAGAGAGAGAGAGAGAGAGAGAGATTGATATTTACAGCTTTGAATTTCTTAGATATACACAAAATAAGAAAAGTTTTTTTAATACAGAAATCCATGTTGGCTAAAGTTTTGTTTGAAACATTTTGGATGTTTGACCCTATAAAATGTTCAGTATGCTCTATTATTTGAATTAGAATAATGTCAGTGTCTTAGTTATAATGTGGACACCTCTTTGAAATGGAATAATGTCAGTATTTTAGTTATAATGTGGACACCTCTTTGAAATGGAATAATGTCAGTATCTTAGTTATAATGTGGACACCTCTTTGAAATGGAATAATGTCAGTATCTTAGTTATAATGTGGACACCTCTTTGAAATGGAATAATGTCAGTATCTTAGTTATAATGTGGACACCTCTTTGAAATGGAATAATGTCAGTATCTTAGTTATAATGTGGACAGCTCTTTGAAATGGAATAATGTCAGTATCTTAGTTATAATGTGGACACCTGTTTGAAATGGAATAATGTCAGTATCTTAGTTATAATGTGGACACCTCTTTGAAATGGAATAATGTCAGTATGTTAGTTATAATGTGGACACCTCTTTGAAATGGAATAATGTCATTATCTTAGTTATAATGTGGACACCTCTTTGAAATGGAATAATGTCCGTATCTTAGTTATAATGTGGACACCTCTTTGAAATGGAATAATGTCAGTATCTTAGTTATAATGTGGACACCTCTTTGAAATGGAATAATGTCAGTATCTTAGTTATAATGTGGACACCTCTTTGAAATGGAATAATGTCAGTATCTTAGTTATAATGTGGACACCTCTTTGAAATGGAATAATGTCAGTATCTTAGTTATAATGTGGACAGCTCTTTGAAATGGAATAATGTCAGTATCTTAGTTATAATGTGGACACCTCTTTGAAATGGAATAATGTCAGTATCTTAGTTATAATGTGGACACCTCTTTGAAATGGAATAATGTCAGTATGTTAGTTATAATGTGGACACCTCTTTGAAATGGAATAATGTCATTATCTTAGTTATAATGTGGACACCTGTTTGAAATGGAATAATGTCAGTATCTTAGTTATAATGTGGACACCTGTTTGAAATGGAATAATGTCAGTATCTTAGTTATAATGTGGACACCTGTTTGAAATGGAATAATGTCAGTATCTTAGTTATAATGTGGACACCTGTTTGAAATGGAATAATGTCAGTATCTTAGTTATAATGTGGACACCTGTTTGAAATGGAATAATGTCAGTATCTTAGTTATAATGTGGACACCTGTTTGAAATGGAATAATGTCAGTATCTTAGTTATAATGTGGACACCTGTTTGAAATGGAATAATGTCAGTATCTTAGTTATAATGTGGACACCTGTTTGAAATGGAATAATGTCAGTATCTTAGTTATAATGTGGACACCTGTTTGAAATGGAATAATGTCAGTATCTTAGTTATAATGTGGACACCTGTTTGAAATGGAATAATGTCAGTATGTTAGTTATAATGTGGACACCTGTTTGAAATGGAATAATGTCAGTATGTTAGTTATAATGTGGACACCTGTTTGAAATGGAATAATGTCAGTATGTTAGTTATAATGTGGACACCTGTTTGAAATGGAATAATGTCAGTATGTTAGTTATAATGTGGACACCTGTTTGAAATGGAATAATGTCAGTATGTTAGTTATAATGTGGACACCTTTTTGAAATGGAATAATGTCAGTATGTTAGTTATAATGTGGACACCTGTTTGAAATGGAATAATGTCAGTATGTTAGTTATAATATGGACACCTCTTTGAAATGGAATAATGTCAGTATCTTAGTTATAATGTGGACACCTGTTTGAAATGGAATAATGTCAGTATCTTAGTTATAATGTGGACACCTGTTTGAAATGGAATAATGTCAGTATCTTAGTTATAATGTGGACACCTCTTGGAAATGGAATAATGTCAGTATCTTAGTTATAATGTGGACACCTCTTGGAAATGGAATAATGTCAGTATCTTAGTTATAATGTGGACACCTCTTGGAAATGGAATAATGTCAGTATCTTAGTTATAATGTGGACACCTCTTTGAAATGGAATAATGTCAGTATCTTAGTTATAATGTGGACACCTCTTTGAAATGGAATAATGTCAGTATCTTAGTTATAATGTGGACACCTCTTTGAAATGGAATAATGTCAGTATCTTAGTTATAATGTGGACACCTCCTTGAAATGGAATAATGTCAGTATCTTAGTTATAATGTGGACACCTCCTTGAAATGGAATAATGTCAGTATCTTAGTTATAATGTGGACACCTCCTTGAAATGGAATAATGTCAGTATGTTAGTTATAATGTGGACACCTCTTTGAAATGGAATAATGTCAGTATCTTAGTTATAATGTGGACACCTCTTTGAAATGGAATAATGTCCGTATCTTAGTTATAATGTGGACACCTCTTTGAAATGGAATAATGTCCGTATCTTAGTTATAATGTGGACACCTCTTTGAAATGGAATAATGTCAGTATCTTAGTTATAATGTGGACACCTCTTTGAAATGGAATAATGTCAACACCTATGTTATGATATGGACATATGTCAGAAATGGATTTTTTTTATACAGCTTACAATGCTTTAGTTTGATGTTCATAAAAATCATTAAATTTTATTCCTATAAATATAATAAGTGCATGACTGATTTTAATTTTGTCCATTTAATAAAGATTGAGATTAATTTTATCTTGATCTTCTTGCTAAAGAATGTAACCTTATCCATTATATTTTATTAGAATACAATGAGGTACAAAAGAGATTTCTATAATTAACTTAATCTTTGGAAAATATGTTCTGACGGTACAGAAAAATAAAAGTTTCATGATCCCAGAAGTTTGATATAAACTGATAGATTCATTAAGTGAAGATGGACTTTATCACTGAAATAACACTGCCATCCATATCTCTTTGTTTTTGTTTTCTATATAAATGTTTGGTTGAATTTAGGGATTATGCATTGAGGTGGTGTTTTATTAATATTTAAGTACTGAATTAATTATGTATCTGCAGATATCACAAGTTTATATAATATACACAGTGGATTTTTTAAATTTGCATAATTTGTTTGACCAATCAACATTTTTTGTATTGTTAGCATTCTGACCCATGTATAAAGTCAGCTGTTGACAGAGGTTTACACTGTGACCCATGTTTAAAGTCAGCTGTTGACAGAGGTTTACACTGTGACCCATGTATAAAGTCAGCTGTTGACAGATGTTTACACTGTGACCCATGTATAAAAGACACCTGTTGACAGAGGTTTACACTGTGACCCATGTATAAAAGACACCTGTTGACACAGTTTTGCATAGTGACCCATGAATGAAGTACAGAAGTTGACAGTTTTACTGTGACACATGTAATTTAGCTGTTCAAACAATTTTACATGCAAAAAATGCAGATTGTAATACAACTTGTACAGCTATACAGAATTTAATACATCTGGTTAAAAATTTTAAACAGTTGTTATAAATTGTGTCTGTTGAGATCTCCATAGTGTTTGTTGAGCAATCTGTGATTTTCTGTTGGTATTTTAGAATATGCAGAAACCCTGATGTGGATTCTGTCATCAGGTGCTTCCGTTAGCCTGTACATGTTTCATGGAGGCACAAACTTTGGGTTTATGGCAGGAGCTAACTGGTCCCCAGGAACTAACTATAAGCCTGATGTAACTAGTTATGGTAAGTTGCAGCAAAGGAATATTACAAAGATTTTGTAAACTGACATATATGCACTTCAACAATTTTTTATATACTTAGGAATGTTTATTTTTTCAAAGTTAGATAACAAAATGTGCCAGTAAACAAAAGCTACAAAGTTCTGAATTGCATCTCTGGGTGAAAGCCCCACATTAAAAGTGCCTTCCCTGGGTCCCAAATATATTTTACTGGAACAGCTGTAATATATTTTACCTGCATTTGCAACATTCATGAATATTTTACTGGTATTTACATAATTCACTAATATAGTAAGTTACCTATACTTGCATTATTTACTAATTTAATATTTTATCTGTATTTGCATAGTACATTAATATAATATTTTACATGCATTTGTCTCACACACTAATATAATATTTTACCTCTATTTTGCATTATGCATTACTATTTTACCTGTATTTGCATCATACATCATTTGCATATAATATTTTACCAATATTTCCATCATACACAAACATGATATTTTACCTGTATTTGCACCACACACTAATATAATATTTTACCAATATTTCCATCATACACTAACATGATATTTTACCTGTATTTGCATCATACACTAACATGATATTTTACCTGTATTTGCATCATACACTAACATGATATTTTACCTGTATTTGCATCATACACTAATATAATATTTTACCAATATTTGCATTATACACTAACATGATATTTTACCTGTATTTAGCTTATGTACATCACTTATTTTGTGAGTAAATTATTCAGTTTTGTATATGATATTCAAAGCGCACAAAATTCAACAGTGGATTAGTCTGATATCGATGTTGACATGTAGTCGTCAAACCTTTATTCTGACACCTTCTTACTTATGTGAATAATAATTATACTATGTCAATACCAATTAGTAAATACATTACAGTGGTCTCCCTCTAATACGGTCACCCCTTCTGCACTTGGAAAGTGGCTTTATAAAATGGGTGGCCTTTCCAGAGGGGGACTAATTTTTTTGTGAGAAGTATATGTAATGTACATAGTAAGAAAGTTACTTCAAAGCACTTAATATCTTTATTTAATATCTTCATTTAAAATGCGAGCTGATATTGTTGTCATGCACACTGCAAAAATGTCATTTAAATCTTGGTACATACTTAATTCTCTTTCCATTTTCCCACTGCTGCTAAGTAACCTTCTTATCAGTTACAACGTTGTTTATTCAAGTCTTTTCAACATAAAATTGTTTTAATCAAGTCATTTCTACATAAAATTGTTCGTAGAGTCCCCCCCTCCCCACCTTACCTGATGTCGAATAGAATAACCGACTTTCTTCTAAAATAATACATCTCCGTTTATGTGACTATGTTAATGTTTGGTAATGATTTTTTCAGATGTTACTAACTGTATGCGATTTATTTATGCAGTCAAAACGTTAGTTGAGTGGACAAAATTCCTTCTTCGTAATGGAAGCAATAAATGTGTTGTCACCTGATTTTTCGGTCTTTGTCTGGTACCCTGATCTGTTCATTGTTAATGTCTCTGTGTTTTGTGTTAGTTAATGTACAAAATCTATTTTTAGCCTATGCTGACCCTGTTATGATCTTGACAATTACGTCTGGTTGTAATCATCAAAGAGAACTCGACAGATGTGTGAAGCCCAAAACTCTGCATAACATTGTTGAGCCCATTTCCTGTAAACATCGGCTTTTATAAACAATGATATAATATTAATCTAAGTGTTACATATACTTTAGTCAACACTTTCAGTAACGGAAACTTGACATTGGGAGACAGGTATTGACGATAGAGATGATCTGATTACTTACCTTACGTCACAATATGAATTAATTATTGGTTCTGGGTACATTTGAAGAAAAATAGTGGCCTCTTGTGAGGGAACATTTTCCATTTTTGTACTAATATGCTGGCCGCTGGTTGCATTAGAGCGGTGGCTGTTCTTGAAGGGTACTTTTGAATAAAATCTTGTCGCAGCCAAGGGATTCTGGCCATAAGCAGCGGGTGGCCACTGGTTAGGGGGGCTGTTCAAGAGGGGGACTACTGTATTTGTGTTTCTCTGTGTGTTTGAATGATAGAGAACAGTTTCAGACCACCTTCATGCAGTTTTGCTCAGTATGCTGTGTTCATACATTGCTTGGTATTTAGACTTTGAAGTATTTGTCAATGAGAAAACAATTTTAATTGGTAAATATAGCATTAAAAGTTAAATGCATGATATGTTACTTCAAGTTCGGAAATCTGTATTTTAATTGTAAATATTCACATTATTTACATCCATCTGTACTCCATTCTGTTTCAATCCCAAGTTAAGGGAGTTATAAAGGATGTACAAATAGTCAGGTTTACATTTAGTCAGATTTACAAATAGTGAGTTTACGTTGAACTTATTACTTGTTGTTGTTGTTGTTGTTGTAGGGTTTAACACCATTTTTCAGCACACAATAGGTTATACATGGCAGCCAGTACTAATGGTGGAGGAAGAACCCCAGAAAACCCTGGAAAGAACCACCAACCCACGAGAAGTTACTGGCAAGCTTTCTCACATACCCACATTGACCAAATCCGAGACTCGAACCCACGCAGACAGCTTATTACTTGCGCAAGTGAAACATGATCATCATTATCAGCAGAGAAGGGGTCATTGTCAGTAATTGCATGTACATTTCCTGTTGCCCGAATTAGATGGTGTTGAGTCTCTAATCTTGTCATGCCAAACCCTGTCAGGGATTGGACGCTAAGGTCGTTGAGTACTAAGGATGTTGGTCTCTAACTTCTGTTGTGAAACTTATGAGAATAACATCTGGCATAAAAAAATCTGTCCTGTACCTTCTATATGCATTGACACAGAAAGAAAGACATCAGGCTTTCAAGAGTAACATGTGTTGGAGGATGCTGTGTTAATGAATATAAGCCTCCATTAATTGATTGGAAACAGTAGTAACTGCGTTGTCGATTTTGCCACTGAAAATGTTTGGGATAATGAAAACTGTACCATTTGCATTATGATTTACTAAATGCAGTATTGCTGTAAGTATTAGTCAGCATTTCATCCAAACGTGGAGTCATTCAGGTATGTATTACCGTAATGTATTACCAGTACTTTAATATAGTCTGTGACATCAATAGTTGAAGATTTAAATGCACAGAAAGATGATAGCTCTCATAGTAATTTCAGTTCAGTATTCATTTTATTGAAAACAACAAGTAGGTTTTCAGTTCTACTGGTCATAGACTAGATGACCTTATGGGATGACTGTTGTCCAATGCCCATCCATAATACACCTGTCCATCTGCAAGTGTTATTGCAACACCTGAACTGCCTTGAGGATTGTATGAAACTTGACTCACACATTCATCCCAAGATCAAGTTATTCCTAAATGAAAATTGTGCTGCACCGATTTCTAGTATGGTCACCACAGTGACCATCTTGAAAATCATAGTCACCACTCTGTCTTAAAAGCAAATAATTTGTGATTTGCTTATGATCACTATTGATGCAGTAAATTAATTAGTGATTTTCTTATAATCAATTTTATTGCTGTAAATTTATTAGTGATTTGCTTATAATCAATATTGTTTCTGTAAATTAATTAGTGATTTGCTTATAATCAATTTTATTGCTGTAAATTACTTAGTGGTTTGCTTATAATCAATATTGATGCAGTAAATTAGTGATTTGCTTATAATCAATATTGTTGCTGTAAATTAATTAGTGATTTGCTTATAATCAATATTGTTGCTATAAATTAATTAGTGATTTGCTTATAATCAATTTTATTGCTGTAAATTAATTAGTGATTTGCTTATAATCAATTTTATTGCTGTAAATTAATTAGTGATTTGCTTATAATCAATATTGATACTGTATATGTCAATGATAGGAATATAATTTTTATATTTTTATTCCTCTTAAATTGCATCAGAAAAATTTCCTTATGAAATATGTTGAGATGGTGGATGATACTATGTTACAATATCTGGCTGGCATCTATCTGTCACCAATTTTGTAATAACTAGAGTTGTCCTCCATCAGTAGATGCCAAATTTTGTGGATGGCTTGCACTATGAGTAAAGCTCACTGTGACCTAAACCAGAAGAGTGGTTTCTGCACAACAATTTAAGTTGTCCATCTAAAGTTACTGATGTGTAAACCTTATCGTTTTGGGGTCAAATGTCAAGGTCGCAGTAAATGTTTTTTGCACATTCAAGTCCTTCATTTGCCAACTTTCTGCAGACACCAAACATTGAATATTTCTTGCACTTGGGATAAGTGAGAATCTTTTGAGTTTTGGGATCGAAAAGGCCAGGTCACTGGCTGACAGATGGAAAATGGTTTTGGTACAGTAACATTAGTCATGTTGCATGCCTGGACCAAATTTACTGAATGGCATGTGCATGATGTTAGGAATTGGTCACTTCTTTGGGGTTCAGAAGGTCTAATGTGTAGGTTACAAGACTTTTGAAAAAAAGATGTGCACACAGTAAGATTAGCTCTGAATAACATACCAGGATAAAACTTTGTGGATGGCTTGCACTTGCGGTAAGGGAAAAGCCTATTGAGTTTGGGGTCAAAGGTCAAAGGATGAGGTCATTGTGACTGAAGAAGATAAATGATTTGCACACATTAACATTGGTTGTGCATCACAGACCTAAAACAAACACTGTGGATGGCTTACACTTGGGGTAAGGGAGAAGCCTATTGATTTTGGGGTCAAAGGACAAGGTCATTGTAACTGAAGAAGAAAAATGGTTTCCACACATTTACATTGCTTATGCATCAGAGATCTTGACCAAACACTGTGGATGGTTTGCACCTGGGGAAAATGAAGCCATATGATTTTGGGTTCAAAAGGTCTAAGATTCAAGCTACTGGGACTGAAAGAAAAAATGTTTATTTGCCAAAAAAATAACATTTAGTTATAGACCACATTCTTGAGCAAATTTTGTCTTTCCATTTATGGTACAGAAGAGGCCTGTTGATTTTGGTCCATCTGTTAAATGGCTAAGTCTGAAAGAAACATTGGCTTAGTAGAATACCATTTTTTAAATCCATAACAAATATTTGTGGATGACTTGTGCAGTAAAGGAACTATAGATTATGGGGTCAAGATGTCAGTGATCATGGTAATTTGAATAAGAAAATTATTGATTTTGTATTATGTTATTTATAGTCATATACAGGGTGTCTTTGTCTCAGTGTAGCTCATAAGTGAGATGTTACGTTTTGTTACACAGTGGGCTCTTTTATAGTGTAGATCAGCTCATAGGTGAGATGTTGTGTTTTATTACACAGTATGGCTCTAACACAGGTGGAACTTGTTGCTTTTTTGAAAATCTTTTATCATATATATAAATAAATTGTAAATATATTGTCATAATCAGTAACCATTATCTGTGTTTTAGATTATATTTCTCCAATAAGTGAGGCAGGAGATTTGACAGACAAGTACTACGTGACCAGGAAACTAATCAAGAAACATGTACTGGAGCCAGAAGGTAGGAAATACTTGTCACAGAAATATAATTTTCTGATTTACGGTTTGAATTCAAGCTTTACAGGTACAGGTTATTATAAATTATTAAAGCAGCAAAAATATGTATGGTAGATATTGGGATATTAAGTCAGTATGATGCATCTGTAAATGTAATGCATTTTTTGATGGGTTAAACATCTGTAAAGTTAATGCCTTTTATGGACAGTTGAACATCTGTGTAAATACCGTGTGACCCCGCTATAACACGCTAGTTGGGAGCCATAGAACCCGACCATTTTATTGACCAAACTGTGTTATAAGCAACCAGGTCAGATAGCTGAAGAAAATGATGCATGTATCCCAAACGATTTGTGGTGGGAGGGGTAGGTAATAAATGTGGGTGGTAAAAAATATATGCTTCATTGTCACAGATACCATCTTAAATTGATGCATATTAAATAGGAAATAAACCTGTAGTGAAAACAGAGAAGGCATATATAATATTTTACTTTATTTAGAGAACCTCAGAGTAGTACATAGACGTGTATACTGTTTATATACACGTGTCTTATGTATGGCATAAATCAACACCATGTACTCCCCCATGAATCTCATCACATACATTGAATCCACAATACAAGTAATTCCATCAAAAAATGCACACACACAGATTTAAAATATTCCATAATTTTGTCACAGGTCATATAAGTCTGAATTCAGTGGATAAATGTAGCACAATCACATAACGAATGATGAAGCACATTTACTTTTCAGGATGTCCCAAGTCGGTAAGAGTTAGTTTGCATTTTAAGCTGCCATTGGTAGCATTCATAAGCACAAACCTTTTCCCTGCAAAAGAAAACTTTCTTGACATAGTAAACGTGTTCCAGTGATGTTGGAAAATGAAATAATCCATCAGATTCCATATCTTGTATTTAAGTTTGGTACTGACTTCTTTGAAGAAAAGTTCTTTGTTTTTATTGAAGATTGTAGTTGGCTTTCTTTGATGAAAGGTGCATGTGTTATTGAAGTCACCGCTAAAGGCCAGCTTTGGAGAACCAAACAAATGCCTGTTTCTTATTATGGCGGCAACATTAAATAATTGTATTTCATGATTGAGACTGATTTTTTTCTGTTTGCTTGGTATGTTTTCCTAACAGTCAGTGCTTCAAAGGTAATGTTTTCTTTAAAATTTCAGGAAACTATTTTATCTTGGTACATTTTTAAAAAAGGAATTGGCCATCATTTGGTCGATTGTAGTTACAGTTCCTCCCTGCCTATTGAATAGAGCAACAAGAAGATTTTTAAAAATTTTTTTTTTACATTTATGGTTGCGGAGTGATTTCCACTCATGCATCAGAAATTTAACAAAGGGTCATTGGATGATGGAGATGCAGGTGTTCTTGTCTGATGACAAGGATTAGTACAGAAAATGTGGGTGTTCTGAAGGATTTAATTCTGAGTGGAAAGAAGAGGAATATTTCTTGTCAGCCACACACAAATGTCAGTCTATGTAAATATCTTAATTGCTAGTGAGCGTCCGAAAATCCAACGAAAGATAGATTACGAGATAATGCCTCATCTGGTTGATCTCAACTACCAGAAATGTCAACAACAAAAAAGCGGATATCTCACAACATATATTACTCATGCTTGATGTCAGCATAAGAGGATTATGATATAACAATGCACTATTAAGATGGTTTGCCAATATGGACAGAAATTTTTTATGTGACAATAGATAAATTTCATTGCATTTTATATCAAGTTTGCAGCTCCTTTCATGGGGCCTCTGAATTTTTCCACTCCAAACCAAGGGTTGTATAAAAAGTTTAAACAGCTAACAATGTTGCCAATAAATAAATCGCCATATAGTAAATTTTGCCACCAATAAGGAAAATAAAATTGCAGTTTGCGACCTTTGCAAAGCCCTACATGAATCTATAATACAGTTTTTTTCACTTTTCTTTTCATACTTTTAAAAAGAAAAACTTTTTTTCGTGTAAAATTTCAGGAGCCATGCCACAGTCTTCTTGTATTATTTATGCACGATCTCTTCCCCAAAATGATAATAAACTTTTAAAATTTTTTCTCACTTTTAAGGAAGACTTTTAAATACATGTAAATAAAATTTCGGGAGCCACAACATGACCATGTTATATCTGATTTCATGTTATAATGGAGCATGCTATAGCGGGGTCACACTGTAATGCATTTTTGGACCGTTGAGCATCTGTGTATAATGCATTTTTGGACCGTTGAGCATCTATGTATAATGCATTTTTGGACTGTTGAGCATCTGTGTATAATGCATTTTTGGACCATTGAGCATCTGTGTATAATGCATTTTTGGACCGTTGAGCATCTGTGTATAATGCATTTTTGGACCGTTGAGCATCTATGTATAATGTATTTTTGGACTGTTGAGCATCTGTGTATAATGCATTTTTGGACCGTTGAGCATCTATGTATAATGCATTTTTGGACTGTTGAGCATCTGTGTATAATGCATTTTTGGACCGTTGAGCATCTGTGTATAATGCATTTTTGGACCGTTGAGCATCTATGTATAATGCATTTTTGGACTGTTGAGCATCTGTGTATAATGCATTTTTTGGACTGTTGAGCATCTGTGTATAATGCATTTTTGGACTGTTGAGCATCAGTGTATAATGCATTTTTGGACTGTTGAGCATCTGTGTATAATGCATTTTTGGACAGTTGTAAATCTATGTATTGCTTTTTTGTAGTTAGTTGAACATCACTGAATGTATTGCAGTATTGGACAGTTAAATATAAGTGTATATATTGCATTTTTGGAATGTTGAACATCTGTATTATTGAATTTTTGGACAGTTGAATGCATGTTTGGTGGATTTATGAGTTACATGAATATCAGTGAATGTGATACAATTTTGGACAGTTGAATATCTGTGAATGTGATACATTTTTGGACAGTTGAATATCTGTGAATGTGATACATTTTTGGACAGTTGAATTGGCTGAACATGTGAATGTAATGAATTTTTTTACAGTTGAACTTCTGTGTAATGTATTTGTGGACAGTTGAACATCTGTGTATGTAATGCATTTTCAGGTAAGTTGAACATCAGGGAATGTTATGAACATTTTGATTGGCTGATTACCTGTCTATGTAATGTACTTTGTATATTGTTCATAATGAGGATTGGGAACAGGTGTTGACACATCAAAATGACATCTGGATTAACCATAATAAGGCATAGGAAAAGGTGTTGACATGTCAAAATGACATATGGCTTAACCTTAATAATGCTTAGGAATATGTGTTGACACATCAAAATGACATCTGGATTAACCATAATAAGGCATAGGAACAGGTGTTGACGTGTCAAAATGACATATGGCTTAACCTTAATAATGCTTAGGAATATGTGTTGACACATCAAAATGACATCTGGATTAACCATAATAAGGCATAGGAACAGGTGTTGACATGTCAAAATGACATATGGCTTAACCTTAATAATGCTTAGGAATATTTGTTGACACATCAAAATGACATCTGGATTAACCATAATAAGGCATAGGAACAGGTGTTGACACATCAAAATGACATCTGGATTAACCATAATAAGGCATAGGAATATGTGTTGACACATCAAAATAACATCTGGATTAACCATAATAAGGCATAGGAACAGGTGTTGACATGTCAAAATGACATATGGCTTAACCTTAATAATGCTTAGGAATATGTGTTGACATATCAAAATGACATCTGGGTTAATGCTTTAAACAGGTGTTAACATGTCAAAATGAAATCTGGGTTAACCCTAATAATGCTTAGGAATATGTGTTGACATATCAAAATGACATCTGGGTTAACCCTACTAATGCTTAGGAATATGTGTTGACATGTCAAAATGACATCTGGGTTAATGCTAATAATGCTTAGGAATATGTGTTGACATATAAAAATGACATGGTTTAAGCTGAGGTAAAGCAAGCTGGCTTATGTGAGAAGCTTTGGGTGAATAGGAAATGAAACAAGCACTACATTCAACAGCTTTTTGTATGTCATACAACCCATAGTTTGATAGGTGTCCAGCTGTAATTATTAAACAAACTACATCATGCAACATTCCTAGGCTAAATTTATTTATATTTTCTAAATCTATATGTATTAGTTTTCTATATTTTCATCTTTTCTTTTTATTCCCAAATATCTGTGTTTCTTTTATTTTTATTTTTTGTATTCAGTTTAAATTTTTATTTTTCCCTAGGGCTTCCTGACCCACCAGACCCTCCCAATGAGACCATCAAGGCAGCTTATGGTGAGAACAATGGAAACTGCTATCCAAATTTCAACTCCATTAATCAAAAGATTGCAGACTGTATTCATTTTTCCTGAGCATATTGCAAATTCCAGTTGACTGCTTATATTTTTGTTCACTATTTTGAGTTGTTGCATAATTGATACAACATTGAAAACTTGTTCAAGCTTTCGGTGTGCAATATGCAAAACTTAGACCATTGTCATCATATCAGATGTATGAATTCAAATGTCCAAACATCAACATCAGTGGTGGTCATTTTCTGCATACATTATATTTTCATTTTAGGACATAGTTTGCAAACTCTTTGATTGTATTCAATTTTAGTGTGTCTTTTTCAATTATTAAATCATTTTTTATATATAGAAAACATGCATGCGTTGTTCTTCAAATGAAATGACAATTTAAAATAGCATATATGCAGATCAAATAATATAGATACAGTAAGGGATACATTTTAGACTTCAGAATAAAATCATGAAATGTCTATAAAAGGTATACAAGAAATGCTCTACATGAATTATTGATCGAATCCAGTAAAACCTGTCTATAAAGGGCATACAAGAAATGTTCAACATGAATTATGATAGAATCAAGTACAACCGGTCTATAAAGGGCATACAAGAAATGTTCAACATGAATTATGATAGAATCAAGTAAAACCTGTCTATAAAAGGTATACAAGAAATGTTCAACATGAATTATGATAGAATCAAGTACAACCTGGCATACTTAAGACCCAGTAATTTTGTCCTTCAACAGAACTTGATTTAGATTTGTCGTCCATTGATATACTTCCCTGCCTGTCTTTACAATATTAGTGTATGATTTCAAGAACCATCCTGTGACCTTATGGTGGCAGTTGTTGTGTTTATAATATTTAGCTGTTATTGTATGTTGAGTAATTGGCTAAGCTGTTGTATGTTGAGTAGTTGGCTAAGCTATTTTCATATGTTGAGTAAGTGGCTAAACTGTTATCATATGTTGAGTAATTGGCTAAGCTGTTGTATGTTGAGTAAGTGGCTAAGCTGTTTTCATATGTTGAGTAAGTGGTTAAGCTGTTATCATATGTTGAGTAAGTGGCTAAGCTGTTATCGTATGTTGAGTAATTGGCTAAGCTGTTCTTGTATGTTGAATAATTGGCTAAGCTGTTTTTGTATGTAGAGTAATTCGCTAAACTGTTATATGTTGAATAATTGGCTAAGCTGTTATCGTATGTTGAGTAATTGGCTAAGCTGTTCTTGTATGTTGAGTAATTGGCTATGCTGTTATTGTATGTAGAGTAATTGACTATGCAGTTATTGTATGTAGAGTAATTGGCTATGCAGTTATTGTATGTAGAGTAATTGGCTAAGCTGTTATCATGTTGAGTAATTGGCTAAGCTGTTATCATGTTGAGTAATTGGCTAAGCTGTTATCATGTTGAGTAATTGGCTAAGCTGTTATCATGTTGAATAATTTGCTAAGCTGTTATCATGTTGAGTAATTGGCTAAGCTGTTATCATATGTTGAATAATTGGCTAAGCTGTTATCATGTTGAGTAATTGGCTAAGCTGTTATCATGTTGAGTAATTGGCTAAGCTGTTATCATGTTGAGTAATTGGCTAAGCTGTTATCATATGTTGAATAATTGGCTAAGCTGTTATCATGTTGAGTAATTGGCTAAGCTGTTATCATGTTGAGTAATTGGCTAAGCTGTTATCATGTTGAGTAATTGGCTAAGCTGTTATCATGTTGAGTAATTGACTAAGCTGTTATCATGTTGAGTAATTGGCTAAGCTGTTATCATGTTGAGTAATTGACTAAGCTGTTATAATATGTTGAGTAATTGGCTAAGCTGTTATCATTTTGAGTATTTGGCTAAGCTGTTATCATGTTGAGTAATTGGCTAAGCTGTTATCATGTTGAGTAATTGGCTAAGCTGTTATCATGTTGAGTAATTGGCTAAGCTGTTATCATGTTGAGTAATTGGCTAAGCTGTTATCATGTTGAGTAATTGGCTAAGCTGTTATCATGTTGAGTAATTGACTAAGCTGTTATCATGTTGAGTAATTGGTTAAGAGGAAGCAACTCTTACATCTGATTTCTATTCAACAATTATCAAAATAGTATTGGTCCTCAACGTATCTTTTGAGTGGAATTGGAATCCATTCAGGCAGATAATGGGATTTGACTCAAAGCTGAAATAGATTAAGGACATTATTCTCTTCTTTATTTTAGTTGAATGTGTACTGCTTACAGTACACATGGAAAGTAAAATTGAATATAAAGCCAGCTATGTAGGGATTATGCAATGCTGTTATATGTAAAAGTGTACAGGGTCTAAGTGCTGTATAGTTTGTCATGTAGGGTTGACAACATTGTTATATATAAAAGTGTACAGGTTCTAAGTGTCCTTTAGTTTTGTCATGTAGGGGTGGACATCCCTGTTACCTGTAATTCTGTACAGGGTCTAAGTGTCCTATAGTTTGTCATGTAGGGTGGACAACATTGTTATATGTAAAAGTGTACAGGTTCTAAGTGTCCTATAGTTTTGTCATGTAGGGGTGGACAGTGTTATATGTAAAAGTGTACAGGGTCTAAGTTTCTTATAGTTTGTCATATAGGGTGGACAACATTGTTATATGTAAAAGTGTACAGGTTCTAAGTGTCCTATAGTTTTGTCATGCTTGGAGTGATGTCAAGGATTTGAACAATATTTTACCTGAGGTGTTGTACTGAGATTGACCTGGCTCAAGTTAGATTTTCACCGTTGTGTTTATGGAGTTATGGCTTCTTTGTGGCTTGGATCTTTTTTTCTTCCATATTTTAGAACTTTTATTTCTGCTCATTGACTTATGAAGGATTTCACAAATTCTGTTAAACTTTATATAAAAAAAAAGGACCTAGGTTAAGTTGGATTTTCACCAGTCTTCAGCAGAATGTAACTGAATTATGTACCACCTCACCTATGGTAGAATCTGATATTCACTTACAGGTACATGCACACTTTCTTTATATTTTTCAGTTATAATTTTCAGGTACACTTCCTATACGGGATATGGTGACGCTTGATGACATGCTTCCCACACTGAAGGTAATAAAGCACTGCCACACTGAAGTAATACTGCATTTCCTTTGTGAAGATAATACTGTGTTGCCACAGTAACCATTGTTTCCCACACTGAAGGTAATACTGCATTGCCACACTGAAGGTAATGCAGCATTTTTACACTGAAGGTAATACATCATTTTCACATTGGTGGTAATACTACATTGCCACATTGAAGGTAATCCAGCATTTTTACACTGAAGGTAATACAGCATTTTCACATTGGTGGTAATACTACATTGCCACATTGAAGGTAATACAGCATTTTTACACTGAAGGTAATACAGCATTTTCACATTGGTGGTAATACTACATTGCCACATTGAAGGTAATACAACATTTTTACACTGAAGGTAATACATCATTTTCACATTGGTGGTAATACTACATTGCCACATTGAAGGTAATACAGCATTTTTACACTGAAGGTAATACAGCATTTTCACATTGGTGGTAATACTACATTGCCACATTGAAGGTAATACAGCATTTTTACACTGAAGGTAATACATCATTTTCACATTGGTGGTAATACTATATTGCCACATTGAAGGTAATACAGCATTTTTACACTGAAGGTAATACAGTACATTGCCACATTGAAGGTAATACAGCATTTTTACACTGAAGGTAATACTACATTGCCACACTGAAGGTAATACAGCCACATTGGTGGTATTACTACATTGCCACATTGAAGGTAATACAGCATTTTTACACTGAAGGTAATACAGCATTTTCACATTGGTGGTAATACTAAATTGCCACATTGCAGGTAATACAGCATTTTTACACTGAAGGTATTATTGCATTTTCACATTGGTGGTAATACTACATTGCCACATTGAAGGTATTACTGCATTTCACATTGATGGTAATACTACATTGCCACAGTGGTGGTATTACTGCATTGCCATACCGAATGCAGTACTGCATTGCCAGTGAAGGTAATACAGCATTTCCACTTTGAAGGTAATACTGCATTGCCATTATAATTGTTGTTTCCCATAATGAAGTTAATACTGCCTTGTTACATTGAACATAATGCTGCATTGCCATATTAAAGGTAATATTGCATAAAATAATGCTGCATTGCCACATTAAAGGTAATATTGCATTGCCACAATAACATTTATCTTATAGTAAGTATTTTTAGACTTTCGGTTACATAATTTTAAAATTTTGAGGAAAATTACATAGTAAAGTCTTTTTGACAAAACTATTGGCATAGTTGAATCAGAATGTTAATTTTGATACCCATACCAGCATGAAAATGAAGTAAAAATTTGTTTTTTCTTTTCTTCTGTAGCATGAGTGGGTTGAAAGTTCAGTGGGTTAGGATTAGAATAATGTTCAGTTGGCAAGTTAACAGTTAAGTTGGTCATGGATAAGAATCATGTTCATTTGGCAAATAGTGTGAAGTCAGATATATTTGCAAGGAATAATTTCCTTGCCTAAAGGGTACTATTATTTCAGTTTATTGCCATGCCTAAAAGGTAATACAGTTTCAGTTTATGGCCATGCTCAAAAGGTAGTACAGTTTTAATTTATTGCCGTGCCTAAAAGGTAGTACAGTTTTAATTTATTGCCATGCCTAAAAGGTAATACAGTTTCAGTTTATTGCCATGCCTAAAAGGTAGTACAGTTTTAATTTATTGCCATGCCTAAAAGGTAATACAGTTTTAATTTATTGCCATGCCTAAAAGGTAGTACAGTTTCAGTTTATTGCATGCCTAAAAGGTAGTACAGTTTCAGTTTATTGCCATGCCTAAAAGGTAGTACAGTTTCAATTTATTGCCTTGCCTAAAGGATACTACAGTTTCAAGTTATTGCCATGCCTAAAGGGTAGTACAGTTTAAATTTATTGCCATGCCCTGAAGGTAATACAGTTTCAATTTATTGCTATGCCTAAACGCTACTGCAGTTTCAGTGTATTGCCATGCATAATAGGTACTACAGTTTCAGTGTATTGTCATGCTTAAGAGATAGTACAGTTTCAATTTATTGCCATGCCCAAAAGGTAGTACAGTTTCAGTTTATTGCCATGCCCAAAAGGTAGTACAGTTTCAATTTATTGCCATGCCTAAAAGGTAATAGTTTTAATTTATTGCCATGCCTAAAAGGTAGTACAGTTTCAATTTATTGCCATGTCCAAAAGGTAGTACAGTTTCAATTTATTGCCATGTCCAAAAGGTAGTACAGTTTCAATTTATTGCCATGCCTAAAAGGTAGTACAGTTTCAATTTATTGCCATGTCCAAAAGGTAGTACAGTTTCAATTTATTGCCATGTCCAAAAGGTATTACAGTTTCAATTTATTGCCGTGCCTAAAAGGTATTACAGTTTCAATTTATTGCCATGCCTAAAAGGTAGTACAGTTTCAATTTATTGCCATGTCCAAAAGGTAGTACAGTTTCAATTTATTGCCATGTCCAAAAGGTAGTACAGTTTCATTTTATTCCATGCCCAGTTTCAGTTTATTGCTCATGCTCATGAAATATTTATTTTCTTGCTGCATGTACAACTTGTAAAGTTACACAATCAAACATCACATGTGCATATATAAAGATATATTTATCATATATACAAAATATAGGAATTAATAATAAATCAGAATTTGTTCAGTGGCCTTGGGTGGTCAGATAGTCTAAAGTGCTTACCTTTACCTGCCATGGCCATCTCCTCTCCATCTGCATGGGTTGAAGTCCCATTCTCAGGTGATGTAGATATGTGAGAAGGCTGCTAGTAGCATTCTGTGGATTGGTAGTTCTTTGTGGGATTTTCTTCCTCCACCAGCTATGCTTGCTGCCATGTATATCTTAAAATCTGCTTTCTAAATGGTGTTAAACACAAAACAACAAGATCTAAAAAAACATGACATCCGCAATATAGAGGACTTCTATTCAAGTTTTGGTGTGCATGTTTCAAAACAACATTTGCAATACGGTTTTTTAAAATAGAAGACTTTCATTAAACTTTAATGTCAGACTCCTAAAAACCATTACAGCAGTCACAATACTATGTCATAGAAAAGGATTTTTATAAAAGTCCAACTTTGTAAATATCTATCAAAATAATAGAAGAACATTATCAATTTACAAACAAGAACTTTAAAAAAAAAAGTATAATTGTAGAAGACAGGGTCTGTCCAAATTCTTTTGATTTACAGTATGTACTCTATAATTTAGTGGTGTAAAAAAATGTTGCCAGGTTTCATTGCACTATCTTTTTTATTGTATTTACATTGAGTGAGAAGTTGAGCACAATTAAAATCAAATCAAAATTCTGACATTTGGGTTTATGATGTCATGCTTTTTGGCATCTACAAGACTGAGTGAGAAGTTGTTATTGAGTGCAATTAAAATCAAATCAACATTCTGACTTTGGTGTTTTAGACTTAGTGAGAAGTTATAATTGGACATAGTTAAATGAAATCAAGTCTGACATTTGGGTTTATATAGTATATTTTTCCATCTACGTGATTGAGTGAGAAGATATAATTGAACACAATTAAATCAAATCAACAGTCTGACATTTTTCTTTTGTGGACACCATGTTTCATTCCAACCATTTATATGTTGTTGATCTTCAAGGTGACCCTCTTGCTTCCGAAAATTTGAAATAGTTTTTATGTTTTGTTTATTCCCGTTGATTTGTTATTGTGTGTGACAGTTATGTAGAATTTCTAGAAGTTTTGAAATAGTTTTTATTATTGTTTACTCCCATTGATTTGTTGTTGTTTGTGACAGGTATGTAGAATTTCTAGAAAATTTGAATAGTTTCTATGTTTTGTTTACTCCCGTTGATTTGTTGTTGTGTGTGACAATTATGTAGAATTTCTAGAAATTTAAAAATGAATTGAATAGGGTTCATGTTGAGTTTTGATATGGAGGCATACCTGTGCCAATCCCTTATCAGCATTCAGCTTTTTCTGCTTTCAGGCCTAAAGGCCTGTGGCTTGTACTCCCTTCCATGAGGTATACAACTTTGTCCAGTGTCAGTTTATTTTGCTTTATTGTTTTGTGATGCTGTAACCGATTTTTCTTGTATGGACTGGCTATAATTGATCAAATTCTTGGTTTTTAATTCTCTTTATTTTATTGAGAGTCTTATACTAAGAAAATGAAAAAAGAAAAGCATGGAGGTGGTGCCCCATCTGGATGCTGGGCTAGTGAATGCCTTTTGGGCTACCATCTTTTTTTGTATGTCCTTATCATCAGAGCATCCTTCCTCCAACTTTGCTTCTCATACGTCTTCTAGTTCTCTTGTTGATCGCATTGACAGAAAAAATAAAAAAAATTACTAAAAGAAATAAAAGTAAAAAAGATTTCCTGTTTGTGCTTGTCTGTGGTGCATTATATTGGCATAATCACTATTAGTTTATTTTGTGGTTTCCCCTGTATTCCATGTTGTGTAATGTTGTTTATGTTGTGCTCTCCATTTCGGAAGCTGTGGTGTGACTCATACCAGCTTGCATGAGCCTGTTAGCATTAGCGTCACACCATCATTGTAACCTACTTTGATAGCACAACCCCTTTACCTATATATATTTTTATTCTGTGTTCTTAAAATGGTTGGAATTACATTAGTTAACAGTCATTATACCTTTATTGGCTGTTATTCTTTGTTGGTAGTGTGACCTTCACTTGTTTAATGGGGAGAGGGTCAGGGTCATGATATGGCAAGGCCAGCCCAATACCCAGTACTGTCCCCTAGTGGGATGGCATTCCTTTTCTACTTAACCCCAGCCATGCTTCTCCCCACAACAGTGGGGGTCACTCTCTGTACTTAGTGAAGGACTTCCTAATCTTCCACATTCTATGCTCTTTAATTACATTTATGTATTGGAATTTTTATAAAGTTTATTAAATATTTGTATGTTGATCTATTATTTTGTTTGTATATAGGGTTTGTTCTTCATTAAAAGCACCATATTTATTATATATCATATTTTTAACTTTTCTTTCTTGCTCATGTGTTTTGCTCTTTTTTAAAATGTTTTACGTAGTGTAAAGTTTTGACCCTGATGCTTGCCCAAAATTTTAACATTTCTTATCAAAGTGTTTAATGGAAGACCCATCTCTTATGAAATTAAACAGTTGTAACCATTTTTATTGTCCCTATGTTATTTACTATATTTCTACCCCTTCCCCCACAGATTGATTTATACTTACTACCTTTCCTTATAATTTTCATCCGATTTGTTAAAATGTTACTGAGGATTTTGCAACCTCTGTTCAGGAACGTGATAGGTCTCCATATTTTAGATCCTCTCTATCTCCATTTTCAATGTTATTGTTTCCTTTTTTCATAGCCTTGTCTTGGATCCATCAAGGAATATATTGATTAAAACAGGTTCTAGTAATTTTGTAAGTTTATCAGAGAAACATATATAAAAGTCTGTGGTAATGCCATCAGGACATGGTGATTTCCCTTTATTTAATTGTCTTATTTTTTTCTCCTGGATTAAATAATATTGCACATTTTCCACTTGATTCTTGTTCTTTTTATAAATTGCTACTAAATGTACCATGTACATGTACAATAATCACCTATTTCCTTCTTATTAATATTTTGAGGAATATATAGTTCTTTATAATACAAATATACTTCTTTCATTACAGCTGGTTTTCCCTTGTAAGTGACATTGTTGTTCAGTGATATTGTTGTTCCGAAACACTTCTCTATTTCTATCTGCCTCAGCTTTTTTAATTTTAATGACATTTTTGTGTATATGATGCTTTTGGTGGCAATAGTTATATGGTAAATAACTTTAATTAAGATTATTTCTATTTGTCAGTTTATAATGACCAGGTCCATGTTTTCTTTATACATCACACATATTTTATCTCAAATGATCTCAAATGCATTTTCTTTGTAGAAAGTAACCGTAAATCACCCCATTCCTATGGAAACGCTTGATATTAACAATGGATATGGACAGAATTATGGCTACACTCTGTACCGAGGACACATATTGCATGGGAGACAACTCAAGTTCACCACACTACCTGCTGATAGGGCACAGGTGACTAAATTTCATAATTGATACAAAACACATATTCCTTTTGGGGTAGACATTGAAATAAAAGCTAAGCTTCTATATTTGATCTTTTATAAAGAATGAATATATCACGAACCCAGAGATGCTGCCATGGCAAAAGATTGCATGAATTGTGCAAAATTTTTATGGATTTGCACATGGAGACCATTGATGCACAAGAACTCTGCAAATTAGTTGCACATATGAAAGTATACTCTGTATAGCATAAAAATTTTATTCAGCTCTTCACCCTTAAAGTGTTTGTTTAGGTGCCAGCTGATAGAGGTATCATAGCGCTTGTCACGAGATCTCTTTTTAAGTAACTGTATACAGCTTTGGGTACTTGAGCTTGGCATGAATGGTTGTTAAACTATATTTAATTGGCACATTGGGCCCTGAAACAAGCATTATGCAGAAATGTTGAAAATTGAACCTTGCATCAAAGAAGTTTTAAAAATCTGCTTTTAAACTAGGTGCTACCTAGGAAACCCAATGTGGCTGATTCCCAGCATGGTTGAACTTTAGATGACAATTTCATTTGACAAATACTGGCTGATGATTGTCATGGTGGCAGTTTATTTTTGGCTGAAAAGCTGAATTAAAATACAGACAATTAAAAAGGAGAGTGCATCTTTCATTTCCTTTCTCAAACAATTTAGCCTGTGGGATCTTGTAGTACAAAACCATTAGCCAGTAAGAGTTAAGATAAAGTTAATAAAAATAAGGAAGTAAATATATTTATTTAATCTAAATACCTCTGTCTGAACATGCATACTATGGCATTGATGGACTTACAAACCTACCGGTAATAAACATTATTGAACAGATATTAAATATGGCACAGTTGTCTATAAAGAACTGATTCGAGAAAGTGAAACTTTGGCAGGATTACTTTGGTGGTTTTGTGGTTAGAGCATCCACCTTGGAAGTAGGAGGTCGTGGGTTCGAACCATGGCCGATTCATATGAAAGACTTACAAAAATGGTACTAACAGCTACCTCGCTAGGCGCTCAGCATTAAGAGGTTAGTGTTAGGACTGGTTGGCCTGGTGTCAGGATTGGGTGGGACATCATGCTACATGTCTGCGGCATGATGCGCCCATGTTAGACATCACTATAAACTGCCTCACTGCAGACATCATAGTGATATGACTGAAAACTACATTAAAAATCCTTATCTCAAACACACACACACACACACACACGCTTTGGCAGATTGGCAGAGCTTATGTTAGTGAAAAATGTTATTTTGGAACAGAAGTATCCAAAAGTCAATACCTATGACCTGTGAAAACTTGTAATTAACCATATTGAACAGTTTTCAGACTTGTTCCAACTGGCTATTTATACACAGGTAAGGGACAGATTAGGCTCAGATGCAATCAACAGATTAATGTTTATAAAACTAAAGGCGACACCTTTTAAAGGTTTTGATTTTAGTAGGGGTCTAACAGAGTTGAGCAGGAAGAAAGAGGGATGAATATTGAAATGTTAGATAAATACTGAATTATGGCTGTAATCTCCTCCCCCACTATGTTCTGTTTCCCCATTTATTTTTATTTTATTTTTTGTGACAAGTGGGGTGCTACCCCACTTAGGTAAAATCCTGGCATCATCTCTCTAAGCCTAAATGACGCTAATTATAAATATATTTACATAATTTTGTACAAATTGTCTCTATATTAGTTATTTATCATCTTTAAAGTATTTAATTTATAGCTAAGTAGCTCATTTGCATATTTACTTACAAATCATGTCTACTTGGATTAGTCTGTTTTCTTGTTGCAGACAGGATGAAGACAGTGTGAGCAATCATCAGTTTTGTGATCATCACTTAAAAGTAAAAAAGAATATGCTTTGCTTGGTGGGTAAAATATGATTTTGGTTTTTCTCAGGTTAAATGCCAGTTTTCAGCACATGATAGGCTACACATGATGGCCAGTATATTTAGTGGACAAAAACTTTGCAATATCCCTGCAAAAATTCCAAACCCACAGGAAGCTGTTAGCAAGCTTTCTCACACACCCACATTTGTCAAGCCAAGAACTGAACTGATGCAGAAGTGAGATGTATGAGTGATCTTAAAAGTAGGTGTCTTAGATCGGTCTGCTACCTGGGTCCTTGGGTAAAGTATTATATTTTTTTGTTTTACTGATCTTTATTTCAGGTAATAATCAATGGGAAAGAGATAAATGTACTGGACTGGAAAAGCACCACAAACAACCTAGAAGTCAATATTCCACAAGATTATGTATCTGCAGTGAGTAATCTGTAAATAAATGTGGCTTGATTTTATTTCTAAGGATGACTTTCATGGGCACCTTTCAAGCATAATGGTTATATAGATGTGGTGACATAAAAGACTAATTTTTTTATGTCAAACAATGATATCGTAATCTAATTGCCATATGTTGGATTAAGATTAATATGAATAATGGCATTTGGATTGAATATAAATACAAATCACATATCTCATGACCAGTTTCCTTAATAGGTCATACATATACATTGAATGGATTATGCAGTTTAATTTATATTTTATTAAGCAATATGTCTCTTTTAAGTTTTAATAAATAAATTTGGCTTGCTCGGCAGAAATTACTCAAATTGGACGGAATGACTTCTGGTAATTAGGGCTTTCATGTCTGTATAAATGATGATGATTTTCTGTAACTTTTAAGTAACAACAGAATTTGACTGGAAAGCTTTGTGGCATGAACAGCTTTCAAGTTTGTTTTAATGATGTCACTCTGCCATCAAACACAGAAGCTGTTGCCAAATGTAGAAAAGCCTTTAATATGTTGAAAAACCACATAACAGATTTTGTCACATCTGACAAAGGATCACATCCTGCATACCTTTCCGATTTATATAAATGATGCTCTTTCATCAAATATGGCAGATTATTTTTAGTTAAAAAAACACTTGACAATATTTAACTATGAAAAAAGCCACTGAGCAGAATTTGACATAAAGCATCTAGGGGCCTTTCATCATTGGACATACGATGCTGATGTCAAACATGAGGTAAAATTTTATTTTCAGCATTTTCTAACATAATTTGGTTGGTTTGTTTTCATTCTAACTTACAATTTTTGTCATTTAGTTGAATCAAATTTACCAGTCATCAGTGTCATATTGATGCATTTATAGATCTGTGTCATATTGATGCATTTATAGATCTGTGTCATATTGATGCATTTATAGATCTGTCATATTGATGCATTTATAGATCTGTCATATTGATGCATTTATAGATCTGTCATATTGATGCATTTATAGATCTATCATATTGATGCATTTACAGATCTGTGTCATATTGATGCATTTATAGATCTGTCATATTGATGCATTTATAGTTCATTTATTTTGGCTGATCATTATGAACCATATTTAGCTCATTGGGTCACAGCACAGCTTATGGGATGGTCTGTTGTGTGTTGTACATCCATCTGTTTGCCCAAGTTTGTTATCACTACACCTCCTAAACTACTTGAAGGATTGCATTGAAACTTTCCACATACATTTATCCCATGGTCTAGTTTTCCGAAATGAAAATGGTGCAGCACGGACATTCAGTGTTGACACCACAGTGGCCATCTTAAAAATCCTGTTATTACTACTGTTCAAGAATGGATGGTGATATAAAAATGGAGTTTTCAATAAAAGACTTCTTATGTTGTTTTTTTAGTCCTCAGTGAAAATGTTGCCATTCTAGCCTCCAATATGGCCACCATAGCACTGGGCTTGACAAATCTTGTCATCACTACTTGTTCAGAGTGAAAAGGCATGTTAACATATGGTTTTCTTATGATTTACAGTTGATCTTAAATGAAAATGTTGCCAATCTGATGTCATTCTGACATTCATTCATGTTGCCAATCTGACATTCATGTTGCCAATCTGACATTCAAGTTGCCAATCTGACATTCAAGTTGCCAATCTGACATTCAATATTGTCACATTAGTCATCTTGAAAATTTGGTTATAGCTCATTCTTGTGAACGGTTGCTGTTATCAGCATAGGGTTTTCACTGAAAGAGTTCTTGTGATGTTTTGTTGGACCTTAATGAAATTGGTTCCAGTTTGACCACAGTAGTGTTATGAAAAATCTTGGTATCACTATTTATGAGTGAAAGATCATATCAGCATGGAATTTTCAAGGAAATACTTATTATTATGTCTAGTGGATCATAAATAAAAATAGTAGCAATTTCTGACTTCCAATATGGCCATCACAATGACCATCTTGAAAATCTTATTGGTGCTACATCTCCTGAATGGCTGGTTATATCAATATTATCCTTTCACAAAAAGACTTCTTTTGATGTCTATTTGGTTATGATTAAATAATTTACCAATCTGACAACCAATACATCCACCATGGCAGCCATATTGAAAATCTTATTATTGTTACTTCTCAGAAATGGAAAGTTATATAAATAGTTGATTTCCACCAGGAGACTTTTTATGATGTCATGTTGGTTTTAATTGATGTCTTGTTTTGTCCTACACGAAAATGGTGCCAATCTGAAATCCACAGCAGATAATTTGAAGATCCTCTTGTTGCTAAAATATATCAGAGATGGTTTCAGCACTCCTCAGTTAAAAGGAATAAATAGCCTATGCTGAATTCCTGTAAATTCTTATTGGCCAGTAGAGCATTAAGTGACACCGACAAACTCTATTGTTCATTGTTAGTTTTCTTTGTTTATTTAACTTGTGCCTTTCAAACAAAGCTTGTTCTTTGATAGGAGCCTAAATTTCATTGGTTGAAATATTCTTCTTGTATTTTACTGGCTGGTCAGTTCTTGATTAAAATGGCACTAGAACATGACCAGTAGTCGAATGTTGTTAGATCTTACAATAGAACATACAGCAGAGTTAAGACTATTTTAATTGAATTGTAATAAAGTTAAAATTAGTTCAATGGTTTTTAGATGTCACACTTAAGGAAAGTTTGAATGCTTTGTAAAGAGAAACATTTTCTTTCTCCAGGAAAACATCTTGGATATTTTAGTGGAAAACCATGGAAGAGTGAACTTTGCGCCATTTGGCACTGATATTCTAAATACTCAGAGGAAAGGTATGGGCATTTTCAGTAAGGATATCTCTAGGTATGGTATGGACCGTGATTGTGAGGGTATCTTTAGGTATGGTATGGACTGTAATTGTGAGGGTATCTTTAGGTATGGTATGGACTGTGATTGTGAGGGTATCTTAAGGGTATCTTAAGGGATGGCATGAATCTATGATTCTGAGGGTATCTTTAGGAATGGTATGGACTGTGATTGTGAGGGTATCTTTAGGTATGGTATGGACTGTAATTGTGAGGGTATCTTTAGGTATGGTATGGACTGTAATTGTGAGGGTATCCTTAGGTATGGTATGGACTGTGATTGTGAGGGTATCTTTAGGTATGGTATGGACTGTGATTGTGAGGGTATCCTTAGGTATGGTATGGACTGTGATTGTGAGGGTATCTTTAGGTATGGCATGAACTGTGATTGTGAGGGTATCTTTAGGTATGGTATGGACTGTAATTGTGAGGGTATCTTTAGGTATGGTATGGACTGTGATTGTGAGGGTATCTTTAGGTATGGTATGGACTGTAATTGTGACGGTATCCTTAGGTATGGTATGGACTGTGATTGTGAGGGTATCTTTAGGTATGGCATGAACTGTGATTGTGAGGGTATCTTTAGGTATGGTATGGACTGTAATTGTGAGGGTATCTTTAGGTATGGTATGGACTGTGATTGTGAGGGTATCTTTAGGTATGGTATGGACTGTAATTGTGAGGGTATCTTTAGGTATGGTATGGACTGTGATTTTGAGGGTATCTTAAGGGTATCTTAAGGGATGGCATGAATCTGTGATTCTGAGGGTATCTTTAGGTATGGTATGGACTGTGATTGTGAGGGTATCTTTAGGTGTGGTATGGACTGTGATTGTAAGATATGGCATGAATCTGTGATTATTAGGGTATCTTTAGGTATGGTATGGACTGTGATTGTGAAGGTATCTTTAGGTATGGCATGGACTGTGATTGTAAGGGTATCTTTAGGTATGGCATGAATCTGTGATTGTGAGGGTATCTTTAGGTATGGTATGCACTGTGATTGTGAGGGTATCTTTAGGAATGGTATGGACTGTGATTGTGAGGGTATCTTAAGGGATGGCATGAATCTGTGATTGTGAGGGTATATTTAGGTATAGTATGGACTGTGATTGTGATGGTATCTTTAGGAATGGTATGGGCTGTGATTGTGAGAGTATCTTTAGGTATGGTATTGGCTGTGATTGTGAGGGTATCTTTAGGTATGGCATGAATCTGTGATTATTAGGGTATCTTTAGGTATGGTATGGAACTGTGATTGTGAGGGTATCTTAAGGTATGGCATGAATCTGTGATTGTGAGGGTATCTTTAGGTATGGCATGGGCTGTGATTGTGAGGGTATCTTTAGGTATGGCCTGGGCTGTGATTGTGAGGGTATCTTAAGGTATGGCATGAATCTGTGATTGTGAGGGTATCTTTAGGTATAGTATGGACTGTGATTGTGAGGGTATCTTTAGGTATGGTATGGACTGTGATTGTGAGGGTATCTTTAGGTATGGTATGGGCTCTGATTATGAGGGTATCTTTAGGTATGGCACGAATCTGTGATTGTGAGGGTATCTTTAGGTATGGTATGGACTGTGATTGTGAACGTATCTTAAGGAATGGTATGGACTGTGATTGTGAGGATATCTTAAGGTATGGTATGGGCTCTGATTGTGAGGGTATCTTTAGGTATGGCATGGGCTGTGATTGTGAGGGTATCTTTAGGAATGGTATGGACTGTGATTGTGAACGTATCTTAAGGAATGGTATGGACTGTGATTGTGAGGATATCTTAAGGTATGGTATGGGCTCTGATTGTGAGGGTATCTTTAGGTATGGCATGGGCTGTGATTGTGAGGGTATCTTTAGGAATGGTATGAACTGTGATTGTGAGGGTATCTTTAGGTATGGCATGAATCTGTGATTGTGAGGGTATCTTTAGGAATGGTATGGACTGTGATTGTGAGGGTATCTTTAGGAATGCTGTGGACTGTGCCTTTGAGGGTATCTTTCAGAATGGTACAGACTGTATCAATGAGGGTATCTTTAGCAATGGATTGGACTGTAGTCTGTGAGGGAATCTCTCGGAATGGTGTGGACTGTGTTCATGAGGGTATCTTTAGGAATGGGATAGACTAGTCCTGTGTACTGTATTAGTTAGTTTATATCTCTGGCAAGGTGTTTCTCGGAATACTATGTATTGTTTCAGTAAGAGTATCTTTAGGAATGGTACTGATTGTGTCAGTAAGAGCATCTTTAGGAATGGTACTGATTGTGTCAGTAAGGGTATTTTTAGGAATGGTACTGATTGTGTCAGTAAAAGTATCTTTAGGAATGGTACTGATTGTGTCAGTAAGAGTATCTTTAGGAATGGTACTGATTGTGACAGTAAGGGTATTTTTAGGAATGGTACTGATTGTGTCAGTAAGGGTATTTTTAGGAATGGTACTGATTGTGTCAGTAAGGGTATTTTTCAGAATATAATAAACCACTTGTTTCAAGCAAGGAATATATGCTCATTTGGTCTTTGAATTTATGGTTTGTGGCAACGATGAAATCAATCAAAATTGGTAACCCACAGAAACAAGTGAGTTTGTAGCATACCTAAGAATGATGTGTTTGGAAGGCACCTTACTGGTTCTCTGCTTAGAGAGATATTCTCAGCCAAGACCTAGTGTTCAGAAGATAGCTTGTTTATTTGTCCTTTGCAAAAGAGTGATGTACTCAGCCGAGACCTAGTGTTCAGAAGATAGCTTGTTTATTTGTCCTTTGCAAAAGAGTGATGTACTCAGCCGAGACCTAGTGTTCAGAAGATAGCTTGTTTATTTGTCCTTTGCAAAAGAGTGATGTACTCGGGCGAGACCTAGTGTTCAAAAGGTAGCATGTTTATTTGTCAATTGCAAAAGACTGATGTACTCAGGTGAGACGTAGTGTTCAAAAGGTAGCTTGTTTATTTGTCCTTTGCAAAAGAGTGATATACTCAGGTGAGACCTAGTGTTCAAAAGGTAAATTGTACATTTATTGTCCCTTGCTGTGAAAATGATTACAAACACATTTTCTACCTTGAATTCACTGCCATGTAACCTTAGAAATAGTATTATGAATAGGGTATACAGTGTTACCTTTCTCCATCAATACATCCATTTAGACATCAAGATCTGCATTTGTTTCAGGTTGTGTTGTTGGACATCAACAAAATGAAAATATTTCTGGTTCTTGAAAATTTAAATCATCTATATATAATTTGACTTTGATTGTAGAATCACCTATATATAATTTGACATTGAACCTACAATCACCTATATATACTTTGACATTGAACATGCAATCACCTGTTGTATCACCTAGATCAGGGGTGTCAAACTCAATCGCTCAGTGGGCCAAAACTCAAATCACATGTAAGGTTGCGGGCCGAACAGGATAAACATTCAATAAGCGGAAAATTAAACCTTTTTTAAACATTAATATAAATTAAAACAGAAGAAAGTTTTAATAATAAAAAATCATTGGCATACCCATTTTCGCTCTTATGCCAATTTGTCAGAGCTGGATGTTTGGCAAGGCTGCTAATTAGGGAATTTGATTTGCACTTTATATCACAGGGCCATTAAAAAATATTTTTGCCTAAAATTCTCTTTTGGGCCGGATATAATTGTACACCGGGCCTGATGTGGCCCGCGGGCCTTGAGTTTGACACATGTGACCTAGATATAAGTTGACATTGATCATAGAAATAGGCAACTGTAGAACAGTTGATAAAATAAAGGGAAAAAACCCAACCCATCTCATGGAAACAAATTCATTATTTTCAACTTGGTATTGGAATTTGAAGGTTATGTTACCTTATCATTTGTAACTTGACTTGTAAGTCTTATTGTGGAGTAGTCCTGGTAATTCATTGGACAGAGTGTCCAACTTGTAACTGATGGTTTGAGGGTGTGTTGCCAATACAGGCAGCCCTGTCCAGCTGTCTTGTGTACTTAGGAAAGGCACTAAGCTCCCATTTCCTTGGCATGTTATAGCCCATAATGTGTTCAAATCAGTTTACAGAAGAAATCATATACTGGATATGTTGAAGAGAGAACAAAATAGTTCTATCGGAATTTTGTTTTTGGAAGAAATTCTGATTTATTTTATTGACTTCTGTCCAAATAACAATAAAAGTAAGGTCACAGGGGAAGGGTGATGTAATTGTAACCTAGTTGTGCAAGTACTGTTAAACAGCATATACCCAGTAAGACACTGAACTTTTTATAGTTTTTCTTTATTTCAACAGGTTTATTTGGAGATGTTGAATTGGATGGAAAACCAATTTTGAAGTGGGATATTTATCCCTTAGATTTCACAGATAGTATAATTGAAAGGTAAAGATAGCCAAATGAGTGTTTCCATTTAAATATATGAATTCACTGTCATATTTTTTGTTAACTTTATCACTATTTTTTGTGTGTAAATATTTTAAATATTTAATGTGATTTTGCTGTTTTTTGTGTATAAATGTATAAGTTGATTTCACTGTTTTTGGTATATAAATATATCAGGTGATTTCACTATGTTTTTGCATAAATGTATAAGGTAAATTCTCTATTTTTGTTTGCATGTATGTAATGTGATTTCACTATTTTTGTGTATAAGTATACAATTTTATTTCACTAGTTTATGTGTGTAAATATAAAATGTGATTTCAATATCTTTTTTATGATTCACTAATTTTTTGTGTATTATGTGATAACAAATTTTATTATCAAACACAATGAAATGTGATTTGTCTGTGGACACAACAGAACCCCCACTCAGTGTCCAACAATTTAAACACAAGGGATTGTGATATAAATTGACACAACAGAACCTTCTTTCAGGGACAATGGTTCAGACACAGTGGAATGTGGTCCTTTTGTGGACACAGTAGAACCCCATCTTAGAGGGTGACAACTTGAACATACAATGAAGTGTGATCTTTGTATGGAAACAGATGGAACCTCCTCTTAGAGGACGACAGCTTAAACACAGTGAAGGGCGAGCCTTCTGTGGACACAATAGAATCCCCTCGTTTAGGTGGCAACAATTTCAGTTTTGACCTCGTTACTAAGCAGCCGTGATAAGAGGAAAAGAGTATTGAAGTTCAGGCTCGTTTTTCCTGTTTAAAATATTTGAAGGTTGAATGAAAATTACCTTGCCCTACAGGAATTATGGAACTGAAAATCTTAATCCCTGCCATCCCAAACTACAAAAATTATTGGTTGTACAGGCTAGTTGGGCTAGGAAATCTTCATCCTCTTTCTCCCCAGTCTATGAAAATATTGGTTTTCCAGGTTAGTTCAGCTAGGAAATTTTCATCCCTTGCCTTCCCACTTCCCAATCTACAAATGGAAGTGCTGATGAAAATGTAATTTTTCAAAAACCATGAAAATTTACACATCCTATCCATATATTATCGTTTCATGGTTGGTTGGTTTTAACAGCACTTTAAATGCTTAATTGGCTAATAAGGCTAAGGAAATGGGAGCTAAGTGTTATCAAGGAAGAGACACTAAGGCAGCTGATCCTGGCTGGCTTGAATTGGTAACAAAACCACAACTCTTAAATTATTTGTTTGATACATAGCCACATGTACGAACATAGCTCCCACCCATAAAAATGAATAAATTCATGTTACTTGTGTGTATTTATTTAAAGCAACCTTAAAATCATGTCAGAAATTTAAGTACAGTAGAATAATCATTAGTTGTGACTGACAGCTCTAAAATGAATGATTATCAGTATTCCATAGCAGATGCAGACTCAAAAGTTTAGTTGGTGTACACATATTGGCAGGGTGCACAACGTTTTATGATGTTTGTGTTTCACTCAACTGCAGAACATGGAACTAGTGCAGATATTACCAAATGTAGAATACATTCCCCATTTATATTAATGTTAGGAAAATAAACTCCACTACCTCCCAAACCAAACCCTCCTGAAAAGATGAAACTTTCATTTTTTCTGAGTGTATACCATATAGACTTAGCGAAAAAACACTTACCCATTTTGCTATTTTTAAGTTTTTACTCAGCACTTAAGTAAAACACTATGAATAATCTGCTATGAGTTACCACCTGTCATTATCAACCATAGTTGTCATGCACAGATTTTATTATATAAATGCACTGTCATGAGTGACCACTTGTATAAAGCGACTTGCGACTACAAATTTTAGGCAAAATAAGCAATTTTAAACTGCTGTGAACAACCACATTGCAAAAATAGAGATAAACACTGCCAACCTTTTCATTTAATCTTTTGTCAACAGAATCACTTGGGGGGATCTAACAAAACACTAGTTGATTCTGGCTACCAGTGTTCTTAAACATGCAGATAGTATCTTATGTGACAGATCCTAAACAGTAAAGGGTTTACATAGTTCAATTGCTTCCATTGTTTCTTTATCTTTGGTAAGAACTGCATAACCCAATAGTATCATAATTAGAAACTTTCATTAATGGTTTCACTCTGGCGGTCAAATACATTATTTGGCACTCAGCATTAAGAGGTTAGTGTTAGAACTGATCGGCCTGGTGTCAGGATAATGTGACTGGGTGGGATATCATGCTACATATCTGCAGCATGATGTCCCAGTGCTAGACATCACTATAAACTGCCACACTGCAGATATCATAGCAATATGACTGAAAAATTATTAAAGCTATGTTAAAAATCTAATTCACACACACTTCTTTAATGACTAACTATAGCAGTCAGACATATTGTTTTCCGTTGGAGTTGATTTGTAATGCTTGGTGTGAATGAGGTATTTATCTTATATAAGTGATTATGAATGTCACTTATATAAGTGATTATGAATGATTTTTTCAGTGGTCCACTCAGTTTAACAATAGGCATGCCCAGGAAAATCTTGTTATGGCCAAATGTAACAAACAGTTGTTTAATACCTATCTTGACCAGGTCCTTTATTTTGCTTGGTTCTTTTTGGGAGAGCTCTTCGCAGAAAGGAATTCCATCTTTCAGTTATGGAGAGGGGAAAGTGGCAAATGTTGGCGACTGGTGCAAAGTCAACAGCATCAACCCTTTGATCATGCAGGTGGCTGATTTCTTTCTGTGGCTGTTGTAGGAGAAAATGTTAGCACTGGTTGCCATTAAAAACTACATCTCCCTGATTATGACTTTCAGGCATGATTTCAGAGGGGATATTTGCTATGAGAAAGATCTGTAAGACCTGCTAGACAATTTTGACATGAATAGGACAAAATTCCTTTCATGAGTTTTGAAATGACTAACCCCTTTCATGGGTTTTGACATGACTAATCTCTTTCATGGGTTTTGACATGACTGACCCTTTCATGGGCTTTGAAATGACTCAATTTGAACCTGTTAGCCAGTTTTGTCTTGAATAGGGCAAAATCCCTCACCTCTTTCATGGGTTTTGAATTGACTTAATTTGGATCAATCTGTGCCTTTAGCTAGAATCTTACATATAAGACAGCCTTTGCATGCCCTTTCCATGGGCCTGAACTATCTCCATTTGAGATCAGATTGTTCCTTGGTCCTAATGACACAGCCAACCTTTGTAGCTAAGAATAGACTGCCATTAACAGGCAGTCAGAATCATTGTGTACTCCTCTGTTTGAGAGAAGTGACCATGCAGAGCCCTGTCCTTGCCCTCAAGGGCCCTGTCCTTGCCCTCAAGCATTAATTCAAGTTCTCAGAAAAACATTGTGGAACAAGAAAATGTCTCTTTATTTCAGTGAAAACTGGAAATGAGGATATCATCCCACAATCCCTATTATTATGACAGAAGTGGGTGACATGCTTGGTATACTCTGAAGTCTCGAAAGATCAGAGTTGCCTCGTGATTTCAGCTCATAAAATTAGAGTGATCTCTGCAAGCATCACTTTTAAACATAACATTTTGATCAGACTTGATGGAAGCAGTTGTCTGGTGTGAACAGTCAGCCATCTTAAACTTTTATCTCAGAGATTTAGCAGAGACAAGATTTGAGTCTTTTGTATAAAGTGGCTGCTGCCTAGATGACCACCAAAGCCAGATTATTAAAAAAATTTCTTAGCCATGATAGTTGCCATGATAGTTGTCATGGTTTACATAACTGTTGGTTGTATTGCTATTAAGTTACAAGAGTGGGCTATCCATCATATGGGGGAATTCAGCCATTTTTCACTCTAAGGGTGCCAATGGTAAAGGTGGGATGCCCAGCATCCCTCCTTTTAACCTATTCTCCTAGCATTGATGTAATCATGGCATGTGTTCAAAGAAGAAAGCAAATATTTTGTCAAGTATGTTTCTCCAACAAATACACCCAATCACATTGTGATAAGTTGATTTTCATAACATTGCGTGATCAGGTAAGTATTAACGGGGAAACAATTTACTAACACATTTGCTGTTTGTCTCACTTATAGTAGTGTCAGTTATTATATTGTCAGTGTCATGCTACAGTATCCTTTTTTCTGCACAATTAACAGTATCAGTTTCATTTCTGGGCAGTGTCGGGTTATTATGTCAGCAAGTGCTTTGTTATGAGGTCAGCAAGTGCCTTGTTATTATGTCAGAGAGTGCCTAGTTATTATGTCAGCTAGTGCCTTGTTATTATGTCAGAGGGTGCCTAGTTATTATGTCAGCAAGTGCCTAGTTATGAGGTCAGCAAGTGCCTTGTTATTATGTCAGCAAGTGCCTAGTTATTATGTCAACCAGTGACTACTTACGAGGTCAGCTAGTGCCTTGTTATTATGTCAGCTATTGCCTAGTTATTATGTTAGTGAGTGCCTAGTTATTATGTCAGCTAGTGCTAGTTATTATGTCAGCAGGTGCCTAGCTATTATGTTAGTGAGTGCCTAGTTATGAGGACAGCAGGTGTCTAGTTATTATGTTAGTGAGTTCCTTGTATAAAGATCAGCTAGTGCCTTGTTATTTTGTCAATTAGTGCCTAGTTATTATGTTAGCAAGTGCCTAGTTTTTATGTTAGCAAGTGCCTAGTTATGAGGTCAGCAGGTGCTTAGTTATAATGTTAACAAGTGCCTTGTTATAAAGTCATCTAGTGCCTTGTTATTATGTCAGCTAGTGCCTAGTTATTGTGTCAGTGGTATCAAGTCAAGGTATTTTGTTAGCAGTGATAAATTATTTTGTCAGTAATGTGAAGTTATTTTGTTAGGAGTATGCATTTATTTTCTCAGCAATGTCAAGTTTATTATGTTATCAGTGTCAGCTTGTTATTGTAGCAGTGTCAAGTTATTTAGCAGTGTCATGTTATTATTTAAGCAGTGTCATGTTATTATTTTAGCAGTATCATGTTATTATTTTAGCAGTGTCATATTATTTCAGCAGTACCCATTTATTATTTTAGTAGTGTCATGTCATTATGTTAACATTTTGTATGAAATTTCCTGAAAATCATAGAATGTATTTTTGAAAACCCAAAATATTTGTTGGAATACATTTGTTTAAAGTCACACTGTTTACCATAATATCCAGTGCCAAGTCTTTTTCACAGTGCATTTGATTTCTTTGATATTAATTGCCATGAATTATCCTTCCTCCCAAATGAAGCATGTCATGAATGTTAAGATTTACAGTAAATACATTAGGGCTGTTCCATTAAAACATATATGGGACCTAGGGATGGCACTTTGAAAGTGGGGTACTCACCCATAGATGCAATTTAGAATTTTCTGTTCATTTTAATATGAACTCTATGAACCAAAGCACCCTGACATATATTTTTAAAGAACTGTTTTCCCTGGGTACCATGTACATTTAAATGGAACAGCCCTTTTACATTGCCTCACATCTGAGATGTGTTAATCTGCATAACTGTTTTACTTGTATCGGTTCTCTTCTTTGTCTATCAAAGGGTAAGTCAGTCAGGAAAATGGAGGCCTCACATCTGTGGCAGCCACCCTGCTACTCTCTGTAGAGCAGAGCTAAACATACCTGGAGACCCTGCAGACACATTTCTAAGCTTGCAGGTGAGAAATCATTGAGAACAGTAATATTATTCCTTCACTATGAAGTGCCACAATATCACTGTCCTTTATTACTCTGTGGACAGTAATGGATCCTGTTTTTGGAACACTGTCCATTATTACTGTGTGGACAGTCATGGATCCCGTTTCTAGGTGATACTGTAATAATTCAGTCAGTCGACCTCCAAATCTATATTGGCATGTTAGTTGTTTAGAGTCTTATCTCAACTATTGATAAAACATGAAATTGTTGCAGATAGATTTGACTGCAGTATATGAGGATACATGTTGATTGTTTTTACACACTTGCTGGTGTTTCTTGCAGTGCCAGTTACAGTTGGTTGAAATGGTCATTGTGCAATGTATACAACATATTATAAGATCCTTCTCTTGACTGCTTGTAAATCCATGTGGAATCACAATATTCTACCAACAGTCACATTTTTGATTGACCAGTTCAGGTAATTATCTGGTTCATCAAATCCAGTAACCAGTAAGATGTGTCTTTCAGTTGTTCAAATTTCTTGTTGTTTTGGTTATGTGACTAAAACTTTCTTGGATTTATCATGTGACTGGGAGCTTCAGCTTACTGATAGGGGTTTTCTTGGCTTGGAAGGGCTGGATTTGCAAACAGAAGATGTGGTGAAACTTTTCATGGCTTGGAAGGGCTGGATTTGCAAACTGCATAGATGTGGTAAAACTTTTCATGGCTTGGAAGGGCTGGATTTGCAAACAGAGATGTGGTGAAACTTTTCATGGCTTGGAAGGGCTGGATTTGCAAACTGAATAGATGTGGTGAAACCTTTGATGGCTTGGAAGGGCTGGATTTGCAAACAGAGATGTGGTGAAACCTTTGATGGCTTGGAAGGGCTGGATTTGCAGACTAAATAGTTGTGGTGAAACCTTTCATGGCTTGGAAGGGCTGGATTTGCAAACAGATGTGGTGAAACTTTTCTTGGCTTGGAAGGACTGGAGTTGCAAACTGAATAAATGTGGTGAAACATTTCATGGCTTGGAAGGGCTGGATTTGCAAACTAAATAGTGTGGTGAAACCTTTCATGGCTTGGAAGGGCTGGATTTGCAAACAGAGAAGATGTGGTGAATTTCATGGCTTGGAAGGGCTGGATTTGCAAACAGAGATGTGGTGAAACTTTTCATGGCTTGGAAGGGCTGGATTTGCAAACAGAGATGTGGTGAAACTTTTCATGGCTTGGAAGGGCTGGATTTGCAAAATAGTCCTTACATATTATGATGAAGTTAATACCATGAAATAAACATATTTCACTTTAAAATGTTTTGTTTTTCTTACTTGAGTTCAACGTAACCTAGACAACGCTGCCTTTGGTGTCAAGTTAAGGAGAAATAGAGGATATTTTTGGACACATAAAATCATGGCATATGTAAAGGTGAATGTTTTGTGATAGAAAGTATGACTCAGAGTGAAATTACTAGAATCTTTGTGTTGCAGATGGAATCAATATTTTCAAAGATATGTAATGCCTGCAATAATTTGTTTTACTGAATATTGCTACTGTACTACTTTATAGTTGAACTCTTATTATCTCTCACCATTACTGTACTAAAGTTTAAGTTAATTTTGATTTTAAAAATATATTTTAAAAGTTTAGGAATGGACATGTCTGCTTTGTAAAAAAATTAAAATAGAAATAGCATTTTGTATGAGGTAAAGTTTGCATGCTACCATTATCAGATATATTTATCTATGTGTAGGGGTCCAATCTTTTAAATTTCATTTTTTCTTCATCCCAGGGCTGGCAGAAAGGGATTGTTCTGATCAATGGCTTCAATATTGGCCGTTACTGGAATAGAGGTCCTCAGCAGACACTGTATGTCCCTGGACCAGTTCTAAAGTCTGGCAAAAACCAGGTAACATGATTTGGGATGTTGATAGTGGTTTGTAACAGTCATTAAAGGATTCATTATTAGTTATTCATTAGGCAGAAGCTTTCAGCAGAGATTTAAAATATCTGGGCCTGTTCTAAATTGGGCATAACCAAAGTAATTTTTTTGAAACTTGGTTTGTTTACATTTTTAAATTCAGTATTAGTTATTACTGAAGTGGAGTTCCTAAGTAAATACTATACATACCCAGACCTGTCCTGAAGTGGGGTCAAAACCATTTATATTCCAGTTTTTTCCTCAAAGCAATAATTAGTGGAGTTTTCTGGTTGCTTTTCAAGTTGTTATAAGTATGGTGAAATCTCTTCTGAATGTTCTATCACTATTATAGAGTTATAAGCATGGTGAAATCTCTTCTGAGTGTGCTGTCACTGTTATAGAGTTATAAGTACGGTGAAATTTCTTCTGAGTGTGCTATCACTGTTAAAGAGTTATAAGTATGGTGAAATCTCTTCTGAGTGTGCTATCACTGTTATAGAGTTATAAGTACAGTGAAATCTCGTCTGAGTGTGCTATCACTGTTATAGAGTTATAAGTACGGTGAAATCTCTTCTGAGTGTGTTATCACTGTTATAGAGTTATAAGTACGGTGAAATCTCTTCTGAGTGTACTATCACTATTATAGAGTTATAAGTATGGTGAAATCTCTTCTGAGTGTGCTATCACTGTTAAAGAGTTATAAGTACGGTGAAATCTCTTCCGAGTGTGCTATCACTGTTATAGAGTTATAAGTACGGTGAAATCTCTTCTGAGTGTGCTATCACTGTTATAGAGTTATAAGTGTGGTGAAATCTCTTCTGTGTGTGCTATCACTGCTAAAGAATTATAAGTACGGTGAAATCTCTTCTGAGTGTGCTATCACTGTTATAGGGCTATAAGTACGGTGAAATCTCTTCTGAGTGTGCTATCACTGTTAAAGAGTTAGAAGTACGGTGAAATCTCTTCTGAGTGTGCTATCACTGTTAAAGAGTTAGAAGTACGGTGAAATCTCTTCTGAGTGTGCTATCACTGCTAAGGAGTTATAAGTACAGTGAAATCTCTTCTGAGTGTGCTATCACTGTTAAAGAGTTTTAAGTACGGTGAAATCTCTTCTGAGTGTGTTATCACTGTTACAGAGTTATAAGTACAGTGAAATCTCTTCTGAGTGTGTTATCACTGTTAAAGAGTTATAAGTATGGTGAAATCTCTTCTGAGTGTGCTATCACTGTTATAGAGTTATAAGTACGGTGAAATCTCTTCTGAGTGTGCTATCACTGCTAAAGAGTTATAAGTACGGTGAAATCTTGTCTGAGTGTGCTATCACTGTTATAGAGTTATAAGTACGGTGAAATCTCTTCTGAGTGTACTATCACTATTATAGAGTTATAAGTATGGTGAAATCTCTTCTGAGTGTGCTATCACTGTTAAAGAGTTATAAGTACGGTGAAATCTCTTCTGAGTGTGCTATCACTGTTATAGAGTTATAAGTACGGTGAAATCTCTTCTGAGTGTGCTATCACTGTTATAGAGTTATAAGTGTGGTGAAATCTCTTCTGTGTGTGCTATCACTGCTAAAGAATTATAAGTACGGTGAAATCTCTTCTGAGTGTGCTATCACTGTTATAGGGCTATAAGTATGGTGAAATCTCTTCTGAGTGTGCTATCACTGTTAAAGAGTTAGAAGTACGGTGAAATCTCTTCTGAGTGTGCTATCACTGTTAAAGAGTTAGAAGTACGGTGAAATCTCTTCTGAGTGTGCTATCACTGCTAAGGAGTTATAAGTACAGTGAAATCTCTTCTGAGTGTGCTATCACTGTTAAAGAGTTTTAAGTACGGTGAAATCTCTTCTGAGTGTGTTATCACTGTTACAGAGTTATAAGTACAGTGAAATCTCTTCTGAGTGTGTTATCACTGTTAAAGAGTTATAAGTATGGTGAAATCTCTTCTGAGTGTGCTATCACTGTTATAGAGTTATAAGTACGGTGAAATCTCTTCTGAGTGTGCTATCACTGCTAAAGAGTTATAAGTACGGTGAAATCTTGTCTGAGTGTGCTATCACTGTTATAGAGTTATAAGTACGGTGAAATCTCGTCTGAGTGTGCTATCACTGTTATAGAGTTATAAGTACGGTGAAATCTCTTCTGAGTGTGCTATCACTGTTAAAGAATTATAAGTACGGTGAAATCTCTTCTGAGTGTGCTATCACTATTATAGAGTTATAAGGATGGTGAAATCTCTTCTGAGTGTGCTATCACTGTTATAGAGTTATAAGTACGGTGAAATCTCTTCTGAGTGTGCTATCACTGTTATAGAGTTATAAGTGTGGTGAAATCTCTTCTGTGTGTGCTATCACTGCTAAAGAATTATAAGAACGGTGAAATCTCTTCTGAGTGTGCTATCACTATTATAGAGTTATAAGTACGGTGAAATCTCTTCTGAGTGTGTTATCACTGTTATAGAGTTATAAGTACTGTGAAATCTCTTCTGAGTGTACTATAACTATTATAGAGTTATAAGTACGGTGAAATCTCTTCTGAGTGTGCTATCACTGTTAAAGAGTTATAAGTACGGTGAAATCTCTTCTGAGTGTACTATCACTGTTATAGAGTTATAAGTATGGTGAAATCTCTTCTGAGTGTGTTATCACTACTATAGAGTTTATTTATTTTGATGATCTGCAGGATGAAACGTTTATAGATTTATTACAGGGTGGTACCCAAAAAGGGCAGGGTGGTACCCAAGAAGGGCAGGGTGTAACCTATGAAGAGCAGGATGCTCTTTTAAAACAGGTTATGGACTACTCTATTTACAAAGGGAAGTTGGGAGATGAGTTTGGATCAGATTAAGGGCAAAATAAGGAACAGATGAACATGCATTGGAAGTATAAATAAATCATTGAACTTTTGGAATGTACGAATGAAAATGTGTGTAAAATATGAGGATAGCTTTACTTGTTTCTATTTAATGATTTGGAAGGTCAGGATCATAAGAAATCTTTTATATCATTATATATTATATGCTCTGGTTATATATTTATGTATATGTTTGTTTTTGTTATCTGCTAGATAGAAATAATGGGGATTATTGAACCAGTGAAAACTGTCCTAGCAAACACTTACATATAAAGAACACCTGTCCATCATTAACCTGTTTTCTTACATATTTCTCCACTTGACACAGGACCACTCTGATGGCCTAATTGGATAGAGTGACTGCCTTGAGTGTGGGAGGTCACAGGTTTGAATCCCAACCAAGTCATACCAAAGACTTACAAAAAATGGTACTAGATGCCTCACTTGGCACTCAGCATTAAGAGGTTAATGTCAGGACTGGTTTCAGGATAATGTGACTGGGTGGGACATGATGTCATGTGTCTGCAGCATAATGTTTCAGTGCTAGATATAAAATGCCACACTGCAGGCATCTTAGCAATATGACTCAAATTGTTAAAGCTATGTTAAAAATTCAAAAACACACTCCACTTGACATGGAACATCTATCAATAAAGGACAGAATTTTGAAATTTCATTGAGTACCCTGAATAGACTGGTCTGTCTGGTTCAGATAGCTGATATGACTATGATGTGATAGGTGGTAAATTAGTTTGACACTCGAGTTACCATCATTAGACTCTTGGACACTTGAGTTACCACAATTAGACTCTTGGACACTTTAGGTAGTTATCATGGTTAGACTGTTGAACACTTGAATTATCATCATTAGAATGTTGACAGTTGAGTTACCACAGTCAGGCTGTTGGACACTTGAGCAACCCAAGTTAGAATGCTGGACACCTGAGTTAACACATTTAGACAGTGGGACACTTGGTTTACCATAATTTCAATGTTGACCACTTGAGTTACCATTATTCAACTGTTGGACACTTGAGTAATTAAAATTAAACTGTTGGATATTCATGTTACAACAATTAGACTGAGACACTTGAATTTACCATTATTAGACCACTGAACACTTGAATTTACCATTATTAGACCACTGAACACTTGAATTTACCATTATTAGACCATTGAACACTTGAATTTACCATTATTAGACCATTGAACACTTGAATTTACCATTATTAGACCATTGAACACTTGAATTTACCATTATTAGACCATTGAACACTTGAATTTACCATTATTAGACCATTGAACACTTGAGTTGCCATTATTAGACCATTGAACACTTGAATTTACCATCATTAGACCACTGAACACTTGAATTTACCATTATTAGACCATTGAACACTTGAATTTACCATTATTAGACCATTGAACACTTGAGTTGCCATTATTAGACCATTGAACACTTGAATTTACCATCATTAGACCACTGAACACTTGAATTTACCATTATTAGACCATTGAACACTTGAATTTACCATTATTAGACCATTGAACACTTGAATTTACCATTATTAGACCATTGAACACTTGAATTTACCATTATTATACCATTGAACACTTGAATTTACCATTATTAGACCAATGAACACTTGAGTTGCCATTATTGGACTTTTAGACACTTGAGATACTACAGTTAAACTGTTGAACATTTGAGTACTACAGTTATGCTGTTTTGAGTTACCATAGTTTGACTGTTGGATGCTTGAATTAATCTGTTTAGACTGTTCGTCACTCGAGTTACCACAGTTAAACTGTTGGACACTTGAATTACTACAATTATATTGTTGGACACTTAAGTTACCGTAATTAGACTGTTGGACACTTGAGTAACCATAGTTAGAATATTGGACACATGAGTTGCCACAATGAACTGTGGGACACTTGAGTGACTAAACTTAGAATGTTTTACACTTGAGTTACAATAATTAGACTTTTGGACACAAGTTACCATAATTTTTATCAGCTGATATATGTGTCTAAGAAGTTACCATGTGAAAGAAAATGAAATAGTCACAAGTTTAATTTTTGGAAGAAATTTGTTTTTGCATAAACATTACATTTATGAATTGACTGGTGGCGTAGTGGTTAGATCGTCTGCCTTGGATGCAGGTGGTCATGGTTCGATCCCTGGCCGAGTCATACCGAAGTCTTACAAAAAATGGTACTAACAGCTGTCTCGCATGGCACTCAGCATTAAGAGGTTAGTGTTAGGACTGGTTGGCCTGGTTTCAGGATAATGTCACTGGGTGGGACATCATGCTCCATGTCTGTGGCATGATGCCTCACTGCTAGACATCACTATAAACTGCCACACTGCAGACATCATAGCAGTATGACAGAAAAATTGTTAAAGCTATGTTAGAAATCCAAATCTTACACACACACACACATTTATGAATTGTGTTTTTTTACAGTTAAATATTACATATACAAGAAAATTTTGTTTGAGATTTGCTGTTGCTATAGTTTAAGTAATATCCATCCATGCTTAACTAGTTTTCTCTCAAAAATATTTTACTTTCCTCTTACAAAACCATGCTGTTGTTTTATTCCACTTTTCTGATTGTAAAAAGGAAAAATATTATTGACAAATATAATTGATGGATGTTTCTGGTTAAGATTTAATTTTGATTAGGTCCTCAGACAAGTCTTGGACAATAATAGAAGCTTATTGTTATTGCCAGTATGTTCTTTCTGAGGCACACACAGTATAGTAGTAAGGGGCAGGTATGTACTGACACACACACAGTATAGTAGTAAGGGGCAGGTATGTACTGACACACAGTATAGTAGTAAGGGGCAGGTATGTACTGACACACACTATAGTAGTAAGGTGCAGGTATGTACTGACACACACAGTATAGTAGGAAGGGGCAGGTATGTACTGACACACACACACAGTATAGTAGTAAGGGGCAAGTATGTACTGACACACACACAGTATAGTAGTAAGGGGCAGGTATGTACTGACACACAGTATAGTAGTAAGGGGCAGGTATGTACTGACACACACTATAGTAGTAAGGTGCAGGTATGTACTGACACACACAGTATAGTAGGAAGGGGCAGGTATGTACTGACACACACACACAGTATAGTAGTAAGGGGCAAGTATGTACTGACACACATACAGTATAGTAGTAAGGGGCAGGTATGTACTGACACACAGTATAGTAGTAAGGGGCAGGTATGTACTGACACACACACAGTATAGTAGTAAGGGACAGGTATGTACTGACACACACAGTATAGTAGTAAGGGGCAGGTATGTACTGACACACACACAGTATAGTAGTAAGGGGCAGGTATGTACTGACACACACACAGTATAGTAGTAAGGGGCTGGTATGTACTGACACACATAGTATAGGAGTAAGGGGCAAGTATGTACTGACACACACACAGTATAGTAGTAAGGGACAGGTATGTACTGACACACACACAGTATAGTAGTAAGGGGCAGGTATGTACTGACACACACACAGTATAGTAGTAAGGGGCAGGTATGTACTGACACACACAGTATAGTAGTAAGGGGCAGGTATGTACTGACACACACACAGTATAGTAGTAAGGGGCAGGTATGTACTGTCCACTCACACACAGTATTGTAGTAAGGGGCAGGTATGTACTGACACACAGTATAGTAGTAAGGGGTAGGTATGTACTGACACACTCACACACAGTATAGTAGTAAGGGGCAGGTATGTACTGACACACACACAGTATAGTAGTAAGGGGCAGGTATGTACTGACACACACAGTATAGTAGTAAGGGGCAGGTATGTATTGATACACACACAGTATAGTAGTAAGGGGTAGGTATGTACTGACACACACACAGTATAGTAGTAAGGGGCAGGTATGTACTGACACACTCACACACAGTATAGGTGTAAAAGTCAGGTATATACTGACACACAGACACACAGTATAGGTGTAAAGGTCAGTTATATACTGACTCACAGACACACAGTATAGTTGTAAAGGTCATTTATGAACCGACACACACAGTATAGCTGTAAAGGTCAGATATGTACTGACACAGAGTATAGTTGTAAAGGTCAGATATATACTGACACACAGACACAGTATAGTTGTAATGGCCAGACATTTACTGACACACACACACACACAATATAGTAGTAAGGGTTAGGTGTGTACTGACACACACAGTATAGTTGTAAAGGTCAGATTTGTACTGACACACACACAAACACACACACAGTATAGTTGTAAAGGTCAGACATTTACTGAGACACACACACACGCACACTATAGTAGTAAGGGTTAGGTATGTACTGACACACACAGTATAGTTGTAAAAGTCATATATGACACTGACACAAGCAGTATAGTTGTAAGGGTCAGGTATTTAATGACACACACACAGAATATAGTTGTAAAAGTCAGGTATGTACTGACACACAATATAGTTGTAAAGGTCAGATATGTACTGACACAGAAACACAGTATAGTTGTAAAGGTCAGGTATGTACTGACACAGAAACACAATATAGTTGTAAAGGTCAGATATGTACTGACACAGAAACACAATATAGTTGTAAAGGTCAGATATGTACTGACACAGAAACACAATATAGTTGTAAAGGTCAGATATGTACTGACACAGAAACACACAGTATAATTGTAAAGGTATAGTTGTAAAGGTCATATATTTACTGACACACACACAAACACATACATGGTTTATTGTAAAGGTTAGACATGTGCTGACAGACACACAAACACATACATGGTTTATTGTAAAGGTTAGACATGTACTAACACACAGACACGCACACAGTATAATTGTAAAGGTATAGTTGTAAAGGTCAGATATGTACCAACACACACCAGCAGTATAGTTGTTGTTCTTCTTGTTTTAGGGATTAACGCCATTTTTCAGCACACAGTAGGCCATACATGGCAGCCAGTATTAATGGTGGAGGAAGAACCCAGGAAAACCCCGGAAAGAACCACCGACCCATGAGAAGCTACTGGCAAGCTTTCTCACATACCCACATTAGCCAGGTCTGAGACTTGAACCCACGCAGACAGAGGTGAGATGGCAGTGATCCGTAACGGAGAGCCCTTTAGACCACTCGGCCACTCGGGGCCCTCAGTATAGTTGTAAAGGTCAGATATATATACTGACACACACACAGGGTATAGTTGTAAAGGTCAGATATGAATTGACTCATACAGTTTAGTTGTAAAGGTCAGATATGTACTGACACACACAGTGTAGTTGTAAAGGTCAGATATGTACTGACACACACAGTGTAGTTGTAAAGGTCAGATACGTACTGACACAATATAAAGGCCTGGTATGAGGATAATGACACACAGTATGACAGTATATAGGCCTGATGTCAGGATAATGACACACACACAGTATGACACACTATACTGACATAGTATAAAGGCCTGGTGTCAGGATAATGACACACACTGACACAGTATAGTTGTACAGTTCAGATATGTACTGATACACTAACACACATAGTATAATTGTAAAGTTCAGATATGTACTGATACACAAACACACACAGTATAGTTGTACAGTTCAGATATGTACTGATACACAAACACACACAGTATAGTTGTGCAGTTCAGATATGTACTGATACACAAACACACACAGTATAGTTGTGCAGTTCAGATATGTACTGATACACAAACACACACAGTATAGTTGTGCAGTTCAGATATGTACTGATACACAAACACACACAGTATAGTTGTACAGTTCAGATATGTACTGATACACAAACACACACAGTATAGTTGTACAGTTCCGATATGTACTGATACACAAGCACACACAGTATAGTTGTACAGTTCCGATATGTACTGATACACTAACACACACAGTATAGTTGTACAGTTCCGATATGTACTGATACACTAACACACACAGTATAGTTGTAAAGGTCAGATATGTACTGATACACAAACACACACAGTATAGTTGTAAAGTTCAGATATGTACTGATACACAAACACACACAGTATAGTTGTACAGTTCCGATATGTACTGATACACAAACACACACAGTATAGTTGTACAGTTCCGATATGTACTGATACACAAACACACACAGTATAGTTGTACAGTTCCGATATGTACTGATACACAAACACACACACTATAGTTGTAAAGTTCAGATATGTACTGATACACAAACACACACAGTATAGTAGTTGTAAAAGTCAGGCATGTACTGACACATGCAGTATTGTTAGAGAGCACATGGTGTGATGTAATGTCTCTAGCATTGAGCATTTGGCAGTTGGTTTTTGAGAAATCCAGGAGATAAACTTGTGCATTTCTATTATCATGTGCTTTATGGCTTTAGACCATTTAAACTATTGGGAAAATGTAATGACCAAACAAATGTGTGAAATAATTATGGGTACCATACATCCAGCACCTAACAGGTCAAGTTTGCAAATGGTCATTTGAATTCATTGTTAGTCATGTCCAGCAAATATGGGGTCATTGGTGTGAATGCTGTTTAAATCATGGAAACATTGCTTTCATTCCTTTTACATTTTCAAACTGATAAACGAACTCTCGTGTTTTACATTCAGATGTGTCATATCATCTGTACCACACACTATCATGATGGATTGATCACATAACATTATATACGACAGGAGGGGTCATATGTCAGATTGATCACACTTGACATGAACAAGACAGGAAGGGTCATATATCAGACTGATCACACTTGACATACATAAAATATGAAGGGTCATGCAATTTGTTTCATTTCTTTCAGATTTTGATCTTTGAGCAGCATGCACCTGGAAAACAGATTACATTCCAATCAGAACCAATCCTGAGCAAGTTAAAGGAGATATAAATTAAACATTACAGACCTTTAGTAACATTCCAGAGGATACAGATGTGATTTGTTTGAGATTATATATGTGAGAGCATCAATTATGCAGACTTCTATTTTGGTCTGACTGAAAGGGTGACCGTATAAGTTTGAGAAAAATTCATAAAAGTCATTATTGTTGAGGGGAAGAATCTGTAGTATTTGTAGGATTATAGAGGGATTTGTTAGAAATTTTTTGTGTAGGATTATAGAGGGATTTGTTAGAATTTTTTGTAGGATTATAGAGGGATTTGTTAGAATTTTTTGTAGGATTATAGAGGGATTTGTTAGAATTTTTTGTGTAGGATTATAGAGGGATTTGTTAGAATTTTTTGTAGGATTATAGAGGGATTTGTTAGAATTTTTTGTAGGATTATAGAGGGATTTGTTAGAATTTTTTGTAGGATTATAGAGAGATTTGTTAGAATTTTTTGTAGGATTATAGAGATTTGTTAGACATATTTTTGGTAGGATTACAGAAGGAGTTGTCACTCATTTTTTGTACTATTTCTAGAGAGATTTGTTAGACATTGTAGAAATATAGAGGAATTTATTGAACATTTTTTGTTGGATTATTGAGGAATTTGTTGAACATTTTTAATACGAATATAGAGGGACGTGTTATACATTTTCAGATGGATTTCTTTTATTGGATTATGTACTATACATTGGTATATTGCATTACAATAATTTTTGAATCAGTAAATTATGCAAAAATTTATGAACAGCAGTGGCAAGATACATTTAAGTAAATCTGAGAAAGTATCATACAAATTCATTTTGTCATGGTAGTTTTAGCTCTACAGGTCATAGACTAGAAAAGCTTGTGGAATGGAATGTTGTCCATTGTCAATCCTTTGCCTGTCTATCAATAAACTCAACTTTGTTATCACTACATCTCCTAAACTACTTTAAAAATTACCAATAAACTGTACACATGCTTTCTTCCCAGTCTTTGTAGTTGGACCTAAATGAAAATGGTGCCAATCAGACATCCCTTATGGCTGCAAGTTCTTCAGAATCTCTTGTGGATAGTCATACATGAAAATGGTCTGATCTGACATCCAGTATGGTTGCCATGGTAGTCATACATGAAAATGGTCTGATCTGACCCCTGGTATGGTTACCATGGTAGTGATACATGAAAATTGGCTGATCTGACACCCGGTATGGTTGCCATGGTAGTCATACATGAAAATGGGCTGATCCGACATACAGTATGGCTGCCATGGTAGTCATACATGAAAATGGGCTGATCTGACACCCAGTATGGTTGCCGTGGTAGTGATACATGAAAATTTGCTGATCTGACACCCGGTATGGTTGCCATGGTAGTCATACATGAAAATGGGCTGATCTGACATACAGTATGGCTGCCATGGTAGTCATACATGAAAATGGGCTGATCTGACACCTGGTATGGTTGCCATGGTAGTCATACATGAAAATGGGCTGATCTGACACATGGTATGGCTGCCATGGTAATCATACATGAAAATGGGCTGATCTGACACCCGTTATGGTTGCCATGGTAGTCATACATGAAAATGGGCTGATCTGACACCCATTATGGTTGCCATGGTAGTAATCTTGAAAATCTTTTTCACTAATCCTCATTGAAAATTCATATCTACATGGAGTTTTCTTCAGAAGACTTCTTACGATGTCTAGTTGGTCTAAACAAAAACAATGCTGCAAATCCTGTTATCAATACTCATTAACAGAAACCATCGAAACATGTTTTTTTTTACCATTAAACTTCTTATAGTGTCTAGTTGGTCATAAATATGATGAGAATGTGACCTCCTTTATGACCACCATGGTGGCCATATTGAAAGTTGTTATCAATAATTTTGGATGAATTGTAATAATGAGACAGGTTTCTCATAGAAAGACACTTATGATGTCTGATTGGTCCTAAAAGATAATTCTGCCAGTCTGATATTGAAAAGGGCCACCAGTCTTGAAATATTTTGTTATCACTACTTTCTAATGGATGGGTCATATCAACATAGGGTTATCCCAGTAGGGTGTCAGTCTCTATGAAGGAATCTTGTTGAAAAATGTTTCCATTTTTATGCTGCATATACTGTATATTTTGTTCATGTTACTGCTGTGTATCTTTTTGAAATAGTACTTAGCCTTTATTTATTATTTCTGTGCAGCTGTGGGAATCAAGGAGACTATGGACTATGACGTTTATAAATTATTTTGGGGGTTTTTTTTGTGTGTAAAGATGAGTAAAATTTAGCATGTTAAAATACCAGTTATATGGTATACAAAATGATAAATTATTAACTTTCTGGGGAAAAATGTGCAGGTTTCATCTGTTGGGACTAAATACATCATGACAGCTGGCCATCCTGCAGAAGGTTTATTTCTACTTTAACCACTATAGTCTTGCCATGTTTTGGTCTGTCTTGATTGTTGTTTAGTCAGTCATTGCTTGTTTTCTATGAAACGGGTGGGATATACTGTATTTTGGGTACATGTATGGTATTTACATATGGTACATGTATTTATATGGAAAATGATGTATCTCTCCTTAAAACACAGCTATGACCTTGGTGAAGGATCTGCATCAGCACTTTATAATTATCACATCAATACTTTAACCATGACCACCTCTGTAAACTTCTCTAACTTCACTGATTTATACCAGAATATCAAAGTAATGTATCTCATCCACTGGTCTTCTCTGTCACTAGATGGAGTATATATGTGTCGATGACATGTCTTGACTGCCTCCCTGTTTCAGACACTCATGGGATTTCTTGACTGGCTGTCTGGTCCAAAGAGTCATAAGCAACATTTTAGTCAGTGGTACAGAAGATATACCATCTAGGAAAACAACATTTACAAAAGCGTCATTCAGGTCAGGAAAAGTTGAAGGGGGCCATTAGATCCCCATTACCTTATGTTTTTTAAAAATTAAAAATACCAAATTCCATATCAGAAATATGTGTATGGAGTATACAGTGTACAAAGGGGGAGATTACTGGAAAATGGCAGAAAAATCAGTCACACACTAGACAAAATAGAACCATGTCAAAAGCATTATTACACCTTGATGGAATTATCTGTACAATTTCAGAAAAAGAATTAGTGAGTTCAGGGTTGAAAAAAGAAACTTGAGAATGTCAGGCCAAGAACAAGTAATCTCAGTGGAGTCATTGTAATAAACACTATGATGGAGAGTGATGTACAGATGATGTCATTGTAATAAACACTATGATGGAGTGTGATGTACAGATGATGTCATTGTAATAAACACTCTGATGGAGTGTGATGTACAGATGATGTCATTGTAATAAACACTATGATGGAGTGTCATGTACAGACAATGTCATTGTAATAAACACTGATGGAGTGTCATTTACAGCTGATGTCATTGTAATAAACACTATGATGGAGTGTGATGTACAGCTGATGTCATTGTAATAAACACTATGATGGAGTGTGATGTACAGATGATGTCATTGTAATAAACACTATGATGGAGTGTGATATTATGAAAATATGGTCATAAGATAATTAAAAGAAAAGAGTGAGAAGCAACAAGCCATGCAAAAATCAACAAATAATTTATTTCCCTAGAATACAAATGTTAAACTGTAAAACAGGAACTTGGGGTATTGCAAATTAAATAACACATAGTCCTAGAATTACTAATACAAGTCCTAATCATTAAAGTTCTGAATAATTTAGTGGTAATTAAGACACTATCCGATGCTGGAAGTGTTCATGTGCCTGTGGTGGCCTGTGTCATAGTGATGTGCCAACAGTCTTTTGTTTTATCACAATAATTTGATTCAAGAATATATCCTTATTTGAATTTCACTCAAAATCCAAGTTTATGTTTATTTTTTAGCACTTTATATTTACAAAGAAGTATAACTTCATTAAATTATTTGAATAAATAACTTCCGGCCCAAATTAAAAACTGGACACAACAATAACACAACTGATTCTGCCCAGATCTTACAGCATGAATGATTTTTCCACTAAAAAGCTAAGACTAAAAGAAGAGCCATGATCTAGGACAAAAGTTCATTTTTAGAAAAATCTTGGTTATAGTTAGAAAGGTTGTTTGTAAAATTGTTGTGCACATATTTTTGTGTGTGCATTTTTTGTAGATATACCATGTTCGTTGATGGTCATATCTTTATTTTTATTGTCACATTCTTTAAGCTTGTATTTTATCTCAGCTTTATCTCAGATTTGAATAAAATATCTGAAAACAAGAGATAGGGTAGCACAATATACAGAATTTACATTTCATTTTAAATTCTCTATCAGTAGTATAGACAACATGTCAATAATTAATTGTGCTATTCAAACAACTTTGATTTGTGACATTTAGATGAAATTGTTAACAAGTCATGCCTAAAACTTTACAAATTCTATATACATGTTCTGAAAAAAATCTAATCAAACTGTTATTTTGTGTTGGCAGAGAATACCTACGGTACTCCATTGATTTATTGCTCACCTTTATACAGTCAAGAAAATGGAAGTAAAAATAAGATAATGGAAAACTGGGGTGTCCTTTGCATTTATGTGTATTGAACAACTATTTCAAATTTTCATTAAAATATAAAGATGATGATTGTATGTATGTATGTATGTAATGATGTATGTATTTACACTACTCCCTCAATAACTTGTGCCTGGATAAATCACAAACCCATTTATAACATTGGGTCAGGCATGTATCCCATATATTAAACTAGAAAATAGACCCCAAAATTTGCCACCATTTCTTGAATGTAAACAAAATCGTGATGAAAACCTTGATATATCGCTTGTTTTATTGTCAAAAATGGTTGATAGTACCCGGAAATTTTAATCAACATCATGAAAAACTCAACTTTTAATAAAAAGTCATATATTTAGTTCAGTTTTCCTTCCAAACAGCAATCTCAGTTTACTGTAAAATATTTAAGAAAATTTTGATCAATGAAAATTTTACAAATGCCATGAGGTGGCAACACTTTAATAAATAAATTACAATTAAATGAACTTTTGTTAAGTGACATTCATGGTTTTACTTATCTTTTCATTTAGTTCCAGTGTAATCATCATAAATGCAACATGCCCTCTAGTGTGTGTATGTGTGATTTGGATTTTTAACGTAACTTTAACAATTTTTCAGTCATATCGCTACAATGTCTGCATTGTGGCAGTTTATAGTGATGTCTAGCAGTGTGGCATCATGCTGCAGACATGTAGCATGATGTCTCACCCAGTCACATTATCCTGACACCGGGCCGACCAGTCCTAACACTAACCTCTTAATGCTGAGTGCCAAGCGAGGCAGCTGTTAGTACCATTTTTGTAAGTCTTTGGTATGACTCGGCCGGGGATCGAATCCACGACCTCCTGCATCCAAGGCGGATGCTCTAACCACTAGGCCACCGGAGCGGTTACGTGCCCTCTAGTATTCAGACATAAAAGGTATCAATCTACCTTAAGCATTTCTGTGAAAAACATTTTAATGTGCCAACCAATTCTGACTATCTGAAGTACATGATATATTGTTACATTCAGTTAAAAGCAGACCTGTTTTGTATTAATTCATCTTTGTATCAAAAAAAATAAAGGGGCTGGAACAAAAGAAAGGTTAAAAGGCATGCAAATCATAACAGAATAAGAGCAAGATTCAGTTGTGTGTCAGGTCAACTCATTTCAGTTGCTCAATTGAACACAATTAAACTACCTTAAATTAGCCTACTTAATTTAGAATTTGATCACAGCAGTGCAACGAAGCAAAATATATGATTCATTATGGAGAGGCAAGTTCCAGAGTCTGTAGTGAACTTAAAATTCCTGAATTGGCAGTCAGGGATTTCCTCAACAAAATAATTTAGGTGATTTGATAATACTGGTAAGTGATCAAGTTAATATCTGCTGTTATATGATCAGTTGTACATGGTGTATGTTTGGCAAATGGCAGTGGTGGCATAAAAGTATAAATTAGATGATACAAACAAATAGAACACAAAAACTGATTGGCTTAAACTATGTCAAGAAATTGAGTGGCATGATGTCATGGGATCACAATATGAAATGCAATTTTACTAAATCTTAAAACTTATGATTAATGTTTATTCTTTAAAATATATTACCCAATCATTAGGAGAACTACCACATCACAAATCTTTCCCTTACAGGTTAAAACTTTTTAGCTAAAAGCTAAAAGTTTTCTGCCCACTTAGGTAGCAGCTAGATAGAGTGATCTCCTCTTGATATCAGCATTGGTGCCAAATCCTGCAAAATTTTCAGTTACTATTTCATCTTGTGTTGATTATTGTGTTCTCTACAAATCGAGAGGCCTCGCAAAATCCATGTAAGCAGTTTCTACATCAAAACAAAGTGGAATAGTTTTATCTTTGAAGGGAAGTATACTCCATCTATAAATTTCCAGCTTTTCTAGTCTTCCTATCACTGATAAATGTTTCCTAACTTTATCCCATCTTTATACACTTAGGCAGATTTGGTACATACTTGAAAACACTAAAATGGTTCAACTTTTTTTGACTGGACCTTTTATTTCTCCCTTAGCACTCAGCAGTTTGTCATTGGGCTTTCTCCTTAAAAATACAAATGTCAGTGTTGATCAAATGCATTCTATTACTATACCCACATTTTTACAATCAGCATTTTATTTGGAACAGGTAAACATATCGTTGAATTCAGTAAGTGTGAGTCACCAGCAATTACTATGATCGGAGATTATCTCTGGCCTTCCTCACTAAGGAATGCAGTTTTAGGTTTCACATTGGGGTTTCTTAAGTGGCAGCACTGTTGATGGAGTGTCATGTGTCAGTTAAAGGTTTTTGTGAACCTTTAAAGGCCAAATTTTAAAAGCAGGGTCATCCCAGAGATCCCCAGGTGGCCAACTCTGATTTCCATGAAATTATTTTGAGGTGTACGTCTATCCTTACTGTGATTGGTGAAATTTGCCGCTGATATATTTGAAATTATTCTGCTGCAATTTCACTGATTTTTTAATGACAAATCGACTAAAATTGGTGGAAAAACGATGAATTTTGACTAAATTTCACTAAAATCTCAGAAAATCAACACACAAAAATATTATAATCAGAATAAAATTAACTTTTACTTTTCACAATCACTAGTCATAACATTCATTGTCATCACTAGTGGCATTGTTACTAAGTCACTTTCGTAAGTAACAGCATTTTCGTTTTCATGATCAGCTATTATCTTTCTCTGTTGACTTATGCACGTGTTTATAATCTTTCATTTCATATTCATCAGATAATTTTGATCTAATATTGTCAATTGTGATCGAAAGCGGGACGAATTTCTCTACTTCTGTATCTTTCACTGCTGATAAAGATTGTAACATAACTTGCTGGATGGTTTTAATTAATTTGTATTCCGCCAATAGTGTGTATCCAACCTCAAATTTACGATTTTGTAATGATTCAAAATCAGACATAATTTTTCAGGATAAATTTTTATACCGTCATGTTTTCTTTTTTTAATTGCTGCAAAAATAGCATTAATATTTTCAAAAATTATATATAGTATTCCTCAACCAAAACGATACAGTTAAATTGTGTAATATAGTGCAAACACAGTCTCTAGGTTACAAAATAAATGTTTCACTTACCTCAGTTCACTTTCAAATTCAGCTCCAGTCTGACTGGGGATAGAGAAATTCTCTGCTTTTATAGTTGTGAACAAACCCATGCAAATGTTCCAGAAAATTATGTAATTAAGGTAGTCTGACAATCCCCATCTCTAGAATGTTCTATACTTTTTATAGTCACTTGGGTTTTAGAACTCAGTTATGTAATTTTCTGGAACTTTCTGCTTATAGACTATAAAACGGAGAATTTCTCTATCCCCAGTCAGACTGGAGCTGAATTCGAAAGTGAACAGAGGTAAGTAAAACCTTTTATTAAATACATTATGTTAATTATGACAATTAATTAATTCCGATGACAAAGGGAGGTAACTACTAAATATTGAAATTTAATAGAGGCATCAGAAAATAAATATTTTTTTGTTTCGATATTCTCGTGGCAGGAAAAATGCACTTAATATATATTTTATAGTAATTTGGTACACTTTCACCATTGATGATAGAAGCTTCAGAATGGATAAATTAAATGTTCTACCTTGATATTTAACTCGATGCTGATACACCAATATGTCCTTGCGAGTGGGGAAACTTCCATAATTACAATATTATGTAGGATTCTGGACGTTTCCCCAGTGACAAGACATATGTGAGGATCTATTTTTTCATCAAAGAAGCCTATCTTAATTATCTTAATGATTATGATGATACAAAAAGAAAAAAATTAAATGGTTAAAAATATAATTGAGATAACTACTTGATTAACGAGACAGTCTCCTTTCAAAAATAATGAAAAGTTATTTTTTTGTTTATACTTTTACGAAGAAATAAAACGATCTGGTAATATGATTTGTGACTAAATGTATAGAACGCGGTACAATATTAAAATATTTACCACATGCACTCATTGATTGAAATATTATTTCTTCGCCAGTCTTTATATTTGTAGATACAACTGATCTTGCAATTTTTTAATGTTTGCCAGTATTTCCAAATCTGCAATTTTGGCTCTGAGTGACAGCTCGCAGATTAGATAAATTGTTATTGATTTTGATACCACTGATATGATCTATCACAAGACCATCTTCGATTACTCCGTGGAAACACTCGTATATAAATTTATGGCAAAGATATATTTTATTCTTCCCGGTACTGAATATGAGATCACCAATATTAATGACATGACCGACTGTTTTTTTTGGTTAACAATGCCTGATTACACGATTTGCTTCATAATTTATAATGATTGGGCGTTTGACATTCATTTTCCATTTTATATAATAATATCATTTGTTTAAATAATAATTTGTCTAAATCATTACTTTGAAAATCTTGCTAGATAATCTTCTGCACTTTTTATAAATTTGTCATTATTGTCGTTTTTTAAAAATTATATCTTTTCAGTTCTCTGTATTTTTTTACCTCCACATTGCACACACAACCGCGTTTCTCCTTCAACTCCAAGACCACATTTCAAACATGGTTTGGTTCTAGACTTCCGTTACGAATGCTTTGTAAATGATATCTGCAGAATTCGATTTATGCAAGCTTTGTTACAAGGAGTCGTTGAACCTGTCATTAACCACTTGCATTTTTTCTTTGTTTGAATATATATATATATATATATATATATATATATATATATATATATATATATATATATATATATATATATTTGTCTTAATTATATAATTATAATGTTGATGTATTTGAGAGATTATTCACAATTAAGCCTTCTAAAGATAAACGTAATCTTGACAGAATAACCCCTGACTTACCGAAAAAAGCTCTGGTTGATCCGACGAAGTAAACTTTCATTAATAAAATTTATGACGCCAATAAAGAATTTACCAAAGATGGCGCATCTCGTTTGGTCAACGTTTAAAATCATACACAACACCAAAGGTGTCGATGCTACGATGAACGACAAACGAGCGGTAACGATCATTAATTATCTCGACAATCGAAAATATTTTTTCAGAGTAAAGTTTATTAAGGAAGTAGACGATACTTGGTATACCTGTGAGAAACATGACCTTGTCCTTCATAATGAAAAAAATGCTGTCTGTTATTGACAAACCATATTGTGAAAGCGCGTATCCTGTAACAGTAGTTATCTACGGGTTATATCCGATAAATGATAAACCGTAACTTAATAATTTAAAACCAATGAAATTTTCAAGGCTAAATTGTGTAGCCGAGTGAGTAACCGAACATTTTACCGTTTCGACTCATGGAAATGGTCTAACGGATAAAAGACGTAAAATAAGAAATGAGTGGGGAGAAACAGTTAAAGATACCGGAGCATCTGTCAAAGATGTCGCTGAGCTAGGAAAGAAACTAAAATTCCCAATAACCGTAAAAACGCTAATGAGAGATTCTGTATGAATCAAAATAAAAATCATAAGGAGCTTCGATCGAAATTATTGATCATAATGCGCATGCGTGGACTAATGCACTAACGATATTGCTACAAAGTCAAACTGTTAAATTTTTATAACAATATATTCGATTTTATTTACGAAATAAGTAAAACGATCCTGTATCGGTATGGTTATTTCAGAGTTCTGATGATGGAAAATATGATCAGTTTGTACGACCTAATGGCGTTATTTATCGCACAGAATCTCTCCAGGAAGAAATTAAAAAATTTACGTTAAAATATACTGATGATCCTGAACAATTACTTAATAATTGTTTTACAGTTCCGTCAGTTGTGGCTCATTTTTCTGGAGAGAAAAATTCGTGGAAGCCAACTCGGTTTGATTTTCTTAATGATATAATATCGAGTTGTGTCGAATACGGACATGCTGGATTATGGAATAGTAAATAGGATCATAAAGAAGTTTTCTTGGTATGGGAGAGTGTTCAAAGTATTTTGAGCGATTTGGCCATGCCACACACATAAAGACCAGAGTATCGATAAACAGACCATTACCAGGTTTTGACCTGACTGGATTTGTTTGTATCAAGTCATTTTGCTAAAGTCTTCATCCAGTTTGTTATGTCTGTTTTGGAAAACATTTTTGAGTTTAAAAATTCTGAAACATCTAAAGTATGAAACAATTCTGTCATATAAAACGAATAGTAATAAAGAATACTTAAATTTCATTACCTTTACAGCTGGAAATTTGCTCCCATAAAGGTGTTAACACCTCTTAGTCCCATCCAACATATATGGTTGGTTAGCACATAGAAGTGGCACCCTGGTTTTTTCCAAATAGTGTTGTATGCTATGGGTTTCTCTTTCAACTCACCAATGTGTTATAAATGTTTGCGTTATAAAATTAATAAAATAGTATAAATAATTTAGCATGGTTACTCTTTGTTTTGTTCATCAAATGTTATTGGTTTGATTATCCCTTTGAGGTTTGGAGAGAATGTACTATCTTCCCTTTGCCTAGGTTGGCAGTGGGCCTGATTTCCATTTTCTCACATGAACGTAGGAGAGAACTAGCTCCCTCTAAAGTTACATAAACTTTGAGGTAGTTTTCTTCCCCTTATTTTGACATATTAGTGACTCTGCCAGAGTCAGTAAAGTCCAGTGTGTGTTGTTGTGGTGTTGATGTTGTATATTGTCCCCATAGTTGTGTATGGACGGCCTTATCTGGATCAAATTCATCTCAGTTTTTTTTCCTTATTTAAGGCTTAACATTTTTGAAATAGGCTTTGCCTTTAAGTCCAAATGATAAAATAATAAAGTGTCTATACTTCATTGTTTTACTGTTTGTGAGTGCGTGTTGATTTGTGTCTATTTTATGCCTTAGCATAAGTTACTTGTTTATTGTGTGTATCAAAAGGTTTGGTATATTTTGTGCCATATCACTTGTTGTTTGGTTAAATCTAGATTTTCCATTAGGGATGAGTATTTATTTTATATTTGCATTTTTTTGTGTATTTAGTATTTGTTTTATGTGTTGGTTATATGAGTAGGTACCTTGGCACCTCATGTACAAAAAGCTTAATTTTGGACATAGTTTAGTTGCTCGGCTTGGGATTATGTGTACCAAATAATATATATAAATAATATAAACATACAGTTCAATGCACGGTCCGGGGCTACCGTGAATACTTTTTGTATGTGATATTGTGCCAAAGTGAGAATGAGTTCCAGATTATCTAAGAAATATATGCTACCTTAATTGCTTGTTAGTTTTTTGTTCCCGTAAAGGTGTAAGCTTCCTGACAAGACTCGTCATAATGTAAGTTGTTTATAGAGAATTTGCTCTATATGTATACTAGCTGTGACAGGTATGCCCAGCTGGGTACTTAGGTTTTTCCGCTACAGGCAATTTGCATGTGCAGCATGGTTTGAGTTTCACTCAGTATTTAGAAATAACTAGAGCCGAAAGAAAAAAAAACCACCTCCGAATGACGCTGTACGCAGCAATGAAACCCGAGTACATTTTGATAACAAATACACATTGATATAACTCATACACAATTCCATGACAAGCAGCTCCTGTGTCCCTCAAACATTTTTAATAGGGATAGGATTGGCCAAATCACCCAAGAGTAAGATAGAACCCTTCGATATGAATGGTTCATAATTCTCCATAATAGAATCGGACTGGGGTTTATTAGACTCAACAAATGTATAACTTTCAATGCATGACCGTGACCTTGACCTCTTAGAAATAAAACCATTTGGAATAGGTCGGTCTTGATTCTGATGCCTGTTTTTCTGACTGTAGCAATCAGAAACGTGTATTTTCTTCTTGCAATAGGTACACGTAGGAAGAGACAATGATCTTTAATCAAGGTTATCAGAAGCTTGATTTTTAGAAGTTGTGCTAGTCTGAGTTTAAGAAGGGCTTGTATTAGGCTGAAATACTTTTCTGCCAGAAGACTGTTGAGTAGAAGTCTTATTTGCAAAAGGAACATTATGAGTTAAATAATACTCATCCGCAGCTCGAACAGCATTTTCCAAGGTTTCATTAAGACTTAATGCCACTATGGACAGATTTTTTGAAATCTTCAAGTAATACAAGTTGTTCGAGACTTTCATAATCTCGAACTTTCTTGGCTAAACACCATCTATCAAATAACTGCTCTGTTTCCCTAGCAAGTTCGACATGAGTGTGTCCAGCTTCTTTTCTATAGTTTCTGAATTTTTGTTGACTGGCTCCAGGGATTAACTTATTACCCCTTAAGATGCATTCTTCAACCGTATCACAGTCACCACTTTGGTGAACTGACAGTGAACTGTAAATAACACTAGTTCAGTGCTCCCTTGGCCATTTCAAATGTTCAGCAACCGTTTCAAAACGAGCAAAATATTTGTCTAATTCTTTTTCTCTGAAATGAGGCACTAATCTAATATTGTTTACAAGATCAAAACTTAAATTTGTATTTGAAGTGGAAAATGATTTTCATTTGCCAGCTCCATTTCTTTTATTCTAAATTGATATTCCACATCTTTCTCTCCTTCTTTCTTATTTAATTGCATTTGCATTTGTTCTTTTTGTAATTGCATTTGTTTTTCTTTCTCTCTTTCCTGTCTCTCTCTCTCCTCTTTTTCAGATTGTAACTGCATTTGTTTTTCTTTTAACTGCATTTGTCTTTCTTTCTTTTTCTTCCGCTTGAAATTGCGTTTGTTTTACTCTTTCTTCTTCCTGAAGCTCCAGCTTCCTCAACTCCAATTCCATCTTATATTTCAATTTTAATTCCTTCTCTTTTATGTCAGAGTCTGATACAGACTGATCGAAACCAAAGCATTTTTATCCAAAACATTCTTACTGAACCAAAATAGTTCTCATTTCTTGTTTTGTTAAGGAAGCCTTTACCGCATAAAGATAGTATTTTCTGGCAAGTTGAATCAATTCATCTTTTTTGAAAAGATCTAATTGTTCCTGTGTAGGATTTGAAAGAAAGATTTCCACTTTTGATGATGTTTTAGAAAAAACATGGGGAATTCAAATTTAAAACAATCAACAAAGTGTTCTGAAATATCTTAGCCAAAATTCCAAATCCCGGACAAGCCCCAATTCGTATGTTACGTGTTTAGGCTCGAATAAACATCATCACAAAAAAGAGTGAAAATAACAAGCTTTGAAAAATTTAATAATTTATTTCCCATGAAAGATACTGTAAAAATACAAAAAATAAAAACTTACAGTTTCAAAAATCCAATCTACAAAAAAAATCCAAGAATAATCCACGATTTCAAGTTCGAGTCCTGACGAAGAATCCAAGATGGAAGGCGATGATGTATGCTGTATTCTGTTCAATGTTGTTGTCTACAGTTCATTGTAGTGCACTCAAATCATTTATACAGCCAAAAGTTTCTCGGAATCAGCTCGACTAATTGCGTACCCCCATTAAAGAGTTTTGACATGGACCCTTCATTGATATTTTATCTCTAGGAAGGAAGTCCTGGTGATATAGTCTTGGCTCTCTGGCCTATACCACAAAAGTTCATACCCTGTACCCTTAGGATGCCCCTTATTTGGATGATTCTTCTCCTTAACATTCGTCAGGTCTTGCTTCCTAGATCCAACAGAGGTAAAATGTAAACAAAGGGGCCATGTCGAAATTCTTTAAGGAGGTGAGGTAATGTCCCAACATTATACGTAAGATAAGAACAGAAAGCTTCGTAAAGGTCAGTGAGTTATTTGCTCGATTGTTGCATAATGTTACGGCATTGTAAATGTAATTATGTGCAGTATGTATATTTGCTTACTAGAATCGTTAGTTCGTAGAATTACCTTTGCATTAATTTACATGCGTACTTGAGAAATGAGCTATGATTATGTAGATTGCGAGCTCGTAGTCAGAATTAATATTGTAATTTGCTATCTGGTTACTTTGTGGTAAACTAGTGTATTTATTCATGTGATATTCTAGATTTTGCAACTGTTGAATTGAATTGTAACTTTAGAAATGGTTGCAGTGTGTAAAATTAAATAGTATGGATATTTGAATATCTGTGTACACTTGTGGGGGTGTAATGTACAGAAATGCGTCGGATTGTTGTGATATTGTTGAGAATAATGAGATTAAGAATTATATATATATATATATATATATATATATATATATATATATATATATATATATATATATATATATATATATATATGTATGTATATATACATTGAAGTGATGCAATTTAGTGATGTCTGTATGTTAAGTAGGTTACCACTCTTTATTGCAACGTTGTTTTCTATAAGAACGTGTGTGGCTTTTGATGTGCATGAATGCGTGACTGAAGATGTAGATATCCTTTATCTAATGATTGATTGATTGTTGATGTAGTGTGAGGCGAGATGGCTAACACAAATGCTAACATCTTTGTGTTTTTCGTAGGAATCTTTTGGGGACAGAACTAAGTCCCGAGTCTTAGAGAGGGAGACAGGATAGAGCAAGGCAGTAGGCAGAGAACAAACCTAGTTGCTATATATATATATATATAGAGAGAGAGAGAGAGAGAGAAGGAGGAGAAAAAGGGACAAGAAGGGGAAGCGTACAGGAATAACATAGTACGGAGAACGCCGGATGGAGGAAAGGAATTGGCGGAGTAAACACAGATAAGTAGAAACCAAGTACAGGGGACAGCCATCGTCAGGACTTCCATCGTGGATGGACTCAATCCCTAGAGATAACATATCGAAGAAAAGACTCGTGTCAAAGCTGTTAAGAGGGGAAGTAATAGCCCAACTGAATAGGTCCGATACCAGCTTCCTACGGCATATATTGTATTCGATCTCTTTCATCTAGTCGACTTGGTTCAACAAAATTTCTTCTAGTTTTTACTACTTTTAGAACGGATCACTAATTAGATGCTGTCCAGGAGCAGTTGAAATCAAAATCCTCCGAGTTGGAGTACAATTAATAAAAACAATACCATCTATTAATATTTGTGTGTTTTCCATACCCGGAACACATAAGGTGCCATTTATTTCACTCTTTTCTCTCAACGAAATTCATCAAGATATCCTTCCCAGGTGGACTCTATCCCCTATAGATAGAATATCAAAAGAGTACAAAGAGGTGACGTAATGGCCCAATAGTAAACTTAAGGTATAATCTTAAGGCATGTGTTCTGCTGTTTGACTTCCTTTATCAAACCGCTAATTTCTCGAAATTGGCTCAATGAATTTTCTTCAAAACTTTCCAACTGTTAGAACGGGTCGTTAATTTAATACTGTCCAAGAGATGTTGAAATCAAAATCCTCTAAGTTGGAGCACAATCAGTACAAACCAGTGATACAATCTATTAACATTTGCGTGTTTTTCATACGTGGTACATACCATTCGCACCTTATTTCATTCCTATCTTGACGAATTCATCAGGACTCCCTTCGTGGATGGACTTGATCCCCTAGAGGTAAAATATCAAATAAAGGTCCATGTAAAATCTCTTAAGAGGGACGTATTGACACAATAATATATGTATGATCTCATCTTCTGATGGCAAGCGTTGCACTCGACTTCATCTATCTAGCCGAAAGATTCTCAAAATCGGCTTAACGAATTTTCTTCAAACTTTTCCTACTGTTGCAACAGGTCCCCTTTTAAATCCCGACCAAGAGACGATGAAATCAAAATAATCTAAGTTGGAGTACTCTTAGTACAAACTAGTGATACCATCTATTCACATTTGTGGGTATTTCATACACGGGATATAGAGCGCCCTGTACTGAGCTGTTTCCTCTCAACGTAATACATCAGGACTTCCGTCATTGGTGGTCTCTATCCTCTAGCAGTAAATATCAAACCTCATTGAAAAGGGTACGTAATGGCCCATATGTAAACGTAAGATATAAGCTTACAGCATGTGTTCTGCTCTCTTACCCTTATCTAGCCGCTAGTTTCTCAAAATTAGCTCCACAAATTTTCTTCAACCCTTGATTACTGTTAGAACTGGTCCCTAATTAGATAATGTCTGAGAGACGTTGAAATAAAAATCCTATAAGTTGAAAAACAATCAGTACAAACTAGTGATATGATATGTTAGCATTTGCGTGGTTTTCAAACCTGATATCCATCGGACACCCATTATTTGGCAGTTTCCTTTGGACGAAATTTGTGAGGACCTCCATCGTGGATGGATCTATCCTCTAGAGATAAAACATTAAAGACTGGTCCATTTCAAAACCCTTAAAATGGGACGGCATGTGTTGTACTCGACCAAATGTCTCCAATTGCAAATTTCACGAAATTGTCAAGCAGAAGTTTTTTTTTTTACACCTTTCCTACAGTAAGAACGGGTCCTATTTTAGATACTGTCCAAGAGACGTTGAAATCAAAATCCTCTAAGTCGGAGTACAATCTCTACTAACTAGTAATATATTTATTAACATTAGCGTGTTCTTCATACCCGGTACCCAAAGGGCACCCCCTATTTCGTTGTCTCCTTTCGACGAAATTCATAAGGACATCCTTTGTGGGTGGTCTCTATCCCCCGAGATATATCAAAGAAGTGTCTATGTCAAAAAAAGGTGTAATCTATCTCCTCAAGTCCCGAATTTCTCAAATTTAGCTCGACCAATTTTGTATGTATTTTCCTGCTGTTAGAACTGTTAGATAATGTCCAAGAGGAGTTTATATCAAAATCCTCTAAGTGGAGGTTCCATTGGTACAAACTATTGATACAATCTATGAATATGCGAGTGTTTTTCACACCCGGTACCTGTTGGATACCTCTTATTTCGCTCTTACGACACGACAAAATTCGTCACGACTTTATTTGTGGATGAACTCTATCCTCTAGAGATAAAATATTAAAGAAGGGTCTATATCAAAACTCTAAAGAGGGGGGAGGCGACGTAATGGCCCAACTGTACAACGGTAGATGTTGTACTCGACCTCCTTTCTCTAGCAGCGAATTTCTCGAAATCGGCTTGGCGAATTTTCTTCAAACTTTTCCTGCTGTTAGAATGGGGCCCTATTTAGATACTTTATGAGAGGCGTTGAACTCAGAATCCTCTAAGTAAGGGGTCAATTAGTTCAAACTACTGATATAATATATTAACAACTGAGTGTTTTTCCTACCCGGTACACATCTGGCGTCTTTTATTTCCATTTCCCCTCGACGAAATTCGTCATGACTTCTTTCGTGGATAGACTCAATCCTCCTACAGATAAAATGTCAAAGAAGGGTCTATGTCAAGCTCTTTAAAGAAGGGACTCGATGGCCCAAATATGTACGTAAAATACAATTTTCATATGGAATAATCTTGTACCGGACCGCCTTTATGTGGTTGCGACTCTCGTGAAATTGACACAACGTATTTATTTGTTTTTTTAAATTTTAATTTTAGCACAGTTGCCTATCCATGTGCTGTCCAACAGGCGTTGAAATCAAAATCCTCTAATCAGAAGTTCAGTTAGTACAAACTCTTGATTCAGTCTATTAATCTATGTGTGTTTTTTATACCTGGCATGCATCAGATGCACCTTATATCGCGGTTTGCTATCAACGAAATTTGCCAGGACTTCGTTCGAGAGTTGACTCTATCCCTGTCTTACTATATCTTCATCTAGCAGTAGATTTGTTGAAATCACCTCAACAAATTTAACAAAAAACAAAAAAACCTTCTGCTACTGTTAGAATGTGTACCTAGTTAGACAATATGCAGGATACGTTGCAATTAAAATCCTCGTAGCAGGTGTTTAGTTAGTACAAACTATCGATACAGTATATTAATATTTGCGTGTTCTTGTTTTTGTTGGTTGTTTTTGGAGGTGGGGGTGAGGTAATACCAGGTACCTATAGGGCGTCTCTTATTATGCTGTTTCCTCTCGAAGAAATTCATAAAGACATTTTTCGTGGATGGACCTCTATCCCCTAGAGATAAAATGTAAAGAAAGGTCTATTTTATAATCTTACGGTATGTGTCGTACGAGACCTCCGTCATCTAGCTGATTTCTCGAAATCGGCTAAACGAAAGTTCTCAGGACTTCTTTTATTACTACACTATCCACTAGAGATAACATCTGAAGAAGGGTCCTTGTCAAATCTCTTTAAAAATTATACTTAGCGACCAAACTGTATAAGTAAGATATAATCTCCTTGTGGCAAGTGCTTTACCCACCCTCCACTCCCCTTTATAACCCCAATTTTTGGAAATCGGTTACATTCCCCAGTTCCAAGGACTTAAGACAATATTCAAGTCAACTGAAGGCTTCTTAAACTCGTAAATACTGCACATAATTTTCCTCTAAGGACATGAAGACCACGCAAGAGAAATATCCAATTTCACACTTGTATGTATTTTTTGTGATTTCACTTTTACTCGAGTCATTAGTAAGCTTTTCGAACCCGAATACTAATACTTAACGCCATGCATCACAATACACAACCCAAATGCCTAATGCAACTAATTAATCCTATATCAAATTACAAAACACATATTCCTATCAATATCCTAAACCATTCCTACATATAATCTGTGATCTATCTTCAGCTTTATATAGTACTCAAATTTCCCCAATCATGTTACAATTACACCAAAGCATGCCCTAAAAAGCTTTCATCTGCATTAACTAAGTGGTAACCAATTACACACTCAACTGGGAATAATGAATAAATTTTAAAAAAAACTTGGTGTGAATAAGGAATAGTATTCAAATGTATGTGAAAATACTTGAATTGGGAATAAGGAATAACTGGTTACTTATTCCTCATTGAATTGGGAATAAGGAACAGGTAACCAACTTAATTTCGCTCACAACGGCCTGGTACAAACCAGCCACTAACTGGATCTGAATAAGCCTGCACCCATTGAATCAAATGGTATCCACTGATATTTTCTTGGTTTACTCCAGGCGGCAATTTCATTGTCTACATTACACCTCAAAACTTGTCTACTGGTTGCCTCATTGCACGGACTTTCCGGTGACAATGAGCTGCATTGAAGTGGGGATAGTGAAAGCAAGCCGATACGGCAAAAGCTCTTTAATCATCTGGTTAAGCTCAGAATGTTTGCCTCGGTGGTCCAACAGTGTGGCATCATTGCAATCCACCCTAGTAATATTTTGCCGGAAATTGAGGCCAATGTTTTTATTGCGTGGGGAACCCTGTTCTAAAAATAGCTATATGCTGTACGTTTGGTCATTTTCAAAAAATTTTCATACACTTAAATAAGGCTCAAAAACTGAAACAAAATATTTTCTAAGCATCCAGATCCAATCAAAGGAATTAAGAACAATATTAAATAATTGCAAGTAACAGATTTTATGTTATGTTTTCTCTTGCGCCTATCACGGTATAAACAGTCAATTGCAGAATCAGAACGTGAGATTTGGCAGCACAGTTTATACCCCACAAACCATAAACTATATAAAAAAAACCCAGCAATATTAAATTATTAAATAAATGCTACATAAAACTATTAAATAAATACAGCAACTTCGTGTTCATGTACAAGGAATCGTTCTTATGTAGATTGAAAAAACGTGTTTCATTCATTGGTCTACAAATGTCCCCGATTACCATTGTTCCTGCCTAGTACTAATATTAGTACCTTTACTCGTACCTCGTCAACCACAACAAATCAAGTTGAGGCTAAAACATCATAGCTAAATTTAATGTAACACATAACACTATTGTTACAATTTTCTTAAGATTCTGATATTGCATGAAACAAAATTCAGGAAACACGCAGAGGAACTTCATTTCCAGTTAGGTATCTATTGTATTATTTTTTCTTACTTCTTAATTCTGCTGATTACTTGATTGGAAGGTTTTATCAAACACACACACACAAACACAAACAGAATAGGTATTGTCTTGAATAACTGGAAGCACGTTTTATTCTGCAACGAATGGGTATTTTGAGGCTCATATTTGTGTGTATTATGGGAGAGAACATGAAGACGGTTAGATGCTGCTGAGGCAAGTAAAGTGCCTTTCACAAGGGCACACAGTGATTTAGGACCATTTTCTTTTAGAACCAACTTACCATAATAAGTCTTCTGTTGAAAACATAATGTCGAGATAACCTTAAGTTCAGGAGTAGCCAAAACAAGATTTGTTTAAAATAGCTGTCATGACAACCAATTTTAATGTATTGGCACCGTTTTTGTTTTGGATCAATTAGGCATCATTAGAAGTCTTGGTGTGAACACCATGCCGTTATTATCATCCATCAATGGGGGCAGCAATAAGATGATTTTTTTAAATGGCCACCACAGTGGTAATATTGGTTTTTATGAAAATGTTTTGATATGACCATTTCTTCAGACGGGGTAGCAGTAATAAGATTTTCAAAATGGCCACTGTAGTTATATTGGATGTTCGAACTGCACCATTTTCATTATGTCTAAAGTTTCGTGGCAATCCTCCAAGGAATTTAGGGGCAGTAGCAATAACAAATTTATCCTAACACATCTCGGACGAAATGCCATCTTAAGCAGCACTAAGTTTATTCATGACAAACTAGACCTCAAGATATTCCATGGCAATCATTTAAGTAGTAAAGTAGTCACGATAACAGATGTGCTAACAGATAAACGACATGTCCTCCTGTGTTATTTTGAGCAGTGGCTGTAATGCTTAAATGATCTTGACATTCTATGCTACTTCACATACATTCATAAATCCCACTCGTGTCTAAGATGGTAATTCTAAAAGTTATACATCACAACAACCAACCCACATAATAGAACCTGATTAAAAGTTCTAAAACTTGATTCCAATGTGCACATAATATACAAGCCAGTTTCAATTATAGCGGGTTGTAAATACATAACACAAGTATCCAGCCATAGCAGAGGTCAGCAATTATTTCCATAAGCAATCTGTTCAAAATTCTCGAGCCTGTGATCCATGCTTGTACTTCTGTTACACATTATTCCAATGAAGGGATTATTTCTTCCTTTTGACTGTCCATTGTTGAAACCATCTCTGATATTCTGTAGTGATAACACGATTTTCAAATTAGCTGCTTTGGTAGATGTACTATATGTAAATTTTGCATCATTTTCAGAGTAATGATAAGATTTTCAAGATATGTGCCTTACTGGATGTCAGATTGACACTATTTTCATTTGGTATCAACTACACATCATAAAAAGCATTTTTGCAAAAGCACAAGATCAATATGACCAGTATACCAGAGGAAAGTAGTGATAACAGTGTGGCGTCCATACTGAACAGATCATAACCATGATCATTTATGACCAATGAGACATCATATGAAGTCTTCTGCTGAAAATAAGCCATGTCAACCTCTCATTTCAGGATGAACGGCAATAAGAATTTCAAGATTGCTATTATGGATGTCCGAGTAGCGCCATTTTCATTTAGGACCAACTGGATCACCAAGTGAATATGTGTCATGTCAATCAATGTAGTTTAGTAGTAGTAGCAAAAACAAACTTTGAGAAATGTAGAACAGACAATAGGTTGTAGCAGTCATGTGGTTTGAGGATCATGAAAGGATTTTATGAGCACTCTTGATACATTGCTTTATTGTTTACATCTGGCACATTTTGGGCATACAACTACATAATATATTTTTATTTCAAGGCCATCAACCCTCATTTGCTTTGATGTACATGATAATCCAACTTGTGCTTTCTGCCTACTGTGTAATAGGGTCAGTGATGCCATGTACTTAGGATGCATCAATGGTGTTTGGTTAAACAGAGCAACGAAATCAAGTTTGGAATTAGTTCTGTGCTGTATTCTTCATTATCAATGCAAAGTGAAAAACTGTATATGTAAAAACTGTTTACTTAAGAATGAAAAGTAGTTAATTATCTACTTTTCCAGTTGTAAGATGCTTATAATGAAAATGATATTAAACACTGCCTGGAAACAAAGTTGAGTGAACAAAACCACTTGCTGGTGCATGCATCAGAATAGTAGTTACTGAAGCTGAGAGTGAAGATGCCAATGAAGAACATGCTATAGAAGAAAGCAGATTTCTATAAGTATACAAATAGATTATTCCTATGTATTGTCTTGGATGGCAATGGCACACAAAGTGGCATGACTCAAGAAGCTGACTGACCTAAAATGTTACCACTTAGCAGTGTGTTGTTGTTGTGGGGTTTAACGCCATTTTTCAGCACACGATAGGCTATGCATGGCGGCTAGTATTAATGGTGGAGGAAGAACCTGGGAAAACCCCAAGAAGAACCACCGACCCACGAGAAGCTACTGGCAAGCTTTCTCACATACCCATATTGGCCGAATCCTGGACTCGAACCCATGCAGACAGAGGTGAGATGGCAGTGATCCGTAACGGCGAGCGCTTTAGACCACTCGGCAACTCAGATCTTAGCAGTGTGTAATGGACTGAAAGATAGAAATAAGTAATGTATGCACATTCCACATTTTTGGCAGTGAAAAAAAAAAAAGAGGAAAGAAACAGCATTTTATTCTTCATATTTTCTTTTCTTGAACAAGTAACACAATATGAAACAGGTAATGAAAAAAAGAAAGACTTCTAACCAAAGTTTATTTGCATCAAGTCTTCATGTGGGCATTTAGACACTATCCTAAATAGAAAAACAAAACAAAATCATCTGAACATGTTTAAGCACCATACATTTTAATATAATACTTTTGAAGCATATAACTACAACTGTTGCAAATGTCATACTTTAAAAAAAATCACCATTTTTTTTTATAAATGTAAAGCCTGTTTGTAATCTGGGTAAATAAAAAATCACAATGATAGCTATTAGTGTATCATTTGTATTAACTGGACTACATCTATATTACTATAATATTACAGTTCAAATTTATAACACAGTGAGCCAACAAATCAATTAAAACAAATGATATGCTGTATATACTCGTGTATAAGCCTGTTTGTGTATAAGTCGACCCCCAAACTGAACAGGTATAAACATTAAAAAGTGCACGACCCGCGTATAAGCCGACTTACAACTCCGAGGCATCTCAAGATACACGAGGTAAGTTCTAAACGCATTTATTTAGGCAAACTTTTATTTTAAAAAAATACATGTATACTTATCTTGAGGTTGGCGTGCATGATTATTAAAAAGAAATGGTATAAACTTGTTTGAAAAGTAATTTATTTAATTTTCTGCTTTCTTATAAAGTTTCTGAAATCATGCTATTACCATAAAAAATGATTCATAGTTTGCTTTGATGTAAGTGACCTTACACCATACCTGTCAACTTTCATGCCGGGAGGGGAAAAAACTCCCGATGCTCCATCTCTCCATCCTCTTCCACCATGTTACCCTGACTGGCAGCCTCATTATCATTCATGAACACTATAAATAAAAGAATAGCTGATTGTCAATCTACTATTTAAACAAAATAATAAACTCTGACAACTTATAAGCCATAACTGGAAGTAATTATGGATTACTTTAATATATAAAAAAATACAATAAAAGTCAATACCCCAGACCTGCCAGCCCTGACAAGTCCGTCTCAGTAAGGCAATAGAATTTTCCTTAAGTTTGACCAGTTTTCAGTATGGTGTAAAACAGTATCAAAAGCTCAAAAACATAATTAAAAGTTAAATATTCAAATCATGCAGCGAAAATAAACATTATGTTCAACTGAAAAGTTTGTAAAGTAAATAGAGATTAGTTGCTACTAGTACAGTTGCACATACTCAAGTTCCAAACCCTATGCAGCTCAATGGCTTGAGGCTATCTCTCAACTTGACCTAATTCTTTATCTTTTTCAATCTCACATGATGACGGCAATCACATCTCTTGCCACAAGTGATACTCAAATTGGCATGTGATGTCCAATCAACGTAATTGTGTCCATTCCAGCTTTTTATTAACAATAATCTGAATAATCCTTTTATTCTTCGGTGTTGATTAATAACACTTTTCAAGAGGCTTATTTCCCCTTTTGTCTTAAACATTCATCTCTTTTAAAAAAAAATAATCTAAAATCAACAGTTTGATCACGGCGATGCAGTTTAAAGCATCTGTAAAGTTTGTCTGGTTTGCTGAATAATTTCACTAATTCAAATATGAAACCCCAATCCAAATCAAACACAAATGAACAAATGTTCCGGAATTTTTGCCAGTGATCATTTCCCATAGTTTTTGCTTTTATAACCTAAATCTGTATTTTAAGGGCAATTTTCATAAGAATAACAGCAAAATTGTAAGGGCTGGAAGGTGTCATACTCTGTATGTCATTTAAATAGGTTGTAAACTTTAAAGAAAATGGCTAAACTGGACTGGTCATCACTAACCTGTCTGATATTACCATAGTAACAAGCAAGACACATTCAAATTCATGGAATGCTTTCAATAAATGCTATTGATTGAAATTTAAATGCTATTGATTGAAATTTTTATGTAAAAAATTATTTTCCGATAAAGTTGTGTAATGGTCTTTATATTTTTCCTAATGGTGGCGTCAGTACTATAAATGTGAAGGAACTTTAAGCTTTAATAAATTCATAACATACCATAGCTGCCAACCTTCCAGGCTCAAAATTAGTGAAAATAGGGAAAAAAAGTCGTGAATTTGGACAAGAATTCGTGAAAAATACCATGACAATAACTCCATCCACTCTGACTACTCCGACCGTCAATACTACACTATATCAAGTTCGCAAAATAAAAATAAAACACTACATATATGCAGAAATATTTATTTATCAAGACATGATACTGTGGCAGACTTGAACTTCCTCAACTGCTTGATCGTAAATTTGTTTTCTAAACAGTTCCGACTTCTTGCCTGCTGGTTGATCTTGTGGACTAAACTTGCTGACAAATTTTCTGCAGCTAAGGAGGCCCTAAAGTCTGTCTTATTTTTCCTCACTAAAGAAAATACTCTTTCGCTGTCACTGTTGCTGTGAGAAATGCACAGGAGCTGCAGCATTTTTGGTTCTTCCACAGGAAAATTTGGAAGCGGTTTTCGAGTCCGGGAACATATGTCAGAACAAATGTTTAGCATGGCATGGTCTACAGCTGATAAAAGTCGATTGTGTTTGACACAAGAAAACTCACAAATAATGCTTAAGCGTTGGCAGCCTGCGGGTCTTCCGCCAATGGTTTAAAATATTCCAGAGCTGAAATCTGCGAATTCTTAATTTTCCCAACTTCTACGTGTTTTTTGCAACCGACATTCTTCCTCACATCGTCTCTGCTATGGCACACTTGAGTGCAAAAAGCATGAATGAATATCAATGTTTAATGGCAGAATGCACGGCCAATTTTTGATATATTCCAAATTAAACTTCACTTTTTGAATAATACATTTCTTTTTCCTTGGTGGTGAAAACATTTTCAAAATCTTACATGCGATGCTGAACGGTAAAGCAAATCAGTGTTTTGACGCATGCGCGGAGCAAATTTCCGGTTAGGCCCCAGTTTCTCTCAAAAGCATTTGTAAAACTACTCTTATACATATAGATTAAAATAGGCTAAAATGCCTGCGACCGGGCCAACTGTACTAATCGGCTGTAGATCTACTAATATCGTGACCAGCGGTACCGGACCGTTTCGGCAACTGCGAATATCACGACTAGCGCTTAACAGGAAATCGGTTATTTTATTAAAGATTTAAAATAATTGAGGATCGGAAAATTCGTGAATTTTTGTCTTAAGGCGTGAATCCGTGAATCGCTGAAAAAGTCGTGAAATTCACACCAAATTCGTGAGGGTTGGCAGCTATGACATACATACAGACATGGTCCAGTAAGTTACATGGGAAAACGCTTCACCTACCACTTGTATATTATAATAATTTGTATGATAGAGACACATAATATATAGGAAATGATTTCATATATATTCAGCTGTTCCTATAATATTAACACCTACATATCACACGAAATTTTAATTAGAAATTCTTTATTAAACCATCATCCTGATGCTGGATTTAATTGACTTTCTTTCTTACACTTTGTACTCTTGTGTGTATTATATTTTAAGCTGCCAACATCTTTTTTATTTTGATTATTTAAACATGCTGCAACACATTAGTAAATCTAAGAACTGAAGTATTGGCATGCCAACATTCAAACAGTTACTTTGAAGTAAACTTGTTCCTGCAAGTATTAACAGTAAATGCAAATAATACACTTGAAGACTTTGCTATTCTGAGTACCAGGCAACTCTTAAAATTAATATTTAAAACAAAAATCATATACAAGGTTAACAATTAAATACTGCCCTAGCCTTGATACTGCAACTGGCCATATGACACAGCCAACTGATCATGCTTTGAATCAACATTTCCATTTAAATAAATATAATTTCTTTGAATCTTGTAAAGATTTCTGGCTTGGAAACATCAAATATCATACAGCTATGTTTTTTCCTACATACTTATTAATCCATTAGCAAAATGGAGGAATAAGTCTTGACAGGTTTTCTTAATTTTCTAAATTTAAAGTTACATTAACCCACTGAGGACTGAGACCTCACGATATGTCCACTAATCAACACAACTAGGTAGACACATATATACCAATCTGATGAAAATTCTTAAGTTTTATCATGCACATGCAATCTTATGTCATTGTAATTAACATGCATTCATTCATGATATCATTTTTAAATCTGCTATTGTGCGAGCTAAGGAGACCTGAACATCTCTATAATAGATTATATAGATACACTTTTGACACTGCTTTCTCAATACAATATAAAAATTCAATGAAGAGTCTGTACAGTTAAGTCGAATTTGTATTGTTGTGGGTTTAGTGCCATTTTTCAGCATATGATATGCTATACATGACAACCAGTATTTACAAATTATTATTTGTTATTATGAATCAGAAACTACTCAAACTTAATTTGTACATACATACAATGTTAAATTAAACTTTCTTATCATAACTACTTGGTAAGTACTGTCTCAAGAGAAGTAATTTGGTCACAATTTACTCACTTAATTGTGAAAAGTCCCTTCTGAACTTGAAACAGGAGACAAGCACTATTTATCATGGACTTGATGTGATGTGATTTGGATTTTTAACATAGCTTTAACAATTTTTCAGTCATATCGCTACGATGTCTGCAATGTGGCAGTTTATAGTGATGTCTAGCACTGGGGCATCATGCCGCAGACATGTAGCATGATGTCCCACCCAGTCACATTATCCTGATACCAGGCCGATCAGTCCTAACACTAACCTCTTAATGCTGAGCGCCAAGCGAGGCAGCTGTTAGTACCGTTTTTGTAAGTCTTTGGTATGACTCAGCCGGGGATCGAACCTACGACCTCCCGCATCCGAGACAGACACTCTAACCACTAGGCCACCGGAGCAGTTCATGGACTTGAACACATATCTTTCAATAACAGGATAAAATATAAACTTTAGACAATTATTATAAAAACTCGTCATCTTTAGGCAAATTAACTGACTAGAACCACTCGGTATTAAAAATCTCCAAGCTGCTTGGGATGAAAAACAATTTCAATATCTGTAGCTATTTCAACTTTGAGCTATGAATTATAAAGATATGTTTATATCCAGTTCATGAGGTGGCAACCATTTAAAAAAAAAAAAACAAAAAAAAAAACAAGAAGATAATGACAACTTTTGCAATGCATACTGATTGGACAAAATTATGTTTCTATATTTAATGGGTCTATTCAACATGAAGACAAAATTTAATTGGATAATAGCTGTCAATCATTGGCTTTAGAAAATTAAGACATTATACATACTTCTGAATAGATAAATACTGCTTGGATATGAATGGTTAAGTGAATTTTAACAAAAACTAAAACATTGCCTTTCTCTTGTAAAAATTTAAAATTTATCACTATAAAATAAATTTATCAGTAAAACAAAAACAAAATCAATAAATGAAATAATTAATACAAAACAAAAATATTTCCAGTATAAAAGAATGAGTCTAATTCTGACTATGGCTTGTTAATCATGCTTGTGTTGGCATTCAAAGTCAACTAATACTAAGGAACAAGAAATAAAAGGAAAAAAGTATACAAACATAGTGTATTCATTTCTGCATTGTTCTAAAAATGAATTTAGAACCATTCGCATCTCTCCAACATTAAGTCGCTTATTCTCTAGAAACATCAACATGTTTATTTGAAATACACTATAACAACATACTGGCACAATGTATATGCATAGTGTAAACAAGAAGCACAATAACTGTAATTGATAAATTACAGAAATACCATTACAGCCTGCCAGCTATAGCCACTGATAATGGAACAGAACTTTTTTCTTGCATGTAGGCAAAATAAAACACATTTTTCAACCAATTCTGGAAAAAGTCTGGAAATTCAAGAAGGAAGATAGTCAAGGTTTGATATCCATGTTTGCAATATGACAATGTACACATTTAAATAAAAAAAGTTTATTGCATCTTTTTCTCTTAAAACAAAAATAAATTAGGCTTTAATAATATGGTGATGCATACATTTGCAAAATAAATTGCTCTCACCTATAGAACAAAGGAAATCTCTGAAGTAAGAGGATGATACATCCACAATGAAATTTAAAACATTGAAATCTATCTTTAACATGTGCTTGACTGATAGGTACAACTGAGAAAGGCAAATAAATGAAGGAATTCTTGAACAAAGCAATGGTGGCAATGCAATAGGAAAATCAGGATTACCCTGGGTATCGCTGTTTGGAGAGGAAAAGCGGATATCTCTTGGCCACCATGAAGGTTGATTTTCTGGCCTATATGCTGCTTTTCCTGTAAAAATTTAAGACAAAAACATTACCAAAAAAGAAATTTTTTTTTTACAAATCATAATACATGTATTTTGTTTGTGGGTACTCAATTAGCATAAACTTTCATGTACATAAAAATCACCATGAGGACTTGTTTTAAAGGTAGTGTTAAAAAAATCTCATAATCCAACGCCTGGGGCCCCTCTAATGTCAGATCAGGCCTGTCCAGTGTTATAAAAGAGGTGCACATTTGGGTTGTAATCAAATTTGTCAAAGAAAAATTTGACTTAAATGATGAAATGCAGAAATGTATTTTCAAGATGCTGACATACCTGCCACAAAGATTAAAGTCAGATCGTTGCTGTCCTATGTGAAGTCTAAATCTGATTTTAATCAAATTGTTACATGACATGTCATGCTTAAAACATGATTTGTAGTCCAAAACCCCCCAACACTGATGTGTTTCAAGAAAACAATTTTCAGAAGTCTTTGGAAATAGAATAAGGAAAAAAACTACAACTCTCAGTAGATGCCCATTACAAGTAGCATATAAAAACAGCAAACAGTCATAACTGGAGCTGATGTAAAACTATCCTTTGGGCAGTTTAAAAGTGGTAATTAAAAGGCTAAGAGGTCAGGTTATACACCACCATTTCATATATTACTTAACTGGCTGACAATAGCTTGTGAGATGTGTTTGAACACTGTACTGGGCGAGACCACTGTGTGGTCTGCATAGGTATGCTCATTGCTCAGGACATGGAACAATGCAATAGGTAAATCAATGCGATGCTAGATGCATGTAATATAAAAAAGGTAATGTGTATCATCGCTTTAAATGAAAATGTTTAAGCCATATGTATAACAGGTTCTTGATATGTTTGTGAATAGTGGCAACATTTGAAGCCAGATTTTAATGCACATATAAAATGCACAGCATGATCATTTCAACTGTCAGAATAGTATTCAAGTGTGATTCATATGTGAAGTTGATTTAAAAAGAAATTTGTTATCAATAGTATCAGCAAAGCCAAACAAAAATAAATTTAAGAATTTTAGATGGAGTTTTAACTTGTGAAACATGCTATTAAAAAAAAGTAAAAAAACAAATAAGGCAGGAGAGTGACAATGAATTCTTTGTACATACGTTAAACAATATATTGACATATGTCAACTTGATTCTGACCCTGATTGTCTGAGACACCAAAAGAGAAGTTTGAACATCAGGACAATCTAGTCTCTAGTGAGTGTAGTGGGGAACACTAAATACACTTGCATTACCTTCAAACCCCCTACAAATTGCAATTTTGCGTAACAAATAATATTAAAATAATGGGAGATATTGGGTATATGGAAATTGGAGTTCAGGCTTGTGGAACGTCAGTCAGGGCTTGTGATCTTTTTAAGTCACAAGCCTTGGGTCTGTGTCCAATTTTTTTTCTTTGAGCACTGCAGGGTTGATTATAATCAATTTTTATCACCTTTTCACCTCCAAAAATGTCAATATGTCACCAGCTAATGGTATGCATATTTGTCATTAATAGCTTCTGAATGACAGAAAAAATACTTTCTTGTGGCCAAAAAGAGGACCAATTGCACACATAAAACACATCTATGCTGTGCACATCTGGGCTTTCCCTCTATTCTTTGATTACCACACAAATTTATTCCAGGATGTTGAAATACATATCCTTATACTCACCATAAATTCCATTTATTCCAAGTATTGCTGGTATTAAGAACACAAGCATATCCCAAGAGGACATTGATGACTCTGCATATGGCAATGCAATAGGCTCCTCCTCAGTTTCTCTTGCAACATCTATGAACATATATTTAAAACGTTTGATAAGCGCTGTACCAGATAATTCTTACGGTATGAAATACTATTAACATGACATAACAAAAGGAACGTTTAAGCATTGTTAAACTTGTTCAGCATCAATCTTTGTACTCAGCTTTGACAACAACCTTTAACATTAAAAAAATATGAAACTCTCAACCTCCCAATTACAAAAATAGTTATATCTCTATGAAGGATTAAATGGCAGTCACGCCTAGCGCAGAGCAATCAAGTTTCTAAAATTATTCTGAAAAAAAACTAAATTACAACCAACATATAAAACATCATTTTCATAATTTTCTTATATCTTTAAAGTAACTGTGCATGGTAAAAATATGTATGATTACTAACCATTTCACTGAATGGACATGTACAGCCGACCCAAAGCAACCTCCTTGAATTTGTCCAATACGGTTTGGCTATCAACAAATGCACTCATGTGATCAGGTGCTGAAATAAAATTTATCAATTTTTAAAAAAAAATAATGATTATATAAATCTCAAACTAGATTTTGTATTGAAGTACTTTTAGCATCATTTCTAAATTGAAAACAATGCCTCACATCTTGTATTTTAAATCAAAGCCTAATAAAATTTAATGTCCTTTATCAGATCTGCCAACACTGAAAAACTTAAATCAGTATTTTGACCCCAAATCACCATTAAAAATTAGGAGACAGGGTAAAAAATGAGGGGGTACAATAGTAAGGTGTACATTTTATGATAAAGATGTTTACTTCTGTCATTTCAGTCTATTGTATGTTGCAGATTTGCATTTCTGGAAAAGTTTATCATTTACTTGTCTTTGGGTGACAAATTTGGTAACAAGAATAGCTTTTAGCGTTGATGCTGACAGGCTGGCTCTTTGGCTGTTCTGTTGTTCTGTGACCATTGAAAATGCTCCCTCAGCATTGCTGTAGCTGTGCAGTGTTGAAAGTATTGATAGCAGTACTGCAAGGGTTGAAAAGAACAGTTGGCCAGATTCAACCTTTTTTTTCATGAGAGCAACCCACTAAAGGATGACTTACTCATTCATGCGAGCATTGCAGATGTGTCTAAACAATCTGTAGTATCATTTAAGGACCTGGCCTTTTTCTCTAACTGAATGGAAGAATCAATACTGATGATCTGCACTGATAATTTTAGCTTTACCAAAGGTGGTCTAAGGTTGACATTGCCCGGGGTGGGAGTGGGAGACAAGCGCCCCAATCCTCCAAAATGCCCCATACGGCCTGCGTCTCTTACTGCCTCTGTCAACTAAAATCCAGCTCCTGGCCTTCGCGAGTGGCTTAGATTTGAAGCCCGGCAGACCATGTTTTCTACTAACAGGAGAAGGGGTGAAGGCGGCCCACTGGCACCTTAAAACCAGCTGCTTCGGGTAGATGGGACTCGTAAACCTTGGATGGTAGCTCATCTAGGAGAAGGAAAACTCCGATTCCAAACCTCTGCTGCCTTGTGGCTATACCCACTCATGGGATAGGCTAAGGGAGTAAACCCCGACAGAAAATCCGGAGATGGAGTCCCTAAGGCGGTATGACATTGACTTCAACGTCATTCCGGCAACTCCTGCGACGCCGTTGGTGCCAAGCTGTATCGGCATTCGTCGTTCCCTTGGGCACACCAGCTGCGTGGAGAGGGGGGATCTGCTGCATGGGCAACAGCTGATTCTCCATACCACCCTGCCCAGGCTTCATAGCTCCACTGGAGAGGACACTCCAGCGTCGTCGTACGGCGTCGGCACAACACGAGAAGTAGCAGTTTACCAGTTCTAAGTCAAAGCTCGATTGGCGTAGAGCTTGGCGCCAGGGGTTACTTCTGACGGTGGGAGAGATCATCAGGTCTCACTGGACAGCTACCGCCCGCCTCAAGCTGGGCAGCCCCCAGTCAGTAAGGTGCTGCCCGCCATGGCCTGCCTGCTTCACTGGGTGCGTGGAGCTTAGAGAACCATCTCGACAAGTGGGCCACAAAACTCTGCACCAGGAAAGACTAAAAGAAGAAATAAAAAGACTCCAACTCTTCGTTTTGCAACCTGGAACATCAGGACCATGTGTCCTGGATTGACCACTGACCTACAGCAGATCGACGATGCACGGAAGACTGCCGTCATTGACAGAGAACTCTCCTGACTGAACATCGACATTGCCTGCCTCCAGGAGACCCGACTGGCTGACAGCGGCACCATCAGGGAAGCCAATTACACATTCTTTTGGCAGGGGAAGCCCTTGGATGAACTTAGGCAGCATGGTGTAGGCTTTGCCGTCAAGAACACGCTAATCGCCTTCATTGAACCTCCATCATCAGGTACTGAGAGAATCCTTGCCCTCCGGCTGTCAACATCCTTAGGCCCGGTCAACATCTTCAGTGTGTACGCTCCAACCCTCTACTCCACCTACGAGGAGAAAGACAAGTTTGATGAGGCTCTGGATCAGGCAATATCCAGTATCCCCAACAATGAAAGCCTTTACTTACTAGGAGACTTCAATGCTAGAGTGGGAGCTGACCATGAGGCCTGGTCCACCTGTCTCGGCTTTTACGGAAGGGGCAAGATCAACGAGAATGGTCAGCGACTGCTGGAGATGTGCTGCTCCCACAGCCTATGTGTGACAAACACTTTCTTCAAATGCAAGGAGATCCACCAGGTGTCGTGGAGACACCCACGTTCATGCCACTGGCACCAGCTAGACCTCGTCATCACCAGGCGTGCAGAACTGGCCAGTGTCCTCCTTACCCGCAGCTACCACAGTGCCGATTGTGACACGGACCATTCCCTCGTGGCCAGCAAGGTGCGAATATTACCCAAGAAGCTGCACCACGCCAAGAAGAAGGGTCACCCAAGTATCAACACCTGCTGTGCAAGCAACCCAGAGGAAACACAGCAGTTCATCAGCAAACTGAAGGAAGCCCTCACCAAAGTGACACCTGATGACACCATTGATTCCAAGTGGTCCCATATCCATGACTCTGTGTACAATTCAGCCATCACAGCTTACGGGAAGAGGGAGCGAAAGAATGTCGACTGGTATGAGGCAAACTGGGAGGAGATGGAGCCCGTGACTGAGGCAAAGAGGAAAGCCCTCCTGGAATACAAGGCTGCACCTAGCCCCAGAACACTACAAGCCCTCAGGATTGCAAGGAATAACGCCCAGAAGACCGTCCGCCGCTGTGCCAACACCTACTGGCTGAACCTTTGCAACAGTATACAGACAGCTGCTGACACCGGGGATACAAGAGGAATGTATGAGGGTATCAAACAAGCGACAGGCCCCCCCAGCTACAAGACCGCCCCCCTCAAGTCCAAGACGGGCGAAGTCATCACAGACCAGGGGAAACAACTGCAGCAATGGGTTGAGCACTATCTCGAGCTATATGCAACCCAAAACAATGTCACTGGAACTGCCCTGGATGCCATTCCAGACCTGCCTGTCATGGAGGAGCTAGACACACAGCCCACCCTGGAAGAGCTCGGAAAAGCCATCAATTGCCTTGCCTGTGGGAAGGCTCCCGGAAGCGACAGCATTCCGCCTGAAGTCCTCAAGAGCGGAAAACCAGCACTGCTCCAGCCCCTACACACACTCCTCTGCCTTTGCTGGGAACAGGGATACATCCCACAGGACATGCGTGATGCCAACATCGTCACTTTGTACAAAAACAAAGGAGACCGTAGCGACTGCAACAACTATTGGGGCATCTCCCTCCTCAGCATCGTCGGAAAGGCCTTCGCCCGTGTTGCCTTGGCACGCTTGCAGATCCTAGCCTCCCGCGTCTACCCAGAATCCCAGTGTGGATTTCGAGCCGGCAGGTCAACTGTAGACATGATCTTCTCACTACGTCAGCTGCAGGAGAAGTGTCGCGAGCAGCGGATGCCCCTCTACGTTGCCTTCATAGACCTGACGAAGACGTTTGACATGGTTAGTCGGAGTGGACTCTTCAGACTTCTGCAGAAGATCGGCTGCCCCCCACGTCTGCTTGCTGTCATTATGTCGTTCCACGAGAACATGCACAGCACAGTGTGCTTCAATGGCGCAACATCTGAAGCATTCCCAGTCGTTAGCGGAGTCAAACAAGGCTGTGTCCTTGCACCGACGCTCTTTGCCATCTTCTTCTCCATGCTTCTCCAGTACGCATTCAAGGACTGCAGCGAGGGAGTGTACATCCATACCAGGGCTGACGGCAAGCTGTTCAACATCGCCCGTCTCCGTGCTAAGACTAAAGTCACAGAGGTACTCATCCGTGAATTGCTCTTTGCCGACGATGCAGCCTTGACATCACACACGGAAGATGGACTTCAGCAGCTGGTATGCTGCCTCTCCCATGCATGTAAGGAATTTGGACTGACCATAAGTTTGAAGAAAACAAATGTCATGGCACAGGACACAGACTCCCCTCCCTCTGTCTCCATCGATGGGTACAATTTGGAAGTTGTCGAGAACTTCACATACCTCGGGTCTAACATCTCCAGCTCACTCTCCATTGATTCTGAGGTGGGCGGCAGGATTGCCAAGGCAGCAGCAGTGATGGCCAGACTTAACCAGAGGATCTGGAACAACCCCAACCTCACAGAGAAGACCAAACTGCGTGTCTACCAAGCGTGTGTGCTCAGCTCACTTCTCTACAGCAGCGAAACATGGACCACCTATGCAAGACACGAGAGGAAACTCAACAGCTTCCACCTGAGATGTCTGCGGCGCATTCTGCACATCCAGTGGCAGGACAAAGTACCCAACACAGAGGTTCTAGAACGCGCCAACATGAACAGCATGTTCTCCATACTCAGCGAGAGGCGCCTTCGCTGGCTCGGCCATGTCAAGAGAATGGACCCAGGTCGCACTCCCAAGGACCTGTTATATGGGGAGTTAGCAGAAGGTGCACGACCAACTGGACGACCACATCTGCGCTACAAAGATGTTTGCAAGAAGGATATGAAGACAGCAAACATCAATGTCAACGACTGGGAGAGCTGTGCAAACAACCATTCCAGCTGGCGTCTAGCTGTCAGGCAGGGAGTTCAAAACGCAGAGGAAAAGAGAAGAATAAAGCAAGCTGAAAAGAGAGCTAAAAAGAAGGATAAGCAAAAGCGTACTTTGGAGCTATGCCAACGTCTCTCGTAGACGGACGGATGCCAAGAAGACCAAAGGTACATTTCTGACGCAGAATTGAACGTGGAAAGAGCAGATCTTCAGTGGCAGAATGCATGATAGGCCTGGAAACAAACTGCTTCTCCCAAACACTCCTATATTTTTATCCCATTTCTTTTTTTTCTTGCTGTTACTTCCTTTCCATCTTTTTTTCACTCCTTGCTGAGAAATGTATCCATTATGCTGCTGCGATTTACTGATGGGATCAGATAAAGGGAACCATCTCTTTGTGAGAAAATCTCTTTGTATTGGCGGATGAAAACCGAAATCAAGCCAGATATGGTAAAGTACTAACAAACATACCAGACCAAGAAAAGCCAGAAAAAGAAACAGGAAAATGTTTTTGTATAAACAAATAAGTTTTTTTTCTTTTTTAGGGAGTTTAAAAATCAGGATTTCATCTTAAAAATCGGGGACTTGGGAGATCCATAAATCAGAATTTTCTTGATTTGTTCAGTATGCTTGGCAGGTCTGCTTTATATAAAATAACTTTTTGACAATTTATTATAACAAAATTATTTAATGAACGGTTTATAAAGTGATATGCAAATTCAACATTTACAGTTAGATTGATAAAAAAGCAAGAAATGGTACCCTAGATTTGATAAAGTAGGCAAAAAATGGATGATACATGTGCCAAAATTAAAATAAAATGGGATATCATTTATTAGGACCATTTTCAAATGATAATTTCATGACAATCCAAATAAACAAATTTACCATAGGAATAGTCTCTCTACGATGCTGCCAATCATTGGTCTTTCCCAAGTTTCAGCTTTCATTGGACACCTTGAAGGTGTGATAATGTTTTGTACAATTCTTTGTTGGAAGATTTACATAGGTTTTACCTTTTTCTCAGTTAATGTAGTTTTATCTACCATCCGGTGCAATAGTCATGATGTCTACAATTATTTTTACTGGGGTAAAAAATGTCATCAGTTGTTCTGTATCTATCTTTTTGTGAAACTTTACAGATTTTACCAATGATAAATGGAGCTACATATGAAAACAGAACAGGAGTTGATGTTAAGGAAAAGTGTTAAATTATTCTTAACCGCGCAATCAAGAAATATTATGGGATATATACTGGGTATAGGACTATTTTCAGTTCCAATGCTTGCTGTATATGGTATTAGGAAAATGGGAAAATAGAACATGGCAACCAGTGCAAAAAAAAAAAAAAATTTAAAAAAATTGCATGATGGATTGTGTTTATATGCATAAAAACAACAATTGAGCATATGGATATTAAGCGATTGCTTGCTGCACCTATATTTGATTTAAGGTGATGACACACATTCTTGGTGTCCACTTTATGTAAACCCTCATGGGGCATGAAAGCAATTCACTTAAGAGAAGCCAAAGAAGTATAATTAGGAGCAGTTTTATTGAATAAAGGTGTTTATTAATATTGAATTTTTCGACAGAAATGGTTTATTAAGGAGGGATGCCTATGAAATGCATAAAATAAAATCACCTTTCCATTCCACTCTATCTCCTCGCAAAACCATCATGGCACAATTTGGTGGCTGTTCAGATTCTTTGAACCATGCATCAGCCTAGGTAATGAAAAAAAAAAATAGATCAAATAAAAAAATTTCTTGTTTCAATTTCATTTATTCTTACCATTCATCTTATCAAACACTTACAAGGAATTACATAAATACACTTTCAAAAGTCAACAAAATGCTCTCAGACAGCTCCGGTGGCCAAGTGGTTAGAGCATCTGCCCCAAATTGGTGAGGTCGTGGGTTCAAACCCCAGTTGTGTCATACAAAAGACTTCTACAAATGGTACTAACAGCTGCCTCGCTAGGCACTCAACATTAAGAGGTTAGTGTTAGGACTAGTCGACCTGGTATCAGGATAATGTGACTGGGTGGGACTTCATGCTACATGTCTGCCTCATGATGCCCCAGTGCTAGACATCACATTAAAATGCCACACTGCAGACATCATAACAATATGACTGGAAAATTGTTAAAGCTACGTTAAAAATCTAAATCACACACACACAAAATGCTATCGAGATTCTATGCCACAAAAACTTAAATAATTGGTCCAAAAGTACTTCCTTGCTGATGTATTTACCATATATCCTTGGACACGATAAAATAAATAATTTTTTCCTGTCTCAGAACATATGGTGAAACTTTTTTCAACTAGGTCATATATCCCCAAAATTAAGAAACAAAATAAATTTGAGTTGAATTTTTTTCCTGCCCCACCCACCACATGTTACAATAAAATAGATACACAAAATGCTTATTCGATAAGAAAATTAAAGAAACTTACCTTGTACTGTTAAAATGTATTATTCATCAATGATTTATTAAAGACAAACTATAGCAACGAACTCTGGTTATGTAATTTATGCACCCATACCATAATGTATACAGATTTGGAGAAAATAAAATCGTTTGATTAGTTCGTGAAGGACAGAAGAGAAAAAACTGACAATTTGATCAAAAACATTGATGAAACAACAGTGTACTTTGATCATATTCACACAAAACGGTGGATCATATATGTGGATGGGGTGCATAGGAAGGGTTTTGTTGATGAGATGCAGTGGATTAAAGAGTTTTATCTCGAGTACACAGTTTAATATTTTTAAAAAAATATATTTAAGTTTGCTTGCAACTCACAACTTAAAAAATCTAACAAAAACAATGGGTCCAGAATGTACAGTGCCAAACAAAAAATATGTTTTCGGTAAGTCAATCACCAGTGTTTCTTACCAAACCTAACACTTTCCCCTCCATGGTAAAAAAAAAGAATGAAATCCCAAAAATAACATTAAATATATATGGTGGCGCTCTACAGATTCATATTTTGCATAGGGTTAGGATTTTAAAGAAAAAGAATTTCCCCAGCTTTCCTCACGGGTTATTTAAAAAAGACTTGTATATCTTAGGTATAATGCAAAGAACCTTTAATTCCCTTTATTTTGGTGTATGATTGATGGGTGTACTATGGGTTATAGAGTATACAGCTTGGCCTTACTTCAGATGTGCACCTTTCAAAAAAGTGCTAGCTCTACTTGGTCATTTTCACTTCCTGAACTTAGAGGTAAATTGTATAAAAAAGAGCAGATAACTTTTTTTACATTTTATATATTTGGTAATTCATTCATTGCACTTTCAGCAGCTGGTATTGTCTAGTCTGGCAAAATTCATTTTCCCTATTTTAATAGCTGCTACGTATAGTGTACTTTAGACTAATTCAGGCTGATTTTTTAACACAAGGGAGAGTCATTTTAGTTAGCAGTGTGCTTAAATCGTGTAAAATTTTCAAAAGTACAATATCTAAAAGAAATATCATCCACATTACATTAATGTAGCATAGAGGTATGCCAACATTCTCTCCACTGTGCATGTTTTAAATGCGAACTACTTCACCTTACATACGTCACTCGCTCAAAAGTACATATTATCTGGTGAGTGCCCCCTATATAATACTGAGGGGAAAAAATGACCGGCCTACCCTAATCTTAAAACAAGTGCAACAGGAAACCAATATAATGTTATGTTTGTCATTACATTGTTACTAATGTAACATTTACAGGTAGTAAATGAAACTAAGCTGTTCACCATGTAATTCTTGAAACCTTATTAAATAAGGCAAATGGTTAGAATTTCAATGAAGTAAATATTTTATATAGCAGGTTATATTTTAACTGCACTAATACTGATTGTCAGGTGTCATATTAAAATAAAAAGTTAAATATGATTCTTTCCAAAAAGCAAAACAAAACAATTGGAGTTTTATCCACTGAATGTCAACTTATTATCAGACCCCATGGCAGATGACCTGGAAAAATAGAAAACTGATTTCTGCCTAGTTAAAAGCAAAATCGAACAACAAAAACTACTTTTTATCAGTAGTCCTGAACTGTCACTGCTCAAAGGTTTCAAATCCTATCTAATTATAAAGCCAATTTTATTGTGCTTGTCTTTTAATAAAAGTCATACAGGTTATGTATGTGCACTTAATCATCTTAAATTATACATAAATTTTTGTAGTAAAATTTAATACTAATTTTCTTTAAACAAAATCTATTAAATCCTAATTATTGATTACGCACTTTATCTGTCTTAAGAAAATTCCTGATGAAAATTATTAGTCGCTGTGGACTTTTATGTCGGCCAGGTAATAAACTGGTATAAGAAAAGAAAATATCGAGTCAAATCATCACAATATAGGGTATTATATATTTGTTGATCAACAGGCATAGCTTTCACTGTGACACCAAAGCATATGTCATTCAATTAGGATATAAATTGATTACACATTTAGTTTGATCTTGTCCAGATATGGTGACGTACTTGAACATTGATATTACCATATGTACTTCTCGGGGTGTTAAATAATGACCTTTCAAAGGAATATGGTTGTAACAGGATTCAAATATAGTGAATAACTGTCATTTAAATGTACTTTAATACAATTTATGAAATAATTACACTCACTACTTAAATGTTTGGTGTTGAATGCCTACATGACCAGTACGACTTCTACTATAACTGAAAATACAATAATAAAATGGCAGCGAAAGTGCAAAGAAATAAATACCCTTTTCACCAACAGATCCCACTGTCTCGTCAATCACTTCTTCTTACTTTCTTCTTTAATTTCCTGCAAAATGTGTGACGCATTAAAAATGTGTGAAATTCACTGTGCAGTAGTCTAACAATGTAAGACTTATCACATGCTATTTATAATAATAATAATAATAATGAGGACTTTGTATAACGCCTAATCTTTAGAAGCTCTAAGCGCTTAACAATATTAGACAACACTAGTAAGATAAAAAACATATAATGATATGATTACAAAAACAAACACCATGAAATTAAAAGAAAAAAAAATGCTGAGAATATTTAAGTTAGGAAACTTTAGGTATTTAAGTTTGTTCTTGCAGTTGAAATCAGTGAGTTTCGAGAGCCCTCTTGAATGTGATCACTGTGTCTTTGTGTCTAAGTTCATTGGGCAATTCATTCCACATTGCTGGGCCCTGGTATGCAAAAGAATGCTGTCCATATGACTTTGTTTTCATAGTGGGAATAGGGGCCCCGAGTGGCCGAGTGGTCTAAAGCGCTCTTCGTTACGGATCACTGCCATCTCACCTCTGTCTGCGGCGGTTCGAGTCTAGGAGTCAGCCAATGTGGGTATGTGAGAAAGCTTGCCAGTAGTTTCTCGTGGGTCGGTGGTTCTTTCCGGTGTTTTCCCGGGTTCTTCCTCCACCATTAATACTGGCCACCATGTATAGCCTATATTGTGCGGAACAATGGCGTTAAACCCCACAACAACAACAATCATAGTGGGAATAATGAGCATACGATTGTCAGAAGAGGAGCGTAAGTATATTGCTGGTGTATACACATGGGTGAGGTCGGAGAGGTATGTTGGACTAGAATCCGACAGTGAAACGTAGCACAGAGAACAAATTTTGTGTTTGATTCTGGATCGAATGGATAGCCAGTGTAGGGTACAGAGCAGTGTGGAGGTGTGCTCTGATCGTGGTACTCTAAGTATGATCCGAGCAGCTGTGTTTTTGAACTTTTTGAAGTTTCTGGAGCAGATATTGAGATGAACCAGACCGAATTGAGTTACAATAGTCCAGTCTTGAAAGTACTAATGAACACACAAGTGTTTTAGTTGCATCAACTGAAAGATATTTGTGAACTGAGCTGATGCATCTCAACTCAAGATATGCAGCCTTGCATATATTCATGACATGCTGGTGCAATGTGAGAGTACTGTCCAGAGTAAAACCTAGGTTTTGTACTGATTGTGTGAATTTAATGTTGGTGTTGCTGATATTTATTGTTTGAGGTAAAGGATGTGAATGAGAAAGTCTTTGTGTTGTGATCAGAATGGCCTCTAGCTACGATGTTGTAGCCTGAACTTGATTTGTTGTGGTTGAGGCTACGAACTGATCCCATATCATGTAATGGAGCAAAAAAAATCATCACTAAAGTCAGAAAAACAAACAGTATAGAAATCAACTACATATGTATAATCATGTTGTGAAAGAAGTTTGGCTTATCTTGAATTTATTAAGCCCTTACACGATAAAATAAATTGGCATGGTTACTCTAACCTTATCCTGTCCGTCATGACAGATAACGTGAGACTCTCGCCGTGACCCCTTTTCTATGTAAGGCTTGCCAGACCATATTTTGGATATTCTAAGCTATTATCAATCAAGTGCGAATAATCATTTCTTGGTGGAATTTCAAAGTTGCCGATAAACAGTATTTACTTTTAATGCGCAGAATTTCTGACCCAAATGGCGCCAAACTTTTACTACGATTTGTTTACATTTCCAAATAAGGCGTCAATGTCCTTATATGGCACACAAACAAACAAGGCTGAGAATGGAAGTAATCATTATTTTAAATAATATGGCGGACGATCTAAACAAAAATATCAGCTAAAAAAGGTAAACAAGATTTTACAACTATTTCTACAATGATTTTCGATACTTCCAGTATTAAATAAGAGAACTACTCAATTTATTGGATTATATGCAAGGAATATGTTTAAAGTGTTATTATTAGGCTAAAAGAGCGCTGGGTGTGAATCACACCCGGCTTACTCCATTAACACGTATATGCTCATGTTAGTACCTAGCTACGATGTCGTAGCCTCAACTTGATTTGTTGTGGTTGAGGCTACGAACTGATCCCATATCATGTAATGGAGCAAAAAAAATCATCACTAAAGTCAGAAAAACAAACAGTGTACAAATCAACTACATAAGTATAATAATGCTGTGAAAGAAGTTTGGCTTATTTTGAATTTATTAAGCCTTTACATGATAAGATAAATTGGCATGGTTACTCTAACCGTATCCTGTCCGCCAAGACAGATAACGCGAGACTCTCGCCGTGACCCATTTTCTATGTAAAACTTGCCAGACCATATTTTTTATATTCTACGCTATATTATTATCAATCAAGTGCGAATAATCGCTTCTTGGTGGAATTTCAAAGTTGCCGATAAACCGTATTTACTTTTAATGCGCAGAATTTCTGACCCAAACGGCGCCAAAATTTTACTACGATTTGTTTACATTTCCAAATAAGGCATCAATGTCCTTATATGGCACACAAACAAACGAGGCTGAGAACGGAAGTAATCATTATTTGAAATAACATGGCGGACGATCTAAACGAAAATATCGACTAAAAAAGGTAAACGAGATTTTACAACTATTTCTACAAAGATTTTCGATACTTCCAGTATTAAATAAGAGGACTACTCAATTTATTGGATTATATGCAAGGAATATCTTTAAAGTGTTATTATTAGGCTAAAAGAGCGCCGGGTGTAAATCACACCCAGCTTGCTCCATTAACACGTATATGCTCATGTTAGTACCCTGTCCACGAGGTACGAGTAAGGGTACTAATATTAGTACTAGTTAGTACCCTGTCCAAGAGGTACGAGTAAGGGTACCAATATTAGTACTAAATGGCCTCAGTTTTATCACCATTCATCTGCAGCTTGTTACATGTCATCCATGATTTCACATCAGAAATGCACCTCTCTACACATTGGATGGTAGCATCAACTTCAGCTGGGTGGCTAGATTTGTATAATTGGGTGTCATCAGCGTACAATTGGTGAGACACTGGATGATTATATATGACACTCGACACATTTATGGTTCGGTAACACCAAAACAAAATTATGTGATGCGTCTTACGTTTTAGAACTGTGCAGCAACTTTAAATGGGTTAACAAGTAACATTTTTACACTGGCAAAGAAGCCTAATACATAAGCGAGAATTGCAGATTTGCGTTCTTTGAAAATGTCTAGAGTTGTAAATAAACTTGAGCTTTCATCTGAAGTTTCCACTTAAAATAACATGATCACTAACGTTTGAATAGATCAATGGGGACTCTGCCCCACTTATGTGTTCTTAAATAATGAACTAAACAACAATGTAAAAATTTCTAGAATTTAGTTAAAGAACTACATTCATTAGTACCCTCCTAGAAGCCGCCATTTTTGTTGTAACTAAAATTGCGCATGCTCAGAGTTAAGAATCAGTTTTGACGTCACTGTTCTGTGCGTTCCGTTCTAAGACATATTTTTTGTCCGCAAATATACGGTTTGGCCGCAACGTGAGGGACAAAAACAACGAAGAATCGACATTAACCAGATTCCAAATGCAAAAGATCATGCCATCCGTTCATGTAAAACCCAACAGTATTAAGACAGCAGGGAGTGTGCTGGGATTGGTGGGGATTTTCATTTTGTGGCAGTCAAGTGAAAAGGGCCCGGTGGGAGCTGAGCTGATGCCAATTTGGAGATCCCACACAGAAGTCCAGGGTCTTTTAGTTTTGAGGAAATCGATGACAAGTTGGACAGCATCATCAGCGAGAACAAGGAGTTTATAGACGGTGATAAGAAAGAAGGGCAGTTGGAAAACCAAATACCGCGGGTAATGTCTTGAAACAACAATGACATACGCTTGTGATTAGCTTAGTGCAAGCCATAAATATAGATAGTCCTACATGTAAGACCTCGACGCTGATATTGATGTTGTGGGCACTAAATCAAAAACAACATGTGATATGTCTTACATTGTAGGACTAACATATAGGTACATGTGGTACCGACTATTTCAGCAATATGTCATTATTGAGAATCTGATTACACATGCATACCTTTAAATGGTGTGATCACTGTATAACTGCCACAGGAAATACGGGTGTAGGACTAAATCTTCTCGGGAGAAAATTGCCACAGTAAAATGGAAGGACATATTCGCCCTCCCCCAGTATAAGTATTTTTAATTATTTTTTTAAATTCTAAATTTTTATACCATCATCACAAATATACTGGCCTATTTTTAAATGGAATAAGGGAGGAAAAAAAGAAGAAATCTTGGATATAATGAATACTGATTCAGTTAAGGAATTTCATGTTTATATAATAAAATTATGGCTGATTTGAAGTACTTACACCAATGGAAAAAAAACCATTAAGTTTAATATGGTTTCACATACCTCAACATGCAGCTTATTATTTGACAATTTGGGGCCCTGAGTGGTCGAGTGGTCTAAAGCGCTCTCCATTACGGATCACTGCCATCTCACCTCTTCGTGGGTTCGAGTCTAGGATTCGGCCAATGTGGGTATGTGATAAAGCTTGCCAGTAGCTTATCATAGGTCGGTGGTTCTTCCTGGGGTTTTCCCGGGTTCTTCCTCCACCATTAATACTGGCCGTCATGCATAGCCTCTCTTGTGCTGAAAAATGCCGTTAAACCCCACAACATTAAAAATTAGTTGACAATTTATGATGATTAACATTGAAGTTTGTATTCCTCTGACAAATAAAAAAGTCCTGAATCTTGACCATATTTTTCTTAACATGGCATGTGATAAAAATGCAAGTGTTAAAAACATTATGGATTGATTTAATGGAATGAAAAAAAGTGTGTAGTGATAATTATGAAAGTGAGTTGACAAAATAAATGCATATGCAATTCGTTTTTAGATCAAAAGGGTCATTAGGCATCTTAATCTCCTTGTACGTTAAGATCTACCATCTAACCTGCATACTGCGTGTCATTTATCTACTCAAGAGAGCTGATCCAAAGCTTCAAAGGGGCCCAGACCGATATACAAAGATGTGTATTTGTGTATGTTTAAAATGGGCTAAACATAGACTTGGTGAGGGGATTATGTCCTGTCTTTCATTTTTTGGGGTGGGGGAGTATTAATGTCTGTACCCAGAAAATACATCTAGGTGGGTGGGTTAGGGTGAAATTATTTGCTAGTGTATTGATGTATAAGTAATTGTGCAGTTATTGATACTAAAGATGAAAATAGCAAATGATCCACACCTTATGAAAGTTTCTTTTTTGTCTACAGCATCGGGGAATAATTATTAATGGCTTGCATCTTTATTCTTGATGTGTTACATTGTATGTTATGTAATGCAATATGTGTTACAGCATATCGTTTGACCCCAAGTATTTAGTGGTATCCTGATGATTGATTGAAATCAAACCTTAATTGTTTGCAGTCTAACTACAATTACCTGAATGCAAGAAGCAATTTTACTATGTTTATATTAAAAAAGTGTGAATCGTCTACCATCAAACTCCATTTTAATATCTGAATAAAATGTAATCTGAAATGAATAATACAGTAAGTTTAGATGTTCAGTTTAGTTGAGCATGTGGCTGCATAGAAGGCTATATCAGTTGATCAATATCTTCATGGGCTACGGAGAGGGATCTATTAGTAGATCAGTACCATGATGTGGCTACAGAGAGGGATCTATTAGTTGATCAATACCATGATTTGGCTACAGAGAGATCTATTAGTTGATCAGTACCATGATATGGCTACAGAGAGATCTATTAGTTGATCAGTACCAAGATAAGGCTACAGAGAGATCTATTAGTTGATCAATACCATGATGTGGCTGCAGAGAGATCTATTAGTTGATCATTACCATGATGTTGCTACAGAGAGGGATCTATTGATCAATACCATGATGTGGCTACAGAGAAGGATCTATTTGTTGATCATTACAATGATGTGGCTACAAGGATAGCTATATTAGTTGATCAGTACCTTGACATTGTGACTGAGAGATATGTCAGTTGATCAGTACCTTGATTTGGCTACAGAAAGGGCTATATTAGTTGATCAGTACCTGGATGGGCTACAGAGAAGCTTTATCATTTGATCATTACATTGGTGGGCTGCTGAGATGGCTTTATTAGTTGATCAGTACCTTGATGTGGCTATAGAGAGGGCTATATTGTTTATCAGTACCTTGATGTGGTGACAGAGAGGGCTTTATTAGTTGATCTGTACCTTGATGTGGCTACAGTGAGGGTTTTATTAGTTGATCTGTACCTGGTTATGTGAGCCTGTTTTGAAGTGAACAGATAAATGCCTGTCAGATGTAAATGTGCCACATACATGAATTTGGCATATAGTGGACAACATAAGATATAAGCTAATTGAGAAATAAAACCTGATCTAAAATGAGGATGAATTTTGGTTGTATTAAGACTAAGCAAGAACTAACATAAACAGAAACATTCTCAAAGAAACCAAAATAAATAATGAAAACAAAAAAGAAATTCAAGGTATTATGGTAAGTATGACTTGAAAGCAAATTGTTGAGTTAGTCCATTGTCTTCAGCTGTCTGTTATTTGCAATAATTTATTAAAAATTTCAAGCAGTTTCCAAAACTACTGGTAATAATGCTCATCAAAATTATTTTAAGGCATTTACATTACGGTCCAGTAATAACATTTTTGCAAATCACATAAAATTATGCTCAGTATGGGTTGTTATATTCAACTGATACTTTGGAATTGTATGTCAGTGGCTTTTATCCTTATGTGCTGGGGTCTTCTGTGATGGCATCATTATCAACAATGATAATGTGCTGTGCAGCAGTTATAATTATTTCTTCTACATCAACTACAACCCTGGGATAATGTTTCTGTATTCAACTACAACCCTGGTATAATGTTTCTGTATTCAACTACAACCCTGGGATAATGTTACTCTGTCAAGCAATTTGTCTTGTGATGTACTGTGTTTCTTGTCCCATTTGTGTAATGAGAATGTTTGTATCAGCATTGTAATATATTTTAAGTGGCTGTGTCAAACTCTTGTAAAGGAAATTATCTTCTGCATTCAGTGATGTATTCAACTGAAACTTCATTATGTCTATGGGACTATCAGGAAACCAAGTTACCAGGTCAAATATGTGTGAAATTCTCAAAAGATGCACCATTTCTTCATGTAATGTGTCCATATGATGTCCCTGGACATTCCCACAATTCATAGTTTGGTAAGTCATAATGAAACTACAGAATAGTTAAAGGCTAGACTTCAGTAAAGAGGCATGAGGTAGACTTAAGTTGTTGTTGTTGTTGTTGTAGGGCTTAACGCCATTTTTCAGCACAAGATAGGCTATACATGGCGGCCAGTATTAATGGTGGAGGAAGAACCCGGAAAGAACCACTGACCCACGAGAAGCTACTGGCAAGCTTTCTCACATAACCACATTAGCCGAATCCGAGACTTGGACCGATGCAGACAGAGGTGAGATGGCAGTGATCCATAATGGTGAGCGTTTTAGACCACTCGGCCACTCGGGGCCCCTAGACTTAAGTAAAGGGGAATGAAGTAGACTTAAGTAAAGGGGAATGAAGTAGACATAAGTAAAGGGGCACGAAGTAGATATAAGTAAAGGGGCACAAAGTAGACTTAAGTAAAGGGCTGAAGTAGGCTTAAGTAAAGGGACATGAAGTAGACTTAAGTAAAGCAGCATGAAGTAGATATAAGTAAACGAGCATGAAATAGACATAAGTAAAGGAACATGAAGTAGACTTAAGTTAAGGGACATGAAGTAGACATAAGTAAAGGGCATGAAGTAGACTTAAGTAAAGGGACATGAAGTAGACTTAAGTAAAGGGGCATGAAGTAGACATAAGTAAAGGAGCATGAAATAGACTTAAGTAAAGGGCCATGAAGTAGACTTAAGTAAAGGGACATGAAGTAGACTTAAGTAAAGGAACATGAAGTAGACTTAAGGAAAGGGGCATGAATAAGACTTAAGTAAAGGGGCATGAGTAGACATAAATAAAGGGGCATGAAGTAGACTTAAGTAAAGGGGCATGAAGTAGACATAAGGAAAAGGGGCAGAAAGTATACTTAAGTAAAGGGGCATGAAGTAGACATAAGTAAAAGGGCATGAAGTATACTTAAGTAAAGGTTCAAGAAGTGACTTAAGTAAAGAGTGCCATAGTTGTACAGAATTAGTCATGAGGGAGTTAAAGCAGTGCAATAAGTTATACAGAATTAGCAGAGGTCTCGCTAGGATTTTAAAACTAGGAGTCCAGGACTCCCATTTTCATAAAAATAGGAGTCCCACCATCAAAAGTTGCATTCCTTTCTTTCCTACAAAATCAACACAGACGTGAGTTCATCTATTTTTAGATGGAGAGGTTTGTGTAATGTAATCACTCACTATAATATAGCTTCATTACAACAGTCCAGTGACAGGATCGCAAATTTATGGTTTATTTATTTGTATACCTACTTGTAGTAATTTTAGGCAGTGGTTAAATAGTATCTGATTTGCTGCCCCCCCCCCCACGTATTTTTGCAAATAAGTGTCAGGTCAGAAAACAGCATAGACCTTAAAGTGCATTGATAGTTGCTTCCTTACTCAGAAAAGGGTAAATGGTCAATCAGCTATCAAAACATAATGATTTTCTATCGGCAAGAGTTTGTCAACGTAATTGATATAAAAACTAGGCCTAGCTACTGATGCCTTGATGAATGCATTTTCCTACAACGCTAGAGCTAACTGGGCTAAGGTGAGGGGCATTTAAAAACAATATGGTATGGTCAGTCAATGTACCTCTTAAATAATCACAGGGCAAAGTCGTTTTCGCTTTCCTAACAGAAGAAGGTGACGTTTACATTCGGAAATGAACACAATAGCGAAAACTAAAGTTGTTTATTTGATGTTCTTTTATAAATGACCACATGTACATCTCTGGGTCTTTCGGCCCCTGAATTCACTGTAAATATCAGTACATTTCACCACCTGGCCGCCAGTCAGTGCTTTTTAACTTGCCACCCAGCTATTGCATCATGTTCTTTTTTTATGTACTCTTATAAAATGACAACATGTAAGTACATCAAGGGGTCTTTCAATTACTCAATTCTGTCATTGCAAATATCGACACACCTAATTGATCAACACATTTTCCCATAAAGCAGGTGGCTGAAGCAGGACTAGCAAGTCTTTGAATTTTGCCGCACACCTATTACATGCGTACGGAGCACTCCCGCCTCAGAGATTTTCTGCGTCCCAGATCAAAAATTGGCATCCAAATACGCGTAATTGTTTCGGAGGTCTCTGATTAGTCATTAGGGAGTTAAAGCAATGCTGGAGGTTATACAGAATTAGTCATGGGTTAAAGCAGTGACATTGTTATACAGAATAAGTCATGAGGGAGTTAAAGCAGTGCCATAGTTATACAAAATAAGTCATGAGGGAGTTAAAGCAGTGCCATAGTTATACAGAATAAGTCATGAGGGAGTTAAAGCAGTGCCATAGTTATACAGAATAAGTCATGAGGGAGTTAAAGCAGTGACATAGTTATACAGAATAAGTCACGAGGGAGTTAAAGCAGTGCAATAAGTTATACAGAATTAGTCATTAGGGAGTTAAGGCTATGCTGGAAGTTATACAGAATTTGTCATTAGGGAGTTAAAGCAGTGCCATAGTTATATAGAATTAGTCATTAGGGAGTTAAAGCAGTGCCATAGTTTTACAGAATTAGTCATTAAGGGGTTAAAGCAGTGTCATAGGTTAGACCAGGTGTCAGCAACCTATGGCACACAAGCCAATAGTGGCACATCAGACTCTTTGGAAAGGCACTTGGTATTAGTTGTAGTTTTGTATTGTAAGTACTTACAACAAAAATTAAGTTAGAGTGACAAATATGACTAGGCATGCAGCGCTGTACAATTGAGGAGAGATGGCACAGCAGTAATATTAGGTTGCCGATGCCTGGGGTATACAATATCATTCATTAGGAGGTTTAGGCATTGTCATATAAACTTTTTCAGTAATTAAATCTTAGTTCAGGTTTATTATTTTGTAATTTGAATAGAAGAATTCAGACTTGTTGGAGAAATCAGACTGGTTTTTCAGTGTAGTGTCATCATAAAAGAACCAAGAATGTGTATCCAGTAAGTGCAAATTTGAGCAAATTTCCTGAATATGACCAGGAGACAGCAGACAATATCCTCAGTTATATTATAAGCTTTACTTTTTTTCTGGTCAATATTGCAAATCATGTAAAATTGTAAATATTGACATTTGCATCAGTTTTCCAAAGAATGTGTCTTTCGGAGAATTCAATGAGACTTCCAGAGGATTCAGTGGGACATCCAGAGAATTCAATGGGTCATCCAGAGAATTCAGTGGGACTTCATGATAATTCAAAGGACTTCATGAGAATTCAATGGGACTTCATGATAATTCAAACAGACTTCATGATAATTCAAACAGACTTCATGATAATTCATTGGGACTTCCTGAACCATCCAAGCACCACTAGTCAATGAGAAATTAACCCAAAGTTGTCAAAAAGTCTTATTATTAGGACTATTATTATTAATTGTCAACACATATGTAAGTACCGCTCCAGTGGCCTAGTGGTTAGAGCAACTGCCTCAGATGCGGGATGTCGCGGGTTCAAACCCAGACAGAGTCATACCAAAGACTTACAAAAATGGTACTAACAGGTGCCTTGCTTGGTGCTCAACATTAACAGGTTAGTGTTAGGACTGGTTGGCCTGGTGTCAGGATAATGTGACTGGGTGGGACATCATGCTACATGTCTGCGGCATGATGCCCCAGTGCTAGATATCACTATAATTGCCACACTGCAGACATCGTAGCAATATGACTGAAAAATTGTTAAAGCTACAGTAAAAACCTAAATCACACATGCATGCACACACACACACACACACACACATGTAAGCAACTAGTTATAGATCCTATGTAATATAATTCTCTTAATTTTCTTAAAACATGCTAACCACATAGGCAAAATCAAACAAAAGATAATCTGTGCAATTTACAGCCATGAATAAAATTTACAAAAATTAGATAAAATCATGTACCAGGAGTTACAAAATATATAGATATACATAACAGTTACCAAAGTCTTAATGTTGCCTACACTCAGAACTCAAAGATGGCTCTGAAGGCATCAGAATATTTACATTTAAATTGACAATGCAGGCATTCAAGTGAGCATTTTTTAATATTTTTATAGTAAAGCTAATAACATCTCGTAAATTTAAATTTAAGTAAAAGTTCACTATTCTGATCAAATTCATTTTGCTTCCTTTAACTTGAAATTGTCTATCTTTATTACTTTGTTTTCCAGCCATTTTTATTTCAGCTTTAAAACGTTTGCTGATTTACTGTTATTTTTTAATCAGATATTGATTTCTATCAAAAATTGTCTTTAATTCATTTTCATTTATTTGATCTGTGAACATAAATATATCGTTTGGAGAGCTCAGTTGGTAGAGCATTGGACTCCTAATCCATGGTCATGGGTTTGATACCTGCCCAGGACAGCCTAAAATGACATTGTGGTGTGTCCTTCTGTAGGCATCTAGCTCCCATTTCTTTGGCATGACATATTCAATGTAGTTTGAAAGGTGCCATTAACCACCAATTCCAGTCTGTCTTCATTCAGTATGTCATTGGGCACAGCCTTTATACAGAAATTCATTATAATAGTAAATATGGTGGGAATGAGTTAAACATACACATGTAGATGTAATTGATTCTTATTCTTTCTCATGGTTACCATAGAAATGGCTAAAATCTGTATACTGGGGCATTGATCTGGCAACTCAAACATCACTTTTGTAATCTTCGGACAGACTTCTTCAGTATTATGCAGGGTTTGTTTTGCAACATTGTACATTCCAGCTGATAGAGTTTCTGCAGTAAAACTGTTGCTGCATTGAATGAATACATATCTTGTGAAAAGTTTTGTAAACTGACCAAATATTTTAATATGATGTGTTTGGTTGCAGGCTGGGCACCAGTCAGAGTAAAAAATCTTTTTTTTTTTGGTTGTACAGAAGCTGTAGTCAGAATTTCTGTCAGAATTGTTTGGACTGTATGGCATAAAAACTTGGGCAGAGTGACATTGACAGTTAAAATTGGTCCCCTACGTACTGTTGTTTTGTCTGGGCAAACAAGAGAGTTGGGAAATCAGTCAAGTGATTTGACTGTCATTATTGTTTCAGTGCTGATTTTTGTAAGGATATTCATTTGCATTATTATGTGGATGTTGACATATCTAATGCCCCAGATTATAGAAACAGTGTGTTGTAGAATCATGCCATAAGTAGCTATAAATAATTCGGAATATAACAGAATATTCCTGGAACCCTCTTGCTGAATGTCTTGGAAATATACACATAGCAGGAAATGTGTGGCAAATCAAAACAACTAAAATAGAAAACACTGGATATGACAGTGGCTCCAGGATTTTATCTCCATTAAGTAAAAGATAATTTTGAATGTACCATTTAATTATCAAAGTCATAAAACAAAAATATAAAAGAAACTTAAAATATTATGAATTGTTTCCAAAAAAATCCTAATTAAGTTCCAAGTCCAAAAGAATTGAATGTTCCATTTGAGTTTCATCCTCAGATGTATAGATCTACCAGTAGTTCCGGTGTATCAATATGGCATTGTCTGGAACTCCTCAAAATAATTAACTATAGTTCCAGAGCAGTATTTTGGCCCAGTTTGCACTTTATTCCACTGAATAATAGAAACAAATGTTTTCTCTCAAATAATATCTAAATACAACATAAAATACATCTGCAGATTTGATGTTACAACAAGAACACAAGAGATAAGAATGAAAAAATTCCCCAGCCATAGTCATTTATATACAGGAGTAATAGGTAAAATACACATTTTGCACTTCTCCTACATGTAAAGTTGAAAATTTCCAGGATCGTAAAAGAACCCAGATGTCCTAACCCATCCAATGGGAAATAACTGAATTCTTCTTACAATGCACCTAACCAACCTATCCATTGGGAAACAACCCCAAACTTGTCATGATGTTTAACTACTAATGCTGTTATCAGTAACCATAAACATGTTCATATAAGCATCTTTTTATTGATCCTATGCAATCTACCTTTTTAATATCTTAAAATAGAACCAAAAACTGTATAAAAAGTTTAGCTATAGACAATCACTATAATTTACAGTTCTGAATCAAAATTACAAAAGTTATAGATATACATAACAGCACTATACATAAATTGGATTAACATGTCACCCATTTGGAAAAGGGTCACTTATTTATAATGTCTATCACAAAGCAAGAGTCTGCAACAGGTGTTTTGGCATATTTGATGTCACAGTAAAGATTATTATGTGCAATCAATTACACTTATTTTTAATCCTTTTTTAGCTACAGGGTGTGTACAAAAGCACAGGAGGTCTGACATTTGCTGAGGGGAAGTTTTACTTAGATGGAAAGCCATTCAGGATCCTTAGTGGAGCCATGCATTACTTCAGGGTTCATCCCAAACAGTGGAAAGATCATATGCTTAAAATGAAGGCCTGCGGTTTGAACACTTTGGATACGTGAGCACAGTTTATTGCTTATTCTTGCTGTTCTGGGAGATTTTTTAGTGTTTTCTGTTCATTAATTGCTGCTGGTTATTATATATTTTTGTCTCGTGATAAAGGTATGATTGAAAATTTATGTTTTATCCTTGTTTCATACCTGATGAATAATAATATAAATAAATAAACATAATGTCAGGCTTCATTATTAAAAACTTATTTTTAAGTTTTATACTATCACATAAAATGCATCAGATACATATCCTAGAATCTCAGACATTTGTAACAGTATTAGAATTTCTTTCCTTCTTTCTTTGTTAAGTGGATTGTTTTCTGTCACTAACTAGTTAGTTTTTGCTTAATTAGGGGACGCTGTCAATTTTCATCTAGAAATAAATTTGTCTTACTTGAAATTTCTGTGATATTACCCTATAAACAACTTTAGACATATTTTTCTAATTCTTTTTCTTTTTGAATAAAATAATTCAGATCAGTGGTAACATACACAATATAATAATGTCTAATTAGGTCATCTTGCCACACAATATAATATTGTCTAATTAGGTCATCTTGCCACACAATATAATATTGTCTAATTAGGTCATCTTGCCACACAATATACTATTGTCTAATTAGGTCATCTTGCCACATAAAAGAACTCATGCAAGACAATGATTTTTGTAATGGGCTAAGCTAATTAAAATCAGGCAAGGAAGTGGATGGTTATGTAATGGACTTAGCTGGTAATTACAATCATGCAAGACAGTGGATGGTTATGTAATCGACTTAGATGGTAATTACAATCATGCAAGACAGTAGATGGTTATGTAATGGACTTAGATGGTAATTACAATCATGCAAGACAGTAGATGGTTATGTAATGGACTTAGATGGTAATTACAATCATGCAAGACAGTAGATGGTTATGTAATGGACTTAGATGGTAATTATAATCATGCAAGACAGTGGATGGTTATGTAATGGACTTAGTTGACAATTACAGTCATGCAAGGAAGTGGATGGTTATGTAATGGAATTACAATCATGCAAGACAGTGAGTGATCATGTATTGCACCAAGTTCATAAATACATGTGTGTAAGACAGTGGATGATCTTTTAAAGTGTTTCCAGTAATTACATTCATGCAATGCATTGGATGGTTATAAAATAAGCTAAGCTGATGATTACATTCATGCAAATCAGTGGCTGATTATGTAATGAGATAATCTAATAATTACATTTATGCAAATTGATGGCTGATTATGTAATGAGATAATCTAATAATTACATTTATGCAAATCAGTGGCTGATTATTTAATGAGATAATCTAGTAATTTCATTTATGCAAATCATTGGCTGATTACTTAATGAGATAATCTAATAATTACATTTATGCAAATCAGTGGCTGATTATTTAATGAGATAATCTAATAATTACATTTATGCAAGGCAGTTGCTGATTATTTAATGAGATAATCTAATAATTACATTCATGCAAGGCAGTTGTTGATTATATAATGAGATAATCTAATAATTACATTTATGCAAATCGATGGCTGATTATATAATGAGATAATCTAATAATTACATTTATACAAGACATTGGATGGTTAGGTAATGGGATAATCTAATAATTACATTCATGCAAATCCGTGGCTGATTATATAATCGGATAATCTAATAATTACATTTATGCAAATCAGAGGCTGATTATATAATGGGATAATCTAATAATTACATTCATGCAAATGAGTGGCTGATTATATAATGGGATAATCTAATAATTACATTTATGCAAATCAGTGGCTGATTATATAATGGGATAATCTAATAATTACATTTATGCAAGACATTGGATGGTTAGGTAATGGGATAATCTAATAATAACATTTATGCAAGACAGTGGCTGATTATGTAATGAGATAATCTAATAATTACATTCATGCAAGGCAGTTGCTGATTATGTAATGAGATAATCTATTAATTACTTTCCCACAAGGCAGTGGCTGATTATGAAATGTGCAAATCCAGTCTTGGCATCCGTCCGTCTACGAGAGACGATGGCATAGCTCCAAATCCAGTATTTATAACCATTATCACAGCATTCAGTGGGATCCATTAACAGGTGACAGATAAACAGGTGTCTCTGTACTGTGTATGACCTGGTTATAAATTAGTTGCACTCTTGGGTCATAGGTGTGTTCTATTGTTCACTCATGTGTTAAAATTATGCACTGGTGAGATATTAGGGAGTACCAAAGTATGATTAAAAGTCAGTTCGGTTGGTGGAAGGGTAAAAATTATTATGCAAGGTGGATATTGCTCATATGCATTAAAAATGCAACTTCCATTCCAAGATTTTTTTAAAAAATTTTTGCCCAGTAATTGAAACCATGGAAAATGTGACCCTTGGGTGCTCTATCATCTGAACTACCATGACTCCCTAATATTATTCTCAGATGATCTGCCATGTTGGTCCCCTAATATTATTGTCAAACTTGAGCTGCCATGGTGGCCCCTAATATTATTGTCAAATTTGAGCTGCGATGGTGGCCCCCTAATATTATTGTCAAACTTGAGCTGCCATGGTGGCCCTTAATATTATTGTCAAACTTGAGCTGCCATGTTGGCCCCCTAATATTATTGTCAAACTTGAGCTGCATTGGTGGCCCCTAATATTATTGTAAAACTTGAGCTACCTTGGCCCCCTAATATTACCATGGCTATGTAATATTATTCTGAAACTTGAGTTACTATGGAATCTATGGAACCATGAAATCTATGACCTTTGGATTACAAGTGATGCTCCATCATCTGAGTTACCAAGACTCCTTAATAACAGACTCAAGTTACCATGACTCCTTAATAACAGACACAAGTTACCATGACTCCTTAATATCAGACTTGAGTTACCATGACCCCTTAATAACAGACTCGAGTTACCATGACTTCTTAATAACAGACACAAGTTACCATGACTCCTTAATATCAGACTTGAGTTACCAAGACTCCTAATAACAGACTCGAGTTACCATGACTCCTTAATAACAGACTCAGTTACCATGACTCCTTAATATCAGACTCGAGTTACCTTGACTCCTTAACACTCTAGTTACCATGACTCCATATCAGACTTGAGCTGCCATGACTCCTTAATATCAGACTTGAGTTACCATGACTCTTTAATAACACCCGAGTTACCTTGACTACTTAATATCAGACTTGAGTTACCAAGACTCCTAATAACAGACTCGAGTTACCATGACTCCTTAATAACAGACTCGAGTTACCATGACTCCTTAATATCAGACTTGAGTTACCATGACCCCTTAATAACACTCGAGTTACCATGACTCCTTAATATCAGACTTGAGTTACCATGACTCCTTAATAACACTTGAGTTACCATGACTCTTAATATCAGACTTGAGCTACCAAGACTCCTTAATATCAGATTTGAGCTACCATAACTCCCCAGTATTATTATCAAACTTGAGATGAACAAAGTCAAGGAAAGTGGCTCAGTAAAAACAATAATTTCTGCAACAAATTTGGCATAAAGTAACTATGGTAATAAACATTACTGCTGGACTTTATGATTTCTACAGGTACCATTTTTTTTGGAAAGGCTAATATGATAAATAAATTTAAAAAACCCCAAATATATACATTTATAGATGATGATCCTTGTGTCTCTTTCTTTGTCAACAGTTATGTGTCCTGGAATCTTCATGAGAGACTTCCAGGAGAGTTTGACTTTGGTGGAATCCTGGACATCAGGTAAGGGAAAATAGATGGAAAGCAGACCTTCTGTTAATCTACATGCCATCGAATGTTTATAAAACTCACATTTATCTTATTTCTTTGGAAACATGTTTGAACCTTTAAACCTTTTTTATACTTTTTATACACTTATCACTTGGCGAAGCATATTGTGTTATTATACTCTATGTCAATCTCTGACATTTCAGTGCTACTGCAGGGCTGATCATAGGTTCCTTTTAATGAAAATAAGTTTCTCACAAGACTCTTGCTGATTTTGATCTTTGGAAGTCAGTACTTTCAACAGAAGTTTGTATTTGATTTGTTTTGATCACAGTTATTTAAGTGCAAGGTAATTCTTATGAGAGGGGTCTCAGGTTGTAATTTGTTAAAATGGTGTTTAAACGATTACAGAATATGTTATGGCAGGCACCCTTTCACATTATTGAACTTAGGTTATTAAAATAATGGGTTTTTATATTTATGTAATAGCTGGTTGAGATTTTTGGGTGGGGGAGGGTGATTTTTCTTACTTGATAAGTAGATTTGTTTTAGAGATTTGACAGCCTTTGAAATACTATAGCAGATTTTAACGTGTTAACATTAAGTTGAAAATCTTGGTAACAAAATAATGTACACTTTTTAAGTTTTGTTTTTATGAAATGTAATAGTCTCTAAAACTAACTTTAAGTAAGATGTTGTGCAGGGTTAAATAAGAGTGATAATTCCATGGAAACAGGTCAAGGGGTTCAGAATATTAGTCATACAATTTTACATACTGCCATAAAGCAGGGCATATAATTTTATGATTATAGTCTCTCCGTCCCTCTGTTATAAATTTGTTTTCTACACAATAACTTTAGTTGTACACTATCTATACTTAACAGAACTTTGTCCATGACTTACACTGGCGGTAAGGAAGAATCCTGTCAGTTTCAGCTTACAGGTCAAGGTCACTGTCTGGAAGAGGGAAAATGGTTTTTGCACAGTAACTCAAATTCTCCACCTTCTGCAGTTACCAAATTTTGTTGATGGCTTATGATTGGGGTTAGGAAGAATCTTGTAGCTCTTGAACTGAAAAGGTCAAATGCCAAGGCCATTCTGACTAGAGAAAGAAAAGCGGTTTGTGCACAACAACTTGAGTACTACACTTTTTTGTTATACATCAGGGGAGACCACTATGGTGGCCTAGTGGTTAGAGCATCTGCCTGAGATGTGGGAGGTCGCTGGTTCAAACCCTGGCCGAGTCATACCAAAGACTTTAAAAAATGGTACTTAAGCTGCCTCGCTTGGTGCTCAGCATTAAGAGGTTAGTGTTAGGACTGGTCAGCTTTGTGTCAGGATAATGTGACTGGGTGGGACATCATTCGACATGTCTGCAGCATGATGCCTCAGTAATAGGCATCACTATAAACAATCACACTGCAGACATCATAGCGATATGACTGAAAAATTATTAAAGCAGTATACATCTGGGGTGCACAACCTGTAGCCTGTGGGCCGGATCCAGCCATGAACATGATTTGTCTGGCCCTCAGGGCAGATTAAAACAACACAGAAATCTGGCCTGTGAGCAGTAATTATATTAAAGAAATTAGTGTTTGCGACCCTTGAGATCATTTTGATGTGAAGGAAGATTCCCTTTCAATGAGGCATTAAACATCTAAATGGGTCAGACCTCTGAGAAGTTAAATGACATGTTTCTGATTTTTAATCTGGTGAGGCAAATTACTTTTTCTGCAGATTACCGATTTTTTCAAGACTGAAGCTTTATTGATAACTTACTGTGCCAAAGGGAAGATGCCAGCAGATCTTTATATAAGCACGTACAGGGATGGTCCTGGCTTTTAAAAAGCTGTCGCCAAAAAAATCGCCAACCTCAATATTTTGTCGCCAATTTTCAAAAAGTGTCGCCAAAACAAGTAGTGTACATTTTTCCAAGTGTTAATTTAGTCTATTAATGTAACAGGCAATGAAAATTACAAAAGATGGGTTAGTTAATACTTTAATTACAACAAGCATTAACAAAATGTTACAAACTGTTACATGAAGATCTGTCGCGATTTTAGAGTTGCCCACTTGTTGAATGCAGTTTCAAAGTCTAATTTTTCACATCTGTACATGCTGATTCTCATTAAATTCTCGAGAGATGAGATGCAGAGCTTATTTCTGATGTCATTTTTTATGAGGTTCATCTTACTGAATCCACGTTCAGTCTACAGTGCTGACAGGTGACACCAGTAGTCTCTCAGCAGCCTCCCCCCCCCCCCCCCCCCCCCGGCTAGCATCCCAAAGCTTGCAGTGAATTGCTTCCTAAATCCCAAGAATGATCACTGAATGCGGTATAAATTTTCTTGACAAGCAAAATAGGATCTCCATTCCCACGAATGAAACTTACATGAGTCAACATCTGGCAATATTGGACCGTATATATAAGCATAAATTCACACCCAATTTAGGGATTCTTTCACTCCTGTATTTTGAGAAATAAATAATTATTATTAATTATGCAAAACTGTTTGTGTTTTTTTTTTTTGCTATTTCTTGTTGCGGAGTTTAAGTCTCTGCAGCCGTAACACGGAATTGATGGCAAAAGGAAAAGATCAATGAGTAAAATGCTGCACTGGCGACAGATATAATTGTGGTTGAGATTTTTTCCATTTGCTTTGTATTTATACACAGTCGGTACTTCAAAGGTTATAAGTTTTCTATGAAGGTTTAGCAAAACTATTGTATTGGTATATGTATAAAAAAAAAAAAAACACAGAAGGATTAGCCATACAATTTAATTGTATCTGTTCTATTCGCGTCTTCAGAAGTCGGTCAGTTGTAGGTATAGTGTGGTAGCATGATTGACTTTATCACAGCATACAGTACTCAGCCCGGATGTCAGCATAAGCAGATTATGATGTAACAATGCACTGTAAAGATGGGGTTGTCAATACGAACAAAGGATCGTTTGTGTAACAGATTGATTCCAATGCATTGCTTAGTCAGGTTTGTGGCTTCCTTTCGTTCTCGCTTTTAATTTATCCAGTCCAAATCCATGATTGTATGTACAAATTAAATAACCCAAGAATATGTCGCCAAAAAAATCGCCAGATGGGATATTTTTGTCGCCAATAAGGAAAAAAAATCGCAATTTGCGACATTGGCGAAGCCCAGGACGATCCCTGACGTAGTTGTTTTAAACAAGATGAATTTGTCAAGGTATGTTTGAAATTAGCACTTTAAGTGTCTCAGCATATTCTGACCAACTTTGACACCATGCATGACGTTACAATCTATTTATAAAACAGATAACATTGAGACAACAACTGATTGACTGAAGCCTACTTGGGTAATGACCTAGAAATGTTCAAATACTTTTGGCTAATGAGCCATCTTCTTTTTTATGTGTAGCTCACAATATTTAAGGTTTGACCTTATCTGGATTATTTAATATGAAAGTTAGTGAAAATTGAGATAATTGGTATTCTTCTTTCATATGTAGGTGACTCATTTTTCAGGTGAAAATTTGTTACAAACTTATTGAAATATCTGCTGGTGTCTTTACTTTGTTGTGACAGCATATTAATAAAGTTGGTGTCTTTACTTTTGGTGTGACAGTGTATTAATAAAGCTGGTGTCTATTTTGGTGTGACAGTGTATTAATAAAGCTGGTGTCTTTACTTTGGTGTGACAGTGTATTAATAAAGCTGGTGTCTTTACTTTTGGTGTGACAGTGCAGTAATAAAGCTGGTGTCTTTACTTTGGTGTGGCAGTGTATTAATATAGCTGGATTGTCCTATAATTACTGATGATTTGGGGCAAGCATAGCAGTATTTGTCCAGATGAAAATCATAACATGTTGACATTCTCTGTTCTTCTGCCATATATGACACATAAGTATATTATAGCTCTTTGAAAAGGAAACTTATGACATCTCAGTTACTGAAAGGTTTCTCCATAAACATGACTACCGCTAAGAAATCAATGGCTATGTTTGCAGTTACAAACCTTGTCCTATTGGAACGTATTATTTTGGTAGCTTTGACCCATTTTAGCATCAAGCTTGCATCAGGTACCTGTGGTTCTTTAGTAAAAGTGTAAGCAGTGTAGTCAAGAAGTGTAAGCAGTGTAGTCAAGTGTACTGTGTAGTCAAGAAGTGTAAGCAGTGTAGTCAAAAAGTGTAAGCAGTGTAGTCAAGAAGTGTAAGCAGTGTAGTCAAGAAGTGTACTGTGTAGTCAAGAAGTGTAAGCAGTGTAGTCAAGAAGTGTAAGCAGTGTAGTCAAGAAGTGTAAGCAGTGTAGTCAAGAAGTGTACTGTGTAGTCAAGAAGTTTAAGCTGTGTAGTCAAGAAGTGTAAGCAGTATAGTCAAGAAGTGTAAGCAGTGTAGTCAAGAAGTGTAAGCAGTGTAGTCAAGAAGTGTACTGTGTAGTCAAGAAGTGTAAGCAGTGTAGTCAAGAAGTGTACTGTGTAGTCAAGAAGTTCAAGCTGTGTAGTCAAGAAGTTTAAGCTGTGTAGTCAAGAAGTGTGAGCAGTATAGTCAAGAAGTGTACTGTGTAGTCAAGAAGTTTAAGCTGTGTAGTCAAGAAGTGTAAGCAGTATAGTCAAGAAGTGTACTGTGTAGACTATAATGAGGACAGAGACAAGTGACGAATACAACTCACTTGTCCCAGGGACGAGCGTTTGGAATTTTTTTCATAAGCCCTGCTTACATGTTAGAATACTTATTATAATGCTCTATATGGGAACCATAGAGAATCCTGCCTTATAGTGAGACTGTTTTATAATGAAGTCGAGTCATACCTGTCCTAACAGTCACCTTTACACAGTGGGCGCCTTTTAAAAAATGGCAGATAGAATACAGGGCTGTATGTAATACTGTATATAGTAGATGTGTATTGGAATACTGGGCTATACAGAATATCTATGTATTAGATAAGTATTGGAATACTTATAGGTTACTGCATTTGTATAGGAAAATATAAATGAATTTTTCGGATGTAAATACTGCATGACCTTGGGAGTGCAGTATATCCGTCCAACAAAACAAGTTCATATTTTCCCATGCTAATGCAGTAACCTTTTTATTATACGCTAATTTTCTTATTCTACCTAATGCTTAATTATGCTAACAAAATACGAGAAACAAAGAAACTGAATGTATGCTGTATTCCAAACTAAATACACAAGCGCAGATTCATCATTACACAACAACAACATTATTATTGCACACATAAATCCGTCCAGATAAATTTGAACTTAGTCACGTGTTCTACATAACTTTTGAAAGAAAATTGCATGTCTAGTTAAAATTGAAATTTGGAGTCATATTGTGAGTGAATGCTCATTGCAACAACTTTCCCATCTGATCTGAAATGAATAGATTTATATGTAACAGTTCCACATGAAATACATCGGATTGAAGAAGTGAGGGAGAAGCATGTTGACATTTGCAGATTTGTCTCTGTTTCTGTCATTGAATGTTTGAAATCATAATGTGGGAAAGATATGAAGTCTTACAATTGCAATTATCAAAAAGACGCTATGGAATTTAATGCTTTTTTCATTTTGAGTGCAGTAAGGAGGATGTAATTGCACTTATGCTCGAAATTGCAGTACAATTTCGAAATGCGTAATCAAGATTGAGAACCTATGACATGGCTCATATAATTCGGATTTGCAGAACTAAGAAAGTACATTTTGAGGAATTTCGGGATGTAAAACTTGGTATGTTTTTTTGCCATTCTTACTACCAGCTAAAGAAGACAGTTTATCCCTAGTCAGTTGTATGTTTTTTGTAAGGACCCTTTCTAGCATCAACTGTATAAGCTAGCCTAAATCCAAAACATTGTATTAAAAAAAAGTTAACATGGAATGTGGTTAATCTAAGTAAATACTGATGCATGAACTATTTTTTTATTTTTGGTCATAATGGTTGTTCCAAGCGTTTGAATTTGCCCAGTGAAATCTGGTTTCTAATGGTGGACAGTGATGATACGCTCTGATGCATTTTTTAAAAACACAATTTTAGAAAAATGAAAACAAACTTATTCTCTGTTATTTATCAACTCTTTATTTATAATCCTCTTCTTTTTAAAGAAAAGAATATATATATTTTTATTGTTGTGTCTTTTATTTCACATGGACCAAAACTTGGTTATGATCACTGTAGTATGAATTTATTTTCTGCACAATGATTAATGTTTATATTACATTCTGTTTTTACTTCAGGAAGTATATTAGCCTGGCCAACAGTCTAGGGTTAAAGGTTATCCTCAGACCCGGACCTTACATCTGCTCGGAGTGGGATTTTGGAGGGTTGCCAGCGTAAGTTCATAATAAACAGTATTTAATTTAAAAACAAATTTATTTACAAGTGTAATACATTTATTGACAGGTAAAATACAAGGATTTGATTTATAAGACATAACTACACGAAAAATAAGTTTTATCTACATTGTAGCTCATCTGGTCATAGTGGCTGCCACAGCATCCATGTTGTAAATCTTGTTATCGCTACTCATTAGTAAATGGTTGTATCAACATGAGTTTTCACTATGATATTTTTACAGTGCCTAGATAGTCCTGAATGAAAGGAAAATCTAATTGATATGGGGATTTCACCAGAAGACTTCAAGTAATTTCTAGTTGGTTTCTAAATGGAAATGAAGACAATCTGACATCCAATATCAGAGTTTATCATTAGATTTAAAGTTGGAGAGTGAGTTACCAAAGTAGTTGATGGGTTTGGGGGAACCTTCGTCAATGGGGATGCCGTTTTTAAAAAAAGTATCCAGTCGTAAAGTAAATGTTGCCAGAAAAATCACCCAACTCCCAAGAAAAGCCATGCAGTATCGTCACCATGGAAGCCAGCTTTAAAATCAATTAATCGCTACACTTTCTGATTAGAAGTTCATATTGACGTGGCCATTAGGCTTATTATGATGTCTAGTTGACATGGCCAATAGGCTTATCATGATGTCTAGTTGACATGGCCAATAGGCTTATGATGTCTAGTTGACATGGCCAGTAGGCTTATCATGATGTCTAGTTGACATGGCCAATAGGCTTATGATGTCTAGTTGACATGGCCAATAGGCTTATGATGTCTAGTTGACATGGCCAGTAGGCTTATCATGATGTCTAGTTGACATGGCCAATAGGCTTATCATGATGTCTAGTTGGTTTAAAATATAGCCATCTTAAAAATCTTGTTACTGCTACTCCTTCTGAATGGATAATCATATCAACACCAGGTTTTTGTTGACTTACTTTTTATGTTGGTCATCTTTAAAATGCTTTCTACTGATGTTCAGTATGGCCAGGAGTACGTGTGCATGTGTGATTTAAATATTTAACATAGCTTTAACAGTCACTTTTATCTCGGTAGCATCATGTCACACCCAGTCACATTATCCTGACACCAGACTGACCATTTCAAATACTAACTGCTTAATGCAGATGCCAAATGAGGCAACTGCTAGTACCATTTGTATAAATCTTTGGTATGACTCAGCCAGGGTTCGAACCCACAACTATTCACATCCGAGGTGTATGCTCTAATCCAGAGTTGGGCAAACTTTCCAGTGCAAGTGCTGCATACACAAATTTACACCTTGTCGTGGGCCGCATAGTTCATTAAGTAAAATAATTAATATTTGAAATAGCAAAAACAAAAGGTTTTTCTAAATAACATCATAATTAATTTTCAGTTGTTAATATGTTGTTAATATTTGAAAACTTAAACTTAAACTTCAAAAGAAGCACATTTATTTGATAAACAGAGTAACATAAACAGAGTCAGTGCGAATGATGACTTGTTCCTAGGCCGCATGAAACCCTTGGTGGACCGCATGAAAGCCCTTGGCGGGCCACATGCGGCCCATGGTCCGTAGTTTGCCCACCCCTGCTCTAACCATTTTGGCCACTGGAGTGGTGTATTCCAGAAAAATGCATGGTCCTATGAGCATCTGGATTTTCCTAAAAGACTTTTTTTTGACATCTAATTGGTCGTAAATCCACATAGTGCAACTTAGATATCCAGTATGGCCACCACAGTCACCATCTTGAAAATCTTATTATCACTGCTTTTCTTGGATGAATGTTAAAGTCACCATGGATTTTTCACGTAAAGACTTCTTATGTTGTCTGGTTTGTCCTGATGAATAATCTGACCTCCATTATGTGGTTAACTGGATAGTTTTATTGTTGTTACTTCTCCGGATGGCTGGCTATATTAAGATTGTGCTTTCACTTAAAGGCTAAATTGAAGTGGTGCATATGATGTTGAATATGACCACCATGGTAGCCATTTTGAAAATTTTATTGTTACTTCTTGCAAAGAGAAAGTCATATCAGCATGGGGGTTTACCAGAAGACTTCTTATAATGTCTTGTTGGTCCTAAATTAACATGGTGATGGTCTGATTTCCAGTAATGCCATTATGGTGATGGTCTGATTTCCAGTAATGCCATTATGATGATGGTCTGATTTCCAGTAATGCCATTATGATGATGGTCTGATTTCCAGTAATGCCCTTATGATGATAGTCTGAATTTCAGTAATGCCATTATGATGATGGTCTGATTTCCAGTAATGCCATTATGGTGATGGTCTGATTTCCAGTAATGCCATTATGATGGTAGTCTGAATTTCAGTAATGCCATTATGATGATGGTCTGATTTCCAGTAATGCAATTATGGTGATGGTCTGATTTCCAGTAATGCCGTTATAGTGATGGTCTGAATTCCAGTAATGCCATTATGATGATGGTCTGATTTCCAGTACTGCCATTATAGTGATGGTCTGAATTCCAGTAATGCCATTATGATGATGGTCTGATTTCCAGTACTGCCATTATGGTGATGGTCTGATTTACAGTAAAATGCCATTATGGTGGCAATCTTTAAACGTTGCAACTCTTTGAAATGGAAAGTCATTTTGAAATATGGTTTTCACCAGACAATTTCTTACAGTGTTTAGGACCAAATGGATTTTGTATGGTTGTGACAAAAATACATGTAGACATTTTAAGGACCATGTGGATTATGTGTGGGTGTGATTGTGTAAAGGGGATAGACATAAAGATATACAGATTTTTAAGGACCATGTGGATTATGTATTGGTGTTGTATTATCAAGGATAGACAAAAAGACATGCAGACATTAAAGGACCATGTGGATTATGTATGGGTGTTGTATTAACAAGGATAGACAAAAAGACATGCAGACATTTAAGGACCATGTGGATTATGTATGGGTGTTGTATTATCAAGGATAGACAAAAAGACATGCAGACATTTAAGGACCATGTGGATTATGTATGGTTGTTGTATTGTCAAGGATAGACAAAAAGACATGCAGACATTTAAGGACCATGTGGATTATGTATGGGTGTTGTATTATCAAGGATAGATAAAAAGACATGCAGACATTTAAGGACCGTGTGGATTATGTGTTGTTTAGTTGTGCTAGTATAAATAGTCATACAGACAGCTTGAGGACCATGTTATAGAAAGATTACATTGAACTGTAATCAAAATGACTGAGTTTTAAAATGTTTGATTGCTACAAGGCACATGACAAACCCAGATTTAATATATGCAACAGCTATTGCTACAAGGCACATGACAAACCCAAATTTGACATATGCAACAGCCATTGCTACAAGTCATGTGACAAACCCAAATTTGACATATGCAACAGCCATTGCTACAAGGCACATAACAAACCCAGATTAACATATGCAACAGCCATTGCTACAAGGCACTTGACAAACCCAGATTTAATAATTGCAACAGCCATTGTTACAAGGCACTTGACAAACCCAGATTTAACATAAGCAACAGCCATTGCTACAAGGCACATGACAAACTCAGATTTAACAATTGCAACAGCCATAGCTACAAGGCACATGACAAACCCAGATTTAACATATGCAACAGCCATTGCTATAAGGCACTTGACAAACCCAAATTTATTATATGCAACAGCCATTGCTACAAGGCACATGACAAACGCAAATTTGACATATGCAACAGCCATTACTACAAGGCACATGACAGATCCAAATTTAACATATGCAACAGCTATTGCTACAAGGCAAGTGACAAACCCAAATGTGTCATATGCAAGAGCTATTGCTACAAGGCACATGACAGACCCAGATTTAACAATTGCAACAGCCATTGCTACAAGGCACATGACAAACCCAGATTTAACATATGCAAGAGCCATTGCTACAAGGCACATGACAAACCCAGATTTAATATATGCAAGAGCCATTGCTACAAGGCACATGACAAACCCAGATTTAACATAAGCAACAGCCATTGCTACAAGGCACATAACAAACCCAGATTTAACATATGCAACAGCCATTGCTACAAGGCACATGACAAACCCAGATTTAACATATGCAACAGCCATTCCTACAAGGCACATGACAAACCCAGATTTAACATATGCAACAGCCATTGCTACAAGGCACATGACAACATTACTACATTGCCACATTGAAGGTAATACAGCATTTTTACACTGAAGGTAATACTGCATTTTCACATTGGTGGTATTACTACATTGCCACACTGAAGGTAATACAGCATTTTTACACTGAAGGTAATACTGCATTTTCACATTGGTGGTATTACTACATTGCCACATTGCAGGTAATACAGCATTTTTACACTGAAGGTAATACAGCATTTTCACATTGGTGGTAATACTACATTGCCACATTGCAGGTAATACAGCATTTTTACACTGAAGGTAATACAGCATTTTCACATTGGTGGTATTACTACATTGCCACATTGAAGGTAATGCAGCATTTTTACACTGAAGGTAATACAGCATTTTCACATTGGTGGTAATACTACATTGCCACATTGCAGGTAATACAGCATTTTTACACTGAAGGTATTACTGCATTTCACATTGATGGTAATACTACATTGCCACAGTGGTGGTATTACTGCATTGCCATACCAAATGCAGTACTGCATTGCCAGTGAAGGTAATACAGCATTTCCACTTTGAAGGTAATACTGCATTGCCATTATAATTGTTGTTTCCCATAATGAAGTTAATACTGCCTTGTTACATTGAACATAATGCTGCATTGCCATATTAAAGGTAATATTGCATAAAATAATGCTGCATTGCCACATTAAAGGTAATATTGCATTGCCACAATAACATTTATCTTATAGTAAGTATTTTTAGACTTTCGGTTACATAATTTTAAAATTTTGAGGAAAATTACATAATAAAGTCTTTTTGACAAAACTATTGGCATAGTTGAATCAGAATGTTAATTTTGATACCCATACCAGCATGAAAATGAAGTAAAAATTTGTTTTTTCTTTTCTTCTGTAGCATGAGTGGGTTGAAAGTTCAGTGGGTTAGGATTAGAATAATGTTCAGTTGGCAAGTTAACAGTTAAGTTGGTCATGGATAAGAATCATGTTCATTTGGCAAATAGTGTGAAGTCAGATATATTTGCAAGGAATAATTTCCTTGCCTAAAGGGTACTATTATTTCAGTTTATTGCCATGCCTAAAAGGTAATACAGTTTCAGTTTATGGCCATGCTCAAAAGGTAGTACAGTTTTAATTTATTGCCGTGCCTAAAAGGTAGTACAGTTTTAATTTATTGCCATGCCTAAAAGGTAATACAGTTTCAGTTTATTGCCATGCCTAAAAGGTAGTACAGTTTTAATTTATTGCCATGCCTAAAAGGTAATACAGTTTCAATTTATTGCCATGCCTAAAAGGTAATACAGTTTTAATTTATTGCCATGCCTAAAAGGTAGTACAGTTTCAGTTTATTGCCATGCCTAAAAGGTAGTACAGTTTCAATTTATTGCTTTGCCTAAAGGATACTACAGTTTCAAGTTATTGCCATGCCTAAAGGGTAGTACAGTTTAAATTTATTGCCATGCCTAGAAGGTAATACAGTTTCAATTTATTGCCATGCCTAAACGGTACTGCAGTTTCAGTGTATTGCCATGCATAATAGGTACTACAGTTTCAGTGTATTGTCATGCTTAAGAGATAGTACAGTTTCAATTTATTGCCATGCCCAGAAGGTAGTACAGTTTCAGTTTATTGCCATGCCCAAAAGGTAGTACAGTTTCAATTTATTGCCATGCCTAAAAGGTAATAGTTTTAATTTATTGCCATGCCTAAAAGGTAGTACAGTTTCAATTTATTGCCATGTCCAAAAGGTAGTACAGTTTCAATTTATTGCCATGTCCAAAAGGTAGTACAGTTTCAATTTATTGCCATGTCCAAAAGGTATTACAGTTTCAATTTATTGCCGTGCCTAAAAGGTATTACAGTTTCAATTTATTGCCATGCCTAAAAGGTAGTACAGTTTCAATTTATTGCCATGTCCAAAAGGTAGTACAGTTTCAATTTATTGCCATGTCCAAAAGGTAGTACAGTTTCATTTTATTCCATGCCCAGTTTCAGTTTATTGCTCATGCTCATGAAATATTTATTTTCTTGCTGCATGTACAACTTGTAAAGTTACACAATCAAACATCACATGTGCATATATAAAGATATATTTATCATATATACAAAATATAGGAATTAATAATAAATCAGAATTTGTTCAGTGGCCTTGGGTGGTCAGATAGTCTAAAGTGCTTACCTTTACCTGCCATGGCCATCTCCTCTCCATCTGCATGGGTTGAAGTCCCATTCTCAGGTGATGTAGATATGTGAGAAGGCTGCTAGTAGCATTCTGTGGATTGGTAGTTCTTAGTGGGATTTTCTTCCTCCACCAGCTATGCTTGCTGCCATGTATATCTTAAAATCTGCTTTCTAAATGGTGTTAAACACAAAACAACAAGATCTAAAAAAACATGACATCCGCAATATAGAGGACTTCTATTCAAGTTTTGGTGTGCATGTTTCAAAACATCATTTGCAATACGGTTTTTTAAAATAGAAGACTCTCATTAAACTTTAATGTCAGACTCCTAAAAACCATTACAGCAGTCACAATACTATGTCATAGAAAAGGATTTTTATAAAAGTCCAACTTTGTAAATATCTATCAAAATAATAGAAGAACATTATCAATTTACAAACAAGAACTTTAAAAAAAAAAAGTATAACTGTAGAAGACAGGGTCTGTCCAAATTCTTTTGATTTACAGTATGTACTCTATAATTTAGTGGTGTAAAAAAATGTTGCCAGGTTTCATTGCACTATCTTTTTTATTGTATTTACATTGAGTGAGAAGTTGAGCACAATTAAAATCAAATCAAAATTCTGACATTTGGGTTTATGATGTCATGCTTTTTGGCATCTACAAGACTGAGTGAGAAGTTGTTATTGAGTGCAATTAAAATCAAATCAACATTCTGACTTTGGTGTTTTAGACTTAGTGAGAAGTTATAATTGGACATAGTTAAATGAAATCAAGTCTGACATTTGGGTTTATATAGTATATTTTTCCATCTACGTGATTGAGTGAGAAGATATAATTGAACACAATTAAATCAAATCAACAGTCTGACATTTTTCTTTTGTGGACACCATGCTGCATTCCAAACATTTATATGTTGTTGATCTTCAAGGTGACCCTCTTGCTTCCGAAAATTTGAAATAGTTTTTATGTTTTGTTTATTCCCGTTGATTTATTATTGTGTGTGACAGTTATGTAGAATTTCTAGAAGTTTTGAAATAGTTTTTATTATTGTTTACTCCCATTGATTTGTTGTTGTTTGTGACAGGTATGTAGAATTTCTAGAAAATTTGAATAGTTTCTATGTTTTGTTTACTCCCGTTGATTTGTTGTTTTGTGTGACAATTATGTAGAATTTCTAGAAATTTAAAAATAAATTGAATAGGGTTCATGTTGAATTTTGATATGGAGGCATACCTGTGCCAATCCCTTATCAGCATTCAGCTTTTTCTGCTTTCAGGCCTAAAGGCCTGTGGCTTGTACTCCCTTCCATGAGGTATACAACTTTGTCCAGTGTCAGTTTATTTTGCTTTATTGTTTTGTGATGCTGTAACCGATTTTTCTTGTATGGACTGGCTATAATTGATCAAATTCTTGGTTTTTAATTCTCTTTATTTTATTGAGAGTCTTATACTAAGAAAATGAAAAAAGAAAAGCATGGAGGTGGTGCCCCATCTGGATGCTGGGCTAGTGAATGCCTTTTGGGCTACCATCTTTTTTTGTATGTCCTTATCATCAGAGCATCCTTCCTCCAACTTTGCTTCTCATATGTCTTCTAGTTCTCTTGTTGATCGCATTGACAGAAAAAATAAAAAAAATTACTAAAAGAAATAAAAGTAAAAAAGATTTCCTGTTTGTGCTTGTCTGTGGTGCATTATATTGGCATAATCACTATTAGTTTATTTTGTGGTTTCCCCTGTATTCCATGTTGTGTAATGTTGTTTATGTTGTGCTCTCCATTTCGGAAGCTCTGGTGTGACTCATACCAGCTTGCATGAGCCTGTTAGCATTAGCGTCACACCATCATTGTAACCTACTTTGATAGCACAACCCCTTTACCTATATATATTTTTATTCTGTGTTCTTAAAATGGTTGGAATTACATTAGTTAACAGTCATTATACCTTTATTGGCTGTTATTCTTTGTTGGTAGTGTGACCTTCACTTGTTTAATGGGGAGAGGGTCAGGGTCATGATATGGCAAGGCCAGCCCAATACCCAGTACTGTCCCCTAGTGGGATGCCATTCCTTTTCTACTTAACCCCAGCCATGCTTCTCCCCACAACAGTGGGGGTCACTCTCTGTACTTAGTAAAGGACTTCCTAATCTTCCACATTCTATGCTCTTTAATTACATTTATGTATTGGAATTTTTATAAAGTTTATTAAATAAACTATGATAGAGGTATCATAGCACTTGTCACAAGATGTCTTTTTAAGTAACTGTTTATAGCTTTGGGTACTTGAGCTTGGCATGAATGGTTGTTAAACAAAATTTAATTGGCACATTGGGCCCTGGAACAAGCATTATGTAGAAATGTTGAAAATTGAACCTTGCATCAAAGAAGTTTTAAAAATCTGCTTTTAAAATAGATGCTACCTAGGAAACCCGATATGGCTGATTCCCAGCATGGTTCATCTTTAGATGACAATTTCATTTGACAAATACTGGCTGATGATTGTCATGGTGGCAGTTTATTTTTGGCTGAAAAGCTGAATTAAAATACAGACAATTAAAAAGGATAGTGCATCTTTCATTTCCTTTCTCAAACAATTTAGCCTGTGGGATCTTGTAGTACAAAACCATTAGCCCAGTAAGGGTTAAGATAAAGTTAATAAAAATAAGGAAGTAAATATATTTATTTAATCTAAATACCTCTGTCTGAACATGCATACTATTGCATTGATGGACTTAAAAACCTACCGGTAATAAACATTTTTGAACAGATAATAAATATGGCACAGTTGTCTATAAAGGACTGATTTGAGAAAGTGAAACTTTGGCAGGACCACTCTGGTGGCCTTGTGGTTAGAGCATCCGCCTTGGAAGCAGGAGGTCATGGGTTCGAACCATGGCCGATTCATATGAAAGACTTACAAAAATGGTACAAACAGCTACCTTGCTAGGCGCTCAGCGTTAAGAGGTTAGTGTTAGGACTGGTTGGCCTGGTGTCAGGATTGGGTGGGACATCATACTATATGTCTGTGGCATGATGCGCCCCTGTTAGACATCACTACAAACTGCCACACTGCAGACATCATAGTGATATGACTGAAAGCTATGTTAAAAATCCTAATCCCAAACACACACACACACACACATACACTTTGGCAGATTGGCAGAGCTTATGTTAGTGAAAAATGTTATTTTGGAACAGAAGTATCCAAAAGTCAATACCTATGACCTGTGTAAACTTGTAATTAACCATATTGAACAGTTTTCAGACTTGTTCCAACTGGCTATTCATACACAGGTAAGGGACAGATTAGGCTCAGATGCAATCAACAGATTAATGTTTATAAAACTAAAGGTGACACCTTTTAAAGGTTTTGATTTTATTAGGGGTCTAACAGAGTTGAGCAGGAAGAAAGAGGGATGAATATTGAAATGTTAGATAAATATTGAATTATGGCTGTAATCTCCTCCCCCTCTTTGTTCTATTTACCCTTTTATTTTTATTTTATTTTTGTAACAAGTGGGGTGCTACCCCCCTTAGATAAAATCCTGGCAGCATCTCTCTAAGCCTAAATGATGCTAATTATAAATATATTTACATAATTTTGTACTAATTGTCTCTATATTAGTTATTTATCATCTTTAAAGTATTTAATTTATAGCTAAGTAGCTCATTTGCATATTTACTTACAAATCATGGATTAGTCTGTGTTCGTGTTACAGACGGGATGAAGACAGTGTGGGCAATCATCATTTTTGTGATCATCAATTAAAAGTAAAAAAGAATATGCTTTGCTTGGTGGGTAAAATATGATTTTGGTTTTTCTCGGGTTAAATGCCAGTTTTCAGCACATGATAGGCTACACATGATGGCCGGTATATTTAGTGGACAAGAACTTTGCAATATCCCTGCAAAAATTCCAAACCCACAGGAAGCTATTAGCAAGCTTTCTCACACACCCACGTTTGTCAAGCCAAGAACTGAACTGATGCAGAAGTGAGATGTATGAGTGATCCTAAAAGTAGGTGTCTTAGATCAGTCTGCTACCTTGGTCCTTGGGTAAAATATTATATTTTTTTGTTTTACTGATCTTTATTTCAGGTAATAATCAATGGGAAAGAGATAAGTGTACTGGACTGGAAAAGCACCACAAACAACCTAGAAGTCAATATTCCACAAGATTATGTATCTGCAGTGAGTAATCTGTAAATAAATGTGGCTTGATTTTATTTCTAAGGATGACTTTCATGGGCACCTTTCAAGCATAATGGTTATATAGATGTGATGACATAAAAGACTAATTTTTTATGTCAAACAATGACATCGTGATCTAATTGCCATATGTCGGATTAAGATTAATATGAATAATGGCATTTGGATTGAATATAAATACAAATCACATATCTCATGACCAGTTTCTTTAATAGGTCATAACATATACATTCAATGGATTATGCAGTTTAATTTATATTTTATTAAGCAATATGTCTCTTTTAAGTTTTAATAAATAAATGTGGCTTGCTAGGCAGAAATTACTCAAATTTGACGGAAAGACTTCTGGTAATTAGGGCTTTCATGTCTATATAAATGATGATGATTTTTTGTAACTTTTAAGTAACAACAGAATTTGACTGGAAAGCTTTGTGGCATGAACAGCTTTCAAGTTTGTTTTAATGATGTCACTCTGCCATCAAACACAGAAGCTGTTGCCAAAGGTAGAAAAGCCTTTAATATGTTGAAAAACCACATAACAGATTTTGTCACATCTGACAAAGGATCACATCCTTCATACCTTTCTGATTTATATAAATGATGCTCCTTCATCAAATATGGCAGATTATTTTTAGTTTAAAAAAAACATTTGACAATATTTAACTATGAAAAAAGCCACTGAACAGAATTTGACATAAAGCATCTAGGGGCCTTTCATCATTGGACATACAATGCTGATGTCAAACATGAGGTAAAATTTTTATTTTCAGCATTTTCTAACATAATTTAATTGGTTTGTTTTCATTGTAACTTAAAATTTTTGTCATTTAGTTGAATCAAATTTACCAGTCATCAGTGTCATATTGATGCATTTATAGATCTGTGTTGTATTGATGCATTATAGATCTGTGTCATATTGATGCATTTATAGTTAATTTATTTTGGCTGATCATTATGAACCATATTTAGCTCATTGGGTCACAGCACAGCTTATGGGATGGTCTGTTGTGTGTTGTACATCCATCTGTTTGCCCAAGTTTGTTATCACTACACCTCCTAAACTACTTGGAGGATTGCATTGAAACTTTACACATACATTTATCCCATGGTCTAGTTTTCCTAAATGAAAATGGTGCAGCATGGACATTCAGTGTTGACCCATCTTTAAAATCCTGTTATTACTACTGTTCAAGAATGGATGGTGATATAAAAATGGAGTTTTCAATAAAAGACTTCTTATGTTGTTTTTTAAGTCCTCAGTGAAAATGTTGCCAATCTAGCCTCCAATATGGCCACCATAGCACTGGGCTTGACAAATCTTGTCATCACTACTTGTTCAGAGTGAAAAGGCATGTTAACATATGGTTTTCTTATGATTTATAGTTGATCTTAAATGAAAATGTTGCCAATCTGACATGTTGTCAATCTGACATTCATTCATGTTGCCAATCTGACATTCATGTTGCCAATCTGACATTCAAGTTGCCAATCTGACATTCATGTTGCCAATCTGACATTCAAGTTGCCAATCTGACATTCATGTTGCCAATCTGACATTCAAGTTGCCAATCTGACATTCAAGTTGCCTATCTAGTTGCCAATCTGACATTCAAGTTGCCAATCTGACATTCAATATTGTCACATTAGTCATCTTGAATATTTGGTTTTAGTTCATTCTTGTGAACGGTTGCTGTTATCAGCATAGGGTTTTCACTGAAAGAGATCTTGTGATGTTTTGTTGGACCTTAATGAAATTGGTTCTAGTTTGACCACAATAGTCTTATGAAAAATCTTGGTATCACTATTTATGAGTGAAAGATCATATCAGCATGGAATTTTCAAGGAAATACTTATTATTATGCCTAGTGGATCATAAATAAAAATAGTAGCAATTTCTGGCTTCCAATATGGCCATCACCATGACCATCTTGAAAATCTTATTGGTGCTACATCTCTTGAATGCCTGGTTATATCAATATTATCCTTTCACAGAAAGACTTCTTTTGATGTCTATTTGGTTATGATTAAATAATTTGCCAATCTGACAACCAATATATCCACCATGGCAGCCATATTGAAAATCTTATTATTGTTACTTCTCAGAAATGGAAAGTTATATAAATAGTTAATTTCCACCAGAAGACTTTTTATAATGTCATGTTGGTTTTAATTGATGTCTTGTTGGTCCTACATGAAAATGGTGCCAATCTGATATCCACAGCAGATAATTTGAAGATCCTCTTGTTGCTAAAATATATCAGAGATGGTTTCAGCACTCTCCAGTTAAAAGGAATAAATAGCCTATGCTGAATTCCTGTAAATTCTTTTTGGCCAGTAGAGCATTAAGTGGCACTGACAAACTCTATTGTTCATTGTTAGTTTTCTTTGTTTATTTAACTTGTGCCTTTCAAACAAAGCTTGTTCTTTGATAGGAGCCTAAATTTCATTGGTACAACTATTCTTCTTGATTTGTATTTTACTGGCTGGTCAGTTCTTGATTAAAATGGCACCAGAACATGACCTGTAGTCGAATGTTGTTAGATCTTACAATAGAACATGCAGCAGAGTTAAGATTATTTTAATTGAATTATAATAAAGTTAAAATTAATTCAATGGTTTTTAGATGTCACACTTAAGGAAAGTTTGAATGTTTTGTAAAGAAAAACATTTTCTTTCTCCAGGAAAACATCTTGGATATTTTAGTGGAAAACCATGGAAGAGTGAACTTTGCGCCATTTGGCACTGATATTCTAAATACTCAGAGGAAAGGTATGGGCATTTTCAGTAAGGATATCTCTAGGTATGGTATGGACCGTGATTGTGAGGGTATCTTTAGGTATGGTATAGACTGTAATTGTGAGGGTATCTTTAGGTATGGTATGGACTGTGATTGTGAGGGTATCTTAAGGGTATCTTAAGGGATGGCATGAATCTGTGATTCTGAGGGTATCTTTAGGAATGGTATGGACTGTGATTGTGAGGGTATCTTTAGGTATATTATGGACTGTGATTGTGAGGGTATCTTTAGGTATGGTATGGACCGTGATTGTGAGGATATATTTAGGTATGGTATGGACTGTGATTGTAAGGGTCTCTTTAGGTATGGCATGAATCTGTGATTGTGAGGGTATCTTTAGGTATGGTATGGACTGTGATTGTGAGGGTATCTTTAGGTATGGTATGGACTGTGATTGTGAGGGTATCTTTAGGAATGGTATGGACTGTGATTGTGAGGGTATCTTTAGGTATAGTATGGACTGTGATTGTGAGGGTATCTTTAGGAATGGTATGGGCTGTGATTGTGAGGGTATCTTTAGGTATGGTATTGGCTGTGATTGTGAGGGTATCTTTAGGTATGGCATGAATCTGTGATTATTAGGGTATCTTTAGGTATGGTATGGACTTTGATTATGAGGGTATCTTAAGGTATGGCATGAATCTGTGATTGTGAGGGTATCTTTCGGTATGGCATGGGCTGTGATTGTTAGGGTATCTTAAGGTTTGGCATGAATCTGTGATTGTGAGGGTATCTTTAGGTATAGTATGGACTGTGATTGTGAGGGTATCTTTAGGTATGGTATGGACTGTGATTGTGAGGGTATCTTTAAGAATGGTATGGACTGTGATTGTGAGGGTATCTTAAGGTTTGGCATGAATCTGTGATTGTGAGGGTATCTTTAGGTATAGTATGGACTGTGATTGTGAGGGTATCTTTAGGTATAGTATGGACTGTGATTGTGAGGGTATCTTTAGGTATGGTATGGACTGTGATTGTGAGGTTATCTTTAAGTATGGTATGGACTGTGATTGTGAGGGTATCTTCAGGTATGGTATGGACTGTGATTGTGAGGGTATCTTTAGGAATGGTATGGACTGTGATTGTGAGGGTATCTTTAGGTATAGTATGGACTGTGATTGTGAGGGTATCTTTAGGTATAGTATGGACTGTGATTGTGAGGGTATCTTTAGGTATGGTATGGACTGTGATTGTGAGGTTATCTTTAAGTATGGTATGGACTGTGATTGTGAGGGTATCTTCAGGTATGGTATGGGCTGTGATTGTGAGGGTATCTTTAGGAATGGTATGGACTGTGATTGTGAGGGTATCTTTAGGTATGGCATGAATCTGTGATTGTGAGGGTATCTTTAGGTATGGTATGGACTGTGATTGAGGGTATCTTTAGGAATGGTATGGACTGTGATTGTGAAGATATCTTAAGGTATGGTATGGACTGTGATTGTGAGGATATCTTAAGGCATGGTATGGACTGTGATTGTAAGGGTATCTTTAGGTATGGCATGAATCTGTAATTGTGAGGGTATCTTTAGGTATGGTATGGACTGTGATTGTGAGGGTATCTTTAGGTATGGTATGGACTGTGATTGTGAGGGTATCTTTAGGAATGGTATGGGCTGTGATTGTGAGGGTATCTTTAGGAATGGTATGGGCTGTGATTGTGAGGGTATCTTTAGGAATGGTATGGACTGTGATTATGAGGGTATCTTTAGGTATGGTATGGGCTCTGATTATGAGGGTATCTTTAGGTATGGCATGGGCTGTGATTGTGAGGGTATCTTTAGGTATGGTATGGACTGTGATTGTGAGGGTATCTTTAAGAATGGTATGGACTGTGATTGTGAGGGTATCTTTAGGTATGGTATGGACTGTGATTGTGAGGTTATCTTTAGGTATAGTATGGACTGTGATTGTGAGGGTATCTTTAGGTATGGTATGGACTGTGATTGTGAGGTTATCTTTAAGTATGGTATGGACTGTGATTGTGAGGGTATCTTCAGGTATGGTATGGACTGTGATTGTGAGGGTATCTTTAGGAATGGTATGGACTGTGATTGTGAGGGTATCTTTAGGTATAGTATGGACTGTGATTGTGAGGGTATCTTTAGGTATAGTATGGACTGTGATTGTGAGGGTATCTTTAGGTATGGTATGGACTGTGATTGTGAGGTTATCTTTAAGTATGTTATGGACTGTGATTGTGAGGGTATCTTCAGGTATGGTATGGGCTGTGATTGTGAGGGTATCTTTAGGAATGGTATGGACTGTGATTGTGAGGGTATCTTTAGGTATGGCATGAATCTGTGATTGTGAGGGTATCTTCAGGTATGGTATGGACTGTGATTGAGGGTATCTTTAGGAATGGTATGGACTGTGATTGTGAAGATATCTTAAGGTATGGTATGGACTGTGATTGTGAGGATATCTTAAGGCATGGTATGGACTGTGATTGTGAGGGTATCTTTAGGTATGGCATGAATCTGTAATTGTGAGGGTATCTTTAGGTATGGTATGGACTGTGATTGTGAGGGTATCTTTAGGTATGGTATGGACTGTGATTGTGAGGGTATCTTTAGGAATGGTATGGGCTGTGATTGTGAGGGTATCTTTAGGAATGGTATGGACTGTGATTGTGAGGGTATCTTTAGGTATGGTATGGGCTCTGATTATGAGGGTATCTTTAGGTATGGCATGGGCTGTGATTGTGAGGGTATCTTTAGGAATGGTATGGACTGTGATTGTGAGGGTTGATTATGAGGGTATCTTTAGGTATGGCATGGGCTGTGATTGTGAGGGTATCTTTAGGAATGGTATGGACTGTGATTGTGAGGGTATCTTCAGGTATGGTATGGACTGTGATTGTGAGGGTATCTTTAGGTATGACATGAATCTGTAATTGTGAGGGTATCTTTAGGTATGGTATGGACTGTGATTGTGAGGGTATCTTTAGGTATGGTATGGACTGTGATTGTGAGGGTATCTTTAGGAATGGTATGGGCTGTGATTGTGAGGGTATCTTTAGGAATGGTATGGACTGTGATTGTGAAGATATCTTAAGGTATGGTATGGACTGTGATTGTGAGGATATCTTAAGGTATGGTATGGACTGTGATTGTGAGGGTATCTTTAGGTATGGCATGAATCTGTAATTGTGAGGGTATCTTTAGGTATGGTATGGACTGTGATTGTGAGGGTATCTTTAGGTATGGTATGGACTGTGATTGTGAGGGTATCTTTAGGAATGGTATGGGCTGTGATTGTGAGGGTATCTTTAGGAATGGTATGGACTGTGATTGTGAGGGTATCTTTAGGTATGGCATGGACTGTGATTATGAGGGTATCTTTAGGTATGGCATGGGCTGTGATTGTGAGGGTATCTTTAGGAATTTTATGAACTGTGATTGTGAGGGTATCTTAAGGGTATCTTAAGGGATGGCATGGACTGTGGTTATGAGGGTATCTTTAGGTATGGCATGGGCTGTGATTGTGAGGGTATCTTTAGGAATGGTATGAACTGTGATTGTGAGGGTATCTTTAGGAATGGTATGGACTGTGATTGTGAGGGTATCTTTAGGTATGGCATGGACTGTGATTATGAGGGTATCTTTAGGTATGGAATGGGCTGTGATTGTGAGGGTATCTTTAGGAATTTTATGAACTGTGATTGTGAGGGTATCTTAAGGGTATCTTAAGGGATGGCATGGACTGTGGTTATGAGGGTATCTTTAGGTGTGGCATGGGCTGTGATTGTGAGGGTATCTTTAGGAATGGTATGGACTGTGATTGTGAGGATATCTTAAGGTATGGTATGAACTGTGATTGTGAGGGTATCTTTAGGAATGCTGTGGACTGTGCCTTTGAGGGTATCTTTCAGAATGGTACAGACTGTATCAATGAGGGTATCTTTAGCAATGGATTGGACTGTAGTCTGTGAGGGAATCTCTCGGAATGGTGTGGACTGTGTTCATGAGGGTGTCTTTAGGAATGGGATAGACTAGTCCTGTGTACTGTATTAGTTAGTTTATATCTCTGGGAAGGTGTTTCTCGGAATACTATGTATTGTTTCAGTAAGAGTATCTTTAGGAATGGTACTGATTGTGTCAGTAAGGGTATTTTTAGGAATGGTACTGATTGTGTCAGTAAGGGTATTTTTCAGAATATAATAAACCACTTGTTTCAAGCAAGGAATATATGCTCATTTGGTCTTTGAATTTATGGTTTGTGGCAACGATGAAATCAATCAAAATTGGTAACCCACAGAAACAAGTGAGTTTGTAGCATACCTAAGAATGATGTGTTTGGAAGGTACCTTACTGGTTCTCTGCTTAGAGAGATATTCTCAGCCAAGATCTAGTGTTCAGAAGATAGCTTGTTTATTTGTCCTTTGCAAAAGAGTGATGTACTCAGCCGAGACCTAGTGTTCAGAAGATAGCTTGTTTATTTGTCCTTTGCAAAAGAGTGATGTACTCAGCCGAGACCTAGTGTTCAGAAGATAGCTTGTTTATTTGTCCTTTGCAAAAGAGTGATGTACTTGGGCGAGACCTAGTGTTCAAAAGGTAGCATGTTTATTTGTCCATTGCAAAAGAGTGATGTACTCAGGTGAGACCTAGTGTTCAAAAGGTAAATTGTACATTTATTGTCCCTTGATGTGAAAATGATTACAAACACATTTTCTACCTTGAATTCACTGCCATGTAACCTTAGAAATAATATTATGAATAGGGTATACAGTGTTACCTTTCTCCATCAATACATCCATTTAGACATCAAGATCTACATTTGTTTCAGGTTGTGTTGTTGGACATCAACAAAATGAAAATATTTCTGGTTCTTGAAAATTTAAATCACCTATATATAATTTGACTTTGATTGTAGAATCACCTATATATAATTTGACATTGAACCTACAATCACCTATATATACTTTGACATTGAACATGCAATCACCTGTTGTATCACCTAGATCAGGGGTGTCAAACTCAATCGCTCAGTGGGCCAAAACTCAAATCACATGTAAGGTTGTGGGCCGAACAGGATAAACATTCAATAAGCGGAAAATTAAACCTTTTTTAAACATTAATATAAATTAAAACAGAAAAAAGTTTTAATAATAAAAAATCATTGGCATACCCATTTTCGCTCTTATGCCAATTTGTCAGAGCTGGATGTTTGGCAAGGCTGCTAATTAGGGAATTTGATTTGCACTTTATATCACAGGGCCATTAAAAAATATTTTTGCCTAAAATTCTCTCTCGGGCCATATTTATAATTGTACACCGGGCCTGATGTGGCCCGTGGGCCTTGAGTTTGACACATGTGACCTAGATATAAGTTGACATTGATCATAGAAATAGGCAACTGTAGAACAGTTGATAAAATAAAGGGAAAAACCCAACCCATCTCATGGAAACAAATTCATTATTTTCAACTTGGTATTGGAATTTGAAGGTTATGTTACTTTATCGTTTGTAACTTGACTTGTAAGTCTTATTGTGGAGTAGTCCTGGTAATTCATTGATCAGAGTGTCCAACTTGTAACTGATGGTTTGAGGGTGTGTTGCCCATACAGGCAGCCCTGTTCAGCTGTCTTGTGTACTTAGGAAAGGCACTAAGCTCCCATTTCCTTGGCATGTTATAGCCCATAATGTGTTCAAATCAGTTTACAGAAGAAATCGTATACTGGATATGTTGAAGAGAGAACAAAATAGTTCTATTGGAATTTTGTTTTTGGAAGAAATTCTGATTTATTTTATTGACTTCTGTCCAAATAACAATAAAAGTAAGGTCACAGGGGAAGGGTGATGTAATTGTAACCTAGTTGTGCAAGTACTGTTAAACAGCATATACCCAGTAAGACACTGAACTTTTTATAGTTTTTCTTTATTTCAACAGGTTTATTTGGAGATGTTGAATTGGATGGAAAACCAATTTTGAAGTGGGATATTTATCCCTTAGATTTCACAGATAGTATAATTGAAAGGTAAAGATAGCCAAAAGAGTGTTTCCATTTAAATATATGAATTTACTGTCATATTTTTTGTTAACTTTATCACTATTTTTTGTGTGTAAATATTTTAAATATTTAATGTGATTTTGCTGTTTTTTGTGTATAAATGTATAAGTTGATTTCACTATTTTTTGTATATAAATATATCAGGTGATTTCACTATGTTTTTGCATAAATGTATAAGGTAAATTCTCTATTTTTGTTTGCATGTATGTAATGTGATTTCACTATTTTTGTGTATAAGTATACAATTTTATTTCACTAGTTTATGTGTGTAAATATAAAATGTGATTTCAATATCTTTTTTTATGATTCACTAATTTTTTGTGTATTATGTGATAACAAATTTTATTATCAAACACAATGAAATGTAATTTGTCTGTGGACACAACAGAACCCCCACTCAGTGTCCAACAATTTAAACACAAGGGATTGTGATATAAATTGACACAACAGAACCTTCTTTCAGGGACAATGGTTCAGACACAGTGGAATGTGGTCCTTTTGTGGACACAATAGAACCCCATCTTAGAGGGTGACAACTTGAACATACAATGAAGTGTGATCTTTGTATGGAAACAGATGGAACCTCCTCTTAGAGGACGACAGCTTAAACACAGTGAAGGGCGAGCCTTCTGTGGACACAGTAGAATCCCCTCGTTTAGGTGGCAACAATTTCAGTTTTGACCTCGTTACTAAGCAGCAGTGATAAGAGGAAAAGAGTATTGAAGTTCAGGCTCGTTTTTCCTGTTTAAAATATTTGAAGGTTGAATGAAAATTACCTTGCCCTACAGGAATTATGGACCTGAAAATCTTAATCCCTGCCATCCCAAACTACAAAAATTATTGGTTGTACAGGCTAGTTGGGCTAGGAAATCTTCATCCTCTTTCTCCCCAGTCTATGAAAATATTGGTTTTCCAGGTTAGTTCAGCTAGGAAATTTTCATCCCTTGCCTTCCCACTTCCCAATCTACAAATGGAAGTGCTGATGAAAATGTAATTTTTCAAAAACCATGAAAATTTACACATCCTATCCATATATTATCGTTTCATGGTTGGTTGGTTTAACAACACTTTAAATGCTTAATTGGCTAATAAGGCTAAGGAAATGGGAGCTAAGTGTTATCAAGGAAGAGACACTAAGGCAGCTGATCCAGGCTGGCTTGAATTGGTAACAAAACCACAACTCTTAAATTATTTGTTTGATACATAGCCACATGTACGAACATAGCTCCCACCCATAAAAATGAATAAATTCATGTTACTTGTGTGTATTTATTTAAAGCAACCTTAAAATCATGTCAGAAATTTAAGTACAATAGAATAATCATTAGTTGTGACTGACTGCTCTAAAATGAATGATTATCAGTATTCCATAGCAGATGCAGACTCAAAAGTTTAGTTGGTGTATACATATTGGCAGGGTGCACAACGTTTTATGATGTTTGTGTTTCACTCAACTGCAGAACATGGAACTAGTGCAGATATTACCAAATGTAGAATACATTCCCCATTTATATTAATGTTAGGAAAATAAACTCCACTACCTCCCAAACCAAACCCTCCTGAAAAGATGAAACTTTCATTTTTCCTGAGTGTATACCATATAGAATTAGCGAAAAAACACTTACCCATTTTGCTATTTTTAAGTTTTTACTCAGCACTTAAGTAAAACACTATGAATAATCTGCTATGAGTTACCACCTGTCATTATCAACCATAGTTGTCATGCACAGATTTTATTATATAAATGCACTGTCATGAGTGACCACTTGTATAAAGCGACTTGTGACTACTAATTTTAGGCAAAATAAGCAATTTTAAACTGCTGTGAACAACCACATTGCAAAAATAGAGATAAACACTGCCAACCTTTTCATTTAATCTTTTGTCAACAGAATCACTTGGGGGGATCTAACAAAACACTAGTTGATTCTGGCTACCAGTGTTCTTAAACATGCAGATAGTATCTTATGTGACAGATCCTAAACAGTAAAGGGTTTACATAGTTCAATTGCTTCCATTGTTTCTTTATCTTTGGTAAGAACTGCATAACCCAATAGTATCATAATTAGAAACTTTCATTAATGGTTTCACTCTGGCGGTCAAATACATTATTTGGCACTCAGCATTAAGAGGTTAGTGTTAGAACTGATCGGCCTGGTGTCAGGATAATGTGACTGGGTGGGATATCATGCTACATATCTGCAGCATGATGTCCCAGTGCTAGACATCACTATAAACTGCCACACTGCAGACATCATAGCAATATGACTGAAAAATTATTAAAGCTATGTTAAAAATCTAATTCACACACACTTCTTTAATGACTAACTATAGCAGTCAGACATATTGTTTTCCGTTGGAGTCGATTTGTAATGCTTGGTGTGAATGAGGTATTTATCTTATATAAGTGATTATGAATGTCACTTATATAAGTGATTATGAATGATTTTTTCAGTGGTCCACTCAGTTTAACAATAGGCATGCCCAGGAAAATCCTGTTATGGCCAAATGTAACAAACAGTTGTTTAATACCTATCTTGACCAGGTTCTTTATTTTGCTTGGTTCTTTTTGGGAGAGCTCTTCGCAGAAAGGAATTCCATCTTTCAGTTATGGAGAGGGGAAAGTGGCAAATGTTGGCGACTGGTGCAAAGTCAACAGCATCAACCCTTTGATCATGCAGGTAGCTGATTTCTTTCTGTGGCTGTTGTAGGAGAAAATGTTAGCACTGGTTGCCATTAAAAACTACATCTCCCTGATTATGACTTTCAGGCATGATTTCAGAGGGGATATTTGCTATGAGAAAGATCTGTAAGACCTGCTAGCCAATTTTGACATGAATAGGACAAAATTCCTTTCATGAGTTTTGAAATGACTAACCCCTTTCATGGGTTTTGACATGACTAATCTCTTTCATGGGTTTTGACATGACTGACCCTTTCATGGGCTTTGAAATGACTCAATTTGAACCTGTTAGCCAGTTTTGTCTTGAATAGGGCAAAATCCCTCACCTCTTTCATGGGTTTTGAATTGACTCAATTTGAATCTGTTAGCCAGTTTTGTCTTGAATAGGGCAAAATCCCTCACCTCTTTCATGGGTTTTGAATTGACTCAATTTGAATCTGTTAGCCAGTTTTGTCTTGAATAGGGCAAAATCCCTCACCTCTTTCATGGGTTTTGAATTGACTTAATTTGGATCAATCTGTGCCTTTAGCTAGAATCTTACATATAAGACAGCCTTTGCATGCCCTTTCCATGGACCTGAACTATCTCCATTTGAGATCAGATTGTTCCTTGGTCCTAATGACACAGCCAACCTTTGTAGCTAAGAATAGACTGCCATTAACAGGCCGTCAGAATCATTGTGTACTCCTCTGTTTGAGAGAAGTGACCATGCAGGGCCCTGTCCTTGCCCTCAAGGGCCCTGTCCTTTCCCTCAAGCATTAATTCAAGTTCTCAGAAAAACATTGTGGAACAAGAAAATGTCTCTTTATTTCAGTGAAAACTGGAAATGAGGATATCATCCCACAATCCCTATTATTATGGCAGAAGTGGGTGACATGCTTGGTATACTCTGAAGTCTCGAAAGGTCAGAGTTGCCTCATGATTTCAGCTCATAAAATTAGAGTGAACTCTGCAAGCATCACTTTTAAACATAACATTTTGATCAGACTTGATGGAAGCAGTTGTCTGGTGTGAACAGTCAGCCATCTTAAACTTTTATCTCAGAGATTTAGCACAGACAAGATTTGAGTCTTTTGTATAAAGTGGTTGCTGCCTAGATGACCACCAAACCCAGATTATTAAAAAAATTTCTTAGCCATGATAGTTGCCATGATAGTTGTCATGGTTTACATAACTGTTGGTTGTATTGCTATTAAGTTACAAGAGTGGGCTATCCATCATATGGGGGAATTCAGCCATTTTTCACTCTAAGGGTGCCAGTGGTAAAGGTGGGATGCCCAGCATCCCTCCTTTTAACCTATTCTCCTAGCATTGATGTAATCATGGCATGTGTTCAAAGAAGAAAGCAAATATTTTGTCAAGTATGTTTCTCCAATAAATATACCTAATCACATTGTGATAAGTTGATTTTCATAACATTGCGTGTCAGGTAAGTATTAACGGGGAAACAATTTACTAACACATTTGCTGTTTGTCTCACTTATAAACAGTTTACTAACACATTTGCTGTCTGTCTCACTTATAGTAGTGTCAGTTATTATATTGTCAGTGTCATGCTACAGTATCCTTTTTCCTGCACAATTAACAGTATCAGTTTCATTTCTGGGCAGTGTCAGGTTATTATGTCAGCAAGTGCTTTGTTATGAGGTCAGCAAGTGCCTTGTTATTATGTCAGAGAGTGCCTAGTTATTATGTCAGCTAGTGCCTTGTTATTATGTCAGAGGGTGCCTAGTTATTATGTCAGCAAGTGCCTAGTTATGAGGTCAGCAAGTGCCTTGTTATTATGTCCGCAAGTGCCTAGTTATTATGTCAACCAGTGACTACTTATGAGGTCAGCTAGTGCCTTGTTATTATGTCAGCTATTGCCTATTTATTATGTTAGTGAGTGCCTAGTTATTATGTCAGCTAGTGCTAGTTATTATGTCAGCATGTGCCTAGCTATTATGTTAGTGAGTGCCTAGTTATGAGGACAGCAGGTGTCTAGTTATTATGTTAGTGAGTTCCTTGTATAAAGATCAGCTAGTGCCTTGTTATTATGTCAATTAGTGCCTAGTTATTATGTTAGCAAGTGCCTAGTTTTTATGTTAGCAAGTGCCTAGTTATGAGGTCAGCAGGTGCTTAGTTATGATGTTAACAAGTGCCTTGTTATAAAGTCATCTAGTGCCTTGTTATTATGTCAGCTAGTGCCTAATTATTGTGTCAGTGGTATCAAGTCAAGGTATTTTGTTAGCAGTGATAAATTATTTTGTCAGTAATGTGAAGTTATTTTGTTAGGAGTATGCATTTATTATCTCGGCAATGTCAAGTTTACTATGTTATCAGTGTCAGCTTGTTATTGTAGCAGTGTCAAGTTATTTAGCAGTGTCATGTTATTATTTAAGCAGTGTCATGTTATTATTTTAGCAGTATCATGTTATTATTTTAGCAGTGTCATATTATTTCAGCAGTACCCATTTATTATTTTAGTAGTGTCATGTCATTATGTTAACATTTTGTATGAAATTTCCTGAAAATCATAGAATGTATTTTTGAAAACCCAAAATATTTGTTGGAATACATTTGTTTAAAGTCACACTGTTTACCATAATATCCAGTGCCAAGTCTTTTTCACAGTGCATTTGATTTCTTTGATATTAATTGCCATGAATTACCCTTCCTCCCAAATGAAGCATGTCATGAATGTTAAGATTTACAGTAAATACATTAGGGCTGTTCCATTAAAACGTATATGGGACCTAGGGATGGCACTTTGAAAGTGGGGTACTCACCCATAGATGCAATTTAGAATTTTCTGTTCATTTTAATATGAACTCTATGAACCAAAGCACCCTGGCATATATTTTTAAAGAACTGTTTTCCCTGGGTACCATGTACATTTAAATGGAACAGCCCTTTTACATTGCCTCACATCTGAGATGTGTTAATCTGCATAACTGTTTTACTTGTATCGGTTCTCTTCTTTGTCTATTAAAGGACAAGTCAGTCAGGAAAATGGAGGCCTCACATCTATGGCAGCCACCCTGCTACTCTCTGTAGAGCAGAGCTAAACATACCTGGAGACCCTGCAGACACATTTCTAAGCTTGCAGGTGAGAAATCATTGAGAACAGTAAAATTATTCCTTCACTATGAAGTGCCACAATACCACTGTCCTTTATTACTGTGTGGACAGTAATGGATCCCGTTTTTGGAACACTGTCCATTATTACTGTGTGGACAGTCATGGATCCCGTTTCTAGGTGATACTGTAATAATTCAGTCAGTCGACCTCCAAATCTATATTGGCATGTTAGTTGTTTAGAGTCTTATCTCACCTATTGATAAAACATGAAATTGTTGCAGATAGATTTGACTGCAGTATATGAGGATACATGTTGATTGTTTTTACACACTTGCTGGTGTTTCTTGCAGTGCCAGATACAGTTGGTTGAAATGGTCATTTTGCAATGTATACAACATATTATAAGATCCTTTTCTTGACTGCTTTTAAATCCATGTGGAATCACAATATTCTACCAACAGTCACATTTTTGATTGACCATTTCAGGTAATTATCTGGTTCATCAAATCCAGTAACCAGTAAGATGTGTCTTTCAGTTATTCAAATTTCTTGTTGTTTTGGTTATGTGACTAAAACTTTCTTGGATTTATCATGTGACTGGGAGCTTCAGCTTACTGATAGGGGTTTTCTTGGCTTGGAAGGGCTGGATTTGCAAACAGAAGATGTGGTGAAACTTTTCATGGTTTGGAAGGGCTGGATTTGCAAACTGCATAGATGTGGTAAAACTTTTCATGGCTTGGAAGGGCTGGATTTGCAAACAGAGAAGATGTGGTGAAACCTTTCATGGCTCGGAAGGGCTGGATTTGCAAACTAAATAGATGTGGTGAAACCTTTCATGGCTTGGAAGGGCTGGATTTGCAAACAGATGTGGTGAAACGTTTCTTGGCTTGGAAGGGCTGGATTTGCAAACAGAAGATGTGAAACTTTTCATGGCTTGGAAGGGCTGGATTTGCAAACTAAATAGTGTGGTGAAACCTTTGATGGCTTGGAAGGGCTGGATTTGCAAACAGAGAAGATGTGGTGAATTTCATGGCTTGGAAGGGCTGGATTTGCAAACAGAGATGTGGTGAAACCTTTGATGGCTTGGAAGGGCTGGATTTGCAAACAGAAGATGTGGTGAAATCTTTCATGGTTTGGAAGGGCTGGATTTGCAAACAGAGATGTGGTGAATTTCATGGCTTGGAAGGGCTGGATTTGCAAACTAAATAGTGTGGTGAAACCTTTGATGGCTTGGAAGGGCTGCATTTGCAAACAGAGAAGATGTGGTGAAATCTTTCATGGCTTGGAAGGGCTGGATTTGCAAACAGAGATGTGGTGAATTTCATGGCTTGGAAGGGCTGGATTTGCAAACTGCAGAGATGTGGTGAAACTTTTCATCGCTTGGAAGGGCTGGATTTGCAAACAGAGAAGATGTGGTGAAATCTTTCATGGCTTGGAAGGGCTGGATTTGCAAAATAGTCCTAACATATTATGATTAAGTTAATACCATGAAATAAACATATTTCACTTTAAAATGTTTTGTTTTTCTTACTTGAGTTCAACGTAACCTAGACGACGCTGCCTTTGGTGTCAAGTTAAGGAGAAATAGAGGATATTTTTGGACAAATAAAATCATGGCATATGTAAAGGTGAATGTTTTGTGATAGAAAGTATGACTCAGAATGAAATTACTAGAATCTTTGTGTTGCAGATGGAATCAATATTTTGAAAGATATGTTATGTAATGCTTACAATAATTTGTTTTACTGAATATTGCTACTGTACTACTTTATAGTTGAACTCTTATTATCTCTCACCATTACTGTACTAAAGTTTTAAGTTAATTTTGATTTTAAAAATGTATTTTAAAAGTTTAGGAATGGACATGTCTGCTTTGTAAAAAAATTAAAATAGAAATAGCATTTTATATGAGGTAAAGTTTGCATGCTACTATTATCAGATATATTTATCTATGTGTAGGGGGCCAATCTTTTAAATTTCATTTTTTCTTCATCCCAGGGCTGGAAGAAAGGGATTGTTCTGATCAATGGCTTCAATATTGGTCGTTACTGGAATAGAGGTCCTCAGCAGACACTGTATGTTCCTGGACCAGTTCTAAAGTCTGGCATAAACCAGGTAACATGATTTGGGATGTTGATAGTGGTTTGTAACAGTCATTAAAGGATTCATTATTAGTTATTCATTAGGCAGAAGCTTTCAGCGGAGATTTGAAATATCTGGGCCTGTTCTACATTGGGCATAACCAAAGTAATTTTTTTAAAACTTGGTTTGTTTACATTTTTAAATTCAGTATTAGTTATTACTGAAGTGGAGTTCCTAAATAAATACTATACATACCCAGACCTGTCCTGAAGTGGGGCCAAAACCATTTATATTCCAGTCTTTTCCTCAAAGCACTAGTTAGTGGAGTTTTCTGGTTGCTTTTCAAGTCTTTATAAGTATGGTGAAATCTCTTCTGAGTGTTCTATCACTAGTATAGTTATAAGCATGGTGAAATCTCTTGGTGAAATCTTTTCTGAGTGTGCTATCACTATTATAGAGTTATAAGTACGGTGAAATCTCTTCTGAGTGTGCTATCACTGTTAAAGAGTTAAAAGTACAGTGAAATCTCTTCTGAGTGTGCTATCACTGTTATAGAGTTATAAGCATGGTGAAATCTCTTCAGAGTGTGCTATCACTATTATGGAGTTATAAGCATGGTGAAATCTCTTCAGAGTGTGCTATCACTGTTATAGAGTTATAAGTACAGTGAAATCTCTTCTGAGTGTGCTATCACTATTATAGAGTTTTAAGCATGGTGAAATCACTTCTGTGTGTGCTATCACTATTATAGAGTTTATTTATTTAGATGATGTGCAGGATGAAACGTTTATAGATTTATTACAGGGTGGTACTCAAGAAGGGCAGGATGCCTTTTTAAAACAGGTTATGCACTATATTTACAAAGGGAACTTGGGAGATGAGTTTGGATCAGGAGTATTGTCTTAGATTAAGGGCAAAATAAGGAACAAATTCACTTGCATTGGAAGTATAAATAAATCATTGAACTTCTGGAATGTACCAATGAAAATGTGTATAAAATATGAGGATAGCTTTACATGTTTCTATTTAATGATTTGGAAGGTCAGGATCATAAGAAATCTTTTATATCATTATATATTATATGCTCTGGTTATAAATTTATTTGTATGTTTGTTTTTGTTATCTGCTAGATAGAAATAATGGGTATTATTGAACCAGTGAAAACTGTCCTAGCAAACACTTACATATAAAGAACACCTGTCCATCATTAAACTTTTTTCTTTCATATTTCTCCACTTGACACAGGACCACTCTGATGGCCTAAGTGGATAGAGTGACTGCCTTGGGTGTGGGAGGTCACAGGTTTCAATCCCAACCAAGTCATACCAAAGACTTACAAAAAATGGTACTAGCTGCCTCACTTGGCACTCAGCATTAAGAGGTTAATGTCAGGACTGGTTTCAGGATAATGTGACTGGGTGGGACATGATGTCATGTGTCTACAGCATGATGTCTCAGTGTTAGATATAAAATGCCACACTGCAGGCATCTTAGCAATATGACTCAAATTGTTAAAGCTATATTAAAAATTCAAAAACACACTCCACTTGACATGGGACAGCTATTAATAAAGGACAGAATTTTGTAATTTCATTGAGTACCTGAATAGATTGGTCTGTCTGGATCAAATAGCTGATATGACTATGATGTGATAGGTGGTAAATCAGTTGGACACTTGAGTTACCATCATTAGACTGTTGGACAGTTATCACAGACTGGTGGACACTTGAGTTACCATCATTAGACTGTTGGACAGTTATCACAGACTGGTGGACACTTGAGTTACCATCATTAGACTGTTTGATACTTGAGTTATGACAGTTAGACTGATGGATGCTTGAGTTACCACAATTAGACTCTTGGACACTTGAGTTATCACAGTTAGAATGGTGGATACTTGAGTTACCACAATTAAACTGTTGGACACTTGAAGTAGTTATCATGGTTAGACTGTTGGACACTTGAATTATCATCATTAGAATGTTGGACAGTTGAGTTACCACATTTAGGTTGTTGGACACTTGAGCAACCAAAGTTAGAATGCTGGACACCTGAGTTAACACATTTAGACAGTGGGACACATGATTTACCATAATTACAATGTTGACCACTTGAGTTACCATTATTCAGTTGTTGGACACTTGAGTTACCATTATTTGACTGTTGGACACTCGAGTAATTAAAGTTAAACTGTTGGATATTCATGTTACAACAATTAGACTGTGAGACACTTGAATTTACCATTATTAGACCATTATTAGACCACTGAACACTTGAATTTACCATTATTAGACCACTGAACACTTGAATTTACCATTATTAGACCACTGAACACTTGAATTTACCATTATTAGACCACTGAACACTTGAATTTACCATTATTAGACCATTGAACACTTGAATTTACCATTATTAGACCACTGAACACTTGAATTTACCATTATTAGACCACTGAACACTTGAATTTACCATTATTAGACCATTGAACACTTGAGTTGCCATTGTTAGACCATTGAACACTTGAGTTGCCATTATTAGACCATTGAACGCTTGAGTTGCCATTATTAGACTTTTAGACACTTGAGTTACTACAGTTAAACTGTTGAACATGTGAGTACTACAGTTATGCTGTTGAACATTTTGAGTTACCGTACTTTCACTGTTGGTTGCTTGAATTAATCTATTTAGACTGTTGGTCACTTGAGTTACCACAGTTAGACTGTTGGTCACTTGAATTACTACAATTATATTGTTGGACACTTAAGTTCCTGTAATTAGTCTGTTGGAACTTGAGTAACCATAGTTAGAATATTGGACACATGAGTTGCCATAATGAACTGTGGGACATTTGAGTGACTAAACTTAGAATGTTTTACACTTGAGTTACAATAATTAGACTTTTGGACACAAGCTACCATAATTTGTTTCAGCTGATATTTGTCTAAGAAGTTACTATGTGAAAGAAAATGAAATAGTCACAAGTTTAATTTTTGGAAGAAATTTGATTTTGCATAAACAATACATTTATGAATTCTCTGGTGGCCTAGTGCTTAGAGCGTCCACCTTGGATGCAGGATGTCGTGGGTTTGATCCCCAATCGAGTCATACCAGAGACTTACAAAAATGGTACTAACAGCTGTCTTGCATGCGCTCAGCATGAAGAGGTTAGTGTTAGGACTGGTTGGCCTGGTGTCAGGATAATGTGACTGGGTGGGACATCATGCTACATGTCTGTGGTATGATGCCTCAGTGCTAGACATCACTATAAACTGCCACACTGCAGACATCATAGCAATATGACTAAAAAATTGTTAAAGCTATGTTAAAAATCCAAATCTTACACATTTATGAATTGTATTTTCAAAAATGTACATTAAAAGTACTGTGCAAAAAATTTAAGGTAATATCATTTTATTTTACAGTTAAATATTACATATACAAGAAAATTTTGTTTGAGATTTGCTATTGCTATAGTTTTAGTAATATCCATCCATGCTTGACTAGTTTTCTCTCAAAAATACTTTACTTTCCTCTTACAAAACCTTGCTGTTGTTTTATTCCACTTTTCTGATTGTAAAAAGGAAAAATATTATTGACAAATATAATTGATGGACATTTCTGGTTAAGATTTAATTTTGATTAGGTCCTCAGACAAGTCTTGGACAGTAATAGAAGCTTATTGTTATTGCCAGTATGTTCTTTCTGAGGCACACACAGTATAGTAGTAAGGGGTAGGTATGTACTGACACACTCACACATTTATGAATTGTGTTTTTTTACAGTTAAATATTACATATACAAGAAAATTTTGTTTGAGATTTCCTATTGCTATAGTTTTAGTAATATCCATCCATGCTTAACTAGTTTTCTCTCAAAAATACTTTACTTTCCTCTTACAAAACCTTGCTGTTGTTTTATTCCACTTTTCTGATTGTAAAAAGGAAAAATTTATTGACATATATAATTGATGGACATTTCTGGTTAAGTCAGATGGTAAGATTTGATTTTGATTAGGTCCTCAGACAAATCTTGGACAATAATAGAAGTTTATTGCTATTGCCTGTATGTTCTTTTTTGACACACACAGTATAGTAGTAAAGGGTATGTATGTACTGACACACACAATATAGTAGTAAGGGGTATGTATGTACTGACACACACAGTATAGTAGTAAGGGGTATGTATGTACTGACACACACAGTATAGTAGTAAGGGGTATGTATGTACTGACACACACAGTATAGTAGTAAGGGGTAGGTATGTACTGACACACACAGTATAGTAGTAAGGGGTAGGTATGTACTGACACACACAGTATAGTAGTAAGGGGTAGGTATGTACTGACACACACAGTATAGTAGTAAGGGGTAGGTATGTACTGACACACACATTATAGTAGTAAGGGGTAGGTATGTACTGACACACACAGTATAGTAGTAAGGGGTAGGTATGTACTGACACACACAGTATAGTAGTAAGGGGTAGGTATGTACTGACACACTCACACACAGTATAGTAGTAAAGGATATGTATGTACTGACACACTCACACAGTATAGTAGTAAGGGGTATGTATGTACTGACACACTCACACACAGTATAGTAGTAAGGGGTAGGTATGTACTGACACACACAGTATAGTAGTAAGGGGTAGGTATGTACTGACACACACAGTATAGTAGTAAGGGGTAGGTACGTACTGACACACTCACACACAGTATAGTAGTAAAGGATATGTATGTACTGACACACTCACACACAGTATAGTAGTAAGGGGTATGTATGTACTGACACACTCACACACAGTATAGTAGTAAGGGGTATGTATGTACTGACACACACAGTATGGTAGTAAGGGGTAGGTATGTACTGACACACACACAGAGTATAGTAGTAAAGGATATGTATGTACTGACACACTCACACACAGTATAGTAGTAAGGGGTATGTATGTACTGACACTCACACACAGTATAGTAGTAAGGGGTATGTATGTACTGACACACACAATATAGTAGTAAGGGGTATGTATGTACTGACACACACACACACAGTATAGTAGTAAGGGGTATGTATGTACTGACACACTCACACACAGTATAGTAGTAAGGGGTATGTATGTACTGACACACTCACACACAGTATAGTAGTAAGGGGTAGGTATGTACTGACACACACAGTATAGTAGTAAGGGGTAGGTATGTACTGACACACACAGTAGTAAGGGTAGGTATGTACTGACACACTCACACACAGTATAGTAGTAAGGGGTAGGTATGTACTGACACACACAGTATAGTAGTAAGGGGTAGGTATGTACTGACACACACTGTAGTAAGGGTAGGTATGTACTGACACACTCACACACAGTATCGTAGTAAAGGATATGTATGTACTGACACACAGTATAGTAGTAAAGGGACAGGTCTGTACTGACACACACAGTATAGTAGTAAGGGGTATGTATGTACTGACACACACAGTATAGTAGTAAGGGATATGTATGTACTGACACACACAGTATAGTAGTAAGGGGTATGTATGTACTGACACACACAGTATAGTAGTAAGGGATATGTATGTACTGACACACACACAGTATAGTAGTAAGGGGTATGTATGTACTGACACACACAGTATAGTAGTAAGGGGTATGTATGTACTGACACACTCACACACATTATAGTAGTAAGGGATATGTATGTACTGACACACACAATAATAATAGTAAGGGGTATGTATGTACTGACACACACAGTATAGTAGTAAGGGGTAGGTATGTACTGACACTCACACACAGTATAGTAGTAAGGGGTATGTATGTACTGACACACACAGTATAGTAGTAAGGGGTATGTATGTACTGACACACTCAAACACATTATAGTAGTAAGGGATATGTATGTATTGACACACTCACACACAGTATAGTAGTAAAGGATATGTATGTACTGACACTCACACAGTATAGTAGTAAGGGGTATATATGTACTGACACACACAGTATAGTAGTAAGGGGTATGTATGTACTGACACACACAGTATAGTAGTAAGGGGTAGGTATGTACTGACACACACAGTATAGTAGTAAGGGGTATGTATGTACTGACACACTCACACACAGTATAGTAGTAAGGGGTAGGTATGTACTGACACACTCACACACAGTATAGTAGTAAGGGGTAGGTATGTACTGACACACTCACACACAGTATAGTAGTAAAGGGTATGTATGTACTGTCACACACAGTATAGTAGTAAGGGGTATATATGTACTGACACACACAGTATAGTAGTAAGGGGTATGTATGTACTGACACACACACAGTATAGTAGTAAGGGGTATGTATGTACTGACACTCACACACACAATAGTAGTAAAGGGTATGTATGTACTGACACACACAGTATAGTAGTAAGGGGTATGTATGTACTGACACACTCGTACACAGTATAGTAGTAAAGGGTATGTATGTACTGACACACACAGTATAGTAGTAAGGGGTATATATGTACTGACACACACAGTATAGTAGTAAGGGGTATGTATGTACTGACACACACAGTATAGTAGTAAGGGGTATGTATGTACTGACACACACAGTATAGTAGTAAGGGATATGTATGTACTGACACTCACACACAGTATAGTAGTAAGGGGTATGTATGTACTGACACACACAGTATAGTAGTAAAGGGTATGTATATACTGACACACACACACAGTATAGTAGTAAAGGGTATGTATGTACTGACACACACACAGTATAGTAGTAAGGGGTATGTATGTACTGACACTCACACACACAATAGTAGTAAAGGGTATGTATGTACTGACACACACAGTATAGTAGTAAGGGGTATGTATGTACTGACACACTCGTACACAGTATAGTAGTAAAGGGTATGTATGTACTGACACACACAGTATAGTAGTAAGGGGTATATATGTACTGACACACACAGTATAGTAGTAAGGGGTATGTATGTACTGACACACTCACATACAGTATAGTAGTAAAGGGTATGTATGTACTGACACACACACAGTATAGTAGTAAGGGGTATGTATGTACTGACACACTCGTACACAGTATAGTAGTAAAGGGTATGTATGTACTGACACACACAGTATAGTAGTAAAGGGTATGTATATACTGACACACACACACAGTATAGTAGTAAGGGGTATGTATATACTGACACACACACAGTATAGTAGTAAGGGGTATGTATGTACTGACACTCACACACAGTATAGTAGTAAGGGGTATGTATATACCGACACACACACAGTATAGTAGTAAGGGGTATGTATGTACTGACACTCACACACAGTATAGTAGTAAGGGGTATGTATGTACTGACACACTCAAACACAGTATAGTAGTAAAGGGTAGGTATGTACTGACACACTCATACACAGTATAGTAGTAAGGGGTAGGTATATACTGACACACTCACACACAGTATAGTAGTAAGGGGTAGGTATATACTGACACACTCACACACAGTATAGTAGTAACGGGTATGTATGTACTGACACACACATAGTATAGTAGTAAAGGGTATGTATATGCTGACACACACAGTATAGTAGTAAGGGGTATGTATGTACTGACACTCACACACAGTATAGTAGTAAGGGGTATGTATGTACTGACACACTCACACACAGTATAGTAGTAAAGGGTAGGTATGTACTGACACACTCATACACAGTATAGTAGTAAGGGGTAGGTATATACTGACACACAGTATAGTAGTAAGGGGTAGGTATATACTGACACACTCACACACAGTATAGTAGTAAGGGGTATGTATGTACTGACACACTCACACACAATATAGTAGTAAAGGGTATGTATGTACTGACACACACAGTATAGTAGTAAGGGGTAGGTATGTACTGACACACAGTATAGTAGTAAGGGGTATGTATGTACTGACACACTCACACACAATATAGTAGTAAAGGGTTTGTATGTACTGACACACACAGTATAGTAGTAAAGGGTATGTATGTACTGACACACACACACACAGTATAGTAGTAAAGGGGTATGTATGTACTGACACACTCACACACAGTATAATAGTAAAGGGTAAGTGTGTACTGACACACACACAGTATAGTAGTAAAGGTTTGGTATGTACTGACACACTCACACACAGTATAGTAGTAAGGGGTAGGTATGTACTGACACACACACAGTATAGTAGTAAGGGGTAGGTATGTACTGACACACTCACACACAGTATAGTAGTAAGGGGTAGATGTGTACTGACACACTCACACACAGTATAGTAGTAAGAGGTAGGTATGTACTGACACACTCACACACAGTATAGTAGTAAGGGTAGGTATGTACTGACACACACACAGTATAGTAGTAAGGGGCAGGTATGTACTGACACACAGACACACTGTATACGTATAAAGGTCAAATAAATACTGACTCAGACACACAGTGTAGTTGTAAAGGTCATTTATGAACCAACACACAGAGTATAATTGTAGAGGTCAGATATGTACTGACACACAGACACACAGTATAATTGAAAAGGTATAGTTGTAAAGGTTGGGGGGTGCGTGGCCTGGGCCTGACGTCCCGCTTGCCAAAGGAATGTGAAGCGTCTCTCATAGCCTCTCCTTCCCAGGTGTAGTGATCGCCGCAGGACCACTGTCTCGCTCTGCGGGGCAGGAGGTTACTTGCATATGGCCTCTCCTACACTATTGTGTCCACAGCAGCACCTTCACGCGGTGCCCCCTATTTTTAACAGAGCCTGCTGTGTGGCGCGACCGAGTACCCGGCGGTATAACTGGGTGGGCAGACTGGGCTCATTAGCCTTGGCAGGCAACCAGTCTAAGAGAAGGGAAACTCTGACCCCAAACCCGGGCAGATGAAGCTCGTTAGCCTTGTCAGGCAGTTCATCTAGGAGAAGGAAACTCTGATTCAAAACCAACCAAGTCCCATCCATTGGATTATGGCTCCACTGCCTTGTGGATATCTTCGGGAGAAGGAAAGGCTATGGGAATAAACCCAGACAGAAAATCAGGAGTGGAGCCCCTAAGGCGGCTGGGGGTCGACTACGACCTCCTTCCGGCAGCTCCTGCATCCAAACTGGTGCCAAATGTCATGCTCAGCATTCCTTTGGACCCCACCAGCAAGGACGAGAGGGGGATCCTGACGTCTGGGCAGCCCAGGATCTCCATACTCCACGCCCAGGCTTGTGCCCTGGAGAGGACACTCCAGTCTCGCTACTGAGTGAGGAAACAACACAGAAGCTGACAGTTTACGGGTTATAAGTCCCACCCGATTGGCGTAGGGAAGGGGCGCCACGGGTCAGCTTTGACGGTGGGAGGGATCATCATGTCCCACTGGCCAACTATCGCCCGCCTCAAGCCGGGCAGTCCCCGGTCAATAAGGTGTTGACCCGCCATCGTCTGCCTGCTCCAGTGGGTGTCTGGAGCTCAGTGTGTTGTTCAGCATGACAAGCAGACGGTAATTCCACACCAGACAAAAGAAACAAGAAACCAATAAAGAAGACTCCAGCTCTTCGATTTGCAAGCTGGAATGTGCGCACCATGTGTACAGGCATCTCCGACGACCTCAGAGAAGTGGACGACACCAGAAAGACGGCCATCATCGATAGAGAACTCACCAGACTAAATATCAGCATAGCTGCCCTCCAGGAAACCAGGCTCGCCTCTAGTGGCTCCCTCAGAGAGGAAAACTACACCTTCTTCTGGAAGGGTCGAGAACCTGAGGAGCCCCGTCAGCACGGAGTGGGCTTTGCCATCAAAAACAATCTCCTGGCCTCGGTTGAACCTCCCACAGGGGGCACTGAGCGTCTCTTGTCCATCCGCCTCACCACTACTTCAGGTCCTGTCAACATCATCAGTGTCTACGCCCCAACCCTCACGTCATCAGAAGACGTGAAGGATCAGTTCTATGGGCAGCTGGACGAACAGATCAAAGGATGCCCCAAAAATGAACCACTATTCCTCCTCGGCGACTTTAATGCCAGAGTAGGTGCGGACCAGGAGTCCTGGCCTACCTGCCTCGGATATCATGGCACTGGAAAGACCAACGAAAACGGCCAGAGACTGCTGGAGCTATGCACCTACCATGGCCTGTGCATCACAAACACCTTCTTCAAGTGTAAGCCACAACACAAAGTGTCATGGAAACACCCCAGATCTCATCACTGGCACCAACTCGACTTGGTCATCACCAGGCGCTCTGCCCTTAACAGCGTCCTCTCCACCAGAACCTACCACAGTGCAGACTGTGACTCCGATCATGCCCTTGTGAGCAGCAGAGTGCGACTACAGCCACACGCGCTACACCGCTCAAAACCAAAAGGACGTCCTCGCATAAACACTGCACAGATGTCAGTCCCTGCCAAGGTGGAGGAGTATGTGTCTGCCCTGAACAAAGCTCTCCAGGACCTGCCTGAGTATGATGCTACAGCCAAGTGGAACGCCATGAAGGGTGCCATCTACAGTACAGCTATGTCAACGTTTGGCAAGAAGGAACGACCCAGCCAGGACTGGTTCAATGCATACCTATCAAGGATGGAACCACAAATCGAGGAGAAACGAAAAGCCTTCATAGCTTACAAAAAATGCCCTAATGAACGGACGCTTGTTGCTCTCAGAAGTGCCCGAAGTAACACCCAACGCATTGCTAGACAGTGTGCGAACGAATACTGGCAACAACTGTGTGAAGGAATCCAGCGCAGTGCCAAGTCCGGACACATCCAAGGCATGTACAGTGGCATCAAGAAGGCTCTAGGCCCTACAGCGAAAGGGGTCGCTCCCCTGAAATCCCTGACGGGAGAGAAGATCACAGACCGTGGGCAACAGATGGCCAGATGGGTGGAGCACTACTCAGAACTATACTCCCGAGAAACGTCAGTCACTGATGCAGCCCACAGCAGCATAAAGAATCTGCCCACCATGGAAGAGCTCGACAAAGTGCCAACCTTAGAGGAGCTCAGCAAAGCAATCGACTGCCTTCCAAACGACAAAGCACCAGGTAGTGACAGCATCCCCCCCGAAGCTATCAAACGTGGAAAACCAGCATTGATTAAACCACTGCACGACCTACTTTGCCGCTGCTGGGAGGAAGGAGTAGTTCCCCAAGACATGCGTGATGCCACAATTGTGACCCTTTACAAAAACAAGGGCGACCGCAGTGACTGTAATAATTACAGAGGGATCTCGCTCTTGAGTATTGTTGGTAAAGTGTATGCCCGCATCATACTCAACAGGCTGCAGTTGCTGGCAGACCGTGTGTACCCGGAATCACAGTGCGGCTTCAGACCAGGCAGGTCGACGACAGACATGATCTTCTCCCTACGACAACTCCAAGAGAAGAGCAGAGAGCAAGGTCAACCACTCTACATGATGTTCATCGACCTCACCAAGGCCTTTGACTTGGTCAGCAGGAAGGGCCTTTTCGAACTTCTGAGTAAGATCGGTTGCCCCCCAAAACTCCTCAGCATGATAATCTCTTTCCATGCAGATATGAAGGGAACAGTCCTGTATGATGGATCATCCTCAACTTCCTTCCCAATTAACAGTGGTGTGAAGCAGGGCTGTGTGCTGGCACCAACACTTTTTGGGATCTTCTTCTCCCTGCTCCTGTCCTACGCCTTCGACACGTCCACGGATGGCATATATCTACACACCAGGTCTGATGGGAGGCTGTTCAACCTGGCACGACTGTGCTCAAAGACCAAAGTGAGAGCTGTGCTCATCAGGGAGATGCTTTTTGCAGATGACGCAGCTCTTGTGGCCCACACCGAGGAAGCCCTCCAGAGACTGGGAGACCGTTTTGCTGTTGCCTGCACGCAGTTTGGTCTCACAATCAGCTTGGAAAAAACAAATGTCAGCGTGCAAGATACCACCATTGCCCCTTCAATCAAAATCAGCGGTGTCACCCTGGAAGCAGTCAACAACTTTACCTACCTAGGGTCAACCATCAGCAACACTCTCTCGATTGATATGGAGCTGGACAGAAGGCTTGGAAAGGCAAACACCATCATGGCTCGATTAACAAAGAGGGTTTGGGAAAACAACGCGCTGACAGAGCACACCAAGGTCCGAGTCTACCAGGCCTGCGTTCTCAGCACCCTTCTATATGGAAGTGAGACGTGGAGTACCTACATGAGGCAAGAACGCCGGCTCAACTCCTTCCATATATGGTGCCTAAAACGCATCCTGAAAATCAGCTGGCAAGACCGTGTTCCACACAGCGAGATCCTGCAGCGTGCAAGTACCCCCAGCATGTACTCCCTGCTAATTAAACGCCGCCTCCGATTGCTGGGTCACGTCCGACGCATGGAGGATGGAAGGCTGCCAAAGGACATCTTATATGGACAGCTGGCCACTGGCATGAGAAGAGTCGGACGCCCCTCACTCCGTTTCAAAGATGTGTGCAAGAGGGACATGAAGGCATGCAACATTTCACCCGATGGCTGGGAAGAGCTGGCTGAGGACCGAGGCACCTGGAGACTGATGGTAAACAATGGCATATCAGTCGCTGATGCGAGGAGAGGCCAGTTGGCGGCAGAGAAACGTAAGAGAAAGAAGAACGCAACAACAACCACAGTAACGCAGACTTCCCAGTATGTCTGCATCAACTGCAGTAGGGACTGTCACTCACGTATAGGCCTGCACAGCCACAGCAGATGTTGCCAACAGAGACAGACAACACCCCAAGGGCGCTATTCGCATGGTCTTTCGAGACCGAGTCGCCAATGATGAGTTGTAAAGGTCAGATATGTACTGACACATACACACACATACATGGTATATTGTAAAGGTTAGACATGTACTAGCACAGACACACACACACATTGTAGTTGTAAAGGTATAATTGTAAAGGTCAAATATGTACCGACACACACTGACAGTATAGTTGTAAAGGTCAGATATATACTGACACACACACACAGTATAGTTGTAAAGGTCAGATATGTACTGACACAGTGTAAAGGCCTGGTATCAGGATAATGACACACACACACACACAGTATGACACAGTATATAGGCCTGGTGTCAGGATAATGATGCACACATACAGTATGACACACATAGTATATAGGCCTGGTGTCAGGATAATGATGCACACATACACTATGACCCACTATACTAACATAGTATAAAGACCTGGTGTCAGGATAATGACACACACACACAGTATACTGACATAGTATAAAGGCCTGGTGTCAGGATAATGACACACACACACAGTATGACACTATACTAACATAGTATAAAGGCCTGGTGTCAGGATAATGACGCACACACAGTATGACACACTATACTAACATAGTATAAAGGCCTGGTGTCAGGATAATGACACACACACAGAGTATAGTTGTAAAGTTCAGATATGTACTGATACACAAACACACAGTATAGTTGTAAAGGTCAGATATGTACTGATACACACACACACACAGAGTATAGTTGTAAAGGCCAGATATGTACTGATACACAAACACACACAGTATAGTTGTAAAGGTCAGATATATACTGACACAAACACACAGTATAGTTGTAAAGGTCAGATATGTACTGACACACACAGTATAGTTGTAAAGGTCAGATATGTACTGATACACAAACACACACAGTATAGTTGTACAGTTCAGATATGTACTGATACACAAACATACACAGTATAGTTGGAAAGTTCAGATATGTACTGATACACAAACACGCACAGTATAGTTGTAAAGTTCAGATATGTACTGATACGCAAACACACACAGTATAGTTGTAAAGGTCAGATATGTACTGATACACAAACACACACAATATAGTTGTAAAGTTCAGATATGTACTGATACACACACAGAGTATAGTTGTAAAGGTCAGATATGTACTGATACACAAACACACACAGTATAGTTGTAAAGGTCAGATATGTACTGATACACACACACACATAGTTGTAAAGGTCAGATATGTACTGATACACAAACACACACAGTATAGTTGTAAAGTTCAGATATGTACTGATACACAAACACACACGGTATAGTTGTACAGTTCAGATATGTACTGATACACAAACACACATAGTATAGTTGTAAAGTTCAGATATGTACTGATACACAAACACACACAGTATAGTTGTAAAGGTCAGATATGTACTGATACACAAACACACACAGTATAGTTGTACAGTTCAGATATGTACTGATACACAAACACACATAGTATAGTTGTACAGTTCAGATATGTACTGATACACAAACACACACGGTATAGTTGTACAGTTCAGATATGTACTGATACACAAACACACACAGTATAGTTGTAAAGTTCAGATATGTGCTGATACACAAACACACACAGTATAGTTGTATAGTTCAGATATGTACTGATACACAAACACACACAGTATAGTTGTAAAGGTCAGATATGTACTGATACACAAACACACACAGTATAGTTGTAAAGGTCAGATATGTACTGATACACAAACACACAGAGTATAGTTGTAAAAGTTCAGATATGTACTGATACACAAACACACAGTATAGTTGTAAAGTTCAGATATGTACTGACACACACAGTATAGTTGTAAAGGTCAGATATGTACTGATACACAAACACATACAGTATAGTTGTAAAGTTCAGATATGTACTGATACACAAACACACACAGTATAGTTGTACAGTTCAGATATGTACTGATACACAAACACACATAGTATATTTGTAAAGTTCAGATATGTACTGATACACAAACACACACAGTATAGTTGTAAAGGTCAGATATGTACTGATACACAAACACACACAGTATAGTTGTACAGTTCAGATATGTACTGATACACAAACACACATAGTATAGTTGTACAGTTCAGATATGTACTGATACACAAACACACACGGTATAGTTGTACAGTTCAGATATGTACTGATACACACACACACACAGTATAGTTGTAAAGGTCAGATATGTACTGATACACAAACACACACAGTATAGTTGTATAGTTCAGATATGTACTGATACACAAACACACACAGTATAGTTGTAAAGGTCAGATATGTACTGATACACAAACACACACAGTATAGTTGTAAAGGTCAGATATGTACTGATACACAAACACACACAGTATTGTTGTAAAGTTCATATATGTACTGATACACAAACACACAGAGTATAGTTGTAAAAGTTCAGATATGTACTAATACACAAACACACAGTATAGTTGTAAAGTTCAGATAAGTACTGATACACAAACACACACAGTATAGTTGTAAAGGTCAGATATATACTGACACAAACACACAGTATAGTTGTAAAGGTCAGATATGTACTGACACAGAGTATAGTTGTAAAGGTCAGATATGTACTGATACACAAACACATACAGTATAGTTGTAAAGTTCAGATATATACTGACACAAACACACAGTATAGTTGTAAAGGTCAGATATGTACTGACACACAGTATAGTTGTAAAGGTCAGATATGTACTGATACACAAACACACATAGTATAGTTGTAAAGTTCAGATATGTACTGATACACACACAGAGTATAGTTGTAAAGGTCAGATATGTACTGATACACAAACACACACAGTATAGTTGTAAAGGTCAGATATATACTGACACAAACACACAGTATAGTTGTAAAGGTCAAATATGTACTGACACAGTATAGTTGTAAAGATCAGATATGTACTGATACACAAACACACACAGTATAGTTGTAAAGGTCAGATATATACTGACACAAACACACAGTATAGTTGTAAAGGTCAGATATGTACTGACACACAGTATAGTTGTAAAGGTCAGATATGTACTGATACACAAACACACATAGTATAGTTGTAAAGTTCAGATATGTACTGATACACACACAGAGTATAGTTGTAAAGGTCAGATATGTACTGATACACAAACACACACAGTATAGTTGTAAAGGTCAGATATGTACTGATACACACACACACATAGTTGTAAAGGTCAGATATGTACTGATACACAAACACACACAGTATAGTTGTAAAGTTCAGATATGTACTGATACACAAACACACACAGTATAGTTGTACAGTTCAGATATGTACTGATACACAAACACACACAGTATAGTTGTAAGGTTCAGATATGTACTGATACACAAACACACATAGTATAGTTGTAAAGTTCAGATATGTACTGATACACAAACACACACAGTATAGTTGTAAAGGTCAGATATGTACTGATACACAAACACACACAGTATAGTTGTACAGTTCAGATATGTACTGATACACAAACACACATAGTATAGTTGTACAGTTCAGATATGTACTGATACACAAACACACACGGTATAGTTGTACAGTTCAGATATGTACTGATACACAAACACACACAGTATAGTTGTAAGGTTCAGATATGTACTGATACACAAACACACACAGTATAGTTGTAAAGGTCAGATATATACTGACACAAACACACAGTATAGTTGTAAAGGTCAGATATGTACTGACACACACAGTATAGCTGTAAAGGTCAGATATGTACTGATACACAAACACATACAGTATAGTTGTAAAGTTCAGATATGTACTGATACACAAACACACAGTATAGTTGTAAAGGTCAGATATATACTGACACAAACACACAGTATAGTTGTAAAGGTCAAATATGTACTGACACACACACTATAGTTGTAAAGATCAGATATGTACTGATACACAAACACACACAGTATAGTTGTAAAGGTCAGATATGTACTGATACACAAACACACATAGTATAGTTGTAAAGTTCAGATATGTACTGATACACAAACACACACAGTATAGTTGTAAAGATCAGATATGTACTGATACACAAACACACACAGTATAGTTGTAAAGGTCAGATATGTACTGATACACAAACACACACAGTATAGTTGTAAAGGTCAGATATGTACTGATACACAAACACACAGTATAGTTGTAAAGATCAGATATGTACTGATACACAAACACACACAGTATAGTTGTAAAGGTCAGATATATACTGACACAAACACACAGTATAGTTGTAAAGGTCAAATATGTACTGACACACACAGTATAGTTGTAAAGATCAGATATGTACTGATACACAAACACACACAGTATAGTTGTAAAGGTCAGATATATACTGACACAAACACAGTATAGTTGTAAAGGTCAGATATGTACTGACACACACAGTATAGTTGTAAAGGTCAGATATGTACTGATACACAAACACACACAGTATAGTTGTAAAGGTCAGATATGTACTGATACACAAACACACAGTATAGTTGTAAAGTTCAGATATGTACTGACACAAACACACATAGTATAGTTGTAAAGTTCAGATATGTACTGATACACAAACACACAGTATAGTTGTAAAGTTCAGATATGTACTGATACACAAACACACACAGTATAGTTGTAAAGTTCAGATATGTACTGATACACAAACACACACAGTATAGTTGTACAGTTCAGATATGTACTGATACACAAACACACACAGTATAGTTGTACAGTTCAGATATGTACTGATACACAAACACACACAGTATAGTTGTACAGTTCAGATATGTACTGACACACACAGTATAGTTGTAAAGGTCAGATATGTACTGACACACACAGTATAGTTGTAAAGGTCAGATATGTACTGATACACAAACACACACAGTATAGTTGTAAAGGTCAGATATGTACTGATACACAAACACACATAGTATAGTTGTAAAGTTCAGATATGTACTGATACACAAACACACACAGTATAGTTGTAAAGTTCAGATATGTACTGATACACAAACACACACAGTATAGTTGTAAAGTTCAGATATGTACTGATACACAAACACACAGTATGGTTGTAAAGTTCAGATATGTACTGATACACAAACACACACAGTATAGTTGTAAAGTTCAGATATGTACTGATACACAAACACACACAGTATAGTTGTACAGTTCAGATATGTACTGATACACAAACATACACAGTATAGTTGGAAAGTTCAGATATGTACTGATACACAAACACGCACAGTATAGTTGTAAAGTTCAGATATGTACTGATACGCAAACACACACAGTATAGTTGTAAAGGTCAGATATGTACTGATACACAAACACACACAATATAGTTGTAAAGTTCAGATATGTACTGATACACACACAGAGTATAGTTGTAAAGGTCAGATATGTACTGATACACAAACACACACAGTATAGTTGTAAAGGTCAGATATGTACTGATACACACACACACATAGTTGTAAAGGTCAGATATGTACTGATACACAAACACACACAGTATAGTTGTAAAGTTCAGATATGTACTGATACACAAACACACACGGTATAGTTGTACAGTTCAGATATGTACTGATACACAAACACACATAGTATAGTTGTAAAGTTCAGATATGTACTGATACACAAACACACACAGTATAGTTGTAAAGGTCAGATATGTACTGATACACAAACACACACAGTATAGTTGTACAGTTCAGATATGTACTGATACACAAACACACACGGTATAGTTGTACAGTTCAGATATGTACTGATACACAAACACACACAGTATAGTTGTAAAGTTCAGATATGTGCTGATACACAAACACACACAGTATAGTTGTATAGTTCAGATATGTACTGATACACAAACACACACAGTATAGTTGTAAAGGTCAGATATGTACTGATACACAAACACACACAGTATAGTTGTAAAGGTCAGATATGTACTGATACACAAACACACAGAGTATAGTTGTAAAAGTTCAGATATGTACTGATACACAAACACACAGTATAGTTGTAAAGTTCAGATATGTACTGACACACACAGTATAGTTGTAAAGGTCAGATATGTACTGATACACAAACACATACAGTATAGTTGTAAAGTTCAGATATGTACTGATACACAAACACACACAGTATAGTTGTACAGTTCAGATATGTACTGATACACAAACACACATAGTATAGTTGTACAGTTCAGATATGTACTGATACACAAACACACACGGTATAGTTGTACAGTTCAGATATGTACTGATACACACACACACACAGTATAGTTGTAAAGGTCAGATATGTACTGATACACAAACACACACAGTATAGTTGTATAGTTCAGATATGTACTGATACACAAACACACACAGTATAGTTGTAAAGGTCAGATATGTACTGATACACAAACACACACAGTATAGTTGTAAAGGTCAGATATGTACTGATACACAAACACACACAGTATAGTTGTAAAGTTCAGATATGTACTGATACACACACAGAGTATAGTTGTAAAGGTCAGATATGTACTGATACACAAACACACACAGTATAGTTGTAAAGGTCAGATATGTACTGATACACACACACACATAGTTGTAAAGGTCAGATATGTACTGATACACAAACACACACAGTATAGTTGTAAAGTTCAGATATGTACTGATACACAAACACACACGGTATAGTTGTACAGTTCAGATATGTACTGATACACAAACACACATAGTATAGTTGTAAAGTTCAGATATGTACTGATACACAAACACACACAGTATAGTTGTAAAGTTCAGATATGTACTGATACACAAACACACAGTATAGTTGTAAAGTTCAGATATGTACTGATACACAAACACACACAGTATAGTTGTAAAGTTCAGATATGTACTGATACACAAACACACACAGTATAGTTGTACAGTTCAGATATGTACTGATACACAAACACACACAGTATAGTTGTACAGTTCAGATATGTACTGATACACAAACATACACAGTATAGTTGGAAAGTTCAGATATGTACTGATACACAAACACGCACAGTATAGTTGTAAAGTTCAGATATGTACTGATACGCAAACACACACAGTATAGTTGTAAAGGTCAGATATGTACTGATACACAAACACACACAATATAGTTGTAAAGTTCAGATATGTACTGATACACACACAGAGTATAGTTGTAAAGGTCAGATATGTACTGATACACAAACACACACAGTATAGTTGTAAAGGTCAGATATGTACTGATACACACACACACATAGTTGTAAAGGTCAGATATGTACTGATACACAAACACACACAGTATAGTTGTAAAGTTCAGATATGTACTGATACACAAACACACACGGTATAGTTGTACAGTTCAGATATGTACTGATACACAAACACACATAGTATAGTTGTAAAATTCAGATATGTACTGATACACAAACACACACAGTATAGTTGTAAAGGTCAGATATGTACTGATACACAAACACACACAGTATAGTTGTACAGTTCAGATATGTACTGATACACAAACACACACGGTATAGTTGTACAGTTCAGATATGTACTGATACACAAACACACACAGTATAGTTGTAAAGTTCAGATATGTGCTGATACACAAACACACACAGTATAGTTGTATAGTTCAGATATGTACTGATACACAAACACACACAGTATAGTTGTAAAGGTCAGATATGTACTGATACACAAACACACACAGTATAGTTGTAAAGGTCAGATATGTACTGATACACAAACACACAGAGTATAGTTGTAAAAGTTCAGATATGTACTGATACACAAACACACAGTATAGTTGTAAAGTTCAGATATGTACTGACACACACAGTATAGTTGTAAAGGTCAGATATGTACTGATACACAAACACATACAGTATAGTTGTAAAGTTCAGATATGTACTGATACACAAACACACACAGTATAGTTGTACAGTTCAGATATGTACTGATACACAAACACACATAGTATAGTTGTAAAGTTCAGATATGTACTGATACACAAACACACACAGTATAGTTGTAAAGGTCAGATATGTACTGATACACAAACACACAGTATAGTTGTACAGTTCAGATATGTACTGATACACAAACACACATAGTATAGTTGTACAGTTCAGATATGTACTGATACACAAACACACACGGTATAGTTGTACAGTTCAGATATGTACTGATACACACACACACACAGTATAGTTGTAAAGGTCAGATATGTACTGATACACAAACACACACAGTATAGTTGTATAGTTCAGATATGTACTGATACACAAACACACACAGTATAGTTGTAAAGGTCAGATATGTACTGATACACAAACACACACAGTATAGTTGTAAAGGTCAGATATGTACTGATACACAAACACACACAGTATAGTTGTAAAGTTCAGATATGTACTGATACACAAACACACAGAGTATAGTTGTAAAAGTTCAGATATGTACTAATACACAAACACACAGTATAGTTGTAAAGTTCAGATAAGTACTGATACACAAACACACACAGTATAGTTGTAAAGGTCAGATATATACTGACACAAACACACAGTATAGTTGTAAAGGTCAGATATGTACTGACACAGAGTATAGTTGTAAAGGTCAGATATGTACTGATACACAAACACATACAGTATAGTTGTAAAGTTCAGATATATACTGACACAAACACACAGTATAGTTGTAAAGGTCAGATATGTACTGACACACAGTATAGTTGTAAAGGTCAGATATGTACTGATACACAAACACACATAGTATAGTTGTAAAGTTCAGATATGTACTGATACACACACAGAGTATAGTTGTAAAGGTCAGATATGTACTGATACACAAACACACACAGTATAGTTGTAAAGGTCAGATATATACTGACACAAACACACAGTATAGTTGTAAAGGTCAAATATGTACTGACACACAGTATAGTTGTAAAGATCAGATATGTACTGATACACAAACACACACAGTATAGTTGTAAAGGTCAGATATATACTGACACAAACACACAGTATAGTTGTAAAGGTCAGATATGTACTGACACACAGTATAGTTGTAAAGGTCAGATATGTACTGATACACAAACACACATAGTATAGTTGTAAAGTTCAGATATGTACTGATACACACACAGAGTATAGTTGTAAAGGTCAGATATGTACTGATACACAAACACACGCAGTATAGTTGTAAAGGTCAGATATGTACTGATACACACACACACATAGTTGTAAAGGTCAGATATGTACTGATACACAAACACACACAGTATAGTTGTAAAGTTCAGATATGTACTGATACACAAACACACACAGTATAGTTGTACAGTTCAGATATGTACTGATACACAAACACACACAGTATAGTTGTAAGGTTCAGATATGTACTGATACACAAACACACATAGTATAGTTGTAAAGTTCAGATATGTACTGATACACAAACACACACAGTATAGTTGTAAAGGTCAGATATGTACTGATACACAAACACACACAGTATAGTTGTACAGTTCAGATATGTACTGATACACAAACACACATAGTATAGTTGTACAGTTCAGATATGTACTGATACACAAACACACACGGTATAGTTGTACAGTTCAGATATGTACTGATACACAAACACACACAGTATAGTTGTAAAGGTCAGATATATACTGACACAAACACACAGTATAGTTGTAAAGGTCAGATATGTACTGACACACACAGTATAGTTGTAAAGGTCAGATATGTACTGATACACAAACACATACAGTATAGTTGTAAAGTTCAGATATGTACTGATACACAAACACACAGTATAGTTGTAAAGGTCAGATATATACTGACACAAACACACAGTATAGTTGTAAAGGTCAAATATGTACTGACACACACAGTATAGTTGTAAAGATCAGATATGTACTGATACACAAACACACACAGTATAGTTGTAAAGGTCAGATATGTACTGATACACAAACACACATAGTATAGTTGTAAAGTTCAGATATGTACTGATACACAAACACACACAGTATAGTTGTAAAGATCAGATATGTACTGATACACAAACACACACAGTATAGTTGTAAAGGTCAGATATGTACTGATACACAAACACACACAGTATAGTTGTAAAGGTCAGATATGTACTGATACACAAACACACAGTATAGTTGTAAAGATCAGATATGTACTGATACACAAACACACACAGTATAGTTGTAAAGGTCAGATATATACTGACACAAACACACAGTATAGTTGTAAAGGTCAAATATGTACTGACACACACAGTATAGTTGTAAAGATCAGATATGTACTGATACACAAACACACACAGTATAGTTGTAAAGGTCAGATATATACTGACACAAACACAGTATAGTTGTAAAGGTCAGATATGTACTGACACACACAGTATAGTTTTAAAGGTCAGATATGTACTGATACACAAACACACACAGTATAGTTGTAAAGGTCAGATATGTACTGATACACAAACACACAGTATAGTTGTAAAGTTCAGATATGTACTGACACAAACACACATAGTATAGTTGTAAAGTTCAGATATGTACTGATACACAAACACACAGTATAGTTGAAAGTTCAGATATGTACTGATACACAAACACACACAGTATAGTTGTAAAGTTCAGATATGTACTGATACACAAACACACACAGTATAGTTGTACAGTTCAGATATGTACTGATACACAAACACACACAGTATAGTTGTACAGTTCAGATATGTACTGATACACAAACACACACAGTATAGTTGTACAGTTCAGATATGTACTGACACACACAGTATAGTTGTAAAGGTCAGATATGTACTGACACACACAGTATAGTTGTAAAGGTCAGATATGTACTGATACACAAACACACACAGTATAGTTGTAAAGGTCAGATATGTACTGATACACAAACACACATAGTATAGTTGTAAAGTTCAGATATGTACTGATACACAAACACACACAGTATAGTTGTAAAGTTCAGATATGTACTGATACACAAACACACAGTATAGTTGTAAAGTTCAGATATGTACTGATACACAAACACACACAGTATAGTTGTAAAGTTCAGATATGTACTGATACACAAACACACACAGTATAGTTGTACAGTTCAGATATGTACTGATACACAAACACACACAGTATAGTTGTACAGTTCAGATATGTACTGATACACAAACACACAGTATAGTTGTACAGTTCAGATATGTACTGATACACAAACACACACAGTATAGTTGTACAGTTCAGATATGTACTGATACACAAACACACACAGTATAGTTGTACAGTTCAGATATGTACTGATACACAAACACACACAGTATAGTTGTAAAGGTCAGATATATACTGACACAAACACACAGTATAGTTGTAAAGGTCAGATATGTACTGACACACAGAGTATAGTTGTAAAGTTCAGATATGTACTGATACACACACACACACAGTATAGTTGTACAGTTCAGATATGTACTGATACACAAACACACACAGTATAGTTGTAAAGTTCAGATATGTACTGATACACAAACACACACAGTATAGTTGTACAGTTCAGATATGTACTGATACACAAACACACACAGTATAGTTGTACAGTTCAGATATGTACTGATACACAAACACACACAGTATAGTTGTACAGTTCAGATATGTACTGATACACAAACACACACAGTATAGTTGTAAAGGTCAGATATGTACTGATACACAAACACACAGAGTATAGTTGTAAAGGTCAGATATGTACTGATATACAAATACAGTATAGTTGTAAAGGTCAGATATGTACTGATACACAAACACACACAGTATAGTTGTAAAGGTCAGATATGTACTGATACACAAACACACACAGTATAGTTGTACAGTTCAGATATGTACTGAGACACAAACACACATAGTATAGTTGTAAAGGTCAGATATGTACTGATACACAAACACACACAGTATAGTTGTACAGTTCAGATATGTACTGATACACAAACACACACAGTATAGTTGTAAAGGTCAGATATGTACTGATACACAAACACACAGAGTATAGTTGTAAAAGTTCAGATATGTACTAATACACAAACACACAGTATAGTTGTAAAGTTCAGATAAGTACTGATACACAAACACACAGTATAGTTGTCAAGTTCAGATATGTACTGATACACAAACACACACAGTATAGTTGTATAGTTCAGATATGTACTGATACACAAACACACACAGTATAGTTGTACAGTTCAGATATGTACTGATACACAAACACACATAGTATAGTTGTGAAGTTCAGATATGTACTGATACACAAACACACACAGTATAGTTGCGAAGTTCAGATATGTACTGATACACAAACACACACAGTATAGTTGTACAGTTCAGTTATGTACTGATACACAAACACACACAGTATAGTTGTAAAGGTCAGATATGTACTGACACACACAGTATAGTTGTAAAGGTCAGATATGTACTGATACACAAACACACACAGTATGGTTGTGAAGTTCAGATATGTACTGATACACAAACACACACAGTATAGTTGTAAAGGTCAGATATGTACTAACACACACAGTATAGTAGTTGTAAAAGTCAGGCATGTACTGACACATGCAGTATAGTTAAAGAGCACATGGTGTGATGTAATGTCTCTAGCACTGAGCATTGGGCAGTTGGTTTTTGATAAATCCAGGAGATAAACTTGTGCATTTCTATTATCATGTTCTTTCTGGCTTTAGACCATTTAAACTATTGGGGAAAATGTCATGACCAAACAGATGTATGAAATACTTATAGGTACCATATATCCAGCACCTAACAGGTCAAGTTTGCAAATGGTCATTTGAATTCATTTTTGCTTTGGGGTCATTGGTGTGAATGCTGTTTAAATCATGGAAACATTTGCTTTCATTCCTTTTACATTTTCAAACTGATAAACAAACTCTTGTGTTTTCCTTTCAGATTTGTCATATCTGTACCACACACTTTCATGTTGGATTGATCACATAACATATATAAGACAGGAAGGGTCATATGTCAGATTGATCACACTTGACATGAACAAGACAGGAAGGGTCATATGTCAGATTGATCACACTTGACATGAACAAGACAGGAAGGGTCATATGTCAGATTGATCACACTTAAAATGAACAAAACAGGAAGGGTCATATGTCAGATTGATCACACTTAACATGAACAAAACAGGAAGGGTCATATGTCAGATTGATCACACTTGACATGAACAAGACAGGAAGGGTCACATATCAGATTGATCAGACTTGACATGAACAAGACAGGAAGGGTCACATATCAGATTGATCAGACTTGACATGAACAAGACAGGAAGGGTCATACATCAGATTGATCAGACTTGACATGAACAAGACAGGAAGGGTCATACATCAGATTGATCACACTTGACATGAACAAGACAGGAAGGGTCATATGTTAGATTGATCACACTTGACATGAACAAAACAGGAAGGGTCATATGTCAGATTGATCACACTTGACATGAACAAGACAGGAAGGGTCATATGTCAGATTGATCACATTTGACATGAACAAGACAGGAAGGGTCATATGTCAGATTGATCACACTTGACATGAACAAGACAGGAAGGGTCATATGTCAGATTGATCACATTTGACATGAACAAGACAGGAAGGGTCATATGTCAGATTGATCACATTTGACATGAACAAGACAGGAAGGGTCATATGTCAGATTGATCACACTTGACATGAACAAGAGAGGAAGGGTCATATGTTAGATTGATCACACTTGACATGAACAAGAGAGGAAGGGTCATATGTTAGATTGATCACACATGACATGAACAAGAGAGGAAGGGTCATATGTCAGATTGATCACACTTGACATGAACAAAACAGGAAGGGTCAGATGTCAGATTGATCACACTTGACATGAACAAGACGGGAAGGGTCATATATCAGATTGATCACACTTGACATGAACAAGACAGGAAGGGTCATATATCAGATTGATCACACTTGACATGAACGAGACAGGAAGGGTCATATGTCAGATTGATCACACTTGACATGAACAAGAAGGAAGGGTCATATATCAGATTGATCACACTTGACATGAACAAGACAGGAAGGGTCATATGTCAGATTGATCGCACTTAACATACATAAAATATGAAGGGTCATAAATTTGTTTCATTTCTTTCAGATTTTGATCTTTGAGCAGCATGTACCTGGAAAACAGATTACATTCCAATCAGAACCCATCCTGAGCAAGTTAAAGGAGATATAAATTAAACATTACAGACCTTTAGTAACATTCCAGAGGATACAGATGTGATTTCTTTGAGATTATATATGTGAGAGCATCAATTATGCAGACTTCTATTTTGGTCTGACTGAAAGGGTGACCGTATAAGTTTGAGAAAAATTCATAAAAGTCATTATTGTTGAGGGGAAGAATCTGTAGTATTTGTAGGATTATAGAGGGATTTGTTAGAAATTTTTGTAGGATTATAGAAGGATTTGTCACACATTTTTTTAACTATTTCTGGAGAGATTTGTTAGACATTGTAGAAATATAGAGGAATTTGTTGAACACTTTTAATATGAATATAGAGGGACTTGTTATACATTTTCAGATGGATTTCTTTTATCGGATTATGTACTATTCATTAGTATACTGCACTACAATAATTTTTTAATCAGTAAATTATAAAAAAATTTATGAACAGCAGTGGCAAGATACATTTAAGTAAATCTGAGAAAGTATCCTAAAAAGACATTTTGTCGTGGTAGTTTTGGCACTACAGGTCATAGACTAGAAAAGCTTGTGGAATGGAATGGAATGTTGTCCATTGTCAATCTTTTGCCTGCCTATCAATAAATTCAACATTGTTATCACTACATCTCTTAAACTACATTAAAAATTACCAATAAACTTTGCACGTGCTTTCTTCCCAGTCTTTGTAGTTGGACCTAAATGAAAATGGTGCCAATCAGACATCCCTTATGGCTGCAAGTTCTTAAAAATCTCATGATCACTTCAGAACATGTCCTTTAAAATGATCATGTCAACATGAGGTATTCATTTAAAGACTTTATGTACTGTCTGGATAGTCATATATAAAAATGGGCTGATCTGACACCCGGTATGGCTGCCATGGTAGTCATACATGATAATGGTCTGACCTGACACCCGGTATGGTTGCCTTGGTATAGTCATACATGAAAATGGGCTGATCTGACACCTGGTATGGTTGCCTTGGTAGTCATATATGAAAATGGGCTGATCTGACACAGTATGGCTGCCATGGTAGTCATACATGAAAATGGGTTGATCAGACATCCAGTGTTGCTGCCATGGTAGTCATACATGAAAATGGGCTGATCTGACACCCGGTATGGCTGCCATGGTAGTCATACATGAAAATGTGCTGATCTGACACCCAGTATGGCTGTAATTGTACATGAAAATGAGCTGATCTGACACCCTTTATGGTTGCCTTGGTAGTCGTACTTGAAAATGGGCTGATCTGACACCCAGTATGGCTGCCATGATAGTCGTACATGAAAAGGGCTGATCTGACACCCGGTATGGCTGCCATGGTAATTGTACATGAAAATGGGCTGATCTGACACACAGTATGGCTGCCTTGGTAGTCATACATGAAAATGGGCTGATCTGACACCAGGTATGGTTGCCATGGTAGTCATACATGAAAGTGGGCTGATCTGACAATCGCTATGGCTGCCATGGTAGTCATACATAAAAATGGGCTGATCTGACAACTGTTATGGCTGCCATGGTAGTCATCTTGAAAATCTTTTTTCAGTACTTTTCATTGAAAAGTCATATCAACTAGGTGTTTTCTTTAGAACACTTCTTCCAATGTCTGGTTTGTCTAAATGAAAGCAGAGATGATCTGACCTTTAGCTTGCTAATCCTGTTATCACTAATCCTTCACAGAAAATCATAAAGATGTTTTTTTTTTAAACTTAAGACTTATTGTTATGTCTAGTTTGTCATAAATATATATGATGGCAATCTATATACATTATGACCACCTTGGTGGCCATGTTGAAGGTTGTTATTAATACTTTCGGATGAATTGTCAAACTGACACAGGGTTCTCATAGAAAGACACCTTATGATGTATAATTGATCCTAAATGAAACTGAAACTGATCCGACCATCATGCTAGCCAGATTTGATCACTGCTTCTCCTAAAAAAAAAGTGATATTGACATGGGATTTTGACCAACTGACTTAAGAAATCTAGTTTGCCATCAGTGAAAATTGGGCCAGTCTGACATTGAGAATGGCCACCATGGCAGCCATCTTGAAAATCTTGTTATCACTACTCCTCTTTAATGGGTGGGTCATATCAACATTGGGTTATGCCAGTAGGGTGTCAGTCTCTTTGAAGGAATCTTGTTGAAAAATGTTGCCATTTTTATGCTGCATATACTGTATATTTTGTTCATGTTACTGCTGTATTACTTTTCAAACTAGCACTTACCTGTATTTATTATTTCTGTGCATGTTAAATGTTATGGCTGTGGAAATCAAGTAAACAATGGACTATCACATTTGTAAATTATTTTTTTTTTGTGTGTAAAGATGAGTAAAATATATCATGTTAAAATACCAGTTATATGGTATACAAAGTGACCAAAATTATAACTTTGTTGGGGAAAAAATGTGAAGGGTTTCATCAGTTTGGACTAAATACATCAAGATAGATAGCCATCCTGTAGAAAGTTTATGAGGACTTTATCTTCAATAGCCATCTTTTGATCCATCTTGCATGTTGTTATGTCAATCATTGCTTGTTTTCTGTTATCAATTTGGGAAATACTGTGTTGTGGGCACATGCAAATTTACATACCCATATGTATGGTATTTAAATATGGTTATATGTATTGAAAATAAGGCATCTATCTTCATAACACAACTATGGCATTTGGCACTTGCATGAGTCACAGTACCTTATGATTGTCACATCAATACTTTACCTTGGCCAGCTGTGTAAATTTCACTGACTTCTCTGGAGATTAGATTATATCACAATATCAAACTTATCCATTGTTCTTCTCTCTGTCACTAGAAGGAGCATATTATATGTGTCCAATGAGATTTCGTAACTGGCTGGCTGTTTTAGTAATGGTGCTATTTGAGCATTAGGATCAGAATTTCAAGTCATACCTAAAACTTTTCAGAAATTTTCTATAGATTTTCTACTGTGTCAAATGAACAGTTAATATGTGTTGGCGAAGAATGCATATACAGTAGAACTTCAATTATCCATCAGGGTGTGGGACTTAGACCATGACGGATATGAGAATAGACGGATAATAGAATAACATAATAGAATATGTACATTAAAAGTATTATACAATGGACTGGGTCATCAAAAAATCGTAATATCTACATCTGTACATGTACCTGTTTTTAATATACTGATGTAAAATGCCCTGACAGTTAACAGAGACTGACGGTTAGTCAGGTACCAAATAATTGAAGTTCTTCTGTAGTACTCCCTTGATTTTATTGCTAATCTCATTCAGTAAGGCCAATGGTAATATGTATGTATGTATGTATGTATGTATGTGTGTGTGTGTGTGTGTGTGTGTGTGTGTGTGTGTGTGTATGTATGTATGGGTTTTGTAAATGAGAGAGGAAAAGACTTTTTACTTCATACAAGTTTATATATGGCATACATGACTTGTTTGTCAGACATACATCTAGCACCATATATACATCAGCCTTATCTCTGGTCTCTAAGTTGCTGACTCAGCAGTGGGAAAGTCTGTTACCATTTAGCACTGCTTCTAAAACACTGCATCACTCCTTTTCTTTCAGACTTAAAATTTATGTTTTTAAATTGAAAATCAGTTCAGTATGTTTTGAACTTGTCATAATGATAATAATACATATTCTAACAACAGGAATTCACACAATAGAAATTCCTGATTATTATTAAATTTCATCTTGATTTTCTGGAATTGTTAAAAATGGTAAACTTAGAACTGGGCAAAGTAAGTTTACAGTTTTCACGGTTTAGTCCGAATAATGTTCTAGGTTTTAATTGATAGTAGATTTCAAATTCACCATGTGAAACTGAATTGCCATTTGATGATAATGTAACACAGTGTATGTGGTAAGGCTTCTAAAGGTTTTGCATTATTTTGCACACATAATCCTTTAGGTAGTCTTGTGGTTTTCTGACACATGATGATCTTCTTAATGATATATTTGATGTTCGATATGTGTCACATTTATCTCCACTGTTCTTTAGATTTATTACATCATGTCTGGTCATCCGATGGTGGAATATGAGAAGAAATCTTTAGATTTTAGGCATTTCATCCCTGTTTGACCATTTTGACATTGTTCGAATAATGACAATGTATTTTTTATGAATTGAAATGCCGATCTTTTTTTTATTAAGTGGTATGAAAACAATTGCAGTTTAATTCAAGCCTTTCTCCTAAATCTATCTTTAAGTGCTTAAATTTACAATGTAATGTCACATGTAACTGGTCTTTTTGTTGAAGTTAAACCTGTTAACACAAAAGTAAGAATTTTTCCAAAACTGTATTGAGTGTACCAGGTGTAAAGTGTGTATATTTTGTGGTATATTAGTAATTCTTTGATTACATTACAGTGTTATGCTAGATTATAGCTTATCTAAGGGAATCAACAAATGTCTGGTTGTTATATAAGTAACAATGTATGTTTTGGTGGATTTCCATGTTTTGATTACTTACATAATATACATTGTTTACATAATATATGTTTTGGAACATTTCAGTGTTTTCATGTTTTTGTTTAGCTTTAGACACTTTTCATTTTTGATTTCATATTTCTCCGTTATTAGTATCTTTCTATACTAAGTTTGCTCACATGCTATTTTCTGATTCTTTGTATTTAATATTGTTTTAATCAGTCATATTATTAAAACAATATGAAATTATTTGATAATGATATTTTGTAAAGCATCATGTGTGTGATTTTACTGCAGGATTCATAAAATGCTTGTTTTTTTTCTACCTGTCTGAGTATATATTGTGCAGGAAATGTACTATTATGACAGCTGCTGTATCTGAGAATTTACATGTTCAGAAAATATATCTGCAGTTTCATTTCAATGAAATATCTTGATTATAACAATGACAATGGCAATTTTTATAGTATTTGACATTAGTAAAAGTCATTATATTCAGTACTAAATTATATTCTGCTGCCTTGAAGAACTAAGGTGTGGAAGTACAACACATTAATACTGGCGTGATTAGAATTGGAATATATAAGATTGAATGAACTTTTAGAACTTTGTAAGGTATCTCATAAGGTACAAATATGTTCATTTACATGTGATTTACTGTGTCTGCAGATTAAATTATTTAATTATGAGCAGAACATCTCAAACATGAAATTGCTTGTAATAGAAAACAAATATTCAAGTAATAGTCAACATTGTGATAAGACTTGAAGATGTGTATTAATTATAGGTTACTGAATTTATATAGGAAAATATGAAGTTTCAAGTTTTTTGGATGGAAATACTGCATGACTTTGAGAGTGCAGTATATCCATCCAACAAACCGAGTTCATATTTTCCCATTCAAATTCAGTAACCTTCTTATTATATGATCATTTTCTTATTCTACCTAGGGCTTAATTATATGAACAAAAATACACTACAAAAAATAAATGCCAGTAGCTTCTCGTGGGTCGGTGGTTCTTCCCTGGGTTTTCCAGGGTTCTTCCTCCACCAGTTATACTGGCCGCCATGTATAGCCTATCTTGTGCTGAAAAATGGCGTTAAATCCTACAACAACAACAACAAAAAATAAAGTAACTAAATTTATGCCGTATTCCTAACTAAATACACAAGCGCAAATTCATCATTATACAACATTATTAATGCACACATAACTCTGCCCAGATTAATTTGAACTTAGTCACGTGGTAGACATCACGATTGAAAGAAATGGTGTTTTGGTCTACTTGAAATTTAGAGTCATATTGTGAATGAATGTGCATTGCAACAACTTTTCCATTTAGTCTGGAATGAATAGATTTTGTTATTTTTGTCGATTCTACTAAGTTTCATTATAATGACTGGATATATCTGTGTCAGTTCTACATGAAGTATATCTGATTTCAGCAGCAAGGGAACAGGGTGTTGATGTCTGCAAAGGTGTTTCTGTTCTGTCACTGAATGTTTGGAATCATAATGTGGGAAAAATATGAAGTCTTTTAATTGTAATTTTTAAAAAAAATGGAATATAATGTTTATTTTATTTTGAGTGCAGTAAGGAGGATGTATTTGCACTTGGAGTGTATTCAAAATTACAGAACAATTTCGAAATGTGAAATCAAGTGTTAGATAACATGGCTCATGTAATTTGGATTTGCAGAACTAAGAGTGTACATTTTGAGGAAATTCAGGATGTAAAACAATATTTTTTTGCTATTCTTATTACCAGCTAAAGAAGACACGTTTATGCCTTGTTACTTGCATATTATTTGTAGGGACCCAGACCTGTCTGGCGTCTGTCTCTAGCCTAAATCCGAAACATTGCATCAAAAAAGTTAACAGGCAATTTGGCAAAGCAGCTGGTATGTGGCAGTCCACGAAACATCTGCTTTAGTTAATTCAGAAACAAATTTAATTCACCAAAAGGTAAAGCATCCACTACATAAGTGTACATGATTTGTTTACAGAGTAGTTCCTAATACACTATTGGGCACACGTGAGTGCAGTATGAAGTGCACATGGGTGCAGTATAGTAAAATACTCCAAGAGAGTCTGACAATGTAAAGTTAACGGAGAAAAAAAATTAGCGTATAATAAGGTATCTTACAATGTCTGAAACCCATTATTGTGAAAAGTAATTTTGTAAACATTTTTGAAATGGGAGAAAATAAAATTGTTTTCATCACTTATGTCTTGCTAGATTGGCTTTGCTGTTATTTTTCCTGTACAGTCTCTACATTTATTTCTTAGTACTGGACTTTCCACTGTGTCCAAATTCTTATATATCACATGATAATCTAATGTATCTTCAAAGACGAAGTCATGGTGAAGTTCTTGTCATAGATTATCTGACATTTTCTTTGAGAACATAGACCCTAAACATAACAACATACAGTGGGTCACAGATTTCACTTCTAGATCAGCATCAGTGCCTCATTTCTCACTGTGCACTGTCACCAAAATGCACAGAGACAATCACACCATAATGCTCACATTCTAAAGAATAAATAATTACCTTTAAATCAATACCAAGAATTATTCAATTTAACTCTTGTATTACCACCAAAAGGATACAAGACGAAATAGACTGGGACTATATTTATGGTACTGAACCAGATGTAATTATGACCTTAGTCCAGATCTATATTTATCTAGACCCGTATAAACTTGACCAGCTTGATCAGTTTTCATTAAAATTTTGTCAGATTGCATAGGGTAGCTATCATTGTTCATCTGATGGATTTTACATTCTGTACAGTATTGGATACAGAGAGGACATCAGCCACATTTATCACTACAAAAGACATAAACCATGTATTGCACTAATTTTAAATAATTGGAACATATGTGTTAGTGACATTTTTTATAGGGTGTGAATATTCATAACCCTTTAGTTGTACCATATAACAAAATGGGAGAGGCCATAATGTGGAATAATTTAAAGTTTAAAAAAGAGAGGTACAATTTTACTCCAATGATTTAACTCATTTTGAATGCTGTTCATGCAAAATATTTCAGATGAGTTGGGGAGTAAAAAGAAGCCACATATTGATAAACCATTTCAAATTTCTGATCTTGAAAGTAATACTATTTATTGTTTCTTAGCTTGCATTTCTAGAAACAGCAATTTTATCTTTATCAAAATTAATTTTCTTTTGCGTTTTATTAAAATATTCTCGACAATCTGAATTTGAACTTGTAGATTTATCAAAGTATTGGTACAATTCATAGCATTATCAGCACACAGTATGGCAAAAACATCATGTTTGTGAGGTGAAATTTCATGTCTATACTTCTATTTTAATTTTGGTAATCAAAATAAGCTTAGAAAACAATTTTGTTTGGTTGCTATGTTACAAAGAACAAAGTTTGTATACTAGTGATAAATTTCGAACACATGCACAAAGACTATTTTGCATAGATGATATGAAATACAGCAACTTTTCATCTGTACCCATCTCCACTGGGCATTTAATAAGTTTTGGGTGAAATGTCATATACCTTGGAAAAATTGATAAAAAGAAAATAACTACTTAATATGTATGCATCAGACATTAAAGAACAAACATGTCATATGGTGAGTACCTCTTTTGAAAACTAGTTTCAAAGGTAACCTCCATTAGTTAATTATGCTGTCAATGATTTTTGTGATGGTGGTGAATACCTTCTCGAGCACATCAGTGAGTAAAATGTTTTGATTATTACTGGGATCATTAATACAGCAACCATAATGGCGTATTAGTCAAATAATACTGTCTCCCTGTGTAAGTGGAAAGTTGCCAGATTGAAACACAGTATTAAATGGGTTAATATTGGAGTCATGTCTGCCACAATGTGCTTAACATCTCAATTAACAAACCGTCTGAGCCCCACTTTCCAGTTTTCATTGATTGTAGATTGGCACAACCTGTTATGGAATAGACAACTAAGTGATGATACAGCTTTTTGAAATGCTGCTTTGGTATGTCTTATTTCATAATTTGCTTGCTGTACTTGACAATTCTCCATACATTGTTTGTCTGTGTTTTCATTAAATTACTTTGGATCTTATGTCACGTGTTTAGGCTTGAATAAACAGTAACACAAGAAAGAGTGAAAACAACAAGCTTTGAAAAAACAGAATAATGTATTTCCTTGGAAAAAGTCTGTAAAAATGAAGAAGAAAAAAAATGAACTTATAGAGTCGAATCCAAAAATAATCCAAGAACAAAATTTCAGTAGTCCTAAAAACAAAATGTTTTACTGATAGTTCGAATCCCGACAAAGAATCCAAGATGGAAGATGACGTATGGTGAAATCTGTAATGTTGAATTCTACAGTTCCTTCTAGTAACAAGAATTAAAGAATTATCACTCTGGTTTCTGAGAGCTGAATAAATTTCTTTTAAGAACTGTCTTTGATTAAGAATCTCACATGAGCACATGTATTTACCAGAAAAATAACAGAATTAATCCTTTTGAATCCAAGTAATTTGAAATAACTCCAGACAGCACAACGTACAACTTCTAGTGTATGAAAAAGCCCAGCTGAAACTGAGATTAATTCTCCAAAACATGGGTTATACCATATTCTAAACGCAAACAAGAGGTCACATGATCATCTACTTGAAGGTTTATAGAAGCTAAATACTTGTTAAAGATCACATCTACCCAGTGTGACCCTGACGAAAACCAATCATTTTACTCAAAAGAAATAAAAAAATAAAAAATTATTTGTATCTTAAAGACAAAGTCCCATCCTGACCTCAAAAACAACCAATCATTTTAAAATAAAATAGAACTTGTTTACAATGGTTGCTACAAATTTTGAAACAAGGTCAGGATTTAGATCAACGCCTGGTGTTTATAAACTAACAGTAAAGGTCAAACTATTTTCAGAAAAAAGTACCATTTCTTGTGAATAAATTTATATTACAATATCTTGTAATGAAAAATACAAAAATTTAAAACTGACAATTAAATTGAAATAAATATATATATTAAATCAGATATAATTAAATCAAATATACATAACATGAAATTTATTTTTTTATTGTTACTGCTTCATTTTACCCAGTATTGTAAAGTTATATTTCAGAATACAGTAAGAATTCCAATTTTCTATTGAGCTTCAGTATATATTCTAAATTTATAAATGACATACGCTTTTGCTCAACTCACTTTGTTGGAAGATAAGTATATGAGGCCCAAGGGTATTACATTTCACAGGTTTTAGTTAAATCGTTATACGTATTTGCAATTTTATTGATGGTGTCATTAACATTGACAGTAATAAATGGAAAGAATGTACTTTTTAACTGTTGAAAAATGAATCATCAAGATAACTGAAGGTCAGTTCACATATTAGTGGAAAGTGAACCATCATTATGACTAAAAACGTCTCTTCACACAGTGGAAAATGAATCATCATTGGGACTGCAGTCAGTTCACATTTTATCATGACCAGAAAATATATTAAAGGAAAGTAGATCATTATAACTATTAAATTCTCATAGAAATGAAAATGTATTATTACAGTGACAAGGTCAGTTCACATTTCATCACAATGGCTTAAAGTTCACATATTTAAAATGCTCTGATTCATATCTAATTCCAAGCACAAAATTTTATTTTTTAGGGGAAAAAATACACATTAGACTATAAAATGATCTACCAGTACATCTAAAATATTTCAAAGTTATTTACCTTGTCAGAGTTTTATTGAAAAAGTTTAAATATTCATTGTAATCTTCCTTCCTCAAAATAAAAGATACCTCCTCTGAAGGAATTACATTATACATGTCACATCAGCCACCATTAAAATATGTCAGTGCTTAGTCTGTGTCTGGATATTGAGCAATAAAAAAAATTCAATTTTCATTCCAATAGTTCAATAAACATTTCATTCTCTTCATTAAAAGCTGATCTTTTAGGTATACTGTCAATAAAATATCAAATAACATTTTCATAAGAGAAGAACAACATAATACAGTTTGCAAAAGTTTATCTTGCAGTACCTTTTTCTGCCAAACAATATTGTTATATTCATTTTTCTCAGGTTGTATTTTCTTACTGAACTTAAATTTTCAAATTCATGTATCAATCCATACAAATCATATGCCATTTTATACCAAGATTCACACAATTTGCACATCATACATGGTTATAAAGTTCTGTATTTCATTGTCATATTTGTATTTATAAGCCCTTAACATTCAGACAAGATACATATATATTACGTGTATTGCATACAGGTCACTGAAGTTCAGTTTGTTTACAGCTTAAGCATTGTCCTTGGACCTGTTTATTTGAATCGTTATCAATGAATTAACAACTCCACAAGCAAACTGACATTAAACCCACTTTCCTTTATACAGAACAAATTGAAGAGATGAAGTGATATTGTGCCAGTCTTTATCAGACATGCATACCTAACTTGTTAACACCTCCAGAAGGGTGACCCTCAACCAAAGTGTGCACAATGCCATTGTCCCCAGACAGTAAAATACATATCTTGCTGATCAATACTCTGATTTCCACCCAGTGAGGCAGAAGTATTTTGTTGTGAACTTGATGACAATGTACCCACCCAAGAAAATCTTTAACTATTTAAGTGAATGCAGTTTATGAAACTAAATTTAATTCTTTTAAAGATTTTACCTGTGTTACCATTATCAGTTATTTTATATATATTTACAGAATGTTTTAACATTATTACATTTTATATTTTATGGTGGTGTACTTAATTATACATTGGAAGGCCTTATTCATCGGAAGGTTTAATTATACATTGGAAGCCTTATTATACATTGGAAGGCCTTATACATTGGAATGCTTTATTATACATTGGAAGGCCTTATACATTGGAATGCTTTATTATACATTGGAAGGCCTTATACATTGGAAAGCTTTTATTGTACATTGAAAGGCCCTATTATACACTGGAAGCCTTATCATACATTGGAAGGCCTTATACACTGGAAGGCTTTAGTATACATTGGAAGGCCTTATACATTGGAAAGCTTTTATTGTACATTGAAAGGCCTTATTATACACTGGAAGCCTTATCATACATTGGAAGGCCTTATACACTGGAAGGCTTTAGTATACATTGGAAGGCCTTATACATTGAACGGTTTTATTATACGTTTGAAGGCCTTACACATTGGAAGGCTTTATTATACATTGAAAAGCCTTATAAATTGAAAGGTTTTATTATGCATTGGAAGACTTTAGTATACATTGGAAGGCATTATTATACATTGGAAGGCCTTGTTATACATTGGAAGTACTTAGTTACACTTTGGAAACGTTTATTATGCATTGGAAGGTTTTATCTTCCAAAATTTTTTTGCATTTTTTTTTAACTTATCCTTTTGCTGAGGCAGCATAGCACCTTTTGTGTTGAGATGCCATAAAACACTACTATACATACATACATACATACATACATACCTTGCTTAGCTATGCTTGAGATGATCCTGTTGTAAATGCTACATGGCTATTTTTTGTCATTTTTAATTGAGCATATGCACAGAGTATGCTTTATATTTATAAAATCAATGAGATACCGCATGCATTACATGGAGTCTTTCGGTTTTCTTTCCATGTCAATTACTCGTCTGATTTATAACATGCGTTTTCTCCTAACATAAAATCAGCAACATAATTTCTATTTAAAAAATCCATTAAAATTATCAGTTCTATAGTTAATGTGAAAGGTCAAAAAAGAGAAAGAACGAAGATAGGATTGTAATATGTTTGACAGAACTCGTTCTTCAAATAATTCGTCCCCATTCTCTAGAGTAGGGGTCTCAAACGCGCGGCTCGCCAAGCTGTATTCTGTAGCCTTCAAGCCATTATCTTCTGGACCGCAAAATGACTGGCGTCACAATGTATCATGAGAGATAATAAAGGTGGTACGGCCCTTGGGTCATCGAAAATACCCCCATGTGGCCATCAAGGTGGTTTGAGTTTGAGATCCCTGCTCTACAGTGTCAGTGGAGTCATATATCGGAGATCCGTGTGGTTATAAATATGCGAAATAAAAAAAAAAAAAAACGGAATCTTTATCGTAATCTTATTGATATCATTTAATGTGGAGATAGACACGGTCATCTCGTTCTTAGCAAATTCTTTTCACAATATTTTATTCCACTAATTTTGAATTCACGATTACCGTTACACCTCCTGAGTAGGCCTACTTGTCGAACGTCTGTGTTTTGTTCCTCGTTTACTAAGCGTGAAAGTAGTTTTGAGCTGAACCGTCTAATTGACCTTTTAACTTGCCCCAGGTTTTTTTTTTTTTTTTTAAATCTCAATGTCAAATTTTGTGATAAACGACTGAAAGTTAGGTTCAGATTTACGTTTAAACAAGCCTTCAATCCCCCCCAAAAAAAAAAATATGCGTATTTTTTATTTCAGATGTTGCATGCGCGGGCCTTGACGGCATTCCAATTTATGTATTGGTCGTTGTGGCATTTCAAGTTGACTATTTGTAACCAATTGCTGAGTATCGGCCTCATGTGGGCGTTCCACTATCGTCACGTGGGTTTTGTGAATTACCATTGAGATGGGCTTTCATTTCAATGGATGATTTAGAGATCGCTCACATGCGAAATCGTTGGAACCAATAGTATACTAGTATTCAGTAAAATATTTGTAAGATTCACTCTCATTGGTTGTTTCTCGAAATGCTGCAGGATGCTGAATCTTTAGTACTGAAGAGTACAAAAATGTATAAAAGTCATGGCGGGCAAGATGTTTAGTATTTTTCGTAGACCTAGTAATTCACCTAGACTGCGTTGTTTTATAGCCGAAATTGTTATACAAGAGACTTTAAATGCATCGAGGTAGGTAGATTTATATTATATTTATAGTATTCGCATATCCTCCCGTTTGTTTGTAAGCCCTCTGTCTATTTCTGATTTTTAGAATAGTCTATTTCAGTAGTAGCCTTAGTTCTACCTGTAAGACCCGACGCTGATATAGTAGCCTCGTCCTACATGTAAGACCTCGACACTGATATTTATGTTGTGGGCACCATATCACTAAAACAAAAATAATATGTGCTATGTCTTACATTGTAGGACTAAGTAGAAGCAGTGCCATCTGCATCCAATATGTGCAGTGTTTTTTTCTAATATTTCAAGAACAATTTGAACAAATAAATAGAAGGAATTCTTGTATACACGTGTTCAAAGAGATGTAAATCCCAAATTTATGGAATTACTGAGAGTTTGAAAGACAGTAATTTCAATCATAACTGTGTTTGAAAACAAGCTGGCCCAAGCAAAAATGGCGACCATGTTGCTAAAGAAGCTCCCTTTTGATTAAAAAAGTCAGCAGTGTTGGAGACCCACCTGGAGGCAATCAGTTTAGAACTCATAAATCAGTGAATGCAATGGCTAAGTTTTGTGCATTTTTGATATCTTTTATTCTTTCTGTTTTTCAAATCAGTACGGTGGTACAATCAAAGGGTATGGTGTGAGAATACTTTAGTAGTTCATAACCAATCAGCAGCATAACAGGCAGTCATTTGTATAATGTAATGTGCAGGTCAGGGTTATTGTTGCTTACAATTTACTCTTCAAATTATTTATTTATTATTATATAGTACATTTAATATTTACAGGAAAATTTAGTCTCGGGCTCTGCTCCGTTTTGAGAGAGCATGCCACTAGCTTCCCATCCGTCCGTGGTTTTTCCCAGTGGTTTTCCAGGTTCTTCCTCCACCAGATATATTTACTGTTGTGTAGCATGAAAAATGGCCTTAAGCTAATCATAACAGTGTAAGACATCAACCCTGATATTTATGTTTTGGGGATTTAGGTTTTACTGAGTAAATAATGGTATGTGTAGTGAGTTCCAATGTTGACTAACATCAGAACAAGAAGTCAAATTGTCAGGAATATCTCACACTCTTGGCAGCCTGTCCCCACATTTTTCTACAAATTAAAGTAATAAAGTTTATCAGACTTTACTAACTCTGATGTCTTTTTTCTAATTCAAATTCTCACATAAGACATGATTTCAAGTTCGTTGGCCTACATTTCAGTTGGCAGTAATGCAACGGAAGTCAGAAATGCCAAAATTGGTTAAAAGGATGAGAAGTATCTTGAATGAAATGAAGCTATCTAAGCACTTTCTTAAGTATTAATATATTTTTTATTCTTTTCATTAGCTAAGTATACTTCAACTTTATCTGATTTCAGCATTCCCAAAATGAAGTACATACTGTACGTACAGCAAGAGTAGTATATGTCTAAATACTGTGTTCTCAACACATTGAACAATTTGTCTCCAAAACATTAGTCAGTTTGATTGTGTAAAATATACAGATTCACTGCTTATCTATAAATCTGCAGTAGCATGGAATAAATTGATACAAGTTGTACTCTTTAGATTAACCAGCCATGCTGTAAGAGTAGAGTGTATGACTTAAAATTTGTATGAAGTTGTTCTGGTGGCAAAATTAAATTATTTTTGTATTTTCAGCACTGTATACCTCAATTTTGCTTGAGACGACCTGTCAGAGAAACCACCTGGTGTCACAGCAGATAGGTAAGTACCACACCCAGACAGGAATACAGAGCTGAAACAACAATGACCACAAACCATAGTAGGAGGTATAGCGTGACCACTCTTTTTATTGTATGCATAATGACGCATTAGAATTTTATTTTACATGTATCAGTTAGTTGCTACCATGGGTAAAAAGTTGATTGCATAATCATTGACCTAGTAGTAAACTGAACACCCAGTTGTTTCCAACCTATTAATTTTGGCCATTATTTCTTTTTAATTTTGGTTACAATTATTCACAATGCTACTTTTAACCGATGTGATGATAGAGATTTTGTGATTTAGGGTTTTGTTAGCTTAGCCACCAATGTTTTGTTTTCATTATTTGAAAATATGTTTGAAAATTTCTGAGAACATAAAAGTTATTTTAAGATCTTTTAAAGCCCACATTACCCATCCATTGATAATTGTTAAGTTTGGAAACAATTTATTATCCATTAGTTGTTTTTTTATCTTTAGATTCATTACAAATCAGATACAGAGATACTTCCAGGGCATCAATCATGCAAAATTTGTATGAATTTCCCAAATATTGATGCACAGGAACTCCAACAATTTAAAGTCACACATAGGAAAATGTACTCTGCACTGTAAACAGTTTTTATTTAAAGTACTTCGGGTAAGTCACACCAGTAGAGGTATCATCATGTTTTTTGCAACATAAGTCTTTTTTCAGGTAGACAACTGTTTACATCTGGATTCTTCAACTTGACATCAATGGTTCTTAAACTAGATTTTATTGGCACATTGTGCCCTGTAGCAAGCATTATGTCATAGTATAAGCCATGTAAAAAGGAAGTTTTACAAGTGCATGTTAAAAATACAGCCTACCCAGAAAAAACAAAAAGGCTAATTCCCTGCTTGGTTCATCTTCTTTTGTTCCGCAAATACTGGCCGCTGACACTGATGAAGACAATGATTTCTGTTATTATGAAATATATCTGATTACTGGAGCTGGGAAAATTTTAATGGAGATACTAGTGACTGATTGGTGTTAAATACGCGTCTGATGTACACTCTGAATGGACAAAATAGTTTTTCCAGTCCCCCCCCCCCCTTGAGCAGTAAATCAAAATTTAATGTAAAGCAGACATGATACAAAACCTAATTAAATTTCATACAATTTAAAATTAGAGTGCACTTTTCATTTCTTTTCTCAAACAATTTAGCCCTGCTGGATCATGTGCTTCAAAACTATACAGCCTTTAAGGGTTAAGATCTGTTGAATAAATAAAACTAACAAATGATAATAAGAAGTACAGTTATTTATTTGGTCAAAACACCTCTGTCAGAGCAAGCAAGCTATGGCATTTATGGACCTTAAACCCTAATACAGCATTAAAGAACAGATAAGAAATCTGTCAGTAGTGTGTGTGTGTGATTTGGATTTTTAATGTAGCTTTAAAAAAAATTGAGTCATATTGCTATGATGCCTGCAGTGTGGCTGTTTATAGTGATGGCCTGCAATTGGGCATCATGCTGCAGACATGTAACATAATGTCCTAGCCAGTCACATTAACCTGACACCAGGCCAGCCAGTCCTAAAAATAACATCTTAATGTTGAGCGCCAAGTGAGGCAGCTGTTAGTACCATTTTTGAAAGAATTTGGTATGACTCAGCCGAAGTTTTAACCTGCGACCTCCCACATCCATGGTGATGCTATAACCACTTAGGCCAACCAGAGCAGTCTAATCATAGTATTCAGTAAAGCACTAATTTGAGAAAGTGAAACTTTGGCACAGCTTAAGTTTGTTAAAAATTCAGTTTTGGAGCAGAAGTATCAAAAAGATAAAAGATAATACCTTTGAGCACTAGGAAATTGTACTTAACTACCATAAAGAACCATTGTCTGACTGTACGCTTCTTTAGACATCATACTATGAAAGGAAGGTTCACAGAGAGGAGTTTCAAAACACAAGTTATCTGGCCAAAATAAGGAGTTAATCAATTGGTAATTAAATATTAAGCATAATCATTGTCAGAAATGGAAAATCACATATTCTGAGAGCTACATAAAAAATGGAATATGTGTTATTTTGAAAAATTATCTTTGTTCCTTTAAATATTTATAATTTTAAAAGATGAAGTTCCCTAAAATTATATAATCAATGTACCATTAAAAAATTTGTTGTGAATAATTAGATATTTGATACGTGGAGTACCTTAGTCTTTAAACATGCCACAGTTTGTATGCAACATGTCATTTTCAGTTAAACAGCTTATTTCTTTTTCATTTTTCAGTTACTTTGTTTCAAACAGTGATAAAATTGATATAGTGAAGGTTTCTTTTTTACTACATTTTCAGATGCAGATGTCATCATTGCTTGAATATATGTTATGTATAAAGACTGGCATTCTCAATTTTTTTTTTACCTATAGACTATAATGAATGATTAGTTTTATTGTAGAGACTATAGAATATAATTTTATTTTTTTGTGCATTATCAGATTTGATATGAGGACTTTTAATTTTTATTTGAGATCCCACCAACTTGTTGTGCTGCCTGTTCAGATAGAAGTTACATTATGATGAAGTAAACAATATTTTCCCAAATTTGAATTAAGAATATGCGATTTCATCGTGACTTTAAATTTTAAAAAAGCTGTCAACATTGCGTGAGGTTTTTTTACTTATTGATTATGGAATTTTATATTGTTACAGGAGGCATGACCTTTAATGAGATTTTAAAAATAATTTTGGGTTAAGAATATCAGAGCATTATTATCTTTATTGTTAAGACTCTTTTTCTTCATAATGGGTTTATGATTTTGATTTCAAGTCCATACTCGTATGCTTTGACTGAATTGTATTTTGATTGCGTTTTAACAGCCATTTAACACATTCCATATTATATGGACCATTTTGCAAGAGAGGATAAGGAGGAATCTGGGACTTCCTTATTTTTAATAAACATTTTCTATATTAAAATGAAGTTAATAACAGTAAATTTGTCATATACTAGGTTGGAATTAAGAAGGTATATTAAGATATACTGTTTTTATTAACTTCAAAGAAGAACCAAATTTTAATGCCTTATAGTCTCATGTAGCAAATATAATAATAATAATGAAATAATGAGGACTTTGTATAGCGCCTAATCTTTAGAAGCTGTAAGCGCTTTACAACATTAGTCAACACCTATAAGATAAAAAAACATATATAATGATATAATTACAAAACAAACGCTACGAAATTAGAAAACATAACAAACATGCTGAGAATATTTAAGGTAGGAAACATTAGGTCTTTAAGTTTGTTCTTGCAGTCGAAATAAGTGAGTTTTTAGAGCACTCTTCAATGGGATCACTGTGTCTTTGTGTCTGAGTTCAATGGGCAATTCATAACACAGTGCTGGGTCCTGGTATGCAAAAGAACAATGTCCATATGACTTTGTTTTCATAGTGGTAATAATGAGTATATGATTGTCAGAAGAGGAGCGTAAGTATCTTGCTGGTGTGCACATATGGGTGAGGTCGGATAGGTATGTTGGACTATAGTCCGACAGTGAAACATTGCACAGAGAACAAATTTTGTGTTTGATTCTGGATGGAATGGATAGCCAGTGTAGGGTACAGAGCAGTGGGGAGGTGTGCTCTGATCGTGGTACTGTAAGTATGATCCAAGCAGCTGTGTTTTGAAGTTTCTGGAGTAGATACTGAGATGAACCAGACAGAATTGATTTGCAATAGTCCAGTCTTGAAAGTACTAATGAACACACAAGTGTTTTAGTGGCATCAACTGAAAGATATTTGAGAATGGAGCTGATGCGTCTCAGCTCAAGATATGCAGCCTTGCATATGTTCATGACATGTTGGTGCAACGTGAGAGTACTGTCCAGAGTAACACCTAGGTTTCGTACTGATTGTATGAATTTAATTTTGGTGTTGCTGATACTTGTTTGAGGTAAAGGATGTGAATGAGAAAGTCTTTTTGTTGTGATTAGAATGGCCTCAGTTTTATCATCATTCATCTGCAGCTTGTTACATGTCATCCATGATTTCACAACTTAAATGCACCTCTCTACACCTTGGATGATAGCATCAACTTCAGTTGGGTGGCTAGATTTGTATATTTGGGTGTCATCAAAAAACAATTGGTTGTTGTTGTTGTTGTTGTGGGGTTTAACACCATTTTCAGCACGCGATAGGCTATGCATGGCGGCCAGTATTAATGGTGGAGGAAGAACCCGGGAAAACGCCGGAAAGAACCACCGACCCACGAGAAGCTACTGGCAAGCTTTCTCACATACCCACATTGGCTGAATCCTAGACTCGAACCGCCGCAGACAGAGGTGAGATGGCAGTGATCCGTAACGAAGAGCGCTTTAGACCACTCGGCAAAAACAATTGGTGAGACACTGGATGATGATCTATGACACTTGAGAGCGGCTGAGTGTATAGAATGAAGAGAACAGGTCCAAGAACAGACCCCTGTGGAACACAATATAGATCAACTGGGCTAGAGTATATTCAATTTGTAGACACAATATATGTCCTGTTGACCAAATAGGACTTGAGCCACAGTAAGGCTGTATCATGAATGCCAAATACATACTGGAGACGGTGAAGTAATATATCATGGTCTATTATGTCAATTGCGGCAGACAAATCAAGGAGGGTGAGGACTGTAATCTTTCCACTATCCCAAGCAGATAGAATGTCATTAACTACTTTTAGAAGAGTAATTTCAGTTCTGTGGCAAGGGCAATAAGCAGATTGTACATTACTGAAAAGACTATTTGAATTCAGATGAGATACAAGCTGGGGTAGAACAACCTCTTCTAAGATTTTTTATATGAATTTGAGATTACAAACTGGCGGTAGTACTTTAAATCGTTATGGTCTAGTGTTGGTTTCTTCAGCAGAGGCTTTACAATGGCAGTTTTGAAAAATGAATCTTTTGCTTCATCTCAAGTTAATATCAGACATTACTTGTTTTCATTGATATTTGTGTTATGAATCATTCATGCTGTGGGCTAATACAAGATGTAATATTTGTTCTGGCAAACCATAATACCTGCAGAAGGAACAAAAATTGGGACTTACTATTTCTGTGTTTCCACCTATTGAAATGATAACTTGCTACAATCACTTGAACTTATTTCCCTAGCTACTAGGGAATCTTTGTATTTCTGAAGAAACAAAAAAAATGCCAGAATATGTAACTATATTTTGACTAACCTGACCATTATTCATCTTCGTTGTGACTTAAACTAGGCTTGAAACAATCATATCTTGCATAAATTCAAATATTTAAAAGCCATTTTCATCCATTAAGCACATCAACTTGACAACAACAAAATATGGTTCACTTATTTTTATGTAGGATAATCAAAGACATCATTTCAAGCCCTTTCGGCTTGATGCATAAATTTTCATTTCATTGTAGGGAGAGTTATTGTTTGCCAGTAATATCCTACACATTATGTTTTGTTAACTTGTAGTAGTGTGAAATTTATAATTTTATTGGTGAACTTAAAGCTTGGTTTGACAAATCTCCAATTAATAACGAAATACAACATTCACCCAGTGAGGCAAATACTAAATTTTTTATTTGACTAGAATAAAGTTTTACTCTACCAGTTATGATACGAATATAAAAATTAACATTAATGACCTGAAATCAGTCATATGAAGGATTGTTAATGGAATATATTCTATTACCCTTCTGACAACAGTTACATGTAATTAAATTTAGACCAGTCTGCTCACCGTCTTGTAAACATTTATTAGTACCGAAGAGTGAAAACTTGTACGAGTTTGATAAAAACAAATGGAAAACAAACTTAGTGTAGAATGTATGAACTTTTAATGAATAAAGTGGGCAATGTTCTTGACATTAGAAACAATTATCAGCAGTGTTGCACTTTGAGGGAGGCCTGTGACACCCTCCCATCTCAAACAGCCAATGTTCCCCATATATTGATAATTATAGGGGCCAGAGATACATAAAATACCCCCCACCACCACCGAAAGCCCAACCAGTATGCGACACTTGGTCAGCACTGACTCTAAATTGATTTTGTCATAGAGTGGTTTGACAATCTCGACACCAGATATTTTTAACTCCCATTTATAAAAAGTTGGATTGTTTAATTTTAAGCCCCAAAAAGGTAAAGACCAAAAAACTTGCCAGTAGCTTCCCATGGATCAGTGGTTCTTGTCAGGTTCTTCCTCAGCAGTTATACTGGATGCTATGTAATACCTATTGTGTGCTGAAAAATGACATTAAACCCCACAACAGCAACAACAATGACATTGATTCATCTGATACTACAGTGATGGCATTCATCATGACATTATTGCAAGCTTGTTGATTTTTAAACCTGTACAATAATGCAATTCTCAAAATGAATAGGAGATAACTTTGCCAAACAGATTATTAAGAAATTCATCTGAACAATGTCAGTCTAAAATATCTCCCATTGCAGTAAACAATATGATTATGCCAGGCTGGATCAGGTCCATTGTTGGAGGAATGGGGTTGTTCCAAAATTTCCTTCAGGCCCTGACTTCTTTGCAAGGGCACCAAAGCTAAACTGTGTGTGTCTATTCACTCTAAGTGTGCATACTACCTAATAAACATGTGCAAGAATAAAATGATGGTCAAATTTAAAGTGACAAGTGACTGTACATTTGTGTGTGTATGTTTCTTTTTAAGCAGGAGTGGGTGCATGCCAGACACACACCCTTCTGGCTATGATGATGCAAAGTGTTTATAATGCAAAACTCTGCAAAAACATATTGGACAAAGTACAGTTGTTCACATGCAAGTGATATGGGTTCCATTATTGAGTAGTGAAACAAGTTTGCTAACATTCTCTATGGAAAACTAACTTGCTGTCTTCAAGACATGTCATGTATTTGCATCAATACCTATTAATTTGTCTTGCAGTGTTTTACTTATAACTGAATAGTTTATAAACAAATCTTCCTATTTGCATTATTTGTTATTTACAGTAATTTAGTGAAATCATGACAGTTAAATTAGCCTTAATGTTCTAGTGTCTTATATCCATAAATATTGTTGAAGTTTTTCATACCAAAATAGTTTGATTATTCCAATTTTAGCTTGACAAAAGTCTTAGGGTAGTGTATGAAATCTTTTTTTTTTTATCTTTATTGGCTTTGATTTCATTTTACTGATTATAATCTCATTATAGGTTTCACTGCTAATAAAAGCTATAAGCTTGTTTCAAAAGATCATGTTTTGTCTTTCTTATTACAGATTGTTGTACTGAATAAACTGGAAACTTCCCATGATAATGAAAAGATGAAGTCAATAAAGTGATGCAGATAACTAACCAATTATGGTAAATGCAAATAGATCTAATTATGTTACTAAAATAGGCATGATAATAAATGTAAGACTGAATAAAATGCCAATAGAATCTGGTTGATATACTGTACCTACTCAAAGATACAAAGAGCAGTCAGCAAGGAACAGTGATCTGAATATGGCAGATGCTGTAAACATTAACAAAATATTTGGTATTTATGTTAATTTTTTAATCAGCTGGTCTGATTATAATCTTCAAGTATTTGATCAGTTTGTCTGGCCATCCATCTGTTCATCTGCAACTACATTTCATCTTAATCCACTGTGTAGAAATTGAAACTGTATGAAAATGATATACAATATAGCGATTCTTGACCAAACTGTATATAAAAATATACTGAGTTTTATATGGCAAGCGATGAAAGTAATTCTATTTCAGTTTGTAAAGTAATTTATTACTTGTCTTTTCTTCCTTACAGCAATTTTTCAGTTTCATAAATGTTTTATACAATTTTTACACTCAGCTTGTTACATAATTCCTGTTAGCACAATCACCCCACCCCCACAGGTAAAAATAAGGTTAACAATTGGATTTGCATACATAGATGACATTTTTGGATTGTCCTGCCAGTATCACAGTGTTTTAAATGTTTAAAATGTTCATCAAATATTACATTGTATCTGTTTTTCAATGGGGCTATCGTGTTTTATAAACACATCTCTTTGTTCTTGTTATTTCTATTCCATCTTATGATTATTTAAATATAAGTAAATGTAAACTTTGTCTAGCTAAGACTTTAATATGAACAATATAATATTTTTAAAAAAATTATATATCTAAAAGTTTTGTAATTAAGCTTTTCTTTTGCATTATATTTTTTCGTATAATGTATGCAATAGTAGATTGCAAATATGCAATTTTTACCTTTTATAGGCTTCTTTATAACATAACAAATACATGCTGTCCCAATTTTGTTGCGCTTATTTTATCCTTCAGATGTGTTGATTGTATTTCACTGTATGCAAGAAACAATCTTCTTGTTTTATCTTTGCAGCCTGAGTGAGTAAAGAATGTATTATTGCGGGCTGTCCATTTAGTACATGCGCATGGAGGGTGGATGTGGATGTGTCTACTGATGATGTATGTGCACATATGAAAGGGGGTGGTGGGGGTGAAACCTCAATAATAATTTGTCTAATACGTAACCTGTTTGTCTGGGTTCAGTCGGCATTTGAATTTTATTGGACACTAGATCAACTTTTTAAAGTTACGCAGCTTATTTCTTTGGTGCAGCAAGACATTCTACGGTGGTGATATATCTGTGTTATTAAACACATTAATATTATTAATCCTTGATCATTTCTGAGTATTAAATATGGGCCATTCTTTAGAATTCTGGGTGTGTGTGCATCAAGCATACGTACACAGGGGTGAGATGTAAAAAAGCATGTGTGGGGGGGTCAAGCTTTGCCATATTTTTGTGTATGTATTAAATGGATGGCCACTTGACAGTTAAAGTGGTATACTATCTAATTTAGTATGTTTCCTTTGTCAATTTTAGGTCCATTGCCCAGCGGATCTTGTGATCTGTGCTCTGACCAGTGAAAGCATGTGAATTTGCTAAAGTCACCCAAATTGTGTAGGTATTTCTCATATGGGTCTCCAGATTTGATTGTGCTTTATAAAGTTTTGAAACATAAGAAAGATGGAAGAGAAGAGATCGAAATTACCACTTTTAACTTGCAAACACTGACATTTGCATATATGATTAGCAGCATATTTTATACCTAGATATTATGTGAAATTCTATGCTAAATCATAATATTGTAAAATCATCACAATTTTTCAGTTGCTTTAAAATCAACTTAATTTTCAAGAAAAAGTAAGTGAATAATTGATATCATGTATGTGCATTTCTAGCATGTAATATTTTCCTCATTTTATTTTCCCTCACAAAATTCTCTAAAATGTTATACTTGTTAAAATTATTCTCAGTTTAGTTTTTATGACAGTTTGGAAATCATGTATTTCTATGTTTATGTGGTAAAAATGGAAAAACCTGTCCATCATTCATCTGCTAAACAACCAGAAAAATGAAAACAAAACATAGCGCACTGCATCCACACAGAGTTTAAAATTTTTAAGGATAACACCAAATCTGTCAAAAAGTATAGATACTTAAATTCAACATATGAAACTTTGAACAACTTCTTTTAAAAAATCACTGAATACATTTTCATAAATTTATCAGAAAGTATCAAGGCATTATGCTCCTTGTATCACGACTTTTACTCCACATAGAAAAATTGGTAAGCAACTCTCTCACAAACATCTGTGCAACAAAAATTTCACATTAAGCACGAGTGTATTAAGTACTTTATAAATTTTTCAAATGAATTTAATTAATCATCAGATTTGGCCGTCAGTACTCAAAGGGATAATCTTTAAAATGACTTAAAATGGCAGGGATCTTTGCATAATATCTAGCTTTGAGGGACTTCCCATAATAGATTTCAGCATAATAAAAGTTTGCTTGTAAGAATGATGTCATCCATTTATAAAAGTGGTTGATGACATTTCCCTGTTAGTGTGTCTGTTTTATTCTGTAGTAAAATCCACATGAGATGGAACAAATTACAGAATTATCACATGAATTATTTCTTACTTTTTTGCAGAACCTCTCTTGAGAAGATCCTAGATACTTTGACAAGTGAACAGTGCTGCAGTAACCAGTTTCCAAGAAGGAAATAACTGTGAACAATATAGACAGAAAAGAACATCATACATGATTTCATACAGATGTTCACCTGAAATAAGCTTTGCAGTCCTCGCTGATTGACATGTGTAAAAAATACTACAATTTAATTCATTTGAGCATTAATATATAATGAGATCAAAACAAAGCATCATCACATTGTTACATCTTAAATGTTGCCAGCATGACAGTCTCGTTGGAGCATCGGTGGTTATTCTATTGGTTATTTGCAGCATAATTGACGATAGAAGCCAAATGATCATTTGGAGTAATAACTACCCATTGTGTATTTAATGATTCTATAAGCTTAAGCTCATAAGCTTCTAATGAGATAATATTGGACGTGATTACAGCAGATTGTACACCATTTTAAATGTTTTGAGACATCAGCTATCATTCTTCAATAAATGTTTCATTTTGAGAAAGTTAAGTCTCTATTGTGCTTTTGTCTCACTTGCTCATACTATTGAAAATAACATGATTAATTGTTATTGTGCATTAGCTGAAAGATGAGAAAAAAATTCTGTAATGGAACAACATCCAGCTTTCTGTTACCATTTTTTAAAATTTTTTTGTTCCACCTTAAGTCAGACATTCATTAAAGTTAAGCTTGTATGCTTCTCTGATTCAGAAAGAAATGTTTCTGTGAGAATCACACAGAATTTACCTCTCTCCTAGTGTCTGCTATTAAAGGGCATGGTGATTTTTATTATATTTTTGTCAGCAATATAAAATTTTAATTCAATGCATAATTCCCCCAAAGTGTTTCTCAGAGGTTTTAGAATAATGTATTTTTTGTGGTAGTAACTTGTAACATTATAACCATTTATTGTAATAACAGTCAATTTTAGTGACCTAAATGTCACTGACTACTAGAGCAACAGTCATAAGGTTCATACTAGGGTTATCCTACCATTTTAGTGTTGCTCACTAGTCTGGCTTCATGGTAGGGTTATCCTACCATTTTAGTGTCGCTATCTAGTCTGGGTTCATGTTAGGGTTGGCTTACCATTTTAGTGTCGTTCACTAGTCATGGTTCATGGTAGGGTTATCCTACCATTTTAGTGATGCTATCTAGTCTGGGTTCATGTTAGGGTTGGCTTACCATTTTAGTGTTGCTCACTAGTCATGGTTCTTGGTAGGGTTATCCTACCATTTTAGTGTCGCTCACTAGTCATGGTTGATGGTTGGGTTATCCTACCATTTTAGTGTCGCTCACTAATCAGGGTTCATGTTAGGGTTATCTTACCATTTTAGTGTGGCTCACTAGTCTGGGTTCATGTTAGGGTTATCTTACCATTTTAGTGTCTTTAGTGCCCCTCACTAGTCAGGGTTCATGTTAGGATCATAGGAATATCAAACAGTACTCTGCTTCCTTACATTAAGAAGGTAACCATGACTGCATGGGTACCTCATTGACATTTTAGTTATAAATATTGATTGATTCATTGATTGAAAGAAGCGAGTGTAAAGATGTAGTCATTCAAAAGTCATAAAAGATTATACACTCAACAAATACTGCAAATATGGTTTAAGTGCAACGACCCACTTATAAATGTGTAAAAGATCTTGATGGTTTCATGGGAGCAAGTAGTGAGTTATCGTTACTACCTAGGTGCCACCACTGCTACTGGTCAAATAATCGGATTACATCTGTACTTTACCTTCAATAGATAAACAAATCACTTCCTAGATTGAATTTTGAGGTTAAAATTTCTTTAAATGTTGGGTACTTCTATGGCACTGAAAGCGGTGAACAAAATTTAATCCCCAGACATCTACGTACATGTGACTTACACAACGAGTTTTATTTACAAAACCATCTGAAGACGCAGCCAGAAATGGAAACTCTTAGGAAGCTACAAGTCCATGTGGCTGTACTGAATTCCCAAAGTCCTCCATGTAGCTCTGGACAGTGACTGTTGCCTGACATTTGTGACAACATTTGATGTTTTGGCTAACTTAGCACTATCTGATTTGACCTTGCCTTACATGTTCACCCGAACACTTCATAGTTTGAATCATGAGGTTAAATGTTCTTCAGTTATGCCAGGTATGTGTTATTGTGTGCCTATTTTGTAAGAAATGAGAGAAAAATAAGTAGGCAAATAATAATTGAACTAATGATAGTTTTAGCCAAAACATTTACAATTTTAACAATGAAGTAATTTTTTAAATATCGGATCAATATTTTTATTTGTCTTTGATTGCTAGTGTAATGCGTACATCCATATATAAAAAATTTGTAAATGCATAGTTGGGGAGAAAATAAATTCAATCAATTACATGTAACATGTTCAGCTGGCATAACTTTTAAGTCCAAATGAATTATGACACATTGACACCTTCAAAGAGTAAACTGTTCATGAAAGAACTATACTACATGTGATCCATTTTTAAAGAATTTCTACTTATGCTTCATTAATGATGTCATGTAATGTGCTAAGAAACACGCTTTAACTTACAAGCCTTTCAACCAGATCGTCTTCCTGAAATCCTCACATTTCTTCAACTTAATTCTTCTCAGCTGGATAATCATTAATAGACCAAATTTTGATTCCATGATCAATACCTAAACATACTTTGGAGCATACTTTGAGATATAAGTGTACATCAGTTGCTGGACTGGTAACAATGGAGCTGCCTATACATTTTCAAATAGCTGACCACTATTTCTCATTTTATATCAACAACTCAAAAAATATAAATGATATTGCTTCTATGTCACTTAGACCATAAAAAGTATTTCAGTGAGTAGTGTTTTCTGCTACATGTTATTATCTGCCATTTAATACTATATCTATAACGTACTGGTAAGTCTTAAGATTAATGGCAATAGGATGCAAACAATAATTTTATATGAAAAAATTGCATCACAGATCAGAAGAATCTTCATGAAATGAATATGAGGATTTGGATTAATTAATCATATGCTGTCCCACAATGGATCTTCCCTCTCGGTAATCATATACTGTCACACAAGGATCTTCCCTATTGGTAATCATATGCTGTCCCACAAGGATCTTCCCTATTGGTAATCATATCCTGTCCCACAAGGATCTTCCCTACTGGTAATCATATGCTGTCCCACAAGGGATCTTCCCTATCAGTAATCATATGCTGTCCCACAAGGATCTTCCCTATTTGGTAATCATATGCTGTCTCACAACTGTCCCACAAGGATATTCCCTATTGGTAATCATATGCTGTCCCACAAGGATCTTCCCTATTGGTAATCATATCCTGTCCCACAAGGATCTTCCCTATCAGTAATCATATGCTGTCCCACAAGGATCTTCCCTATTTGGTAATCATATGCTGTCTCACAACTGTCCCACGAGGATATTCCCTATTGGTAATCATATGCTGTCACACGAGGATCTTCCCTATTGGTAATCATATCCTGTCCCACAAGGATCTTCCCTATCAGTAATCATATGCTGTCCCACAAGGATCTTCCCTATTTGGTAATCATATGCTGTCCCACAAGGATATTCCCTATTGGTAATCATATGCTATCACACAAGGATCTTCCCTCTCCGTAATCATATGCTGTCCCACAAGGATCTTCCCTATTGGTAATCATATGCTGTCCCACAAGGGATCTTCCCTATTGGTAATCATATCATGTCCCACAAGGATCTTCCCTATCAGTAATCATATGCTGTCTCACAGGGATCTTCCCTATTTGGTAATCATATGCTGTCCCACAACTGTCCCACAAGGATCTTCCCTCTCAGTAATCATATGTTGTCACACAAGGATCTTCCCTCTCAGTAATCATATGCTGTCCCACAAGGATCTTCCCTATCGGTAATCATATGCTGTCCCACAAGGATCTTACCTATCGGTGATCATATGCTGTCCCACAAGGATCTTCCCTATCGATCATCATATGCTGTCCCACAAGGATCTTCCCTATTGGTGAAGTGCATAATTAAATCAGACCCTTATAGTCTGATTTAACAAAAGGAAAAATCCCTCAAAGGGGCAAATGCTTGACTGTCAGGTTATTTTTTAAGCATTTTGTTAAATCATCATTGATACATTATTTAACTCCACCAAACCAAATTTTTATTAAAATAGTATTTTTCCTACATGTCCAAGTTGACATGTTTGCACGATTCCTGTCAGTGCAGTACAAAATTCTTGGTGCCAATCTGACATCAATATGACTTTCACAGCAGTTAATTTGAAAATCTTATTGCTCAAGAATATCAGATACTTTCAACACTTAGCAGTTAAAAGGAATAAATGTCTTATCTAGAATTTCTTTAAATTTTTTTTAGCCAGCATAATCTGTTTATTTGAGTGATTCTTGTTTTCAAAGCAAATCATTTTCAAACGTATTCAGCAGGCATATGCACAAACTGGGATTCATTAAAACAAAAAATTATTGTTTGTGTTATCATGCTTGTAAACCAGAGTACACAGCTGTAAGCCTGAGACAAACCCATTGACCGTAAAACCAATAAATGTGCATTATCAGTTTGTTCACTGAATGCAAGTAAATAAAAACTATACTCAAATTTCACTTGTATACGTACGTGTTGCTGTGTTCATAACCTTTGATTATCATACGTGATAGACCAGAAGACGTGCATTATTAAGACGAATCCAGTCATACCTTGAAATTAAAGTCGGTTCAGCCGTTTGGAAGAAAGGTGAATTTATGTGGCTTTTAGGGTTAGCGATTAGGGTTAGGGTTAAGCTTTTCTGGAGAAAACGTATGAACGGACAGGCCAGATTTAACAGGATTTTACTGCAATACGTGTATCATCAGCACCGATAAAATGGTACCTGGATGATGCAAATCGGTTTAGCGGTTTGCGAGAAAAATAAATTTTGGTGACTTTTAGGGTTAGGGTTAGGGTTACAGTTTTCTGGAGATAACGTACGAACCGAAATGACAGTCTTGACAGAATTTTCTCTGCAATATTGGCCTCATCTAATCCGACAAACAGGTACCTCGCTCATGAGAATCTGTCAAGCCGTCTGGGACAAAAATGGATTTTTGTCTTTTATGGTTAGGTTTAGCGATGAGGGTTAGGCTTCTCTGGAAATGACGTACGGACGAATATTATAGTTTTCACAAAGTTTTCATTGTTTGAATACCGGGTTTGGAAAAACTGGTCTGATTCCCCACAACATCCGGCCAATGTCAATGTCATCGACTGTCTTTATTTATACCGAATTATACACCATCCCAAAGCTTTATAATTCATAATGAATATAATTCACAATGAATACCGAAATTTAAGTGTGATTCGAACTAAAACTGTTAAGTTGTCCTTTTAATGTATTGACTTATTTCATCTAAATTTTAACTGAAAGCTGCTCTCGGTTTAGTCACTTTTTTTTCTTTCTAACATAATCCCGCATAGAGGAAAATCTTTTTCCATTCTAATGGCTTTTAAATTTAAACTATTGCATGCTTGAAGTGTTCACAAATCTGCAATCGTTGCTGGTATACCGAAAACCTTCCGAATGCCAAAACGTATTAAAATTTTGAAGAATATTTTTTAAAAACATTTTATTTAAGATAATATTTTATTTCATATCAAAGCAATTTAATATATCTAATATATTATTTTTAGCTTTGCAGCATTGTGTAAGAGGTCAACAGAGATAAATTAGATATTATACAAGACCATCCTTGAATAAGCATAAACGTTGCACAGTTCATTACATTTCACATACATACATCTTTCCTTATACACGAGGATCATATTGAATATGTCGAGAAATTAGTATTTGATATGATCTGATAGACAGGAAGAACAATCCAGCTAATGACTTTTGCATTCTTTGTTCTGCTTGCATACTATTACCTTTGTGCAAAATTTCAGTAATCTTTGCCAAGTTTTTCGCATTGTAGTTAGTGTTTGTTTTTGAGTTACGGTTAGGTGTAAGTGTACGGTAACTTTAATTTGCACTGACCTAGGGATAATTAATCGTGTTCTTTAAAATGTTTTTAATAAGAAAAGAAACCTAAATATTTATTTTTGCAGTAGGCCCTGGCTAATTTATATGGAATATTTTCGGTCAAATTTCAGTAAATTTTTTTATAGATTTTCTCTAAATCAAATAGTTGTGTTAATGTCGTGTCATATGTAGTGATGTCCATTTATTCGTGAAAATTAAAGCCCAAAGATTTTAAAGGTTTTAATTTTATAATCTCATTGCCCTATAAATCTATTAGATTGTCTTGTTCTATTAGTAATTATTTTGGAAGGACCAATCACTTGTTTGACAAATGACTCTGTGACATTAAAATGGTTACGGACCGGTTCATTTATATTGTGCTTGATATCAAATATGAGCCTAGCAAATTTGCCATTATGTGTTGGGTTTGCATGTCATACATAGTTTTCCGCATTTTCAAGATCTAGTAAGGTAAGTGATACTTTAATGATTGCATACATGATGTCACTTGAGATAGAATCTACATTAATCTATGAGTTTTATTCTACAAAACATGGACAAGTATTGCAGCTACATCCATTGCTAGGTGTATATAGGCTACACGAACATGCCTGCTTTGTAGTATCATTTGTTATTTTTCCAAGAAAACGTTTATAATAACTAAGTGCACTACAAGCACTAAACAAATATATTGTTGACCGTTGCAAATATTTTACAAAGTCTATTAAACATAATTGGTTTGGAATTAAAATTTCTGCTAAAACTTTTATCCTCCAATCGAGGTTATTGAATATCTGCTTGGTAACAATGATTGTTCCATGGAGCATTCGTCAGGCACGATAGATTAAAATACATTCACAAAAGCGAGAATTGTCCTTAAAAGGTTATTGTTTTATAAATAAGCACATCTTGGGGATTATCTCGTACTTGAGGACTTCATCCTCTCTTTTATCAAGCGTAACAAGATTTATGCAGATTGTCATTGACCTTTGTCCGTTTGACCCCAAAATCGCTTGGTTTCTTCCTTAACCGAAGTGCAAGTAATACTCAAAGTTTGCGCCACGTTGCTATGTACAACTATTGTTATTGTGCGGAAACCAATTTTCTTCTTTTAGCAAGTGATCTCAACCTTTGGCATAAAATTCCACAACCTTCTTCCTCGCCTCTTGTGCAAGCAGTCGCAGAGTTTGGGTGAGGTATGTCGTTTTCAACTTTTGTTTTTGCACGGAAACCATGTTTTTAAGTCTTTCAGTCACCGTGCGTGCGTGCGTGTGTGTGTGGATTATGTCGCAAACATGTAGCATCATGTCCCTACCCCGGTATCTTTATCCTGAAGCCAGGCGTACCAGTTCTAACACTAACCTCTAAATGCTGAGAGCCAAGCTAGACAGTCTTTGTACCATTTTTATACCGCATTATAGGCGGACATTCTAACCACTTAGGCCACCAGAGTAATTTCGTTCAGACAGTGATCTTGATATTTGTGTTTTTGACCCTGAAATCAATCGGCTTCTTCCTCAACATACGTAACGTATCCAAGTAGTCTGGAAGTTAAAAGTCCCTAAAATGGAATGCCACTCTAGCGCAAACTAGATGTCACTGGAATTCAAGACAGTTTCTTCCCTTTGAAATACTGAGTGTTTAATATTCTTCAGTGGTAACACAATTTTCAAATTACCTCCTGTGGTGGATATACTGTATGTCAGCTTGGCACAGTTTTCATTTAGGACCAAGAAGGCATCATAAAGAGTGATCATGTGGAAATCCCGTTTTGATATTTTCTATTTGTCATAGCAATGGTATGATACCAAGATGGATGGCATAGTGGTCACATCCAATATCACATTGGCAACATTTCTACCTATTACCAACTATACATAATAAGTCTTTTGAAGAGAGACACAATGTCAATAAGACCAGCTGTCTGAAGTACTGACCAAAATGGCACCACAAACTAGTCTTCTGGCTAAAACCAAATGACAATATTTCCCTTCATTTTGTAAGCAACATTTCAAGATGGCCAGATACACCTATTCACTAAGAAATATCCAAAAGGTAATAGTGATGGATTGGTCATAAACTAAAAATGCTGCAAATCCACAACACTAGCTTGGCCATACAATTGTTAATAATAGACCAACCATACATCATAAGAAGTCTTTTTGTGAAAAACGCATGTTTATTTTACCATTCACTGAAATACAGTAATAACAATATTTTCCAAAACGCTGTCTGCTGTGGTGGCTGTATTGGATGTTTGAGTGGCACCATTTTCATTTAGGATCAATTAGACCCGAGAATGAATGTGTGTGTGTGTGTGTGTAAAGTTATGGCAATACTTGAGATAGTTTAGGAGTAGCAGAAGTGCTAACAATCTTAGCATAAACAGATAGATGACAGACAACACAGATCATCCCATAAACTCTTCTGTGCTGTGACTAGTATAGCTAAATAAACTCTTTAGAAGGTCACAGGAACATATCTCAATGTACAACATACCACCATCCAAAGATGTACTTACAGTGCAAGTTTTCATTGCACTCCTGAAATCTGTGTTAATCATAGACAGGGAAGATGGCCAGATGGACTCAAGGAGTATGGCAACAATAACATAACAGGAATACCGTGCATGGTACATTATAGTGGTTATAAATAACTTTAATCATTGGTCAAGGTATACTACCCTGAACTAAACATAATGTACAGAAGACACTATTTTCACATCTTGATCCCAAATTCAATAGGGCTTATCTTACCCAAAGTGTAAGAATCTGCATAGTTCTTTAACTTAAGATGAAGGACAGTTAGTACCACTTTGCCAAAATGAATACAGTCAAAGATCAACTGACATCATAATATGTCAGCCTTATGACCAGAGCATAAATCATATATGTAAATACAAATTTACTCCAATGAATGAGAAATCAATTTATTCATATTTTGCATGGTAAAATATCAACACATTCACAACAAGCAAATCATTTATTTTTGCTCTTTTTCAAATACATTACAATTCTTAAATACAAACAATAACCATTCACTGAACAAAATAATACAGATCTCAAATATAAATGCATGTCAAATCCTAAACAATGCATGGATCCAAGTACTGTTATGGAAAACATAAATGCATTATTTTCCAGAGATGACCAGCCTTATAAATGCAACAAAATGATTTAAGTACAGTTCACGAAAATAAAAATGTCTATTTACAAGTTATCAGCCTAACATGTTATCAAGTATATTCTATTCCTTTTTAACTGTATAATGGTTATGAACCTTTCTTACCCAGAATTGTAATTGGGGTACATAAATCTTAAGCACACACACACACACACACACACTGGAAATACCACGCATTAGGCAAAGTACTATAAGACATAATTTCCAATCATGTAAAGTCTAAATTTTCCTTAAGCAGAACACACGCTCTCATAAAATTCCATTCTTCTCACAGCAACTGATACATGTACAGGAAATATTTTTCTACCAAAAACATATGCCTATTACTTCCTGTTTAAAAATCTCTGAACTTAACATTCATATTTTACAAAAAAATGTGTAAAAAAGTCCACTTTAAATCTATGACAGAAGACTCATTGGTACCTGATAAGTGACATAATCAGCATTACATTGGTAGTTACAGAAAAAACATTTTGGGTATTTTCATGAAGTAAATAAGTCTACAAAATCCTTAAGCATCAAATCATCTTAGAAAATGACCACAATAAAACAATTGGGAATGAAAATGATACAAAGAGGTTTCATATGAATTAATTTCTTTTAAATTTAAGAAAAGATAATGTATACGACTTTACACTTTTCCACATAACTGTAAAAAAAAATGCTGTACGAAAATCTGTCGCATGATAAAGGAGGACAGACTGTTACATGTAACAAATATGTGGGGACAATGTGTCACATTATAATTAGGTACAGACACTTCTGTACAGGTTACAAATGCATGGGGACAACATGTTCAATGTATACTCAATTTAAGAGTCTTGGAAAATAGATGAAATACTAATCACTGCAGTTTTACCACTGGTCTGTTTAATTAACTTAAGAACAGATTTGGTATATCATGTGCTAACCACAACACTATCTGAAATTCGTAACAAACATATCAAAATATTTATAGATTATCCAAAACCAGCAAACTTGAAGGATCTACATATTTTATTCTACTGTCAACATATTTTATTCTCAAACAACTTGCAATATAAATATATCCATTTTGTAAGAGAACTGCCTTAAAATAGTCTTAAGATGCATATTATAGACAGGGACAATAATCTGCTCAAATATGGTACATCCATTTGCACAGTAAATCATGCATATTAAATTTGTTGTACTAGACTGATATAAGTACAGTGTGGTTAGTGTATCAACCAACATAACTGAAAGCTAATGTACATCTTTTGCAGTTCTTCTTTTTCTTCTGGCTCCATTGGTGCATAAAAAACTGCAAGTAGTGATTGAATTTACCCATTCCCATAGCTCTTGCTGAATATTTGATGTGCTGAAGAAAAGCATTTGTTTGCTCACATATTTCAGTGTTAATTTCTTTTAACAACATGAGACGTGATGACTTGTATACTGGTGGACACTTATGGGAAAAGCCATGAAATGTATCATGAAAAAAAATGTGTTTTTCCAAAAACCAGGTTCTTTATTCAAACAGTACTCCTCAAGCTGGCAACTAAAATCATAAAATATTTCTTCTGGGGCATTTTCCATGTATGCATAAGCAGAACAAGCAGGATCTTTTCTCCCTTCATGTCCTGGTATCATATAATATCCATAGCAATGCCCATAATGCTGTGGGTCAAACCAGAGAAATAAGTATGTTGTACCCTTCCTTCCCACTTCAGGGTAATTTTTATGGCATTTTTCTTCAGCTCTTGCAGGTTCATCATCATAAGTACTATTATGAGATATTTTATCCATTGTGTATTTTGGAGTGTCTCTTAACTGCTTACCGGGAGGGGTGGGGTGAAGTAATATGCTCTCCCAAATTTAGCAGGATTATAACTACCTGGTTTAGGATTAATCTGGTCTGGTTCTTTACAGTTTGAAAAAAGCTGTTTCACTCTTGACACCAGATGGTCCAAAATTTCTAAAGTTGCTGAACATATACAAGTATTCGTGACTGCAAATAATACATCTCTAATTTCAGGAGAAAACTTGGCAACTCTGTTTATAACATTTATGTCTAAATCTGAATTTTTCCTAAGTAAATTCAAAACAGATTGGAAGTCGTCAACAAATCGATAGGGAATAATGCTTGAAATGGAATGATTTGAAGACAGTATCATAAAAAGAACTGCTAACTTTCTCAATACTCGGCTGCTACAACCATTTTGCATAAAAATATTCAACAGTGAGTGAAAGTTTCTATCAACATGTTGTAACAGAATATCATTTCGGTTTTTTTCCTCTTCTAAAGGTAGCTCATTAGCACTGCCCAAGGTACCAAGCACTTTCTTAGAAAGGTAGAGTAAGTGATTTCTACTCTGAGCTTTATCCTTTGAATCATGATCACCCTGGGCAAAGCTAATGAAAGCCCTCTTATTCCTTCGATGACAAGGATCTATTGAAAAGTCATTCGTTGGAGTCTCTATTGGTACAACTGTTGAATGTCGAATGTTGATGCCTATCTTAGTTCCATCAGCAGCTAACAATTTTGGACTAAATTTGCAAATGGAACAAGGCTGTCTATAATCTAAATTGAACTTACTTATCCAGGAAAAAAACCAAGCAATAAAAGTATTATTTGACATAAAAGAAGCAGAATTATGACTGACACGTTTGTAGAAGCTATTCATGATTGTACAATAGAAGCCAAAAGAAATATATGAGTTCAGAACATGGTCCACAAGGTCCCAGCCAATTTCATCGCCAGCTCCAGTATCCCTGGCAAGAAAGTGGATGGCCTCTCTCTCTCCTGGACCTATGTCACAATCCCGAGTGCCACTTAAACAACGGCGATACCAAATCTAAATACAAAATAAGAAATATCAGAATCCTGATTAACACTTAAACAACTGTGATAACAAATCTAAATATAAAATCACACACACACACACACACACACACACACACAAAATGTATCATTTACCAAATAAATAAAACATTATACAAACAAATGTAAAAACAGATTCCTCACTGATAAAAAGTTAAGACTATTATCTTTTATACTGCTGGAAACACTAAGGCAAGTACAATGTCTTGACCACTGAAGTCAATCTTTTAATATCATAAAATTAGATGCTAATGCATGTTGTGAAATTTGTGAGTTTTCAAAGAACTAGATTTGGGTTTGTAAAGCAATAGAAAAATTATTCTCCCACATCCCCATAACTTAGTCGATACGTCTTAGCTTGATAAAAAGGACTTATGCATGCCAATATAAGCAACAACATATTTTTCATTTGTCGGTATAAAGTGTTTTTTGTGTGCATATTTATGCTAACAATCTTTGACAGAAAGACAGAGATATGAATAGATAGGAACAAATAAAAATGCCATGCTTTCTAATAAAGTGGTTACTTAAAAGATGAGTTAGTTCATCATCAATGAACTGAAGCTCACTGAAAGAAGAAAATAAAGCAAAAATTTATACCTTGTGTTTTACAGGTCCATGACATGTATATACAGTGGAAATATGGGATACTGCAATTGTCTCTCCATTAGGAAAGACATATCCTACCTGAAATCAATCAATTAAACAAAACTTTAAGTAATTCAAATATGACTGAGGAAAAGGATGAACAGAGAGTGAATGTTCAAGGACCAAACTTTAACCAAATTTCTTGTTGCAATGTGACAAATATTTCCTGAAGATGCAGCATAACCAAAGTAAATGTACTTTTATTTATTGTGTACAGGATGTGATATTAACTGTCTAGTCCTGGTCCATCTGAACCTGTACTGAATCCCATTAACATGTGCAGAAAAATCTGACAATGATACAATTGTTTTAGAATGAAATTTGATTTAAATTATGGATAAGCAATTAGTACATATATTGTATAATTTTCCATAATAAGTAATATGCATATGACAATTCTGTATGATAGTCAATCAATGAAAGTACATCCATCCTTGGTCCACACAAATACTGGAAGTCACAAAGACGATGATTATTCTGTATTCCAGATGTTTTCTTTAGGCAATAACTTTTTTTCTCCAAGCAATTTATCCTTCCTTTATTACACACTAGTTGATAATGCACTAACTCTTCCATACAAAACTGATAGATAACCTCAGTTTTTTCATGTAAACATCATATATTTTTCTCAAACAGTATGTTCACATTCCCACTCATAATAAGTAAGAGAGCTGATGAAAGATACACTAGAAAAATAATGTATGGTGACTATGTAATTAAAACTGTAACCAATAATAAATGGTAATTACAGGTAATTTACTTCTGTTACATGCATATAGTTTGTATAATTGTTGTAATGATTTATGTCAGTTGTTGATGTGATCACGAGCATAATATTGAGCTACCTGAATGCATTTTACCATAGACCCTTATTTAATATTAGTTATTTTCATTCTCTTTTAAATACATTCTCCCAAATTAAGTTTGGTTTGGCATTTTACAGAACATCAACACAATGTAGTTTATTGGGGCAAAGTACCTTGCCAAGAACACACCACTGTAATTGTATCTGGCCTGATCCCATCAGTAGATCCATCCATGTGTTAGCATGGACTTTCAATTGATTGAGGTGAGGACAAAGGGTCTCAGCATTGTCAAGACGGAGAACTTTACATTTTGAAGATGAATAAAGTGCATTACAAAATCCAGACTGACAAGATAGTCTATTGTCAGTGATATGAACAAAAGTACATGTTTTGTCATCATCAGAATACACTGAGAACTTCAAAGTTTTATCAGATGAGGTTGGCATCTGGCAAATAGGCTCATTAATTTATCTTTCGCAGCTTCAAGTTTTTCAATTATCTTATTTTCTGACCTGGAAGAATTATTTAATAGAGAAGGTATATGGTCTCTGATCAATTCATTAAAAAGTCTCATATGGCAGCATTTCACATCACTCAGATCTATCTCATCAAGATTTTCCTGAGGTATACTTATTGCGGCTAACTGCAGTAATATGCCATACATTCCACAGCTACAAGACAATTCAGTTATCTATATCTTTTTTGGTCAAATGAACATAACAGTCTTCCTGAAACAGTCCAGTTGTCATACTAACTTCATTCATTGTAAAAATATTCACATTAGCTGCACTACGTCGCCAAATTACATGACCATTTTCAATCATTGCATATTTGAATTTATCATAACAAGATCTTTCTTCAGCTATATTTTCTGAAGAAAACTGAGGGTCTACAGTGTGTATGTTTGTCATCAATTCTTCAATTGTCAAACGTCAAGTAGGTTCATGACGTTTGCGTTTGGATGCAGGGGGAACTATGTCACCATAATCAGATGACTCGGGTAAACTTTCAAATGTGGAAGTAGACTGAGCTGGATCTAAGGCAATGTTTTTATATTTGGAGCAAATGGAATAGAACTTATCCATGTTACCCTCTCTAAAATTGTACAGCACCTGATTCCTTAGTGAAGCAGGTTTATACTTTTCTTTCATATCTGGAATTGATAGCCACTGGGAATAAGAAACTGTCTTGTGCTGCCATTTATGCCAATTTGGAAACATGGAGATATATTGAAGCTGCTGATCCCATGAAACTGGATATTCAAGTGGAACAAAGACATCTGAGAATGTAACTTGTTGGCACATACAAACTTCAGTTCTGTGAGTTTCAAAAGCGGCCTGAAAGGCAGTCCCATCAAATCATTTACTGGCAGAAAAAAAACTGAAATGTAGGAAAAGAAAACATATTATTCTTTTACTGCATGCTAGTTGAAACAAATCTGTGATTAATATTTCTCGATGGAGATTTTATGCAAAACGTAAGACCCTGCAAAATGACTACACTACAAAAGCAATTGAAAATCTCAAGTACCAATTTTTTCTCTTTAGTGTATTTGTTACAGATTGCAAATAGTAAAGCCAAACCCATCATGAGATCTCAATCAATTTTGTACCCTGCAAGAATGATCATAAGTCAATTACTCATGTCACATTTCAACAATATCATGCACATACTTGAATGGCAGCATGTAACAGTGATCACTCACAAACACAATATCGAATTTTTCTTCCAGTAATTAGGTTATCAAACGGGTATTGTACAGATTCAGTTCTTATTAAAAAAGACCAATAACTAAGTCAGCAATTGAGCTGCAAAGACACACTCATTAAAAGAATCAAGTTCACATACAATGCAGTTAACCTAACGAATTGTATTTGGTTTTTTTTTAAAAGGCTACTAACAATGATGCTCACAGCTAGAGGAAATGTGAGCAATTTGATCATATAAATATACCAATGCCTCCTCAACATCACACCCCTAGCCCATGATGAAGACGCGTAGAGCTTAACAGTGCACAACTGTTTTTAAAAAAGTGCAAGTGAAATGCCTGTAAAGAAACTTGTCTTCTCATGATGAGCTGAACAAGTACCAAGTTTCAGGGCAATCCACTAAATACTTTGAGTAATTGCATTAACAAAATTTGGTCATACACTGTATCCACTGTAATCCAAAAATGTCCACAACCCTTACAAATATCATGGGAGCACAAAGATTTGTACATGCAATTTTAGATGAATATTGTCACACGTGCCAATTTTCATGATCCTTTCAAAAAGGCACCACAATCGGTAGCACTGACAAGATTTTAACAATGCATTCTGCTGCACGACAATACATCAGACTAAAATTGCAAAAGCAAAGTGAACTGTTTATATGAACATTTTCAAATGATGACTGTAACATGCAGTTACATGGCAATCCAATGAAAAATGTGAGACAAGCTGACTTCACAAAATCCTATCAAACATTAATCTAAGAAAGTAACTAGCTCTAACTGAAATAGCAGCAGAGATTTGTCAACGTATGCAACTTCCGATAATGATGAAAACATTTTTCCAAATGTCATGGCAATCCAATGAAATCTGAAAGATTAGATGATTCATTAGATTATATTATGCACTGTCTTTAGATTGAAGTCAATAAAGGGCAATAATTCTAAACTTAATTAGCGGAACAGTGATTTGATATATGCATTATTTGTTAATGAACATAATATTGTACTGAATTTCATTACAATCCATAAAGAAGTTGTACAATTTGCACTCACAAGTTTGTATCATGCACTGCATTAATCTACAAAAGAAAAATGAACAAAAATTGCAGAAGCACACTGATTCATTAATATATGTATCTTCTGATAATGACCATAGGATTTACCAAGTTCCTAGTCCAATTAAAAACAAAAGGACTAGTTCAGGGGGCAATTTTGTTGCTGGCTTGCCAGACGAATACCTGTGGGTTCTGAGGAAGGTCATTTAAAATTGATGGCCATCGGCCCAATTAAATTTTCCTCCATCATTATTTTTCTCTGATTGGGAGAGCCAGTTGATTTTCTGCAGGGCCAATTGATTTTCACACAAGATGGTCACGCCAGCCAATGGAAAAAGTCTGTGTCACATCAACCCATGCTAACTGTACTAACAAGACTGTGACATTCAATTACAGAAAGAGCAATACATATAATAAAAATTGCAGGGGCAAATGAGTCTCGGATTCGGATAATGTGGTTATGTGAGAAAGCTTGCTGGTAGCTTATCGTCGGTCGGTAGTTCTTTCTGGGGGTTTTCCGGGTTCTTCCTCCACCATTAATACTGGCCGCCATGTATAGCCTATCTTGTGCTGAAAAATGGCGTTAAACCCTACAACAACAGCAGGTGCAAAGTGACTGGACAGTTGGTGCATATTTAGGTAATGACCAGTACATATAACATGTTTTATGGCAACTCATATAAATATATGAGAGACTAATTGTCTTAACAGTGTGCTGAATGGAAGGAAGGATAGACATATATGAATTAGCATATGGGCATGGTTATAACAAATGGAAAATGAAAGATGGATATAGAAAGACTGATGGAAAGGTAATAATGATTTCCTGCATTTCTTCTTAATACTTACTTCGCATTCTGCTTGTCTTTGTAGCTCTTTTTCTTCTCTATGTACACCATCACCCCCATACACTCAAAATTATTTTCTTTGAAAATATTTGTTTGTATGTGATGAAGAAGATGATCTAACGACTTCCTAATACTGTATTTATTTTGGAACAGTATTTCGGAATACCTTCTTCCTGTGGATGGTAATTTCTTTGACTCTGTAATGAAACAAAAAAAAAAAAACAAAAAAAAAAAACAACACTATAAGCATAATGTTACTGTGTTAAACTTGCTCACCACAGACAATCAAATGTAGGTTATGGCATGCATCTACTTGCCAGCATGCACAAAAAAAGATCCATACCCTCTGTCAAAAGAACTAAACGTGACTATTTCGATGCAAGTTATATACATGGTAAAATATACAAGGTATAGATGTTAAATTTCTGTAAAATGTACATAAAGTATAAAGGTTTTACTGGGATGAATGGTGCAATTTTGTTTGCAGGTTTAGTGCTCTTTGTGGATGTCATTCACTTTATCTTACTTGTTTCCTTACTGTAGCTGCTTAATATTTAACAATTTGAAGGTCTGGTTAAATTGCTTTGATGTTGTTGCCATTTTGGTTTCTGGCTACTTTTCTCTTATAAAATGACATATTTTCCATTTTTATCACTCATAAGATCATGTGTTCTACTTTGTTTCCTCATGTACCTCTTGAAATAAAAATTACTTGACATCCAAATGATGTACTTGTCTTATGGACACTACAAGACATTCTTCTGTTTAAGCTGTATTCTCAAACTTGAAGTAGGAGTTGGTAAGTGTATATTACTATGGTACCAACACTACAAAGTATAAAATTAAATGCACTATTAAACATTAAAGACAATCTTCTGTTCACATTTCACATCAACAATGCCTATCTTGTTCTCACTTCATTTTTGTTCAAAGTTAGGTTTTAAGATAGTTGATTTTGTGGCTTCTAAACACTTCAGTATTAACTAGAAAGCTGGCAAGCTACAGGTATATTTGGTCATGTATTAGTAAGAAGAAAGCCTTGAATAATGCACAAACCTGGCTCTGGCAGCTTTTTGCGTTTCTCGGTTAGCAAATTAAAGTATTCTCCTTCAGCTGCTTTGATATCATCCAATGTAAATATGTTTTCCCAAAAAAAATCCTCGTTTCTATCACATTCAAGCGCCTGTTTGATAATATCCAAACCTTGAAAGAGAAAGATTTATAGGTAAAATGTTGTGCCTCGATTCTGGAGATAACAAATCATGCAGACAAAGACTCATCCACTATAATTCTTCAGAATGAAAAGTTAACAATGTTTATCAGATGCAATACAATTATATATATATATATATATATATATATATATATATATATATATATATATATAATCAATAGATTGACTTTAACAAGGAGAAAAGAACATTAAATATTTGTATAAACTGATAACCTGATAAAAAAGCTATATCTGTAAATTTTGACAAAATGACAATGTTAAAGATAACATTACTGTAAGCCTAATGTGCTTTCATTAACCACACATATCAGAAGATTAATAACTGTTCTCTGACAGTCTTAATTTCAGTTTAATGCTAAATGAAATAAAACTACAAATTCAACTTCTAAAAACTTTCCTATCAGTGGGATAAACAAGGTTTTAAACTACACTGTTCTAACTTAACTGATATTTCAACATACATTTTTATACTTTTATAGCTGCAACTAGGGTATGATAGTTTGTATCCCTCCCCTGTGGTTTATTTAAGGTGGTCATAGGTCAAATATAGAATAAATGCAATTACAAAGAGATGTCGTAGAATAGAATTTGACAAATGCTTACAAACATAAGCACAATGTACTCTGTTCTTTGATCACCAGTTAACCATCCAGTAATTTGGAGCCAGTTTGAATGTCCCAAAAGCATGAGCATTTGCTTTCACGAGTCTCAAATGTAGCTATAATGTTGTGATGATGTGATTACCTTTGCTTTCAAAGAATCCACTGAAAATGCCGCTTTAAAAAAAATCGTAAATAGTGCAGACGTCCCTGGCGAAATACAACACGATATGCATAGCCTTCTGACAATCCTGCTATTGCCATGTCCATCATACTCTTCTCCAAAAGGAACATGTAAGATGTTTCTGGTAAAGTTATCCTTTGGAGAAGATGGCAAAAAGCTGACTGCCGAGTCACTGCTGCATGACATAATTTCATGTTACGTCTGAGATTGGAAGTCCACTCTGTAAACACACAAAATAAAAAGATCATATATAATTAAAACCAGTTTGTGGCAGTTTACAGACACTGCACACAACTGTTTACTTCATCATTATCTATAGAAATATTCACACCACCAATATATTATTAGTTCTACGTATCTACATCTTATCCACCACCTTAACAAAACTGACTGAAGATAAAAGGATCTTTCAAATGTATAAGAAGTGTATGTATATACATATATATACACATACACACACTGGCCCTGTTCTTATTATGTGGCCTTTTCAATTGAGGACTAAATGTTTTGTGCATAAGTGTATAGAATGTACATAGTACGGTAGTAAGAAAGTTACATACAACTTCAAAGCATTTAACATCTTCATTTAAAAGCAGCATTAATTATTAAAATGTTCTTGTCTTAAGAACAGACTTATTTCAATTGAACAACTGAATAATTCTTTTTCTCGACTTAAGAATGAAATGCAAGTGAGGTATATTTATCATGCAAATTGCAGAAACATTCAAAAATGTCATTTAAATCTTGGTACATATACAATGCTCTTTCCATTTACTCCATTTTCCAATGCTGATGAATATCCTCCTTATCTGTTACAAAAAATGTATTGGATTGGAGCCTTTCCAACATGAAGCGATTTGGGCCCCACACACCACCGCTAAGGATGTTGAGTCGAATGACTTTAACTTTTCTTTTAAAGTAATAGGTCTCCATTTTCGTGATGAACTGTTAAAGTTTTCTAATGATTTTTTCCTTTTTTGCTAATGGTACAGTACTGCAATTGATTATGAAGATGAAACTTTTGTGGACAAAATGCCTAGTTTATAAAGGAAGTGATGCATGAGTTGTCTCATGATTTTCTGGTCTTTGTCTGGTACTCAGTGCTGTTCAAGGTTAATTTCTTCCTGTGTGCTAATCCACAAATCTATTTTTAGCCCATGAAGACCATTTTGTAATCCTGGCATTTATAGATAATTATATATTAACCTTAGTGGTACACTCAAACCTGACATTGGGAAATAGACATCAGAAGAGATAATCATGTTACTTACTGTACCAATCAAATATTGGTTTCGGACACATATTAAAATAAAATGTTGCCACTTGTGAAGTGAGAATCTTACATTTGTGCACAATTATAATTGCTGCTGTTTGCATTTGAGGGGTGGACTTTCTTGGGGATACTTTTAAACAGGAACTCTTCAGTGCCATGGAATTCTGGCCATAAAAAGTGGGTGGACACCGGTCAAAGAGACATTCAAGAGGGGGGCCACTGTATATAAAGGCTTCTAATGTTTTTTGTTGAACCCGATTGTTTTAACAGGGCAAGGGAATTATAAAAGCATGAAAATGACAATAGTACTGACCATGAATAATACAAAATATTGAAATATGTATTTCATGAACTAATGTGTGAGAATATATGCAGGTTCGTTTCTGGATGTGCTGTTGCATGGTTATCATTATCAATTTATAACATATTTCCCTTTCAACTTTTTTTATTGTAAAAAATATATTTTCTTACATTAACATTTAGTTTGGAATATTAACCTGAAACAGTAGTTTCTTGTGAATTAAACAAAATCAAATTTAATATTAGTTAACAGGCTCAAGTCCATGAAAATGTATAATGCTTACATAGCAGACAAATTTGGTGAGTTTGATGGTGAACTAGCTCAAAAATAGTATTCTGTTATGGATAATAAAGGTTATTTCTGTTGCTTACATCTTATCTAATTAATGCAAGCCATACAGGTTAACAACCCTGACAGTCTGTATTAAAACACATTATGATTTGTGGTGAGACAAATAAATGTGAGGATAATGGATGGATGGACAAGGACATGGAAAAATTATTTTACAAATATTCAAAAAGAAAAATTGTGAATAGCAAAAGGCACATCAGAATCAACAGCTTAAAAAGGCTAACAAGTTTTATAAAAGATATTTTGAATTGTTTGGGAATGATGCTCTTAAACTGAAAATGTGCTTGACAGTCTAATACACAGATGGCAAGATGGAATCCATTTATACATCTTTTGTCAACTTTTGTTATCTTGGGGGTGAAAACAAAATGTCACCAAAGTACTATTGTGAAGTAATCAATCCATAACAGGCCTGCACAGGGTTAAACTACTGGTATTAAACAGCTAAGATTCCAATGATTTGATAAGTTTTGACTACAAAACACTGCATTTGCATCATTTTTTAAATCAGTCACAGCGCCTTAAATGATTATATTTATTGTCACAATAAGATGTCATATCCTCTCAAGTTTGGTTTTCACTATGAGTTTCCAGTGTTTCACCATTCACTGAATGTCTCTTATACATTCTTAACTTTAAAACTGTTGGAAACACCTGGAGATTTGAGGGATAGATCCTTGCATACCAATTTTAAGTTACTTTATACAACCATACAAGAATCTAGCATTTATATTAATTTTAGAAACATTTTCTTGGACACTGTATGCATTAATGGACATTTCATCATAGTAACAACTCATTTACCTCTCCACTTTGAACAATATTTGAAGTGTCTTTTGTGAAGATAAAACAACAGAAACAAAACTATTTCAGCCTTTAGAAACCAAAGCTTAATGAAAGCACTATATGTATCAGAACTGTTATGGAGGACAATCTGCAAATATAGTTGCTTAGTAATTTAAAACTTTTCTGTTAGTCATATGGAAATGGATAATCAATGCACACTTAGAGAACTACCTTTGTTTTGCTGCATTGTTGCTGTGTATATACCAAGTTCTGGACGGTCTGATGGAACACCCATGACAAGCACCTGCAAGAAAATAATATCCTTCATAAAATGCTGGGTGGAGATGGAAGTTTACATGCAGTGATTTAACCTAACCAATTAATAAATAAAAAAACACAGTATGGCCACATGTGTATAACACTGTATATGGGTGTTTATTATTTTTTTAACAATAGCTTTTACAAGTTTTCAGTCATACCGCTATGTCTGAATCCAGGACAACCAGTCTTAACACTAACCTATTAATGCTGAACGCCAAGCAAGGCAGCTGTTAGTACCATTTTTTTAAGTCTTTTGTATGACTCGACTGGGGTTCAAACCTACAACTTCACGCATCCAAGGCAGATGCTCTAACCACTAGGCTATTGACACTGTATACAATCATTGAGCATATTTATGGATGTATGTATGTAGAGAGAGAGGAGGGGGTATTCAACATAACACCAGTACATGCCTTAAAAAGCCAACCTAATTTGGTCAAAAAATATTGAAAAAACTAACCAATTTCATATCCCTACTTGTACTCTGGAAGCTGATGCTAAATTCAACTAAAACAAGATGAAGAAGATGGAACAAACATTAAATCTTGTCTTAGATATAAATATGACATTTAAAATGATGTCTCATTATTACCTAAGTATGTTGAGTGGTTGGCAGAGTTCTGTATTCAAATCATATGAAATACTGTATGACTATTTATCTCGGATTGCCAATTTAAAAAAGGAAATGTTATCAGAGCAACTCATTGATCTTGGTGCAAAAATTAGTTTACCTTCTTTTATTGAGAACTAAAGTGATTACTATCACTGGAAAAGATCATAAAACTGGGCCATAAAGTAACATTTTCATATACTGGTCTGAGTATATTATTCCTTTTCTTAGATTTACGTAGAATTTACCTTTATACCATATGCTGTATTACATACCGCTTATACTAAATAAACCTTATAAAATAAACTAAGAAGCTGGAGTCTTGTTTAATTCATTATTTAATTTGATATGTCATACAAATGAGTTAACTATTAATAAAGTGCAATTATTGGGCGACAATACTGAACTTTCCACCAATGAGAGTCACTCAATATTCATTTAAACATTCTTATTTGTAAAAGTTTAAACAGTAACTTGCAAATATCGAAATACGGGTAATGAGTATATTACGTATATCGTGTTACGAGGTATGCGGCAGCCTACGAATAGCTTTAAGTAAATTATATACACGGCGGCAGTGCTTATAGTCTTTCCAGACATGGTAAACGGCAGCTGTTAGGAGTTTTAAAGGACGATTCAAATTGTCAATATAGGTTTTAAACTAGAACAACATAATCCATGGGAAAGGAGTAACTTGCTAGAATTCTAAAATATTTCCTCTTTCAAACGGCTATGAATAAAATCACATTTTGTTTTCTTTAATAGACCAGCCATTTCGGGTGGGTGGGTGGGTACGGATGAGATGATAATTTATAATTGGCAGCTGTTTGGTACGTCTATAATACACACATTGGTGTAATCTTTTCAAGAAATTGAAATACAAACCTGTTCACTGCTCTCACTGCGTAACTTCTGGTAATGTGTACTTCCAGAAGTACTGGGCACGCCAGTGTTCATTCTTGATGGTCGATTTTCATCTTTTGACGCCATATTTACAGCTGCTGAGTTTGGTTTTGTGTGTGATGTCATGACCACGTGACACACTTTTTGGAAGAAATTACGCGATTGGTTCCAACGATTTCGCATGTTCATAGTCTGTTTATTACAGAGGAACGAGTTTCCGTCTGTGACTAGTTTAATGAATGAAAGATAGGCCATTTGGTTGTCGTTTCTAGATTTTTGGTCATGAATTGTTCCGCAACGCCTTCCTATCGTGTCTAATGTTCTGGGTGTAGTCTTTAGTGACGGGGTGAAGATTTAATTGTTTGTACCTTTCCCTTTATTTGAGATTTGGCTGAACAGTTTGTTTGTCTTTAAAGTTCGTAAATATGTCAATTATTGGTTGTGGTTTGGCACCACATCCAAAGCCTATGAGCACAACGTATCTGTACTTTATTAAAATTCATTCCAAGAACGTCCCGCGTGTATGTTATGACTTTCTCCCCGCAATTTTCCAATTTTCGTGGTCATTCGGTTCATTCAGTCCAAAGAATATTAAATTGCCCCGTCGGGACTTAGATTCTAAATCGCCACAGCAGTTTTCAAGGATATGTAAACTGCGTTGCAAAGTCTCATAATCTTCCTGCATATGTTCAAGCTCTTCCTTTATTTGACTAAATACATCGTCAGCTTTGCTGTTTAAGCTAGAATAAGTTACAGTTCAGTGATTTTAGGCCTTGCTGCATACCAGTCAAAACGACCAAAATATCTTCCTCGCCATATTCAAAGACACTAAGGACGAAAGCAAAGGAGATATTAGGGGCTCAGGCAAAGAAAGCAACTGTTTGAATTTTTAAAAACCAATTTGGCTGGGTTTTTTTGCATAAAGGATATTTTTTAAACCAACATTTGATTCTTTGATAAAACCAAATGCTTGCTTTGGGTGAGAAATTTGGGGACATGTATTTAGTAGGGATAATGAAATTATGCAGTACTATTTTTGCAAACAATATTTAAGTGTTCCTCAAACTATCAATAATGCGAATGTGTTAGGGGAGTGCAGAACATATCCACTTTGTACCTAGTATTTTTACGATCTATTAAATATGGGCGTCGTGGTAGATTGTAATAGATTGTGGTAAATCGTGTTGCCGATTAAATGTTGGCTAAAGGTTGTAAGAATACCTTAAATTTAATACCTACACCAATGATTTTTAATCTTGAAAAGAAATTAGATGAAGCCATCCGTGTCAATTGGGCTGTCATTTTTAAAGACGTGGTATTTCGCTTCGGTTTTTGGAATATCGGGCTAAATGAAGATGTTGTAGACGCAAAATAGTTTTTCTCAATATTTTCGTAAAGAATTGAGGATTTGGCTTTCTAAACTGACAAAATGATATTAATAATTAAAATGCCTGTAGTGTAGTGTATATAAAACTGAATTATAATCGAAAAATACCTATTATGTTGATTATTATATTTATTTAGGAAGTTCAGGTGCTCATCGCACTTGCAGAATGTTGAGACAAGCAGGCAAAGTAGGACTGATGGAAATAATAGATACTGTGTCTTATTCAGTAAAAATTCATGTTCATTTGGTAGAAGATTAATTCCATTTCGTTTGTGTTTTTCCAGCTTACGACCATATAAGAAAGAAATACTTTAATGAAATGTATTATCTTCATAATTCAGTAGAAAATGTTTAATCCCTCATGCGTCATATTAATATATTAATTATAAGAAATCTTTCTTACTGTATCAATTCGGCTTTTTGTCTTATACAAAATCTTTGATAACTCATACGAATGGTGAATGATATACTTAGTGGTAGTGTTACGAAGAGGGATTTGTCCATTTCTTTCCATAACATGATTTTGGCCGGTAAGTTCAACACATCGTATTAGGGGATGATGATTTATGGTAAAAGTTCTCATCATGCCCAGCTTATTGGCTAACACTCTCAACTGATAGAGAGATGACAGATAGTTCGAGCCTCCTTTAAGGACGTGTCACTCTAGGCGATGACGGTGTTATTTTACATCACTGGGGTGCAGACAGGTACTGGGTTCGAGGTGCAAAGAAAATGCTAGCAATCATCATGAAGTCGAACGGAAAACTATTTTAATGAAATTATAGAATACTTTCTTTTTAGAAAATCACATTCTGGATATAGAAATACATTTACATAAAGAGCTACAGTTTTTATATAAACAATTATATATAAAGTTACCATATTCCTTCAAGTTTACCAACTTCATACACTTCTAGAATGTCTGTTTTTTAAGAATGTTATTTCAATAATCAAATATCGAATAAATTAAGGATAGCAAAATGTTTAAAAATTCAATCATTTTGTAGAGAATAATTTTACTGAATGTTTGACCTATATACCAAACACTTATGCTCTGTAACGTTGAGAAAATTTATTTCTAAATTAATTGTTACTGAGTATGAAGTTGGTAAAGAAATAGTCTTATAATAGTCAATTCTATGGTTACAAATACATATAAAATCTTAATAAAGCTGAATCAATCCATTATACACCATATTTAAAAATTAATATGAAATAATTTTAAAAAATTACAAAAATGTTTCAAAGTTTCGAAACAGACTTGAATCCAGTTGTCTCCAAATATTCAAATCTTTGCACTGCTATCCTAAAGAAAATCTTTATATTACGTTTTTACCTGTTACGAATGGCGAACTATGATCATAAGTCCAACGGAAAACTATTCCCACACTGATTATGCCTTGCTTAAATATGACTGGAAAGCGGAGAATCATAAATTGCTACCCAAAAAGGTATGCTTCAGCGTTAAGAAAAATTACAAGGTCCGTTTTTTGGAGTTTTATGTAAATTTACGAACAGTAATATAATATCTTCATTTTCCAAATATGGTCGCCTGCCTGGGAATTTTAACTTCCGTTTAACTTATTAATTCACAGCCTTTCCAATATCTGCTCTTCAAACTTACAGACGTCATCGCTGAAAAATTTGTTGTAGTAGCACTTTCTTGACGAGCTAATAAACGTCAGCAGAGGAGGGCTTGCTGATAAAGCAGCTCTTCCTGTCAGTACTTGTACTATGTTTCTGACTATTGAATTCTCAAGCTTAGAAAAAGAAGAAGAATTATAATACACTGTACAGTGCAAAAGTTATTTATTGCGCGTCTTATTTAGCAACGTTTGTCTGTATTACAATAATATATATTTGAATTATAAGAGCAAAAATTGCATTGAATAAAAATTCATAAAAATTCAATTCTGAGAGTAGTATCACTTTTATTATACCGTAGATTTATTCTTTATAGGAAATTATGTATGTATGCACGTGTGGAACACCATATTTTAATTTATGTACACAATGGCGCACACTATATTTACTTGTATTCTGTTCTGCAATATGATTCGGTGGCCTAAATTACCGAAAAAATAATCTTTATTCGTGCTGGTACCATAGAAGGTACAGTTAACCCTATTATTAATTAATTAATATGCAACACTTTCAGTGACAAAACACACGGAAACCAGCAAAAGTACAATTTATTGATGAAATTCAAAGAACATAAACCAATCGGTCTCTCATTGGTGGATTAGGATGTTAATCCTTTATTCTTTGAATGTGACAGAGGCGATCGTGTGCATATGACAAAAATAAGTTGTAATGTGTTACTTTTTAATCATATTGACAAAAAGAATGGAATCTTAATACCGCAAGGCAAAACTACAATTTGAACTTTTAACTACATTTGTTAAAGATGTTTGTTGATGAATACAGATGCTAAATATGCATTGCAATATCAACCAATTTCTTTCCTACAGTGTTTTGTTGTCAAGATAAAAACGAAAAACAGTATAAAAATTTTAAAAAATTCATTAGAATCAACTGTTATATGATCCACTACAGAATGAAAAGACACAAGCAACTTTTCTGAAGGAAAAAATATATTGAACATTAATTTTACATTATTTGTAGTCAATAATATTATAAAATTAGATTTTAATATTACCACGTGAACATTATTAAATGATGCTATATATATATATATATATATATATATATATATATATATATATATATATATATATGTATATGTATATATATGTATATATATATGTATATATATATGTATATATATATATATATATATATATATATATATATATATATATATATATATATATATATATATGGTAAAAATAAAAGAAGAAATACATGATGAAATTACAAATTCTTGTTAAAATAAAAAAGTTAAATAAAAAGTTTAAGTCCCTCTTTTGAAAAGAGTATTTTTTTTTTTTACAAAAAGATCGAAACAAAATCTTTACTCTTAATAAAGAAACATTATGACATATATGTGGTATCGATATAACTAATGATAATATTGGATTGGAGATAAATAAATCTTGAGCGTTTATCTTTTTAGAAAAAGTTTGACGTAACATTGTGAGATTATGGTCCACTGGGTCTTGTTTTTAAAACTGTGCCATCCATTTTATCTGTTTATGTACTGAACAAACACGCGTACAAAAAAGATAATATTAAATGTTTGGAACAAATTTTAAGTCCGATGCCGAAATAAATAAATAGATAAATAAATAAATAAATAAATAAATAAATAAAAACAGGCGAGATTAAAAGTGACTAATAATTCCCTCTGGAGCATGTCGATGCGGAAGTCATGGAAGATCATTTGGAAAAATGGGGGAAATTGATGTTTGCAGCTGTTCATGACCCGCAGAAGTGCATGCATGATAATAATACATGCGTCTTTTTAACTTTTCAATAAATTTATCAACTGCATCTAAGAAAACGAATGTTTACCTCACACGGAAGCCTTGTATCACTATACAAACGCGTATTTAAAGTTGTCATATGGTGTGAGAGACTGAAATAATTCAATGGGTTGTTCTTGGTAAAGTAAAGGCAAGAAAAATGTGTTCGCTACTTGCTGCAATCCACGTCTACAACGAGGTGATTGTATTATATGTTTGTTTTAAAAAAATTTTGATTATATGAACTGCAATTTTGTCTAAGCCGGACATCAAGAATTTGAAATTTCTTTCTACGACAATTAAACTTTATGGGAACATAAGTGTCGCCAGTATTTTATGTGCTTTCGAATTTGTTAATTGCTATGTATATTTTAATTTATATTGTGTGCCTGATCTTTGTCCGGGATTGGGTGTAGAAGTTTGGCCGACCTGAAATTTGTCACTTAATAAAACATATTTACTAAAATTTTAGTTCAATGCCTAACCTTGTTTACAGGTTTGGTATGTTCTAAAAAAAAACGAAATTTTTTTTAGATATTTCCAATGCTTTTTTTAGAAAATGCTATTGCGATATGGGTCATATGAGAATGTATATAAAGACTGGTAAACAAATTATTCATTCTTGTGTTAATTTCAGTCTGTGGAATTATTCCCTGTTGTGTTCAAATATAGTTTTAGAGGAATCATGTATTTAAATTATTCACTGGAATTTCAAAATGATCATTGATTTAAAAAAAAACTAAAACAATACGTTGGGATCATTGTTATAATTCAAGTCTGTTTGTAAATCAACCAATTCAAGACTATTGATGCATCAGCACATTCGAAGATGGAAGTAATTCGGAACATTATACACTTTTGGACTTGTGAAAGAACATTTTGGATTGTTTGGGATTTAATTCACAATAATGTAAGTTACTCTTAAATTTTCACTTTGCAACTTAGAGAACTAAATTATTTGTTGAACTGTAAGAAACTTGTTGCTTCCCTCCTTTCTGTTACTTAGTTTAAGACAAGAGTCGCAACAGAAATGGAGTCAATTTGACGACTTTTCGCTTTACGCAGGAAGGTAAGTTTGTATTTTTGTCGTCTGGATCAAGACTTTCCCCTCCTATTTCCCGGTGTAGCGCTTCAGTAGAAACTAATTTTTCTGCACTAGTCACAATTCTGGCTGCTTCGTTTGTTTGTTTCTTTGCTATTTTTTATTTTTTATTTATTTTTTTTTGTAGGGGGTTGGCGGGTGGGGGTCTTTTGTGTTTCTTATATCGAGTTCTCATTTCTCGAGTAATATGCATTTGTCATAAACCTCATTTCCATATGGCAGAATATAAATGTATTATAATTTCTAAAAATGGCCTGTCAAGTTGTAATTTGAATTTACGCATTACATTAATTCTTGACAAAACTTTTTTCCTTTATATAGTCTATTTGTTTGCGCCATGAGCTGTCGTTTTGCAACAACAACACAATTCAGTCTTTGAACAGTATTGATAAGCGATATTGCTCTGTTATTAGATACGATGGAAGGGTCGACCTTCTTTAAAACTGGACAAATGTTTCCTTCTTTCCAAGAGTCGGGAAAGGTTACCTCCCTAACAGATTCGTTAAAAGTTGACCAAAACAGATGGGAGAGTTCATAATCCAGCTCACGCAGAATACAATTACTAAGCGGAAGGCTTTCGAAAACATTTGTGTTATAGCTTGCTCTGTAAACAAGATCGTTCACTAATTCAGCTGTGTCAACTTCATCAGTGATTATCTAACCGTTATGTTGAAGATATGGAATAGAATGTGTACAGTGAGGGCTGATGAATCCCTTAAGGGCCGAACACCAATCTTTGGATGATGTAGTCATATAATGCATGATTTCAATTTTTGTACTGATGTGTCAGTATGTAACTGTTTGGCTTCTCGAACAGTGAGATCACTATTTTCATGATTATTGATACATAATACAATTTTTAAGAAATTCAATATCACCAGTCCACAAAATTCATTGTCACTGGATTTATCAATAAATAATTTCAGTACTTTAATCTAAATAATTGATAAGGACTGAATACAATTATTTCATCAAATATAATACTTTCTTATAGCATAAGGTCAACTAGTTTTATCATTAGATATTTTTCACAGTTACATGTAATACCAGTTCCTTACACTGTATATAATGTGATTGTGACATTGACATTTTTACTTACTTCTTTATAAAGTATGTAATATGGTGTAACGAATATTTTTTAAAACTTATAATTACATTTTTGGCGCAACAGTTCTACCAACCGCGTGTTACAGACCAGTTATAAAAATATTATGATTTCTAAAATTGCAATAATTCCGTCTCTATCTCTTTCGTTGATAATTGTATGCATTGTTACACTTGTCAATTTTATATCTGGTAAATTATTTTTGTTGTCTTTATATCTTACTTCTTTTAAAAATATTTACCTTCTTCTATTTTATAACCATCTATTCTCATTGATGTTAAAGAGCTGTTTTGCTTTTGTGTTATTAATTGCATCAGTAAACTGTCGATTGTAATTTCATAAACATTCATTTTTTAAATCTACTAACGGCTAAATAACTTTTTAATGTTCTGATGTAGTATACAATTCCTGGATAGGTAAAAGCCAACTGATTAATTCAATATTATTTTAGGTTACACAATATGCATACAAAGAATATCAGTTTTCCGATGAAAAGATGATTGGTATAATTCCCAATCTGCATCGGTTTTGTTGGATCAGACGTAAATATTTCATAAGGAATTTTCTGTTGATTTTTATGCAAAATCTTTTTTCTACTATACAAGATCTTTCTTCCTTTGTCATCAATGATTTTTCTGTTAAAAATAGTGTGGCCTTTGTTGTTGTAATGCGTTTGATGTAAAATGTCTCGTCATAATACTTAAATAATTTAGTATTTGTTTTTTGTATTTAAAGTTTCGTTTCCGATTAAAACAAGGCGTTTATCAATTGTTTGGGCTTTTATAATTAATATCAAAATTTGTTTTATAAACAGCACTAAACAATTCGCTACTATTGCGTTTATTTAAATTTGTTGGTTTTGTGTAATATAATCTTTCATATCTAATATCAATTCTATTCGGTTTATATCCATAACATGTTATAATATTAAATTTGTGTTTTTATCAATATCTTTAACAATATGTTCGTTATAATAGTTTATTTCATGATTATTGTATTTTATCAATACATCTAAAATAATATAAAACTGGATAGTATTCGATACCCATAAAGTTGGATATATAAGCTTTATTGCTATCAGTTCCTGTGAAAAGAGGTATTTTATGTTCATCGTCAAAGTAACTACCGAAAGGGCACATTTTTATATTCTTTTTCTATTTCTTTGACAGATGAATTACGATAAGGCATGTGCACTTTAGTTTTGTTATAAAGTTCTTAAGACGTTGTGTGTGGTATAGTTGATGCTGACCAATGTCAATAAAACCAATTATACAAATAAACGAATTTTTAATGTGCAACGAGATTCACATAAAGTTGACGTTTTAAAATTTTAAATTGGGTGTTTTATAACAATGATTATATCAAACAATTTTGTGAGCCCCGCTTTTTTTCTTCTTATATATTCGTGTTGTTAAATGCTAGACCGCCTTAAAGAATATAATTTTTCATTGTTTGACTTTATTGATAAAGATTTATTTACTTAAATGCATGGTATATTAGTCTAATATAATATCTATTTTATTTATTCATTTAAGTTTCCTCCTTCCCTTTCCTTCTTAATTTATCGATTATCACATAATGTTGGAAACATTTTGATGGACAATTTCTCCTATAAACTTCTTTCTTTCCGTTATCCTCGTGTTTTGCTTATTACCTCGTTGTTCATCCCCTTGCTTTATATACCATAGCTAAATCCTAATGATTAACCAAAAGACTCTTCACTTTGACTCTTAAATAGATTTTTATTGTCATAAAAATTAATATTGTCCGCCATATGTCCAGATTTATATATATTTAGAATTTTAGATAAGTACAAGAAGATTATATACCATTGGCTTTCGTTCTAATCCTTGACTTTGTATATTGTACCTCTTTGAAGCTCCAGCCACAGATTTATTAAATAAAATATGTTTAACCTAAAATATAAATGATTGTCAATTATTTTGCATAGGTCATATATTTTATCACAAATAGTGTTTTTTTTTTAAAGAGAACACAAGATCAAAAGGCGATACTGAGAAAATGATATTGGTTAATCTTAAGATATTTTCATCAAACAAAAATGTTATTCAAACTTTTAAAACATATAATATCAAAATTATTGAGAAAATATCAGATGTAAACACAAAATGCTACGTATGCCTTTTTAACATTATATATCCTAATATTTAAATCATATTCCAAAACATTTAAAGAAACCCTGACTTTTTATGAAGGTCTTAAATGGTTTGCAAAAAACATTTAAAAACTCGGGGCCAAAACTGTAAATAAATTACCACAGTATCATCAAATTAATTGGTCCTAAATGTTTATGATAATTTAACCCGTTGAAAATCAAGAATTCATTCTCGATATAAAATTAATCTCACATTTTAAATTACTGTACACAAATACAAGTTCAAGGATTAACATTAAATGAAAAACAACACCCACAAAAACATTTCCTTATTGTTATACATTTTATGTTGATAGAATTTTATCTGGACCGCTCTTAGAAGATTATGGATTTAAACAACATACAAATGTATGAACATAGCGACGACGAAATGAAAAATCTAATATCAAGTTATATTAGTATTTATTAAAAAAAAGCCACGAATATATATCCCAGGCCAAAATAAAAAACCAAAAGAAAAGCTAAAAAAAAAACGATTTTAAACTCAAAGATTATGTTCATCTTAATTGATTAAAAGAAAGTTACGGAAAAAGTAAAGTTTATGTTTATGTAGTATGCAATTTTATGCAACCATTTTAGATGATAGTTAAAGAAACATCTGATGTTACTATTCACAGAAAAGATAACGATAAACCACATAAAAAAATATTGTTATTTAACATATTTGATGTGTCACGAAAAAAAAAAACAACTCAAAAATCTAATGATATGATATATACGTGTATTAGAGTTCATGTAAAATATAATTTGGGTAGGGTATCAACACATGTACAGATCAAACTACTCTCCAACGAATTTCTGGAAACGTTTTGAAGCTTCAATTGATATAGTCAGTGACAATAATAAACATATTATTATGGGGGACTATAACAGTGATTTACTTGTTCTTTCTATTTCTGCAAATTCAGTTAATTTAATGGCAATATATAGTTTACGAAATGTAACAAATCCTTCACTAGTTACTTTTACAACCAAAACCTTGCTTGATCTAGTCTTTATAAGCAATGGTAAAAATATAATTCACACATACCTCTTAAAAGTAGAGAGTAATCATTATGTCTTAATATAGCAATCAGTGTTAACATGCACCTCCAAGCGGCCTACATGCGCCGTGTATGGACTTACAGCAAAGCCGATTTTAACAAATTGATAACAGGAACTAAATGGGCAGATCAATTGCTAACACCAATCGATATTGATCTGGTAACTGATATGTTCACAATCAAACTATTGGAAATCTCAGTTTTGTGTATTCCTTGTAAATCTGTAACAATTCGCCCAACCGATAAACCGTGGTTTGACAAAAATAATAAGGAAAACGGATAGAGCACGTAAATATGCCATTAGTCGTCAGAGGCCAGTCGACTGGAACAAATTCAAACAAATCAGAAATAAAGTAAATAACGTCAAAAAGTGAGCTGAAAAGCAATATATGGATAATATTGATGCGCATCTTTCAGACTCTGAAAAAATGCTGATAAAACATGTTGGAAAATTAAAAAATTCCTTTTAAGTTAGATAAATCATTCCTTGTTTATCTCTTAGCTTTATGTTGGATGTTCTTTATGACCAAGTATTTTTGATTTTTAATTTTTAATTCTAACTTTTGGTGTCAGATAGCCACTGTTAGCGTATCATTTGATGAGGAATTAAACGTTTAATATAACGGATGCCGATATCTTTAATTAATTAGAGGCCTAACGAAATTTAAGATTTTCCTTGAAATTCTATTCCATCACTTATAGATATATAAATAATATTTCGGTTTGCATCTATGATAAAAAGAAAAGGCTAACTTATTAAATGATTAGTTCACCTCAGTTTCAGCTATTTACAATCGTAATGTTCCTCTCCCTACTTTTTTTTAGAAAAGATGCTCTGATATCCTAAACGAAATTGCTATTACTAACAAGAAATTAAAGATATTATTAATTCCATTTCTGTCAATAAAGCCACTGGGCCCGATGGCGTAAATCATAGAATGCTTGAAGGCGTCAGTGAAACAGTAGCAGCATCACTATCAATGCTTTTTAATCGATCACTGAAGAAAAACAAATTTTCAGATAAATGGGAACTTGAGCACATTTTTCTCATTCCTAAAAATGGTCATCCACACAAGGTAATCAATTATAGACCAATCGTTCTTCTTAGCTGTGTCGCAAAATTCTTTAAAAGATGGATTTTAAACAAGTATATAATTACTTTCATACAAACCATCTTTTTTATCAGTATCAATCAGGATTCCTGACTTTTCACTCCACTGTTTTTCAACTTACTGAAATGCATCATAGTATTAGCAGTCTCGAAATTCTGGTATTTATTTTGTGATCTATCAAAAGCTTTCGATCGGGTCAGGCACAGAGCTTATTATTTAAACTGAAGGAATGCGATGTTCCAGGTAATCTAATAAAAAGGATTGAAAGTTATATAAGTAATAGAAAATAAGCCGTGATTTGCACGATGCTTATTCATGGTAAATGATTATCAATGCTGGTGTGCAGGGCCACTCTTGTTTTTAATCAATGAAAACGATACTGCCGATGGTATGAGCTCTCTCGCTCATCTTTTTGCAGATGATATTCTCCATTATTCATCCTGTGCCGAAACAGAGCTTGTCATGAATAATGATCGAATAAAACTGCATAATTGGTACAAGAAATGGCTTATAAAGTTTAATTCAGAAAAACAAACATAAACAGTGACTATATTGTTTACAAACCAAAACCTAACAAATAATACTGAAATTGTTTCTGATAATATCGAACTTAAATATGTGCATTCTCATATCATCTAGGATTAATACTGTCATCAAATACCAAATGGACTTGTCACATTGATAGCATTTTAAAAACAGCATCATCTCTAATAACTAATCTACGAAATCTAAAATACAAACCATGTTTGAAAATTGTATTAAAACTGAATATAACTTATATCAGGCCTATCTTGGAATATGCCCGTGTAGTCTGGGACGGATGCTATTTGATTGGTTCAGAAAAATTGGAAAAACTACTGATCGAAGCGGTAAAATAGTTACAGGACTTCAAAATACATTAGTATAGGATCTTTGCATTTTGAAACAGGGTGGGAAAGTCTGCAGTCTAGAATAAAAAGACAAAAATTACTAACACTCTACAACATTAAAACGAACCAAACTCCAGACTATATCATTGAATTACTCTCGCCTCCTGTGTAGAACAAACAAATTATAACCTTCGACTTTCACGCAATATGGTCATTTGCAGTTTCATGCTAAATTCTACCAAATCATCTTTTATACCCTCAACAGTATCTTTGTGGAACAAACTCGAACAGGATACTCATTGTAATATGTCTTACGGTGCTTTTAAAAAGTGTTTATGTCCAAAATCGTATATAGCAAAATGCCAGGTTGTCTAATCGAACACTGGATAGTATCCATACTAGATTACGACACAATGTACGTTAATTAAAAGCTGATCTTTACCGTGTTCAACTTGCTGACACTCCTTTTTGGTCCTGCGCTGGGATCGAAACCACCATGTATTTTTTCATGTTCTGTACCAAGTACAGTAGACAAAGAACTAAGTTGATGAGAAAATTACTTTTAATGGCATATACAACTATTAACTTAGATTAACAGCTTTGGGAAATGGCGACGCAAATGAAAAATACAGAATTTTACATCATGTATGCATTTGTATAAACACTACTGGACGATTTCAATAACTTACTCAAATCGTGATTACTGTCATTCTCTCTCTCCCTCACTCTCTCTTTCTCTCTCTCTCTCTCCAAACTTTTTATTTTTATTGTGTTGTCATGTTGAATATGTTGTAATACTTGTATCATGTAGAGAAAGGGCTAATTTAAGTTTTTAGAACTTGTGCCAAATCCCATTGTATCCTATTGTGACAATAAATTTGTTTAAAAACATACATGCAATATAAATAATTTAAGCCATTTAAAACGCACCCATTTTAAATAAGATACAAAATTTCAATTTTATCAAATATAATTCCTATTATTTTAAGTGACATTTTTTAAAATTAACAACAGCTGCATGATAAAATGCGTAATGTTCAAATAATACGCAATACTTTTGATACTTTCTAACTATAGTTTTAACTAGCATCAATATTTTCCAAACCTTTTAGCATGATTCTTTCTTTTATAAGATGCAAATAAAAACTTTCAAAGATCTAACAATAACAAAAAAAAATTTTATTATCAAATATTGTATTATTCATTTTTTATTAAAGATTGCAAGTTAAATAATAGTTTCATTCCATATGGTAACTGACTTAAATCAAATCCAAGAGTCATTTGTATGTCCAACAAAACACATTCTTTGTTTTAAACATTGAGCTAATACTAAAAACACGCCCCAATTCAGATAATCACGCTGTGGAGTGTTCGAAACCTTAGATCGTCTACCATTGGTGGCTAGGTGTTGACCTAGTTACGACATTTGACAGAGAATCTCCTTGTTCTAAAAACAACCCTCGACACTAATTATTACGCTTAAATAAGGCTCCAAAGCTCATACGAAAAATCATTAAAAAAAAAGCAAACTAAAAAAAAAAAATTAATAAAATTATATAAACTGTCATTTGCAGACACAAGTTACATAACTCCCTCCGCCGCTTCTAACGTTCTTTGCTCTGTGATTCGGCAACTGACATTTTATACCACGATAAACTCCGACACAATAACCATAGCCTCTTAAATGAACTGATACGTAAGATATCCCAGATATTTAGTGTTTGGCCGAAAATACTCGCGAAATATTTATTTTGACAGTCTGATTTGGTATACCTTAAAATGCATATTTTTTCATCGACGGGCCAAACTATCTTACAGAAATTACCCTCTGGGCTCCCCAGACTACGTCACCCATGCATAATGTTGTCACCGTTAACTTCCACATGTGGACTGAACATTAGCAGTCGAAGCGTGAACGGATGATAACGTTTGCAGGTTGCAGAACAGTGGTTTTGTGTGCGAAAACTTCACATTTTTTGTAAGTATTTATAGTTTTTAACCTGTATTGTATATATAGTCACTTGGACAACAAAAAATTCAGGAATTTTGGCTGGCGTAAGTAGTGGCACAAATGTTTACAACTTTAACGTAACCAGTTGTACATGTTTTCAACTTTAACATCACAGTTGTATGGGGAGCAATGACGGCTGCCCATACAATTGGCGATTGTGATTAAGTATATGAGAAGAAGAAATGAAAATGTTGTACAAAGTATCGATGACATGTTTTCTGTCACGTGGATGCCGCTAATTTATTATATATTGTTGTTAAAATGTATATTGCCTTATGTTCGCTTGTGTCGCATGGAGTTCTTGACGTCACACCCCACTCTCATATAGGGGATACATCTGTTAGTTATGTTTCCCACTCATTAACACTTCTCATATATATTTGTGCTTTCGGTACGTTTTGGGTAGTCCTGTTCTTGCCGAGTTCGTCATGGACATTACTCTATTTGTTTGGTCCATACGACTTCCAGTGAGTACTCCAGATTGGAGTTATTTTGAGTCGGTCGGTACGTCCTACTTAGGAAACATACTTTTAAAAAGTTTAACCATTAGTATGCGTTTTAGTTTGTATCATACTGTATTAGTAATATGTGTGAGGATTTGAAAACGATGAATAATTTTCATTTAAATCAAGGGATCGTGAAAGTGTTGTTATTTCCAATCTGATTAAAATCAGATCTTCCCTCTCCTATATTTAGTTAGATCGGTTATTTTTTAGTCTTGTTCCCTGCTTCGTATCCTCCCTGCGTTGCACTCCGCTATACTGTTTGTCATCCCTATCACTTAGCATGCAAGTTTTATTTGCAGATGCTACTGAATATCATTTTAGTTTTAAGTGTAATTTATTCCATGTCAAAACTTTTTAAATAAATGATCTGTTATTGGGTTTCTAATTTCAGAGTGCATAAGATGGCAGCTTGGACATGTATTATGGTCTTATTATTTTATCTCGTCCAGAAAACAGGTAATTACATTTTAAAAAATCATAGTTTTTAATGTTTACATCTACAAAATAGTCTGTTGCACTGCAAAACAATACAAGCACATTCAGTCAGAAACTTGCAGCTGTTTTTTTTTTTAAAAAAAATCTTGTTTTGTATCATCCATTGGGGGACAGATGACTTAATTTACTGAGTGGGAGCCTGGGATTTTCTTTCAGACCAGGGTATTTTGTCTTCTTTCACCTCAAGATGAAGTTCAAAGAATATAATGAATCTAATTAGTTATTTTTCTTTACAAACCAGAGCAAGAATATTGTGGGGGCTAGGCATTTTTTTTTCTCAAACAAGATCCAGCACACCAATTGAAAAATTAAATGGTCAGTCCCTTACTTAAGGGCCTCATTAAATGAAGACAGTGTGACATCATATTGTCCATCCATCATCAATATAGTAATATTACCTTACATGGGATTGTTGGATTTTAACCATGTGGCCTCTGATTGCCTTCTTGACTTTTGCTTCTATAGCTTAACTTTGCTAATATTATTGGATTTCAGTCAGATGTGTCATGTAGATTTGTATTTAGATCTTGATTTCTTGCATTCCATGGCATCATTTATGCAAGTTATAACTCCTGCTGGTGCATAACTTTGTTTTCTGCTGCATAAATTAACAAAGTCTTTTTGGATTTCTTAAAAAATTTGGTATGTGGCTTTAAATTCACAAGGCCATAAATAAGTTCGATTTCCAGTATTCCATAATGTCTTACACAGGAGTTCTGCCCCCAGTTCCCTCCCAATTTGATGTCCTTCTGACCTTTGAGGAGTTCCATTTCAATCTTTCCATAATATCTTTTGGAGGAATTTTGGAAATTTTACATCTCTATTAGTACCACATCTTGTATTAACTCTTTACCTTCTGCAAGTACTTGCTGCCCTGGCTACTAAGCCTGATTAGCAGCCTGCCTTCTAACAGCTGTTTGTAGGCTGAACCCCAGAGCATCATAATAGCTGCCTGAGTGAGAACTTCTTGAGTTATTTACATGCTGTCTACATTTTCTGTATCAATTTTGTCCCATGCAAACTATGTAATTTAATAAAAAATAAAATTTTAAACACTTACCAATGTTTTGTGCCACTCATTTCCACCAAGTACATATAATCCACAGGAATCAATGTTTATATTCACATATTTATAATTAAAAAAATCTATCTCAATATATGTTTAAAATGTATATTAGATTACTTTTCTCACCACTATTTTGCACACCAATGTGTCCACTATTTTATTGCAGATTTGGTAATTTTTTTATGATACTGCCTGAAGCACGTAAAAAGAAATCTATCTCCCCTGCATTTTCTTCTAAAATAAATGCTGGCCCTGAAACTGCTGTAAAGTCGTCCACATTTACCGGTCTCACGTGTTCCGACCAGATTTGATTGTCTCGCGTTTCATCCTCGGATTCAGATAAATCTGAAATGTCAGGTGTCGAAACAGGTCTTATATTAATGTCCAATCCTTCATCTCGTTAAAATCAATATCATCACTTTAAAATCCTTCAAAACTTCCATCAGAATCGTCGTCGGAATACATGAATGTTGATATTTTGTTTTCCTGTCACCATTGACCTCGTTTTCAATAGAATTTCCCGCTTATATGCTGTAAAACTACTAATAGAATACGTTCATCATTTTATGTAAGGACGATTTTCATTGGCTAAATTATAAAAGAGAACGGATGTTTGTAATTTCATCCAATACAAAGCTTTAATATGAAACGTGTATATGCGTATCTGGGGTTTCCCAACCCTTGGCCAGAAAAGCATGTATGAGCCAGCCGGGACAGAGAGACTATTATTAGCAGCTTATATATGCGTCTCTGGGGCACAGGGGCTCGTATCGTTGCTTGCAATCGAACCCTGACTGAGTCATACCAAAGACTTATAAAAGTGTTTATGCAGGCTGAGAATGTATGGGCCATCACTGCACATTAAGTATGCTTTACTCTTTAAGTGTTTTTGCAGGCTGAGAATGTATGGGCTATCACATAAGTATGCTTTAACTCTTTTTATTAATCCAGTAATTTTTACTCATTTTCCTGAGTGTATTTTAGTGGGTCATTCAGTATTCACTAGTTCAACTTCTTCCACAAGCTTTAAAGATACCCACCTCAATCCAAACAGAAGTGTTCTTATCATGACTTGTCTTGGTATATCAATATTATACTTAAGCAGTTAACCTGTCTTCTGACATTTTTTGTGCTTGTGGATACTCATCATGTGAGACCTAGAGGAAACAAAGTTTTCACTAAAATGCAATAGCATGTACACCTTGTAGCAGTTAAGGGACGTCATGCAGGCAGCAGCAGAGAGGGTGAACAGACCATAGAATTCCGACAAAACAAATAAAACAAACAAATAAAATCATCTCGTAGAAAGGTCAAGATTTTACAAATGAACTTTTCCTTGAGATGTTTTATTTCTGTAATGGACGATTGTACTAATGAAACCTCAGTTCGAAATAGTATCTGAAAAAATAAAGTACTCTACGTGTTTATTTATTTCTTGTTTATTTTTTTGACGACCAACGTTGGTAGGTACCCTCTCTGCTACTGCTCTTCTGCTGATATTAATTAAATCATTATGTTATAATAAAATGGTACATCCAGAATCTCATACTGCAAGAACAGCTCGAGAACGATTAGAAGCAATTAAAAAATTTCTTCCTGTCAAAGACTCATTTAGAAAAAATCTACAAGCGCAGCAAGAAGCAAAAGTTGAGTATGAAGAAGACACTAAAAAACTATTTAAACCCGTCACTGCAGCTACTGAGAAAGTTGCAACTGTCATCAAAGAAGATCTTCTTCCGGTATCAGAAAAAATAGCAAGAAGAACTAAACAGGCAAAGAAGATTTTACGAGACCTTCCAACTGACATAGCTGCGGCTCAGCCTCCACCTGTTGGTGAGGAAATACTTGAAGGTATTGGAGAACTTCGTACTGAAGTCGCCGATGTGAGAAAAAAACTTGCATCTGAATCCAAATCAGCAGGAGAGAGCTTAAAATTAATTGCAAGATTTAAAGAAGGAGTTGTTGAGGAAATTAGAAAAACTGAAAGAGAGAAATTACCTGAGATGATATCAAAAAATATATCTAATAAATCTAATTTTTTAAAACCCGAAAAACAAATGATGATGATTTCATTAAATGGATATATCGCGTATATTACAATAAAAAACAAGCTAGAGGTCAAGAATTTAAAAGATTTAATGAAGAAGTAAATAGACTTAGAGGGAGACGGGAACAACTAGGACAAGGAGAGTCCTCCCAGTATCAGCTTCCTCTACCTCTGCAACAAATAGAACAACAGCAATCTTCTTCGCCGCAGCAAAGGTTGAAGTCGGAAATTAAAAGGATTAAAGAGTCACTTAAATCACCCTCCTCGAAGAAAATTCCTTCACCTTTACGTAAAATTTCTGCACCGAAAATGACATTTACACCGATAGATTCACCACCTGGATCACCCCCGGCCACCACTGAAGTACTTACTCCGGTAATGCAACCACCACCTCAAGATGAACCTAAAACAGGATATGGTTTATGTCCTGATAATATCATCAATGACGTGTCACGGTTAGAAGTTCTCATAGGAGGAAAACGTGCCGGAAATAATTCACCAGAAATAACCAATGAAGCAGCTGATATTTGTCGGCGACTATTTCAAGGTGGTATCATGGATATTGGCGTTTACCGAGAACTTATTGATGAGCTCGTTGATGACTAGTTGTTAGATAAATGGTAAATAAAATAAGATGATTGTGCATGTTAACCATCGTAAACCCACACAGGTTAGAGCGGTAAACTCACGATTACCAATCTATAGTGTTATTTACGGAAATGGACTTGGTGATGTCATTCGGGGATTATTGACGAGGATAGCTCCAAAAGTAGCACCTGTTGCAAAACAATTATCGATGAAGGCTATTGATATTGTTCGTGATAAAGCTCCTGGAGCAATTGTCAATGTTGCTGGTAAGGCGTTCTCGGCGATCAAAGAAAGATTAGCACGATTATTGCGACGAAAACAACAACCACCGGTGAAACTGGCAAGTACTGAAATTATGCCCGCAGATGTTAGTAAAATAATAAATCAGGCTGCAAATCAAAAACTAGCGGCGATATCTGAAGAAGCAGAAAAAAATATAACAGCAAATTTAATAGCAGGAAGCGGTCTTCGTCGACGATGATCATCATTTGGAAAAATGGTAACTATAATAAAAATGTTCAGGCGCGAATCAGACCCAGCATTTGATATGGAGGCACCTGTCCTTAAGTACGAGTCGGTACGTGATTATCAATTTTATTCTTATGACGCAAGACTACCAAATCAGCGGGGGAGAATCGAATTACAGGTTCATGATACAAGTAGATATTTCTTGCCCGCTGAGGCGTTTATTGAAGTAGAAGGTAGACTTGTAAGGGGGAATGATGCGGCATATGGTGCTAATTTACGTGTTGGTTTTGTCAACAACGGAATTATGGCACTGTTTGATAGCGCCACATACATGATTGATGGAAAAAATATTGAATCAATTCAGAAGGATGTCGACGTTGCTACAACAATAATTGGTCTGGCGAGATATTCTGACGACTTTACAAGATCAGCCGGTCCAACAATGATGTTTGCTAAGGATATTACCAACAACGCTGATCATGTTCAGTATACCAAAGTACGGACACCACAAGATACTGCATCTGATCCACAACCGGTTGCTGATGGTCCTGAATACGCAGCCAGACCAGCTGCTGCTTTTGATATTATAAAAAGTGTTAGTGCGACTTACAACCTGGGATTTGCAACACGCCGAACAGCGCTGTCGGGAGATAATAGAAATTTTTCGTGTGCAATTCCATTATCTCACATCTTTGGATTTTGCAGAAATGTTAGAAAGGTCATCTTTGGAGCTAAACACACAATTGTGCTCGTAAGAAAAGGTGATGATAATGATGCAATCTGGCGAGGTGCTGGTGTTGCTGATGCTGGTAAAGTAGATATAACAAAACTTTCATTGTGGATGCCAGTAATGACTCCATCTATTACTGAGGAACAAAAATTACTATCTTTTATGGATCAAGGCGGTAAATCATTGCTATCATGGTTAACAGTAACCACAGATGCTGCTCAAAGCAATATTAATGGTTTATTTACATGGCATATAGCATCACAACAGGGTGTTTCTGCACCACGACATATTTTTATTGCATTGCAAAATATTAACCGGATAAATGATCAACAACGTTCACATATGATATTTGATAACCTTGGAGTTAATGAAGTTTCCTTACGGATAAATGGACATCAAGAACCAGCCGAGGATATACAACTAAATTTTGATCAAAATCATGTAGCGCGTGCATATCATCGTTTAATGTCATTCATGGGACGTGATCAAACTATAGATACCGGTTTGCAAATATCACAACTAGATTTTACAGGTCTATATCCGATTTATTATTTTTCACTAGAACATCTTGATTTATCCAAACAATCTGTTGTTGATATACACTTTCGAGCTCATGTTACTAACCCTCCTCCTGATATACCCGGTCCACCAATTGTTCCCGGCTTCTACAGAGCGATCGCTGTCGTACTTAGCGACAAAGCCATGTTACTTGAAGGTGGTAGTGGTCGAATGAGAGTTGTTGATGCACCGGTGGAAAATATTTAATCGTGTTATTTAGAAAAATATATTTTATATAAAAATGTCGTATGGTCATGTTAATGTTACTCTGACCCCGGGTCAGGTAAAAAAGCTTCAATCAAAAACCGCCAACAAATGCGGAACTAAAATATCACTAAAACGAGATCAGATTAGTGGTGGTCCAAACAAATTATCGTTGACAAATAATCAGATTAAACATTTCAATAAAGCCCTAGAATCAAAAACTGGAGTTCAATTTCATCTCTCCCCGAGCGCCATCAAAGACATGGTTAAAACAGGTGGTATATTCCCATTTCTTGCGGCCATTCCTGCATTAATAGCTGCAGCTGCTCCAGTCGTAGCAAAAGCAGTTGCGTTAGGTGCTGCTGGAGCGGCGGGTAAAAAAGTTTTCGAAAAAGTTACTGGTGGACGATATAACAAAAAAAAAGGGACGCGGTCTAAGATTGCCAGGATCTCGTTGGGGGAGAGGCCTAAGGCTTCCAGGGTCACTTCGTTAGACGTTCCAGCATCAAATTTTGATTTACTTGATGCCGCTAAAAAATTAAAAATATCCGCCTTTAGAGGTGTTTTTATGCGAGATCAATTACCGAAACAACCAAACAAACTAGAAACAGGTATTATTAATCTCGATGAACGTTCTGGACCTGGTACTCATTGGGTATCATACGCGGTTGACCCGCGTGGAATTGTTTATTTTGATTCGTACGGGTTAGCTCCACCCGTTGAATTTATCAAGTATGTCGCACCACTCCACGCAACAATTAGAGGTTCCAAAGTTTGGTATTCAACGCTACCCACACAAACAATGACAGATCCGCCAATATGCGGCCGTGAAGTAATTAATGTACTCGACGCTATATCAGAATCATCCAGGCCGCCACATAAAGTCGTGCACGATTATACAAGCAACCGATTTGTTGCGCGTAAAGCATTTTAAACAACGGATCTTATTATAATGGTTGATATTTACGGAAGATCTTCTACTAATAAGAAAATAAAATCCGACGTTGATCTGTCGAAGTATGCGACCAAGGATGACCTCGCTGATATTATGAACCTTGCTGAAGTTGACCCAGATGAAGTTGTTATTTTTCAAGATCGATATGGTAAACTAAAAACCAGCAATATCAAATGGAATGATATAGTCCGGCGAGTACTCGGTGCAGTTACGGATAATATTCCCGTGTTTACTGACGGTGGTAGAATCAGAGATTCAAGTATGTCACTTAAAACCATCAGAGATGAAATTGCAAAAAGTGTTGCTAATCGCGTGAGAAACACCGGTGACACAATGACAGGTGAACTTAGCATGAACGGGAACAAAATAGTAGCTGTAACAGCTCCAAAATCTGACAACGACGTCGCAAACAAACTATACGTCGACGACGTGGATGGAAAACTATCCACGCTGCGGGCCGAATATGATGTTCACGTAACCGGTTTTACAAGGCTTCGAAGAAATTTTCAGAAAACCGAGGATGCCATAAATAAGTTCTTTGGAAATCCTTCCGTCATTGACATGAAACTCGTTGATATCAAAAGTAACCTAGACACGATCAAACGAACACAGCTAGACATCGAAGCGGGAATTCCTGAGATTATCAATAAAACCAATTTGATTAAAATTCCAGCTGAAATAACTCCCGGGCATATCACAAACATCGTATGCACGGTATCATCGGGATTTGCAACATGGTCAAAACAAAATAATACTATCAAATATACCGCAACAAGCACTGGCGTGTACAGGCTATCTGTGTTTAGTGCTGCAAAATTTGAAATATTTACAACGTTTCCATGGCGTCATTCCACCGACAGGTTTTCCGGGGTTGTATCTGTTATATTAAATATCGGAACCGAAGAAATATTTATTCTGGAAGCAGCTGATAGGACATTAACCGCAACATCTTACTGGTGGTGTTTGGAATTTGTAGCTGAAGCACATCAATTGGTTACTGTATAAAAATATATATGGACGGTGCACAATACAGATACAATCAAGCGCGTGAATGGCAGGCGGCGCTAAAAGATCAAGTTGATCAATATACAGTAAAAGTAAAAAAATATCGACGACGATTGGTTATCGTTGATGTGATTGTTTATTCAGTATCCGCTGTTGTTGCTGGAACCGGTGTAATATTATCAGCGTTGACAACGATGGCACCAGTAGCTGTAACTATTTGTATTTCAGCAGCAACAACGATTGCAGGTGTGCTTAATATCATCACAAAAAAATATGTACTTGTACGAACGAAAAGTTATCCGATTACAAAATAAAATTACATACAGCGACGGTAGCATACTCGAAATTATCCTCGTTGTTATCAGCGAGTCTCAGTGATGGAATTATATCTGATTTCGAATTTTCAATGATAACCAAAATATACGACGAAGGTATCGGTATTAAAGATACAAGTATCAATAATGACAGAATTACTCCAGCAGATCGTGACCAACACAACTCCGCCAAAGATAACGATGATCTCGGTAAGTTCAATTAATCCTGAATTTAGTGTTAATTTTCCTACTGCAATTCCAGTAAAAGAAATAGCACTAGCACAATTACGAGTATATTACAGCTGGCCAAATATCAGATCAAAATCATTTAATGGTACACCAGCAAATAATTCGCTCGTATTTGCTAACAAGAACAAACCCGATGAAACACCTGACTGGGTTGTTGTTGGAATACCAACCGGCAGTTACGAGATTGAAGAGATCAGTGAGGAATTTGCGCGTAGAATAAAATCAATAACGGGAAAAGAATCAAAAATATCAATTAATGTTCATGAACCCACCCTGTCCTCGACGATTGAAATAAACTCGCCTGATTACGTAGTTGATATTTATAAATCTTCAATCAGATCCGTGCTAGGATGGCCTGAAATTCCCCCGGTGTATGTAGGACCATCAGAACCAACGAGGGGTGATTTTACATCATCGAAAAGTCTTCGTCATGATATTAAAATGAGTTCAGAATGGCTAGATTACATAGAAGTAAAACCAGGATGGAGGGGGGAGCACCTGTATATGATCCTAGAGCTCTTTTGTATAATCTTAATGAACGTGTTATTGCTTTTGATATTGATTCTATATTTGCTTCAATAAACTTAGACCATGAAATACAGGTAAATAATTTACGTGATAGTTTTCAAGAGTATTTATTTGATTCAACATCTGCGCGCGATAATATTATTAGGTACATAGAAGTTTTAAATTATATAGTTAATTCTTCTGAAGTTATCTATAACAGAATTAGAGATATGGTTCTTAAGTCATCAAGCGATTATAAAAAATCCTTCGCAGCCAAGTACAAAATACCCGAAGCTGACATTGTAACGTTTAAGTTTCCTGATTATAATCCGGATAAATTAAGAAAATCTGTCAGTGATGTCATTGATGAGTTTTTTCCTAAAATACTCCATGCATGGAGAAAACTAGCACCATTAGCAGTTGTTCTCCGATATGATAATGATCCACACGGCGGCGGAAGACACGTATCTCCGGGAATCGTTAATATAACACCGACGGTCGCGGTCAATCTGGTTTGTGACGTAATCGATGGCAGCTATCAAATAGATCTCGGAAGATCAAATCAAGCTCAACAAGGATACATCCTGTACACGTTCACACCACAAGTTCCCCCTGGAAGTTTAATCGTGCAAGAACCAACTAATCCTGTGTATTTGCGGTGTCACAATAATATGTTAACGCGAATCAATTTTAAGCTCACAGACCACCTTAATCGCTTAATTGACATACGTGAAGAAGAGCTTGTAATAAATCTGTATGTAAAGTCGTAAGACTTTTGTCGTAGATCTTTATGTAATAGAGGGTTTACCAACTCACCCATCAGAGTTATAAATAAATAATAATTGAGAAATAAATAATTTGTAAAATTAATAAATTTGTACAATTTTATGCTTTTGATGGGGTAAATGGTAGTCAAATTAAGAAATTTGTACAATTTTGTAAATTTGATGGGGTAAATGGTACTCAAATTAAGAAATTTGTACAATTTTATGTTTTTGATGGGGTAAATGGTAGTCAAAATTAAGAAATTTGTACAATTTTGTTAAATTTCAGTAAAAATAAATAAATTAATTCAGAAATAAATAAATAATAATTCAGAAATAAAATAATAATTCAGAAATAAATAATTTGTAAAATTAAGAAATTTGTACAATTTTATGCTTTTGATGGGGTAAATGGTAGTCAAAATTAAGAAATTTGTACAATTTTATGTTTTTGATGGGGTAAATGGTAGTCAAAATTAAGAAATTTGTACAATTTTATGTTTTTGATGGGGTAAATGGTAGTCAAAATTAAGAAATTTGTACAATTTTGTTAAATTTCAGTAAAAAAAAAAACAAATTAATTCAGTAAATAAATAAAATTAATTTATAATAAATAAAATTTATGATAAATAAAATTTATTAGGAACAATTTGACAAAGTTAGAACTTTCTTGATTTTGACTACCAATACACGTGGTCAGCGTTGACATGGACCCCAGTTACCAAAACATTCATTTTCATTATCACCAGTAACGAAGTTACCCTGGATCGTTTCACCAGTAACGAGGTTACTCTGGACCGTTTCACCAGTAACAAAGTTACTTTGGATCGTTTCACCAGTAACGAAGTTACTTTCTAACATAATTTTTCTTAATAGTCTTATACGGGTACTAATCGTTTTCTTTGCCTCATACTCGTGGGATAATAACGATTTAATTCTTTCTCTGGCGGCAGAGAGGGGAACGAACTCCTTCACATGATCATCTTCTACGGTAGCTAGCGACTGAAACATTGCCGCCTGAATCCGTTTCATGAGCCTGTATTCAGATGATAGTGTGTGTGTCCCCTGGGTTTTACGTTCTTGTAAAATCTCAAAGTCAGAAACTATTTTTTCAGGATTAAGTTCATCAGATATATTAATTCCATCTTTTTTCAATTTTTTAATAGCAACAATTACATCATTGATATTTTCATGGTTCATTTTATAATATATGAATCTTTAAAATAAAAAAAAAATATCCATAGAACACCTATCGAGTGTTTAGCGAGTTCGTCGGGATGTTTCAAGGACAGCACAAACATATAACTAACTAAGGATACGCTCAGCAAAAACCCACCCATAATAATTAATCCAGTGGGTGATACGAAAATATGTATCAACCACAAGTCAATATTGTGGTTGGGATTTTGCTGAGCGGGGGGGGGGGGGTTGCGGTTCCCCCCCACTATTATAAAAATCGCAATTATGCGTACACCACCGACAAATTGTCAGCCATGGGGGTTTGATCCTGGACCGCGAGCGTCACAGTCCAATACCATACTGATTGAGCTATCAAACCTTGTTACGAACATATATTTCGGAAGTTAATATATAGTTAGCTATATAGCTAAGGAACCAATATTTACACTAAACAGCGGTTTCTGAATAATAACAGTTTCTGAATAATAACAGTTTCTGAATAATAACAGTTTCTGTATTTATAATAGTTTCTGAATAATAACAGTTTCTGAATAATAACAGTTTCTGAATAATAACAGTTTCTGTATTTATAATAGCGGTTTCTGAATAATAACAGTTTCTGTATTTATAACAGTTTCTGAATAATAACAGTTTCTGTATTTATAATAGCGGTTTCTGAATAATAACAGTTTCTGTATTTATAACAGCGGTTTTCCTAAGCAGACTGAGAATCAATAATAACAGTGGCATGAACACACACCTGCAGGTCGATTACCATGACAACGGTTTCTGTTCTACACACAGCTTCCTACGGATCAATAACATTGTCATGATCTCTCGTAATGTTGTATGATGGGGAAATATTTAAAAAACATAAATAATACTTCTGCGAGTAATTAATTACGATGTAATTAGTTAAACTGACTAATTACGATCATAAAAAGTCAAAAATCTACGAAGAAAACTATATATTACAAAGTAATCTCCCTTTTATATAATCAAAATTCAGTAGTGTATGGAGGACCTACTGTGACATAAATTAAAAAAATTAATTCAATGTGGTGATGATAGTTAATAATGTGGTGATGATAGTTATTGATACTGAAAGATGATTTTCTGCTTATATTTTTTCGAGAAAGTAGATCTGGTTATATTTTCTGCGACGTATTTTACCACACGCGAGTTAATATCAAAATATGTCGCAGCCGCGTTCATAGACTGAAATATAATTTCTTTGCCAGTTTCTATGTTTGTGGAAATTACCGCCCTCTTTCCGATTGTCTTACATCTTCCTGTATTACCACGTGTATTATTCTCGCTGTATGTGACAACACGAAGGTTGGATAAATTATTGTTTTGAGTATCCCCGTCAATATGATCAATAACAAGACCGTCATTGATCATCCCATTATGACATTCATACGTAAATCTATGACATAGATAATGTTTCTTCCCCCCTCGCATGTGAACCTTAGATAACCATGATTATTAATACAACCAACTTGTCTCTTCAACTTGCAGTGTCTGATGATACCATTAATATTTGATTCATAGTTTGTTATGACAGGATGTGGGACAAATATATTTTGCTCCATTATAATAATATTATACGTTTAAATCATTGTTTGTCTGAAATCTTGATATATAATCCCTCACGGATTTTATAGCGTTTTCACCGCTATTATTTTTTTGTCATAATATCTTTTAAGTTCTCTGAACCGTTTCCCGCCGCACTTTCCACATAATTCTGTTTTTCCTCGCACTCCAATACCACACCTCAGACATGGTATTGGTCCTAGACTTCCTCGTCGTATGTTTTGTGAGTGCATCCAACAAAATTCCTTTCTACAGGATTTGTTGCATCGATTTACTGAGCCGATCATCAACCATCTGCATTGGGACATTGTATATATATATATAATTTTCTTTATTTAAATATTTGTTTTAATTATATGAACGAGTTTGAGAGATTATCCCAAACTAGGCCTGTTAAATATAAATTCAACCTTGACAGATTATCTTCTGACTTGCCAGTACGAGATCTGGTTGATCCGAAAAATAAAAGTTTGATCTCGAAAATTCACGATGCCAAGAAAGAATTTTACACGGATGGTGCATCTCATACATGGTCAACGTTCAAGATCATACGCACTGACGGAGTCAAGGAAGCTGTCACGGACGCCACAATGAACGACAAGCGAGCGGCAACTATCATTAACTACATCGCTGAATACGAGGGCAATCAAAAATATTTCTTCAGAGTAAAATTTATTGTATTAACAGAAACAGGTAGTTGGATTATCCGTGACAAATATGATCCTGTCCTTGGCAATAATAAAACTATCATATTAAGTAAAAATTCCAGACCGGGTCTACTGACGGGTATTGACAGACCGTATTATGAACGAGCGTATCCTGTAACGGCGGTTATTTATGGAATCTATGAGATAAATAAAAAACCCAATGTTGATAAACTAGCGCCGATGAAATTTTCAAGGTTAAATTGTGTAGCCGAGCGAGTAATAGAACACTTTACAAACGCGATGCGTGGAAATGGATTAACTGATTTAAGGCGTGAAAAAATAAACTCGTGGGCTGATTCAGTTAAGGATACCGGTGCTACAATAAAAGATGTTGCTGAGTTAGGAAAAATATTAAAATTTCCAATAACCGTAGCGACAATAACGGGAGAAGTACTGTACCAGTCGAAATATAAATCGAAGGGAGCTCCAATAAATATTATCGATCATAACGCGCACGCATGGACTAACGCAGTAACAATATTTCCACGTGATCGAACTGTTAGATTTTACTCCCCAGATAATTCTGGGACAGATATGTTTGATTTTATTAAAGAAATAAGTAAAACCGATCCTGTATCGGTATGGTTATTTAAAAGTAATGAGGAGGGTGAATTTGATCAGTTTGTCAAACCGAACGGTGAAATATATCGCACAGAATCCCTCCATGACGAGATGAATAATCTTGCGACGTTTTTACAGTGCAAGCACGCGGAAAATACTGACAAATTACTAACTAATTGTTTTACCGTTCCATCTGTTGCGGCTCATTTCGCCAGAGAAAGAAATTCATGGAAACCAACACGATTTGATTTACTCGAGGACGTACGCGCAAGTTGCGTCGAATATGGACATGGCGGATTATGGAATACCAAATACAATTACAATGATGTTATTTCGGTTGATATGGTTGCATGTTATCCAGGAAGTTTTCTGGGATACGGAGATTGTTCTGTGTACTTTGAAAGATTTGGTCACCCAACAAACGAGATGACGCGAGTGGCAATTAATGGACCATTACCTGATTTTGATCTGACTGGATTCGCCTGTATTGAGTCGTTCGAGTTTAACGAAAATCTTCACAAGATTTGTTATGTTTGGTTTGGCAGACATTTTTGTGAAAAACGTTGGGCACCTATAGTTTTGTTGCGATATATGCTAGATTGTATGATACTGACATCGTTGGTGGTCAGTGAGGCAATTATATCATATCATGCACAGACCAAAGTTTGGTTGCCCATGTCAGATTCTGAAGTTATCAGCGAGTTTAAGGATGTTTCCGAAGATGATATTCCTAATAAACTCAAAACCGCAAAAGATCTCGGTAGAAAAATTATAGGTAAATTTACTCAAGGTGGTGCATATGATTATAAAAGACATCACGCACGATTAATTCTAGATGATGCCGAGTACGATTTTATAATCGCTGATACAACGGCGAAAAATATATTTGTAAATCGAGAGAGTGTTTATTTATCCGACGGAACAAAATTAGGTACGATCGTTAGTTACATAAATGACGTATCCCCGCAATATACTCATCTAAGATCTTCCATGTTGGCTTATGTTTCTATAAATTTATTATCGATGATTAATAGATTTCCTGAGACCGCAGTCAGAGTCGCAACAGATTCGTTTTATATTTCAAGTAAATATTTAGAACCTGTTATGAAATTTACAAGTAATGATGAACGATGGGGTTCGTGGAGAATAAAAAAGGAACTATTACACAATTATGTAGAATCAGCAGATGTTCCAGTGAGAGATTTTTATCGTAAGGGTAATAAAATATCAGAAATGTCGAAGGCACCATCGTTGAGTGATCCAATAACCAGATATAAGACAGTATATCTCAATGGACCTGGTGGATGCGGCAAAACAACTCGAACGATTAATGTTTTTAGAAATTCAGATATAATCGTGCTGACACCCACACATAGACTCGCACGTGAGATGAAACAGCGGCAAGTACAATCGTGTACGTATCATAGTTTCTTTCGGTGGCGCGGGGATATATGGACTCCTGAACGGATGGGAGAAAAATATATACCTAAAATAATTATTTGGGATGAGATATGCACGGTGTCATTGGATACATTAAAAACGTTTCTTGATTGGTTGCTGACGAAAAATACCGCCATAATAATGTGTGGCGATCATGGTCAACCGCCGCCCTTTGTTGGACCATCTCCACATGATTGGTTAAAAAATTTCGTTGATTATTACGAAGAAAGAGATGATGATCATAGAGCTCTTGATGCAAATTTGAAGGAGTTTAAAAAATTAATCAGATTACAATCAAACAAAATTCAGTGTGAAATAATACGTGGAGTGATCTCAGAGACATCAATGAGTGATTTTTTGAAATTATGGAGACCCACCGATTTGATCGTAGCAAGTAGAAAAATAATCAGAGACGCTTTACAACAACAGTTATTTCAACTACATAAAGAAAAATACTCAGAACTACCCGTACCGTTGTGTTATAGACCATCAGATACACGAAAACAGAATATTAATGTTGATATTCCAGGACAGACTGAGAATCAAAATCTCGTATTAAATGATATTGTCGCCGTTGATATCAGTGTGGTCGAAGATGCAATACACGCTGACAAATCTCCATGGGTGTTGGGATACGCCATGACGATCCACTCGTCTCAGGGATTAACTATTTCTGATACACGAGTTTGGATTGTAGACGATCGCATCGAGTGGTCAAATTTAGTTTATTTGGCGGTATCGAGGGTCAGAAATATATCTCAATTACGTAGAATTATAATTCCTGAAATCGTTGATAAATTTAACATCATCGATGATGATATAATAAGAAAAAAATTAATCGGATACAAACAATCTGATAAAAAAAATAAACGTGACTTTGATCTTGATGTTGAATTTATTATTGAGTTAAAACAGCAGCAGAACAATCATTGCACCAGTTGTAATTGTATAATGTTATGGCGGTATTCGAGTAATGATTCAAGACAATTTACCGTAGACAGAAAAGATAATAGTCGAGGTCATACACGAGAAAATACCATGTTAACCTGTCTTGAGTGTAATCGACGTAGAGGCGCTAGTGCTAGTTAAGTGATCGAAATCACCGGAGTGATTTTGGTGGTAGTTGTGTATCCGCGGAAATTATTTGTAGTTGTTCACGTGTAAATCCACGTTGAGGAGCGGCCGAATCTAATCTGTAGATTGCAGGTCTGGAAACGCCTACGTTTCTTCCAGTGGATCTTGTCACGGTAGATATTTTGTGTGTGGTAACACTCCAAATAGGATCGGTCGCTCTCGCTTTACCACCTTCAAGTTCACCAGGCTCATATAAATATCTGACTGTAACATCACCTAATATTTTTTGTTTTCCAGCATCTTTTCGTTGTGTTGGTATATTTTTTTTGTGACCGCGCTAATGGGTTTCATGTTGGTTGTTCGTGTGAGCTCATTATTTAATGCAGCTATCACGCTTGGTAATCTTGCAACCCATTCGCGAGATCTTTTATCCTGAATAAATTCCCTCGCGTATTGATATCCAAATAACCGTTCAGCAAGTGTTCGATTAAATCGCTCAACAATTGCTTGATCACGGTGAATTGCAGTATGACCTCGTCGTATTTTGGTATTATGTTGTTTCATCAACGATGATACTGGACCAAGAAATTCCTTGCCAGGATCAACCTGTAGTAGCTGTGGCCATCGTAGACCACCTCGTGGTCCACCACCTCGTTGATAAATTCGTTCAAACGCATCGGCTACTTCAGATGATGTTTTCGCTGATAGCGGCTCTGCTTCTTTATATCTACTTGCAACATCAACTACGGTTAACGCGTACTTGTACGTTTTTCCACGCACAGTATCATGCGGTAAAAACAGAATATCAGCTTGATGAACTTCATTAGGAACACTGACATCGAAATACGCGTACTGAATTTGTTTAGGACGTGGTAGGTAAATTTGCCATATTGCCTGCCTGGACAACCACGCTTTAGCAGTAGAATGTTTAACCGCCGCTGCATCAGCAAGTTTACCAATTGCTGCTTTGCCTCTCCAGTATCCAACTGGTGAATAATAAATTGATTCCATTATTAATTACCAGCCCCAATCGCTAATTTACCTTTCATCGAGGATCTTACTAACCAATTAGCTAACGATTCTCTAATATTTTTATTTTTTATAGAATTTAATGAATGAATTAATTTTACATCTGCAATATGCCTATCTTGTAGATTTTGACTTTTATAAGCTACATCATGAGCATGACAAGCTCGATCAATAGCGTTTATTGGTTCCTCGCCTGGTTTTGGTTGATCTTGATCATCGAGCCTGATATCGAGTCGAGTACCAGGACCGCAATAATTATATCCTGGTAGATGTTTTTCCCCACTGTATTTAGCCCATGGAGCACCTGGAAACTTTGACATCAAATTAGCAATATCACCACCGCGCCTATTAGGTAAAAATGAAAATTTCTTTCTACCGCATATAGAACATTTTCCACCGTACGCTATTTTTTTGTTTTTTGTTATAACTGTGGCTAAATCAGTAGTTGGAGTTTTAACTCTACAGCGTAAACAATATAAATTCATGTTATAATATATATGGATATAATTGATTTCTCAGCAACTCGGCAGCGAGAGCCAGTTAAGCATCATCCTGCGCTACCGAACTCCATCAGAATGATTATCATAGGACCATCTGGATCGGGTAAGACGCAATTATTACTTAATCTGATAATGAGATGGTTGAAATGGGATAAATTATATTTAGTAGCACCATCCGTTGATGATCAGCGATGTTATGATGTACTTAAAGATTTCAATGAAAACGCACGATTACTGGATGAAGATAATGATGTTATAGAGTTTATAACCGATATTGATGAAGCACCATCCGTAGATTCCATAGACGGATTTATTAATAATTTAGTTGTATACGACGATGTGATGCTAGATAAACAATCAAATCCAGCCAGAATATTTTCCCGAGGTAGACACAAAAATACAGACGTGATCTATGTTACTCAACGATATACACAAATTCCGAAGGTGATCAGAGACAACTGCAACATTTTAGTTGTGTTTAATGGCGTAGACACACACACGTTGCGAAATATTCATCAAACTTGGTGTGGTGGTGACATGGATATAATTAAATTCAAAAATTTCTTCTCACGAGCGCAAGCTACCCCACATGGATTTATAACAATAAATTTACATGATCCAAGAACAAGATATCGTGTGGGTATTGATAAAATATTTGGGTAACAGGGGTGATGATAAAATTAAATTTAATTAAACAGATAATGAACAACTGTGCGTGGCTGCGTCAAGGAACCACTAACAATTGTAATAAAAAATGCCGTGAAGAATATTGCAAGAAACATAATTATCTTATAAAGAAAAATCCTCATGCTGGTCCACGAAGATGTGTTGGTTGTAACAACGGCGTTAGAGGATTATATCAGATTTGTAAAAATTGCGGTGGAGATCGATATCGAAGTTTGATGAACTATTACAGAAAAAGAAAGAACATAAATCCAAAAATAGAAAAACCACCATCAGAACTTGAATATTACTTGAAACATAGAACAAATTCCGAAGATTCAGATGAAGATGAAACAGATGAGGAGAAACGACAGCGAGAACGCGTTGAAAAATATTCATCAAACTTGGTATGGTGGTAAATTAATAGCAGCAGAGAGGGTACCTACCAACGTTGGTCGTCAAAAAAATAAACAAGAAATAAATAAACACGTAGAGTACTTTATTTTTTCAGATACTATTTCGAACTGAGGTTTCATTAGTACAATCGTCCATTACAGAAATAAAACATCTCAAGGAAAAGTTCATTTGTAAAATCTTGACCTTTCTACGAGATGATTTTATTTGTTTGTTTTATTTGTTTTGTCGGAATTCTATGGTCTGTTCACCCTCTCTGCTGTTCAGGCGTTCAGTACTAACTAATAAAGAATGTGTGTAATTTAATATCAGTAATACCATACCTGATGCTATTGTATAGCTAGTCATTTTTCCCAACTGAATGATGAAAAACATTCTGTCCTCCCATTAGGTTTAACCAGAAATTTTCAGACCACTGGAACAGCCCTGTGTGAGAATTCCATATATCTTGGGCATGCGTGATAGGCCCACTTCATATATTTTTTGTTGTAATGTTCAACATTGTTTACGTAAAGATCAGATGCTGCTTTATGGATCAATGAGGGAATTATTAATCATCTTCATTCTTCATGATTTTATCATTATCAACTTTTGTCACACTCTCTTGAGAGTTTTTTTTAAATGACATTTGTTTCATACATGTGGTATTTGTCTTGACAATTTATTTCTCTTCTGCAAGAAGGGTTTTAATTTGTCAGCTTATGATTGTTTTATTTGTAATTCAGATAACATTTTCTAATCAGATAAGGGTAGGTAATTTATTTTAATTTCCCTATCCTTCCCTTTTGTAGTCTTTGGACCTGCCTGGCATTCATTTTATTCTCCTTATATCATGAATTGTGACATTTTTGCATGTGGTAACCAGGTCATACACCACTTACTTGCTTTATGTATTTTGTTTGGTTACCAAACTCAGGTTTATTCAACATTTTAATTTTTAATATTTTTCGTTATATGTAGCAATTGTAATCTACTATTTGTTGCTGATTTTTAGTAGTCCCTTGCTGTTTTTAAGCCTGGTTGATTTAATTATTGCTTTTTCTGTCCCTCTGCTTAGCAGTGCTTCATTTTCAACATTTAATCCTAGTGAAATGCACAGTCTTGTCACTGACTAATTATATTAGTGCAGACATAATCCATACATAACTTACTTAGAAGCTTTTTGTATGTCAGTCTTTTTTCCATGTCTTTATTTCAAGAATATTGTTTAACCAGGGTGTGGGTAAGTGTGGCCACAATAAATCTCTCTGGGACACTTGTTTATCTTGTATAATTTTTGTATGCATTGTAAGAGGACACGTAGCTGTCCATTTTGTAGGCTTTTGTCTGACGAGATACTGATCTTGTGGATAGTCAAAGAACCTACCAAGTGAGGAAGAAGTTCTCTTCATTTTCATCTGAGTTTTCTGAGCTTCCATTTTCCAAGTCCCTTGGGTCTCAGGCAAAATTTACTCAAGTCTCCTCAGAAACTCCTTGGATTCATGTGTCCCCTTCAAAGGGAACGTATAAATGGGTGGAGAATGAGTCACACCCTCCCAAAAGGGAGGAGCAGCACCATCCCCATTCTGTGGAGGCAGAGAGTGAGTTGTACCCTCCTGAGAAGGAGGAGCAGCACTTTCTCTTTACCACTAGGATAGAGAGTGAGTCTGGTCTCCCATCAGGGATGAGAGGCACTATGTTGAATCCACCTTCCCCCCACCATGAAGGGGAGCATCTGCCTCCCCTGATTCATGGCTGGGTAAGGACTGATTGTTCATACCCCTGTAAGGGGGGAGCAGCACTCTTTCATTTCTAGGGACCCATTGTTGGCGATGAGATATAGTCTCCTGAGAAAGGGATCTGTGTCTGTCAGATCTGGGCATAAATTATCTTCATATCTGAGTTGCCTCTAGATTCCTCACCAGGGCCCTGGGCACAGGTCACTGGGAACTGGGCATGGGTCTTTGGATCCAATATGATGCATATATAGGGATGAGGCAGAGTCCACCCTCCATTTCCAGACTACCATTTGATCCCATTGGGAATTGGCTTACAGCCAACAAATTGGCATTCCCTCTTGTCTATTATTCTTCTGAATCCCTATGGGATGTAGGGCCTTCCTCCACAAAGAAGTGATTGGCCATACGTAGTCATAGACTTCTGGACCAGGGCCACATAGCAGTAAGGTTGTATATGCAGGCCATAAATCTACCTTGTCTGATGCAGTTGGACCTAAAAGGAAGGAGGGTAGTGATAAAAAGAATCTGATTGCCTGATACCATGGGCTGTTCTAATTTCAGATCAGGTACCTCCAGTATTCTTAGTGAGATGCCCATTGAGTTTGTTGCAAAAAAATCTAACTTGCCTGAGAATACTTTGATTGCACTGATGAAATGTGCAATTTTATTTTCAAGATGCTGAAAGATTAGTAATTTATTAATATTTATCCCCACATATGCCTCTTACCCTTATGAATGTGTGTGTGATTCAGAATTTTTTAACATAACTTTAAAAAAATTTCAGTCATATCGCTTCGATGTCAGCAGTGTGGCTGTTTTTAGTGATGTTTAGCACTGGGGCATCATGCCACAGACATGTAACATGATGTTCCAACCACAATATCCTGACACCAGGTCGACCAGTCCTAACATGAACCTCTTAATTCTGAGTGCCAAGCAAAGTAGCTGTTTGTACTATGATTGTTATGTTTTTGGTATGACTTGGCTGGGGTTCGAACCCACAATCTCCCACATCTGAGGTGGACACTCTAACCACTAGGCCGTTGGAGTGGTCTTACCCTTATGAAGATTGTCTACTTGTGATACCTCTATCGAAAGCTGTCAGTTTTGCATACAAAGCAAAGTATGTGATCTGTGAATGAGGAACATATTGCCTGGGTTATTCTAATTAGTGCTCACATGGCTTTAACATGCATGTGATTCTAAAATACCATTTGGGTTATTTATGTGCAGTACAGAAACCAGCCAGACCAGCCAAGTGGGTAATGGAACTGTTTCAGCAATCATTGCAATTGATGCAAAATATGCATGGCTGTGTAATATGATTAAGGCTAGTGTGTATGAGAAGCTGTTAATTATTTTATTGTTATAGACTTTAAGCTAAATGCAGGATGTTTTTGTTTTAGGTGTCTTAAGTAATAAAGGGATCAAATATAGTTGTGTTGGCTTTTGAGTCTTTGATCAAAAATCACTGTTTTTTTTTTTGCAGAGTTGAGATAAAAAGGGAAGACCAACTAAAAGTGACTTAAGTAAAAACACTTTATTAAGTATTTTTATTTGTTTAATGATCTTGTTTAATTGCTTTTGCATTCATCAAGATGTTTCAAGTTATTTAGTGATTAATGATTCAGCTGTCCATTGCTCATGCTTACACTAGTGTAATGAAACACTGGTTAAAGATATTAAGCGGCACATTTGAACAACTTCATAAGTATAAACAGCAACTGTGTAAATCAAGACATGCTTCAGATGCTAATGATCATAAACACTGTTGATCCAATGTGTAAGACAGACATTGTTAGAACAATTAGTCAATGGTTAACCTCAGGACCTGAAGGAAGACATTGCTTGAAGTGTTGGAGTTCCAAGTAAACACACAAGTCCATTTAATATGATTTATTTTTATCTTTTCATATTTTAAGTGTAGCAGTTGTAATGTTGTGTTGAGAAAAAGAAATCATACATACTTTTAATTTCCATCATATATAATTATCCAAAATGTGCACATGGATCCTTAAATTTTTGTGTATATGTCACTTGCTTCCTCAGTTCATTATTTTTAGGTCTAAGCTCACTGGATGATTCAAGTTTTCCTTTTTAACATGACCATACATTTCTGTTTTGTAATATTATAATTCTCTTATGTTTTTTTAGCCACAAATTGATACTGCTGGTATAGAAAATGATAAATAATTATTGAATTTACATTGGCTGTCATGGTAAGCAAAAGTAGTTTAAAAAAAACGATGAAAGTATTAAAAAAAGATCTGTGTATTACAGAAAAGTTGTTGGCAGAAAATTGTATTCAAATAAAAAGAGACAAAGATTTAAAGGCATCTGGATCTGATGCTGTCAGTGACCTGCATTTACCCTTTGCTAGTAAAACTTTGAGCAATGCACACTTGCCACGGTGTTCTTGTGGACAGTTTTACAGTGCTGGTTGGAGTTGCCACAGTCCAAATCCTTGGATTAAAGTGGACCAACAGTCATACAGCTGCAATACTTGGACCGCCTCATTTCTGTAGTACACAGCAATGTTTGCAAATAGCTGATGAGTGGGATGATGCCACAGCTGCTGGTGGTATAAATCAGTTGTCCCATGGATACCACAGCAGCCATCTGAAAAAATTTACTACTGCTTCTCCTCCTGAATGGATAGTCCTATCAGCTTGGGAATTTTCACAGTGAAAACCCTTTTATGATGTCTAGTTGGTCTAAATGATAATGGTACTAATCTGAGATCCTGTATGACTAGCACTGGATCCCTCTTGAAAATCTTGTTATCCCTACTCCTCCTGACTGAAGAGTCATATTGACATGTGGTTTTCACCAGTGTTATGTGTCCTATACAGCTATAATGCCATGACAGCTGTCTTGAAAATCTTGATGTTATTACTGCCTCTGAACAGATGATCATATTGCAATGGGGTTTTCACCAAAAGATATTTTAATATCAGTAATAACTTACTTGTCACTATCTAACTATTATTAAGCTTTACCTTTCATGATGGAGATAACTGTCTTCATTCTTTTCTGGACAACTATGACTCAGCATATGGAAAAAAACTCTGAGGAGAAATTTTTTCTACAAGGACTGAATGTGTCGGCAATGGAATGGTTCACATTTGGTAAGGGGTAAATATGAACTAAAATTTGTATCCTTAATGATAGTTTGTTTTAGCATGAAAATAGAAACAGATTGTTTCTAAGTTTCTTTTTTTAAAAATTAGTTCCTGCCATCAACACGATTTATCTGACAAAAATTGGCACACATGGATTTTGTATAAATTAGTGTGGGAATTTATTTATCATTTATATAATTGTAAAATTCATTTGCATATGTATTTGTCATACTTAATATAGATTTTAAAATAGTGCACACAAATTTCAGTCATTACATAGAAGTGATCAGAGAAGTGCTGAGTCAAATAAAAGCTTTTGTATTCCAATCACAAGTGTGTGTGATGTTATCTGGAGAGTCTCAGCCTGTGATGGTCACTTTTTGTCAGATATCTTGACTATATGATTAGCTTTGAGAATTGGTACAATAGCTTAGAATTTAATGAGGATTTACCTTGTGAAAACAAGTTTGAAAATATGATTTTCTTTCTAAGTAATATTATGTTTTTGTTACAGATGGGAACAGTGTGAGTTTGACCCCAAGTCCAGAAGCATCAGTAAAAAAAGGAGAAACAGTACATCTCCAGTGTGACTACACTGGATTACATTATCCTGATTATATCCATTGGCATTTAAATAATAATACTTTTGGCCTAGTAATCGAAACAACAAACTGTACATTTTACACAATGCCAGAAGTATATAGAACATATAACTTGAGTCCATCATGCAATGGAAGCAGTTTTACCTTGTCAGTTGCTAATATTTCACAAACGAATAATGGTAACAAATGGGAATGTGAACCTACCATCATTGGTATGCAGCCATCAAGCAAGGCATCAACAACGATAAAGGTGAGAGAAACAGGTAAGTGCATAAATTTTAGTTGACCTGGCCAAAGGTCAGTTCAGCTTAATGCAGATAACAAGCCAAGATTTCTTTTAAAGGGATTTTTTTTTCTGGAACCTTTTCTTGCCATTGAGGAAAAAAGTTGCATGAATTGAATAACCCATTTGGAATTGCATGTCCCCAATAATATGGAGGGATAGTGTATAGTTGGTGGTGTAGCAGTATAACTGAAAAAGCTAGCTTAACACTTAAGTTTAGAAAGCCCTGTTTCTATTTTAGGCTTACCTGGCTTTAAGGCCATGCAAGCTTAAGGCAAGGTGCTCATTTGTCATGCATTGTCCATTCATAATTGCTATTTTCAGCTTTTTCCCCCACAAAATTATGCCAAATTTGACAAAGCTACCTGGTTTGAAGGTATTTTCAGTTTCTTCAAATGATAATGAACTGCCTTTATAATGCCATATATATGTATTCTGTGGTGGTGTTATGAGCAGTTTCTGAGTTTTAAATTGGGGTTAAGTCCACATGTGCAGGGTGGGAACAAGGGGACAATATTGGTTGTATCAGTAATCCTGTATATAATAACTAAGAAAGAATATAAATGACACCACCATTAACAGACAATGTAGCAAGTATGTGGTCCCCCCCCCCCCATGGTTTGATGTGTGAATTTACATTAACAAGCTGACATATACCCAGGTGAACAATATCGGGTCAAAGTGGGCCTCTTGTCTGAAGATCGACAGTTTCATTGAGCTGTTGGTGGAAGTGCAGAATGGATCCATGATGAAAGGATATCCCAGTGTTGCATAATGCAAAACCTATATTGTTATTGTGGACACCTCGTTGGCTAGAGCTTAATATAGTGATCACCTTATCAGCTGTATTTATGCTTGCCAGTATGTCTGTGTCCAAGATCAGCTATGCCAGTGGTAAGTGCCAAATATGCTTTGGTAAACATTAGAAAATCATAAGGTTTTGGATATTTCACTGCTCTTTTCTGGATATGAAAGTTCTTTAAGCTTGTTTGGCTTACTGTGATGGGTGTATGGGGATGTTTAATGTGTTTGAAAGTGTATTTTAAGGAAACTATAAAAATTCACCCGAAAGTCAACATGCATTATAACTGTTGCATGGTTGAATATGGATAGGCATACATGCCCATGCAATTAGTGCAGCCAATTGGGTCAGTTCACCTGACAGAAAAGTTCAGTTTTGATCATTATAAGTTAAATTGTACCACAGGATATTGTAAAAATACCAACCTTGGGAGGAACAATAGGAAATGCCAGAAATAAACAGGATAAAGACAAAAGAAGTGAGCAAGAAGACTGACCAAACTATAGTAAAAGTTATACAGGTCATATAGATATTCAGAACTGACTTTTTCTGAATGGGTGTCATTTGTTAGAATTTGATTACACATACCTTTGAACATCAATCATTCACTTTATTTGGATCCTCATACATCCATATTCCTTTGGAAAGTCATTATTTACATGCTCCAAGAAATATGACAAAATCAATGCTAAATTATGTGGACATTTATGGATGAGGTTAACTTAAAGGTGTGTTCCAGTAGGAGCTGTATTGAATGTTGTGTTCTATGATGTAACAGTGAAAGTGTTGAAGGTAAAAATTCATACTACCCTGCTATTTGTAATGATAAACCTGATGTTCTCATTTCTTGGCCCAGTTTAGTACTGGGCTAACATTGCAAAAGTTCATACCCATCAGTTTTTATCTGGAAGTTTTATGAGTTGCAAAGGATTCAACATTCAGGTTTGAATAGGCTTTGGTCAAACTATTTTAGTTTTAAATTTTAGAGCAACAATTAAATTATAATCAGTTTGAGTAAATGCACATACATGATCACATTGACTTCTAATATAGAGTTGGCAAGATGCAGGTGAGACATTTTTTCATACATTGGAGGTTGGCATTTCCCACTACCAACCTAAAATTCATCAGTTGCAAGGTGAAGAAATCATAAAACCAGACATGAACAAAATGCACTTTATTTAAACCAAACTATGTAAACCAGCTGAAGGTCATTTGTTAGAATCTGGGGAAGAGGCAGAGTAAACAGTCATTGAAGGTCTGCAGCCTTGGAATGAAGCTCTAGAGAATCAAATCATTGAACAGGAACAAGACATCAGGACAAATAATGTGATTATTTACGTCTCAGTAAATAGAGAGAAGAACAAGTCTGTTGAGATTTGGAAAGAAGGGGTAGTGGGTATGCTGTGGATTTAAATTAGGGATGTAGATCTCAGTATGGTAACATTTTTGAAAAGTTGAAAAATAACCAAGTGACTAGAGTAGGAACAAGACACATCCTTTCAAAATTAGGAGGCTGTAATTAGACAAAGCACAAATTTCAAAGAGTTCTAATTCATTTTGACCTGTTTCATAATCTTTTGTCTATTTTTTCTTTCGTCAACGATCTTTTGATACTATGTACAATTACTTGATTTATACACATTGAACTGCATTTCATTTCACTTGCATTTTTTCCATTTCTCTCTCACTCTTTCTCTTGTAGGTTTGATTGTTCATATTTTTTAAACTTTTATAAGGATGAGATGACTTTGGACTAATTGTTAATTTAATTTTTTTTAAAGCAGCATCAGCAACAACTTATATTGATTTAGTGTTTTTGGTGAAAAGCTTAAATATAAATGTGAATGCAGGGAACCAAATTGTATTTTACTTGATTCATCAATGTATTGTAGATGGTTCATTACTATAAGAAGGAGAAAGCATGAATACGCTTCATGATCATGATTACATATGAACTAAAAATGAATAGATCAAACTTTCAACAGAAAATCTCCCCTCTAATCCTCACAGTCAGTTTTAAACTCCTCCAATGTACATTTAATGTTAAAAAGTGGAATTGGAAGAAGTATATCAAAAGGGCAATATGATAAAAAAAGCTTCCTTGGATTGAATTAGTTTGTGCGATTAAGCTACTTATTTTCAAGTGAAATATTGCACATTCATTGTTTATGATTTTGCACAGTGGAAGCTTAATGTTGACTTAGAACTTTCTTTATGCACATTATCTCTGTTATATTTCCTTATTCTCTCTTTATCTTTGTTCTCTTCATCACTTTTGTCTGAACTATACATTTTGTTTTTCTAGCTATCCTCCTATTTTACCATCAGATTGTTGCATTTTGTTTAATTTTCTTTGACCCATATTCCCTCCAGTTTTAAGCTGCCTCTTTACAATAAGTTTGTACATTCATTTATCAAGAATTGATTACATATCAGCAGAATACTTAAATGCGCAAATATATCAGCAATCCAAAATCAAATTATCATTGGGTTTTCATCTGTACTTTGTCGGTCTACCCTTTTATTTTTCAGCAAAAATTGTCTCTGTTGTTATATGGATGAAAAATTAAATATTGTTATTAGTAGCTAATTGTTAGGGATTAGGGGATTTTCTAAACTGTTTCAAAGAAAAGAAATAATCAATTTATTTTCTTCAAGAGGCCCACTTTATTAGTGGGAGAATTGCATATGATCAGTTTGGGTTATGAATGTGTGTTTCAATTTCTTTTCATTAAAGTTTGAAGGCTATTCTACTAAACTATTTAAAACAGAAGAAATATTCAATAATAATTTTCAATTCACCATACATAGAACCACAATATTATTGGTAATAAAAATAATTCTAGATATATCAACACAAAATTATAGATTTAGTCTGATTAATATATATAGTTCTAACCATGACAATCTACATTTCTAATCAGAATTTAAAAATGATATAACAACCTTCTGCAATGATTATGGGATTATTGGAGGTGATTTTAACTTAGTCATGGATCTAGAATCTGACACCTGTCATTATAATATTCTGAACAATCCAAGCATCCAAGGGCTGGTTCTTGATATGTACAGAACATAACTTGCTGGAGATGTGGCAAGAGAGAAATATTGGTAGATAAAGATACACTTCAAGAAAAAGTAACCAATTAATCAAGCCAGGCTTGACTTTGTTTCAGAAAATCTTTTAACAATCTTCATAGAACCCAGCTACAGAACTGACAATACTCATGTGAAAGTGATTTCAGTTTGTAGAAAAACTGATAAGCAGAAAACTTTTTGGAAATTCAATAGCTCATTATTAAAGTTTCAGATTAGATTATTCTCGTTAAAGATACAATTCATCATTGTAAAAGTCAATATCAAGAAGACAGAGGCAATGAACCAATCTGAACCAGGAAAGCCTTAGATAGAGCATGTCATCACAGTAAATGGCCAAGCTCATGTGGCAGTGGACAAATTCACCTATCTCAGCGGTACAATAAATGCAGTCACATAAAAAATGAAAGCCATAAGCCAGAATTGGTAAAGCAAGTGTGGCCTTTGGCAGAATACATGCAGATGTGTGGTAGTGCAGTGAAATCAGTTTACAAACATAAGATCTACAAAGCCATTGTGTTGCTGACCCTACTGTGTGATTGCAAAACCTGGACAGTGTACAGATGCCGTGCCAAGAAAATCAGTATCTTTCACATGGGCTGACTGCAGAAACTGATGAGGATTGCAGGACAGGGTCCCAGACAGTGAAGTTCACACATGGGCAGTAATTCACAACAAACACAGTTGAGATGGGCAGGCCACCTCACCTGCATCTCAGAAGACTGCTAACAAAGCTCTTCTACAGCAAGCTGAAGAAGGGAAAGCAATCTCAGAGTGGTCAGAAGAAACACTTCCGTAAGTCATCCCTGAAAGATTTTAACAGAATCTCACCACCTGGTGGAGTCTCTTTCATGTGGAAACTACAGACTTCAGATGAAGAGAATTGCAGAGGAATTGCAGCAGAAATCTCAGAACTGTAGCAAGTCTTCTATTGATCAAACAAACCCAAGTGGCATCTCCTGTCAAGAGTACCACAGACAGTTAAGAGCACAAATTGGCCTGATCATCCATTCATATACTCAATGAACCCAAACCAGTTAGTAGTGTTTTCTTTGAACTTGAAGGATGAAGAGCAACAACAAAGTCAATAAACACAGTTACTAAGTTTGTGTCTAAAAGGTCACTGGGTTAAGTCATCTTCACTTTCCTAATAGAAGAATGCAAAGTTTACTATTTTCTAGCAATATATTTACTCACTCTGCCAGGCAGTGAAACCCCAGTATACTGTATTTTTTTAAATAGATTTATGCATAATTGTTTGTTTGGTCACACAGGTTGAAGGATGGATGACTAAAACCATCAATGTAGAAATGTAACAATATGAAAATACTGTATTTATTATATGCATGTACAAGTTTACCTCCCCCACTGTTAAGGTATTTTTTTTATGCTCATTTCCTCAAATACAATCGGCCGGGGTCATGTTACTTAGGATATGTGTTGATCTATAGCACAGCAATTTACCAAATGTTTTGACATGCAAGATATGACAAGCTTATTATCCTTGTTCTGCCTAAATTAAGATTGCTGTTATATATATATATATATACCATTTATTAACAAATAGAGATAAACAGTTTTAGTAACATTAGTATTATGTAGAATACACGCTTATTAGAAGAAAAGAAAATAAATTACACAAAAAAAAAAAAAAAAAAAAATACAAAGATAAATGTAATCAACATATACACTAGTATAATCTTTATAGCTCTGAAAGTGGTTATCAGAACTCAATTTATTTAATAAAAATATAATACAAATATGGTGTGCATTACGGTTACTATCAAGTATTTTATAAATAATTAATCATGTTATATTGATAATTAATTACAAATTCAATTTCATTTTTAAAGAACTAGTAAACATATTTTTATGTTATTAGATTATACTTTTACCAATTAAGATTTTCTGCACAGTAAAATAATATGAAATATTGGGATACCATATAGTCAAGCAAAAAGATACAGAAGAATTATTTCGGATGATGCTGTTTTTAAATCATCTTTGACAGAGTTAGGTCAGCATTTTTTAAATAGAAATTACCCTATTGACATCATTAATACTGCTTTCCAAAAGGTATCTTCTCTTACACAGCTTGAATCTTTACAATATAAAATCAAAAATAGAAATGAAGATATCATTCCTTTTGTTATTGAATATAATCCAAGTTTGCCTAATATAGGTAAGATTATCAATAAATATTGGGATTTATTAAACTTATCATGTAAAGCAAGTGTTAAATCGTTACATGAAAGCAAACCCACACTTGCTTATAAAAGGACTAAAAATCTGAAATCCAAATTAGAAAAACCATCATATAAAATAGGATCATCAACTAAATGTAATAGACCTAGATGTTCACACTGTTCATTTATTAATGAAAATACTTCTTTCTATAGTAATAATACGAAAGAAATTTTTAATATGCGTTGTGACATTAATTGTGCAACATCAAATGTTATTTATTTGATAACGTGCAAAAAATGTGGCATCCAATATGTTGGACAAACCAGTCAACAAATATCTAAACGTATGAACCAACATAGATCAGATATAAAAAATTATATCGATCAATCATTTTCATCTCATGTTGCCGCACATTTTAACAAAAATTCCCATACATTGCAAGATTTCTCCTTCCAACCTATTGTTAAAGCTGATTCTGAAATGGAACGTCTACTAAAGGAAACCTATTGGATTCACCGTCTTAATACGGTATATCCAAAAGGTCTAAATTCAAAAACACTATATGACATTTAGTAATTTTTTATTAATTTTTAATTTTTTTTTTTTTTTTTTTTTTTTTTTTTTCTGAATTAAGTCCCCTGTTTACAATTAGATATGAATATTTCATATTATTTTACTGTGCAGAAAATCTTAATTGGTAAAAGTATAATCTAATAACATAAAAATATGTTTACTAGTTCTTTAAAAATGAAATTGAATTTGTAATTAATTAACAATATAACATGATTAATTATTTATAAAATACTTGATAGTAACCGTAATGCACACCATATTTGTATTATATTTTTATTAAATAAATTGAGTTCTGATAACCACTTTCAGAGCTATAAAGATTATACTAGTGTATATGTTGATTACATTTATCTTTGTATTTTTTTTTTTTTGTGTAATTTATTTTCTTTTCTTCTAATAAGCGTGTATTCTACATAATACTAATGTTACTAAAACTGTTTATCTCTATTTGTTAATAAATGGTATATATAGTTTTCAGTAGAGATATACGTATCTTTAAGATCGAGTTTTATATATATATATTTATGTATTAAGATATCATTAATCTTTGCTGTATATGCATATCTCCATGTAAATCATTCGTTAAAGTATTAGATAATTACGTTAAAAATGTAAGCTATGACGTCATCTTGTTTATATCATTGTTTATTTCATTGATCACTTAGAAACAACATATTTAATGACGTAAGCAATGATATTGAATTCAGTTTGAATTCAGTCTGATGAAGCATTAAAGCGAAACCGGTCACACATTCTACGTGTTGGTGTTGTTTATTTTATAATTTATATATATGTGTGTGTGTGTGTGTGTGTGTGTATGTGATTTGGATTTTTAACGTAGCTTGAACAATTTTTTAGTCATATTGCTATGATGTCTGCAGTGTGACAATTTATAGTGATGTCTAGCACTGAGGCATCATGCCACAGACATGTAGCATGATGTCCCACCCAGTCACATTATCCTGACACAAGGCCAACCAGTCCTAACACTAACATCTTAATGCTGAGCGCCAAGGGAGGGAGCTGTTAGTACCATTTTTGTAAGTTTTTGGTATGACTCAGCCGGGGATCGAACCCATGACCTCCTGCATCCGAGGTGGATGCTTTAACCACCAGGCCACCAGAGCGGTACAGTTCTCTGGAACATAATTAATTTGAATGAAATAACTGCTGTCACAGCAGTTATCATAACACAGGTATCAAAATTTGACAGCAAGGTATTCCTTTCTAAGTAAAGCAAAGTAATTTATACACTATATTCTTCATTATATATTGTCATTTTGTGATCCAGTGGACAGAAGCTTCAAGTACTTGGGATCAGTTATCACAGAGCTACTTTGCAGGATTGCCCAGACAACTGCAGCAATAACAAGATTGTCATATCCATCTTTCTATATGCTTGTGAAACATGGCCGCTCACATCAGATCTACAAGGAAGGATTCAAACCTTTGAAATGGGATGCTACCACAAGAATTTGGGCATCTCATACATTGGCCATATAACCAAAGAAGAAGTCCACAACAGGATCCAATGAGCCATTGGACCCTATGAAGACCTCTTGACCACTGTAAAATAGCACAAACTGAAGTGGTACAGTCATGTCTTAAGATGATCTGGACTGGCAAAACAATCTTGCAAGGCAACTTGCAATGGTACAAAAGAAGACAGAAAAAGAAGTGGGAAGACAACATTAAGGAGTGGACAGGCATGGGATTCCCAAAGGGCAGTAGAGAACAGGGAAAGATGCAGAGAATTGGATATAAAGTCAACTGTGGTGCCCCAACAACCTCATGGGTTAAGAGATTGATGATGATGATGATGATGATGATGATGATGATTGTGTGAACCAAAAACATCATTTATTTCACTCTATCGCATGATGATATATTGACTAGTTGTTACATTTATGTCTGGGGTATAAGATCGAGGGAAAAGGTTTTGCAATATTAATTTTGAGAAATTGCTTTCTGTATGAATAGTGTTTATCGATATGTACCATCACATGTTTTGAATTCTTGTCCTGTATCAGAATCTCCACCTTCTCAGCTTAAAAAATCTAGATATTTGATCTAATTGTAATATACATGTATCTATACTTTTCAAAAGAAAATGCATTTCTTTAATAATTGGATGAATACAGATAGCAGTACAAGTGAACATTTAATATTATCATTACAAGCAGTGGAAGAAAATAGACATATAAAATTTGTAAACAGATTTGAATTCTAATGGTGTTGGTTTGGAACATACAGTGTGGTTCCTGGTGATTCAAATGCCTACTAGTAATAATTCAGTCTATAAAGACAATTTGGTCATGCTTTGTGGAAATATTTTCAGACTTGTGTCTTTGGTGGCTGCTTGAGCAAATTGTTTGATTTTACCAGATGGCAAACTTATTTCTGAAAGCTGCAAAACATTTGATTAGGGTATGGTTAGTTTTCTAATGAATTGCCATATTGCATAAAGCAATCGGTTCAGTATGGCTTGAGTGATTTCTGATCATTACTGAAACTGAGATTCTGTTTTGTTAATTCTGAAAAGCTTGAGATGTGAGATCTTTTCATGGAAATAGTTTGTGATCTTTGAACATAATAAATGTCATGAAATATAAAGGCGTTGATTTTTTTAAATGCTACTGTTAAAGGACCACTTGGTAGGTTTGGTCTGGTTATTGTTATTTAGGAGATGATTGACCACTGTGTGTTTGCCCAGATCGAGTACATAATTAAAAAGAATTTAATGGATGGAATAACAGAGCTATAGAATAGAACACAAGCCCCCCCCCCCCATATGTAAAAACATAACAATTTAATAAGTTACAAAATGAAATTGACCATAACATTTGAATGATACACTTTTTCTTATAAATAAAAGTCCAGTCCTTTCAAAATCAATGTTGGTGACAGGTCAGCATTGCTGTATTCCTTTTCATTCTCTCCCCAGCCTCCTTTGGGTCATCAACTGTAACTAGGTTGTCTGTTCTCTTTACCATATGGAGCTACATGGAACCACAACATAATTAGATGTCTTAATAAACACCTTGTGTGGATTATAAATCACGAACTGGACTAAGTCAATCAGTAGGCATTTGCTTTCTTTAGAATTCAGAACTTAATTACACAATGAATTAATGGACTTCATGTTTTAACTACATTATTTGCTAACTAGCAATTCATTAGTATAACATTTCCAGACACAGAAATGAATTCCTTGCCTACATGATTAATATCATTCAAGACAGATACATTCCCACATTCTCACAATTCATATCAAAAGTAGAGCATGACATTCCTAGAATACATGACTCCTGTTATATACAAATGAGTAAATTTGAACACATTCATATAAAAGTAATATTGTATGACATTCTCAGAATGCAGGAGTCATATGACATTCACGACAAATGAATGCAAACCATTGCCTTCCAAACTCAAGGAAAATTGATGTATGAATTTAAGCTGAATTAATTCAGCAAACAATTAAAAACTTATGTCAGTGAACATATTGCATGCAATTGAGACCATACCTTGCTGCAAGAACATCTAAAAAAAAAAATTGCACTGTTACAGCTACTTTGCATATGTATTGGTTGAGCAAGGATGTGGACATTATCTTGGAGCTATACATGTACTTCCATTTGCTAACAGAAAACTTGCAAATTCATTAGTTTTTTACTATTTGCTTCTTCTCTTTGTAATATATGATACTATGCATGTATATTCATCTAAACTTGTACACAACTGACCTTAATTAAGCAGAATGTTATTTATTTTCATCTAGCATTTGGAAGTGTTTGGACATGTTTGTCCATTGCTTTCTGCTACCATAGATTCATTGTGAAAATGGATGGATTTGAAGTATTATCAAAATAGGCATTTTAGATTGTGGTAGCTGAGCTTGGCTCACCCCTTTTATACCCTGTGAATTTACTAAATCTACCCTGATAATTACATGTGAGCGTATGTGATGTGGGATTGTTTACTGATTGCCATTATGCTGTATAAACTATTCTGTCATTATTATTTTCTTTGTGTAGCTATATTATATACTGACTGTGGCAGAGAGTGTTTGTGAATGTTATATTACAGCTACTGTGGTGCATGTATATGTAAAGGAGATATTCTTTACAAACACTGGATACTACTTGTTCTTGTCTACAATTTTTGCTCAGCAAAATTCTTCTTGTGTAAATAATTGTGCCCTTTGATAATGTAAACGAGTTTACAAAGCAAATTCTGCATGCTAACAGTTTTCACTTTTCACTGCCTGTAAATCAATTATCTATTTTGGATCACTAATGTTCCAGTTTTGTATCTGTGTGGGGATTTCAGTGGTTTCACATTTTCACCAGAACCATTTTGAACTCAGTCATGCTAATTATTTTATCCTCAGTAGCTATTTGCAGAGGGTTTATTAATTATAACCGTGACTACTTTGTGTTGATGTGGGAAACTCTAGATAAACAAGTACTTATGAATTTTGTCAGATCTCACTTTTTTTACCAGCTCAGCCAGCCACATTGATTACTATCAATACACATGCTGCAACGTATCAAATTGGTGTTGTTTTGATAGTAAATGACAGGATGTATTTGTATTCATGATACAGCCTTACCATAGATGGTCCTACTTAGTCAACAGGACTCAAATTGTGTTCATAAATGGAAAACCTTCCAGCCCAGTTGATCAATGTTTTGGTGTTCCACAAGGCTCTGTTCTTGTCCCAGTTCTCTTCATTTCGTACACTTATTTGCTCTCAGATGTCATAGATCGACATCCACTGTCTCATCAATTGTACACTGAAGACACTCAAATATACAAATCTAGCAGCCCAACTGAAGTTGAGGCTACTATCCAAGGCATAGAGCAGTGCATTTCCGATGTGAAGTCATGAATGACATGTAACAAGCTGCAGATGAAAGATGATAAAACTGAAGCCATCCTGATCACCATGCAAAGACTTTCTTTTTCATATCTTTTACCTCAAACGATAAGGATCAGCAGTGCCATCATTAAACTTACACAGTCTGTATGAAACCTAGGTGTCCCTCCTGACAGTATGCTCTCATTACACGAGCATATAATGAACATATGCAAGGTTGCATATCTGGAACTAAGATGCATCAGCTCCTTTTGTGATTTTCTTTCAGTTAATGCCACTAAAACACTTATGTGTTCCTTGGTACTTTCAAGACTGGACTATTGTAATTCACTCATAATGGAGCACACTTCCCATGTTCTGTAACCATTACTGGCTACCAGTTCAATCCAGAATCAAACCCAAAATCTGTTCACTGTCCTACATTTCCTTGACAGGCTCCATTCCATATACCTATGTGACCTCAACAGTGTGTACACCACATCAAGAAACTAACACTCCTCATCCAACACCTGCATTCTCATTGTTCACACTGTTAAAAGCAAGTCAGACATATGGACAGCGTTCTGTGTGTTCCAGGGCCCAACTATGTTGATAGATCTTAGACACAAGAACACTGTGATCTCATTCAACAGTGATCTTAGAACACCTATTTTGACCACAATAAGAGACTTAAATGTTTACTTCCATAATTACTGACAGCAAGCTTATGTTTTGTAATTTCATGTTGCTTGTTTTTTAATCTTGTCTTAGTGTATGTTCTTTTGTTATTTAATATTGTAAAGCACTTTGATATTTTTTAAGAATAGGTGCTGTACTTAGTCCACACAATTCTTCTTCTTCTTCTTCTTATTATTATCAGCAACATCAAAACCTACAGTGGTCATAGTGGTTCCACAAATGGTATCTCTGATGTTGCACATGGGCTTTTATTTTATGAGTACTGTGGTTCTTTTGGTGAATTCATCTTGCAGTTGTTGTTCTGCTTCAGTTATTGTCTCACATAGTTAAATTGCATCTCTATCAAAGTTCTTTTATTAATAAAGTTATGTTATTGCAAAGTATATTTGCTCAACAGGCTGGCTTTTTTTCAGGTATGTCACACATGTACTTATGACCAGTTACTGTTATTTACTAGTATGACTGCCACAAAATCATAGAATATATCTTTTGGTAGAATATTTAATATTCCTTGCCATTGTTAATTCTTTGGGTCTGGCATTATTATGTGCATATAAAATAATACTGATTCCTCCACTGGAAATGATCTGCATCCCAAAATATTTACATTGATAAGTGTGTCCCTGGTGAATAATAGCTGAGATTTTTCTTTTCTGGTTTAATCAGTTTTGGTGCAACATAAGTAATGGGGAATGCAACCAGGGTGGATTTGTCAGTGAACTTCACTTCATCGTTCATATACTCCCTAAGTGCTTTTACACCAGGTGGTGTAGTCAGTGAGCATTTTCACTCTGGTTTCAAGTTGGTATACATAAACTAGGGTCGTCCCAATTGTTGATTTCTGTTTGATTCTTAATAGACTTATATTTCAGTGTATATGAGGGTTGATTAAGAAACTTTTCACACTGATGTGCATTGGTAAATGGAAAAAGGTCACTATCAATATTGGCATCACAGGTTAGGTGGTGCAACCTCATCACCAGTCAGAATCCATCACTTATATGTAATAAAAAATCATAAACACAAACATATTAGAATGTTAATAATCCATGAATTTTCATACATGTATCTCTAGTCTTTTGTCCTTATTGCTCTTGAATGAGCTTGCAACTTAAAATGGCTCAAGGCATTGAGACCAGAATCAAGAATCTGATCTGAATAAGGAATCCTTAGATTCTAAAAATTTAATCTCAAGAGTTTTAGGATCTCCTTGCAGGGTTTGCCTTTGTGTTACTAACTGAATACCAAATACACCCCCATGTGATAGCTGATGTTTAGAATACAGAAATAATATTAAGGAAATTGAGAAAAACCAATAGGATAAAACCCATTAATATTAATATTTACATCTGATAAACCAGATTCATTAACTACTAATTTTGGTGACTCACTCATTGTTATCTGTTTTGTCAATTTAGCATTACCAGCCATGACCTTTGTATAACTAATTTTTATACACACATATTGGTTCATTACAGCAGCATCATAACCGATTGGCTTTTGCATCAGTTCAATTCAGTTTCCATTCATGATAAAGTCTCCACTCATTTCATCACATATTTTTTAAACTTTCCATACTGTGTTTGTATCGACATAGTCTTTGACAAATACAACCCACACACCAGAGTCTCTGATTCCTGCCATTTCATTGATTTATCCAGATTCTTTGCAAAAGTGCATCACAGATTTTAAACAACATCTTGAATGTCTTCCAGTTTGATCATGGGAAATCATAAGCTTGCCTGGGTTGGTAAACTCATTCAAAGTGCCAATTCCACATCAGCACCACATTTGGCTGGGTATGGTCCTAAAATGGTAATAATAAGCATTTCATTTGCTATTAAGCTATGTGACATGGTAAAATCAAGAAGCATCTGTTGGGTTGGCAAATGCTCATGAGCATCAATACTTCAACAAGATGTCCACATATTGGCCATTCAAGCCTAGTTTGTAATGGCAGAGTTGAAAATAAAATGGACAGCATTGTCCTTCTCTGGTTAAATAATCGGCAGATTCATGCAGTTGTGCAAGCCAATATGATGCAAAGTGTAAAAGATGTTTATGCATTAACATGTATGTGCCCAGTGAGTGCCAGGTCCTGTTGTCAATCCATTTTGACTATGCCAGTTTCCCATGTGCATGTAACCATTGCCTGAGATCCTTTAGCTTTGCATTCATCTTACAAACAGACACCTCAGAATGACTTAATAGTGAATAAATCAAGATTGGTTAATGTATGCATTGCTGTCATTAGCAGTGATGCGCCTTGCGTTATACTTCAGCCTGATGGTATCCTGCAAGCTGTCACATGAAGAACTTTTTTATTAATTTATGAGATGAAAAATCCTTGATATTTTCCATTTTTCACAGCCATTCAGGATGTGGTTACAACCACTCCAAATGCAGCTGCTTTTTCAAAGTCACTAACAATGCTTGAATGGCCACTAGGAATGGAAATATCTCACCAGTCCATTGCAATTATGCACCTCTGACATGGGTAATTTTAACATCCATTAAGGGGCCCCAGGTGGCCAAGTGGTCTACAGTGCTCTCCGTTATGGATCACTGCCATCTCACCTCTGCGTGGGTTCGAGTCTAGGAATCGGCCAATGTGGGTATATGAGAAAGCTTGCCAGTAGCTTCTGGTGGGTCGGTGGTTCTTCTTGGGGTTTTCCCGGGTTCTTCCTCCACCATTAATACTGGCCGCCACGCATAGCCTATTGTGTGTTGAAAAATTGCGTTAAACCCCACAACAACAACAACAACAACAACAACATCCATTAAGTGTTCTTTTGTTGGCTCCATTAAGCTGGTTAAGTTGTATTTGAGTCACCTATAAGGAGATAATTCTAGGTAACTTTGTGATATGACATTATTTTACATTATGCTGTTCGATTAGAACAAACACAACAGTTATGACAGCTCTGGTGGCCTAGTGGTTAGAGCATCCACCTTGGATGCAGGAGGTTGCAGGTTCAAACCCAAGCCGAGCCGTACCAAAGACTTATAAAAATGGTACTGTTAGCTGCCTTGCTATGAGCTCAGCATTAAGAGGTTAGTGTTAGGACTGTTCAATCTGGTGTTAGGATAATGTGACTGGTTGGGACATCATGCTACATGTCTGTAGCATGATGCCCCAGTGCTAGATATCACTTTAAATTTCCACACTGCAGACATCGTAGTGATATGTCTGAAAAATTGTTAAAGCTACATTAAAAATCCAAATCACATCACACCACATTTATTTTTGATGAGAAAAATAACCCACACCATGTCTTCAAACATCACATTTTAAATAATTTGCTTAAATTTGTATCTGAAAAAGATGGTGCACCTTTAAATATGGCCTTTAATTGATCAAAAACAACCTGACATTTTTCAGACCAATGAAACTTTTGCATTTCTTACTTAACAAATTGGTCAGGGTTAAGCAGTTATGGAAACAGTGGAGCAAAATTTTCTGATATTATCCAGCTGTACCCAAAAATTGCATCAGCTGCTTTTTACTGATAGGCACTGGGAGTTCAGCTTTGACCTTAACTAATCAGCAAGTTTAACTTTACTGTGTCCCACAATATGTTCTAAAAATATAACACAAGTGTGGAAAAACTCACTTTTACCTAAATTAATTGTAAAATTGGCATCAGTGAGTCGATCAGAGAAAGTGGTTTCCAGATGATCTTTCCAAGTATCATTGTAGAGAACAATGTCATCGATGTATGTGTCACAATTATCTAGACCTAATTTTATCATGATCATTAAACATTGGAATGCTGATGGAGAATTTTTCATACCAAGCGGCATCACTTTATATTGATAAAGTCCATCTGGTGTAAGTGGAATTTGCCAGAATCCTTCAAAAGGTCAGTTGGTGATGTATTTTGCATTTCCAATTGTGTCAATGCAGTCATTGACTCTTGGCATTGGAAATGAATCCAGTTCGGTGGCATTATTCACTTTTCTATAGTCGGTACACATACGGAAAGTATTATTTAGTTTAGGAACAAGAATACATGGTGAATTCAAGTTGCTTTTGCTTTGTTCTATGAAATCATTATCCAGCAAATAGTGAATTTGTTTTTTCAAACATTCCTGTTTGAGAGGATTCATCCAGTAAGGATGTTGTTTCACAATCTACAATTTCAGCATCATGGTAGATTTTATTTGTTTGTGTTGGAACATGTAGAAACAAATGCTTGAATTCACATAACAGCTGTTTTAGTTCATTCTTTTCTTGTGGCTGTAGATATGAATGGTTCTTGTCCAGATCGTTTAATATTTCTGAACTCTGAAGATTGGTGTAACCAAGGTTGTTACAGTTCAATTTCACGTCTTCAGTTAAGTCCTCAGTAAGGGACAGGTGCAACTAAATTTATTGAATTATGAACAGGCCATCTCCACCAAAATACTCCTTTAACATGTTTATATCACACAGTTGTTTTCTGTTTCCTCCTCCCAGGAGTGTTTAATCATAAAATTTAAGTGACTTATTTTATTTTCAATTGTATCAGGACCATAATACTTTGAAGAGGATTTTGCGGCAATGACAAGAGAGCCATAACTCTATCACCAGGTTGAAAACCCCTATCTTTTATGTTTCTGTCATACCTTAATTTCATTTTTGACTTAGTAGAGTGAGAGTAGTTCTTACTACTTCACAAGCACTTTACAGCCTTTTCTTGTATCAGAAACAGTCATAAAGATTGATCTCTGAATCTTCAGTCAATAGATGTTTATATTTTAATAACTTCATTGGTCCATGAAAAGTATATCTAAAAACTGATTCAAAAGGACTAAACCCCACAGATTTTTTAACTGATTTCCATTCAGCCACCAATAGTAAATGAACACCCACATCCAAATCTTTTCCTGTATCAAAGGTCACTTGCTATCCAAATCCTCAAATATGTATATTTGCTGATCCACAAGCCCAGCTAGAGTTCTTTGGGCTAGATCTGTCTTGCTGTTGGTTCATAATGATCCAGCTGTCTCTTTTACCCAATGTAGAGGAATCAGAGCTTACTCCATATAAAGATTTTGTCTTCTTCATGGGGGATGAATTTCCTTATTAACAGATGATAAGTCTTATGTTCCTTGGGACATAGTAGACAAGATCATGACCCTGTTGGAGATGCTAAAAGTCAAGACCATGTTGTCGGCCCACCGTTTTCATTCGCTGCTGAGGACCTTGAACTCCATGATGGACCTGGTTCCTCTTGGCATGGATCCATTAAGATCATTGAGATTTTCAGAAAATGCTATTGCAACCAAGTTCCATTGGGTGTATACAAAAGTGGGTTTTGTCAACAAAGTCCTCATTCCTATTTTAATATGAGAATGGAATCATTTACTGTCGTGTTCAGTTACAAATCTGAGACAATCATTGAATCAAATTATTCATTGGAATTACAAAGTGTTCATTGACATTTAGTACTAAAACACTACTTTGGAATTATTCTGAACTCATTCAAAGACATTATGGAAAATATAATAGGGATACAACAAAATAATTGGTACATCAGAACATTCAAGGCTTGGAATTAATTCAGAATATTCTATGCTTTGGATTTGTGATAGAACATTTAGGATTATTTGGGATTTAATTCACAAAGCTGTAAGTTCCTTTTAAATTCTCACTTTGAATTGTAGGGAAATAAATTGTTTGCTGAATTTTATAAAACATATTTTCTGTTAATTAGTTTAAGACCATAGTCATAACAGACATTTGGGGCTCATCTGGGACTGAAATTTCTTAAAAATATTTCAAAGAAATTAAAATTGCTTTTGAAATATTAAATTGACTTTGTGTCAGAAGTCTAAAATTTCACTTATTTGAGAAATATTTAGTGAAATCACCAAACACTCATAATGTCACCTAATGTAGTGATCCTTCTTTCAAATTCTATCCAAAGTGGTTAGTATAAGAAAAAGTACATAGCCTAAACTAGTGGGACATCAATACAGAGTGGGTGGTGGGAATCTGTTACCCACCAAAAAATTTAGATTTTCATATCAGTAATACATGACATTTGCTGAATGTTCCTGTTTGTTGGGTAGTTGATGATCCCACAACCAGTGAAAGAAACACAAGGAATCCTCATCCTCACTGTATAATAGCAGACTACTGCCAGGATGTATCCACATGGGTCACATTTTGAGCTAAGTGAAGGTAGTGTGAGACTGCCAAAAAAAAAGGCTTTCATCATATCCTCCAGAGATGGATGAGTAGATAGGCCAATGAGGTTTGAACCTCACAAGTTTTATTTCATGAGTGAGAGATCCCACTCAGTAAGGGATTCAAAAGCTAGCCTGATAGTTATTGTAATAAACCTTGAAATGGTGGAAGCTGACATATCAGATGAACCATAAAAGGGCAGGAAAAGTGCTTCCTACCCTTTCCTCTCACTTTAGAAGCTTCACCCAGTGGTTCATACTGGTTGTCTATTTAGAGACATGGGAGATTCCATCAAGGCATTAGCCAGCAAGACACCAATATTTGCAGCTCAAAAGACCTACTCAGGTCTGCTAAGTGAGAGTCTATCCAAAATTTGAATGCTGGATAAGGCTTCCCTGTAGCACTTGATAGTAGAAATTGAGCATTGTTTCTCTTCAAAAAGGAAGATAAGAAAAAAGCTACTGGGGTCATAGAGGGGCAGTTATGATTCACATGCTTCCTGCTGCACCAACTACAAAAAATGCTTAGCTTGGCATCATAGACCTTAGACTCATGGACTGAATAATGCACTTAGCAACTTGTTGGTAATTTTTCTTGACAGAAAGATCATTTGAAAGAGCCAAGCATAAACGTGGAAAATTTGCATGCTGTTGTGTAAAAGAGAATCCCTGTGCTGCATAAGGTCCCTTGTTTTGAGTAACATTCTGGGATGATCCCCAAGTAGGTTTAGAAGATTTATGAACCAATTCAATGGGCCACAGAGAGGATATCAAAATAAGCTGAGCAGTGAAGTTCCTTACTTGTGAAGCACCTGAAGGATCATCCAAAAAGGGTGAGAAGGCAAATAGACGATCCCACTTCAGGCTGAAAATGTCCACTGCCTGGGCCCTCTGATCAGGGACTGAGAAAACATAAAAGGGGAGCTTGTTGTTTAGTCTCCAAACAAGTCTATTAATGGGGTTCCCCAAAGTTGGATCAGGGAATCTGCAAAGGACTAGTGTAGAGACTATTCCATGAGGACTATCTTCCCTTTCCCTGACAGATCATTCAAAATATTCTTTTTGCTAGGATTATGGCAAATTTAGAGGGTAATATCATCTAAGACTGCCCAAAAAATTTGTTCCTAAACTACATGCAGAGAGAAGGGACATGTGTTTCTCCTTGTTTCTTGAGGTACACTACAACTGAGGTGTTCTTGAAGGAGACCATCACATTATAAACTTTTATTTTGTAAACAGATGCCTGCAGGACTAAGAACATTGTCCTCATTTCCAAATTGCTGATGTGGAAGATAATGAACCCTAAAGAATCAGTCCTTCCAGCCCCATATGAGCACCCCATCAATCTGATGCATCAGTGGACAGATAGGAGTGGAGTTCAGAGGCATGTATGGGGACTCTGCCCAGAAATATGCCTCAATTTTCTCCACCAAATCAGATTATGATGGAAACCCAGAATTATATAATCTGAGCATTCTGATGGTCCATGTGTGGTTTCTAGCTCATCAAAGGGAAAAACTGGAGAAGAGGCAAGTGCATTATGCCAAGAGGAACCAGGTCCAAGCAGCAGGGAAGTTCTACAGACCAGACCGTTCCAACAAAAAAAAACCTTCTATGAGAACATTTTCTGCAGAAACCTCAGAAAACAGAAATAAACCTTTCCAGAAAAACTAATTTGCGTAAATTCAACCCCTAATGCAATTTTTGTGTGCGAATTATGTCATTCTGGACAATAGAAAAAATATGATTTTTCGGGGGGGGGTGGAAAAATGATCGGGTGTCGATGAAGTTTGCAAGGGAAAGGCTGCAAATTTATGAGTAAATCTGATCAAGACCGACTCGATACCTACTACGAGGATCATGAAGATTAATCGTGACAAAACCGTGTGGTGTTGTCTGAGCGTGACTGAAGAAATTTTTGAATTTATTTATATCCATATCGCCGTTGCACCAAGTCTGATGAATGTTTCTTAGCGTGTGAGTATCAACGCCATTGAACATTGATAAGATATTACAATTGTCTCTAATAACCTTTGGAATTTGCGTATATCGCTGTGTCACGTAAATCACATCGGTATTCTTGTGTCGGCCACGCGAAAATATCCTAGCTGGGTTAGTTTGCTTATCCAGCATTACATCATCGAAAACAACAAGATTATTAACATCGCCATCTAAATTTTCTACCGATGGAGCTTCATTGATATCCGTTATAAATTCTATTGTTCCTTCTTCAGTATTATCGCTAAATTCCTTCAGTACTTGATAACATCTTTGATCATCAACAGATGGCGCAACCAAATACAATTTATCCCATTTTAGCCATCGCATTATCAAATTCAATAACAATTGTGTCTTTCCAGATCCCGACGGTCCAATGATTATCATTCTTATCGAATTTGGTAATGCCGCGGTGTGTTTTACTTGCTCGCGTTTTTTCGTGGCTGAAAAATCAATTACATTCATGTTATTAGAATATTATGGATTCATATTGTGTTAAGTGTCGCACTCGAACTGCCACGCTAAATCCAATCGAAGTCGTTACACGCAACAACAGGAATGCAATTAAGGGAGAATGCGCGGTTTGTGGAACAAGTAAATTTAGATTTGTAAAAAAAAAAGTAGAACCGGAGGAGACATCGCTGCCTCCTTAACAAATCTGCCTGGAGTTCCCTGGGCGAAATATCCCGGAGAGAAGCATCTACCAGGATATAATTACTGCGGACCTGGTACAAGGCTAGATATAAGACTTAACGATAATAATCAACCAAATCCTGGCGAGGATCCAGTAAACGCTATCGATAACGCATGCTACTATCACGATCTTGCATATCGCAGCGGAGATTTACAACAAAGACATCTCGCTGATATTAAATTAATTCACGCAATAGATGCTATTCCTGATAAAAATTTCAAAGAGAAATTGGCAACTTGGTTAATAAAAGGAGCAATGAAAGGTAAATTAGTACTAGGTGCTGGTAATTTATAATGGAGCAAATATATTATTCTCCGCGAGGATTTTGGCGAGGAAAATCAGCAATAGCCAAACTTGCCAAGGCAGCAAAAGTAAAGCAATCTGTCGCTGAATCGTGGCTATCGAGGCAAGCAGTCTGGCAAATTTATCTTCCTCCGCCTAAGAAAATATCATATGCGAGTTTCTCTGTCAGCGTCCCTAATGAAGTCCATCAGGCTGATTTAATGTTTCTTCCTTACGATACCGTCGACGGAGTCACATATAAATACGTGTTGACGGTTGTTGATATTGCTAGCAGATACAAGGAAGCGGAACCGTTATCGAATAAAACAGCAACAGATATTGCTAAGGCGTTTAGCGAAATTTATTCACGATCTCCATTAACATGGCCAAAGCTTCTCCAGGTTGATCCAGGTCGAGAATTTCTTGGCGCGGTTACTTCACTGATGAAAAAGAATAATGTTAAAATCCGTCGCGGTATTGTAGGTGTTCATCACAATCAAGCTATCGTTGAAAGATTCAATAAAACTCTTGCAGAACGATTATTCGGATATCAGTACGCGAGAGAATTTATCCAAGATAAACGATCTCACGATTGGGTAACAAGATTACCTCACGTGATTAACGCACTAAATAACGAAGTAACACGAACAATATCAATGAAGCCCGCAACTGCAATTACAAAACTAAATATACCACTAAAGCGAAGTTCCACAAATCCGCCTGTGCTAGGTAGTGTTATTGTAAGATATTTATATAAGGAGGGGGAAGCCGAGGGTGGCAGAAAAAGAGCAACTGATCCAACTTGGAGCGTTACGACACATAAAATATCAGCTGTAACAAGATCATCAGGAAGACCAGCAATTTATTTTCTAGATTCGCCAGCACCACAACGAGGATTTACCAAAGAGGAATTACAAATAATACCGATGGAAAACAGAAATAAACCTTTCCAGAAAAACTAATTTGCGTAAATTCAACCCCTAATGCAATTTTTGTGTGCGAATTATGTCATTCTGGACAATAGAAAAAATATGATTTTTCGGGGGGGGGGTGGAAAAATGATCGGGTGTCGATGAAGTTTGCAAGGGAAAGGCTGCGGATACTAATTTTACTTCACAATAAAACAATATCATTGAAAATAAGATGAGTCGAAAAACTAGCACAGTTGGAGAACCTCATTCTGCAAGATTAACACGAGAAGAATTAGCGGCAGTAAGGAAACTCATTCCGACAAAAAAATTATTTAAGAAAAAAGTTCGTGAGTACGATGATGCTCAATATCATATTGGTGAGGTATCGTCAAAATGGTTGAGTCCAGTCACTGGAGTTATCGAACAAGTCGCATATGGCAAACAACAAAAAGATAAGGAACTTAAAGATCTTGGGCTTATTCCCATGACGAGAGATATTGAGCAACATACCCAAGTGGTTCCGGGTCAACTTGAGCAAATTCGACACGAACAAGAACAAACACGAATACAAGCACAAGCACAAGCGCAAGCACAAGCGCAAGCACAAGCGCAAGCACAAGCACAAGCACAAGCACAAGCACAATCACAACCTCAAAGTGGAAAAATAAAAATTTCGGGTTCCGATAAATTTACCGATGAAACTATCGCAAGAATAAAATCAATGAATCAGGATGAGGTTGTAAAATTTACTGTGGAAAATTTTGATAAAAACAGACGAAAAAAACTGATGAAACCGGGTCAATCCGAGAGAGTAACATACACAAATTGGATAAAGTGGGTATATTATGCATACAAGAATGTCAAAGTAGTTAAATTTAATAATCCAGAATATGCTAAATTTATTCTTTTGGTAGGTAGTTATGAAAATATATACAAATCTAAACCATTATTGCTATCTTTGTCTTCATCTCACGAAGTTGAAACTGAACCAGAGAGAGTTGAATCCGAATTTACAAAAATTAGACAAAAAAGAATCATGCCATCAAGATATTTTACCCGTGATGCTCTTGAAAAATTTAGTGACGAAGATAAATTAATTCGAATCGCAAGGTTTGGTTTTGCAGAATCAGAAAAATATTTGAAAACAAAATATCATGATTTAAATATGACAAAGGGACAATGGATACCTATTGTGTATTTTGCTTCTGTGGAAAAACCTGTTGATATCGAAGATCCCGGTTACAAAAATTTTACAAGAAAAATAAGACAATTAGATCAGGAAGAAATATCAAAATCGCCCGAAGAACTTGAAGATGAACCTGAAGATTCACCTGAAGATGAACCTGAAGATTCACCTGAAGATTCACCTGAAGATGAACCTGAAGATTCACCTGAAGATGAACCTGAAGATGAACCCAAATCAGGAAGTGGATATACCATCTGTCCTGACAGTGTTGTCAACGACGTATCTCGCCTCGAAGTATTAATCGGAGGAAAACGAGCCGGAAATAACTCCCGTGAGATAGTCAACGAAGCCTCAGATATTTGTCAGCGATTATTTCGTGGTGGTATCATTGATTCTCACATTTACAAGGAACTCGTCGATGAGCTTATCGATTAAAATAACACAATTGAAATAACATGATTGTTCACAAACATCAGCGCAGACCAAGACAAGTCCGCGTAGTTAACTCTCGATTACCCGTGTACAAATATATCCACGGCAACGGATTCGGCGATATTGTTGGAAGTCTCGTTACGCGAGTAATACCTAAAATTGGACCAATGGTAAAACAACTAGGATTGAAAGCGATAGGAAAGATAGGTGAAACTGCTGTTTCTGGTATCGGTAATTTGGCTAGTAAAGGCTTCAACGCCATCAAAAATAAAATATTAAGTTTAGTACGTAAAAAGCAACCTGTCAAATTACCCATTACCAGCGAAATGCCACCTGAAGTCAGTAAGGTCATAAATGATGCGGCAAATAAAAAAATAAATGATCTAGCACAAGAAGCTGCTATAACAAATCTAGCGCAGGAGGTTGCTAAGACAAATATTGCAAATGAAGTTGTTAATACAAATCTAGCAAATACAAGTTTCATTTCAGGCGATGGTCTTCGTTTTAGACGATATTATTAATAATAATGTTCGCACAAGTATCAAATGAAGTATTTGATATGGATGAACCAGTAGGTAGGGATACATCAGTGCGAGATTTCCAGTATTTCTCGTACGATGCAGTTGAGCCAGATTCAAGAAATCGAAAGGAAATACAAGTCCACGATACAACAAGATATTTTCTTCCATCTGAGGCGTATATCGAATTTGTTGGAAGGCTTGTTAGGACAAACGATACCAATTTTGGAGCAGATTTTGAAGTTGGGTTTGTTAATAATGGAATTATGGCACTATTCAAGAGCTTCACTTACATGATCGACGGAAAGGAGATCGAATCAATCACAAATAACGTTGATATAGCAACGACGATTATAGGATTAGCAAGATACTCTGATGATTTTACCAGATCGGCCGGTCCTAGCATGATGTTTGCGAAGGATAACTATGATCATCCTGGTAATAAACAATTTATCAAGAGACAACCAACTGATCGCCAAAATCCCGCTGTTCTCAATGCTGATGTTGAAGATATGATAATTGACATTAATCCCAATTACAACCTTGGATTTGCCACACGAAATAAAATGTTAAAAGACGCCGAACGAAGATTTTCCTGTGCAATTCCGTTATCTCATATTTTTGGATTTTGCAGACATTTTAGAAAAGTTATTTACGGAGCGAAGCATACGATAGTTTTTGTTCGAGATTCCAATGATGATAGAGCCATCTGGCGAGATGCAAGTGTAGATCCCCTTGATATCGGCAAAGTTGTCCTTGAAAGAATTACTTTATGGATGCCAGCAATAACACCGTCGATGATCATAGAAGAAAAATTATTGTCATTTATGAATCAAGGTGGAAAATCCATCATGTCCTGGTTGACAACGATGACCGACTCCCTCGATATTGATATTAACGGAATATTTACCTGGCGAATTGCTTCACAGCAGGGATCCTCCGCGCCAAGACATATCTTTGTTGCTCTCCAAAACATGAATAAATACGATCAAGAACATAGTCACATGATATTTGATCAATTCGGGGCAACAAACGTATCATTAAGAATAAATGGCCAACAGGAGCCATCCGAAGAAATAGCTATCAATTTTGAAAATTATTCCACGGCGCGCGCGTATCATCGATTACTAAGTTTCATGGGACGCGATCAAAATATTGATACGGGATTGCAAATATCACAATTGGATTTTAATACTCTCTATCCCATCTATTATTTTTCCCTGGAACATCTCGATTTGGTAAAACAGTCGGTTGTTGATATTCATTTCAAAGCCAGAATTAACACAGGAGGAAATGCAAGAGCCATCGCAGTAATTCTCAGTGATAGAACAATGTTCCTGGAAGGCATCAGCGGTAGAATGAGAGTCATCGACGCACCCGTAGAAAACATGTAACAAATTCCAAATTTAGATAAAGTGATTATTAATATGCCATACGATCACGTCAGCGTAACTCTGACCCCCGGTCAAGTGAAAAAGCTTCAATCAGCAACAACAGCGCGACGAGGTTTAAGTTTAACCTTAAAAAGTAATCAACTTCACGGTGGACCTAACAAACTATCGTTAACTAAAAATCAACACGGACATTTCACCAGAGCCAGATCAGCAAATACTGGTATTCGCCTGAATCTCTCGATAGGCGCAATCAGAGATATGATCAAAGTGGGTGGTATTTTCCCGCTATTCGCAGCTATTCCAGGATTAATAGCTGCAGCGGCCCCCATGATTGCAAAGGCAGTAGGATTAGGTGCACTTGGTGGGATGGGTACCGTATTAGGAAAAAAGATCGTCGGAGGAAGATATCGCAAAAAAAAGGGAGGGATATTCCCTCTTCTCCCTCTTCTCGCAAAATTGATGCAGCCGCAACAAGGATCAGGCCTTTACCTAAGACGACCCCCGTACGGATCCGGTCTAAGTCGAGCCTACCAGCCTCAAATTTAGATTTAATAAGTGAAGCAAAAAAAAAGAAAATAAAATTTTTCAGAGGCGTATTTATGCGAGATCAACTACCGAATAAACCGAATCGTACCGAGACAGGAATAATAAATCTTGATGAAAATTCCGGTCCTGGCACTCACTGGGTTGCTTACGCGATTAATCCTCGCGAAATCATTTACTTTGACTCATACGGATTAGCACCGCCAAATGAATTTATCAAATACGTGTCAAAACTAAAACTTCCGGTTTGGTATTCAACACTTCCAACACAAACATTAGCAGATCCACCAATATGCGGTCCAGAGACAATTAACGTCCTTGATGCAATTTCAAAATCATCTCGTCCTTTTCGCAAAATTTTATTTGAATATACCGTAGATAAATATCATGGTTGACATTTACGGTAGATCTCTCTTCAGAAAAGAAAAAAAAGATGCAGTCGACATCGATACATCAAAATTTGCAACCAAGAGTGATATTAATAATCTTTTATCGCTGTCAGAAGTTGATCCTGGTGAAGTTGCTGTATTTCAAAATACAGAAGGGCGATTACAAACTAGCAACGTTAAAATAACTGATATAATTAAGCGAGACGAATACCGCGATCATATTAGTCAATTTACTCGCCAATCGGAGATGGTATTAAAATCTGTTGCTGATATCGCCGATATTATAACAAAGTTACCCCTGAAGGCTGATAAAACATTACACGACGAACTTCAAGATAGAATGACAAAAAGACTTAACAAACTAAATAACGATCTTAAAAAACTTGACGATATTTTAGCTAAATTTAGCAAAAAATTTGACGAGAATATAAAAACATCCATTGATACTTCCTCCGTATCAGATCAAGCATCACATGACGATCTTAGCGAGAAAATAAAAAAAATCAACGAGGAAATTACTAATATTCTTGCCAAAATTAACGAAGTAAATATCTCGATGAGTCAGAAACCATCGATCGACGATCTCAACAAAAAAATCAACGAGGAAATTATTAAACTCGGTAATGTTGTTGTTCCTGAATTTACCAGGGGGATTAACGCGATGCAAGTACAAATAAAATCCATCAACGATGAAATTAACGTGGTACGTGAATTAGCGCGTCAAAAGTTAGATACATCAACGTACGATGAAAAAATTCAAGATTTAAAAACAAAAATATCGTCAATGAACCTTGGAAGATTATCGCGAATTTCGATACCAACGGAGGTAGAAACAAAAAATCTTACCTGTAGTGTGCCACTTGTGGTAGAGGTACGAAAAGAGGCATGGTGGACACCCGAGAATAACACATTTACATTTAACCCGCCAATTAGTGGATATTATCGAATATTTATTCAATCTATGGCAAATTTTAAGGTAAATACTAATAGTGGCACCTACGGAGAAAATTTTAATTATATTATATACAAAGGTTATGATAATATATTTGTGTTGGAACCACCAGATAGAACCAATATGGGACCGTTTGGTTATAGTATAGTTTTCGAATTTTTAGCCGAATATAGGAAGTAATTATGCAATTGTTATCGTAGATTAATAAATGACCGCATCGGATTACCGTTACAATCAGGCGCGATCATGGCAGGATTCGTTGCGAAAACAACTTGACGATTATCAAACAAAAATAAATAAATACCAGCGCAAATTAGTTATCATTGATGTTGCAGTGTACGCGGTATCTGCTGTGGTCGCTGGTGCAGGAATAATTCTATCCGCGGTAACAATGATAGCGCCAATCGTTGCAACAATAATAATCTCGTCAACAACAGCAATCGCGGGTGTTCTTAATATCATCGCGAAAAAGATATCCTCGTGCACAAGTGAGAAATTATCTTCGTACAAAAGTAAACTAACTAAGGTAAGTGACGCGTACTCGAAGTTATCATTGTTACTTTCTGAAAGTCTCAACGACGGTATTATATCCGATCTAGAATTTTCTTCAATGATTAGTATTTACTCGGAGATTGAACAAATGAATATTAATAATGTCCGAGCTAGCCCAGATCGTGACAAACACGACACCGCCAACAACAACGTTAATATCGCTAAGTTCAACGAAACCCGAGTTTAGTATTAATTTCTCAACACCAATTAGCGTTAATGAAATTGCGTTAACACAATTACGCGTCTACAATAGCTGGCCTAATGTTAGATCGAAATCATTCGGTAATTTGATGCCAAATAATTCACTTGTTTTTGCAAATAAAAATAAACCCGATGGAACACCCGATTGGATCGTCGTTGGTATACCAACCGGTAGTTACGAAATTGATCAGCTGAATAATGAGTTTACTACCAGAATATCAAATTTAACCGGCGATGCTAAACCGGGCATAAAAATATCTTCACATGATCCAACACTATCGTCAATGATAGAAGTGAAATCACCGTACGTGGTAGATATTTACCAATCATCGATCAGGAATATATTAGGTTGGCCCGAGGTCGCACCTCTGATAAAACCAAAGAAATCGGAGGTTATTATTCCAGGTTGGTATGATGAAACTCTTCCAGAACTACCGGAACCAAAAAAGGAAGATTTTACAACCGACGAAGGATGGTATGGAGATATCAAACACAAACCTTTGATCCACAGCGCCATCAATCTCATGAATAACCACAAAATTAACCTAGTAATATTCGCTTTCACTTTTATTAACGAAAGAATTCTCTCATGGCTGCCTCTTCCTAAAATCCCCCCAGATGTGAAAATCTTCGACGCTACCCACATTAACAGGATAATAGCCCCCATAGACGGTATCTTGGTAAGAAGAACACTAGACGAGTTTATTCAAGAACACGAATTACAATTAAATTTATTGCGAGGATCATTTCATGAATGCATCCTAAATAAATCTGGTTCATGTAGCGAAATTATAAAACACGTGAAAATTTTAAATCAACTTGCGAATGATATTGAATATTATCATGATATGTTTATTCTGGCGATAGTCGACGATATATCAATTGCCGACTATGTTCTTCCTATCAGCAAATTCGAGTTGATCAAGAATTCGGGTGAGAAACAAAAATTCATGAGAGTATTTGAATTAACCGAGGAAACACTGCCAAATTTCAAATTTCCCAATTCTGATTTTGATGCGATGAGAAAATCCGTCACTGATACCATTGATGATTTATTTCCGAAATTACATGCCGCATGGACCAAAAAAATACATTCAGAATTGATTCTTAAACACAATAACGATCCTGACAAAGGTGGACGACATATATCGCCGGGTATCGTTAATATAACGGAAGTTATCGCGATTTATCTTCACGCGGATGTTGTCGAGGGTAGCTATAATGTTGATTCGTCAGAATCAAATCAAGCTCATCAGGGTTTTATATTGTATTCGTTTTCACCTAGCGCATCTCCTGGTTACTTGATAATCAAGGAGCCAATGAATCCGTTTTACCTGCGATGTCATAATCGGTTATTGACAAGAATAAATTTCAAATTAACGGATCAGAAAGGAAATTTACTTGATATACGCGGGGAAACTGTGAGTATCAATCTTTTGGTGAAATCGTGAGAATCTCTGACTTTTAAATCAGAGATTTTTAAATCTGTCCACGGGAAAAAATAGGCGAAAAAAAATAAATAAAATCCAGGGAAATTTTCAAAATTAATTTTTTTTTTGTTTTGTGGAATTAGGAATCGGAAGATTCCCTAATTTTGTTTTCATCGACAAGTTTTTTCAACTGCCTGACACGCGAACTTGTAATTTTTCTTGATTCGTATGCGTCAGATAAAATCAATCTAGCATTCTCCACCAACATCGATAATTTAACGAAATCCTCAATGCGATCATCGTTGACTGTAGCTAGTGATTGATACATCGCAATTTGGATTTTCTTTATTAATTTGTATTCGGACGGCAGTGTGTATTTGTATTCGAGTTTTCCTTGAACAATCGTCTCGAATTCTGATCTGATTTTACTTGTATCTAGATCCGATGGAAGATTTATTTTTTTTCTCAAGTCATCGATAGCTTCGATGATATTGCTTATGATTTGTTCGTTCATTATATTAATTTTGTAATATTCAATTATTCTTCAAAATCTTCGTTATCTGAGTCTGGTATTATTTGGATGTAGGTGAATCTGATCCATGCGTCGGAATTATATGAAAATGTAGCATGAATTTTTCCTTCTGCTACTCGCCATACTGTGATGGAATTAATTTCATAATGTTTTGCAGCAGCATTCATTGATTCGAATGCAAGTTCTTCGCCTGTTTCCTGATTTATCGATTTGACAGATTTAGCGAATCGCGAACCACCTGTATTACCAAAGGCGCAATTTTGACTCTGGGTTACCGCTCGAAGGTTATTTAGTTTGTTATTGAGTTTATTTCCATCGATATGATCAATAACAAGTCCAATTTCTATTGGTCCTCGAAAACACTCGTAAATGAATCTGTGATTATAATATCTTGTTTTGGTTTTGTGGGAGGCGGTGAAGCTGAGATAACCCGAATTAACAACACTACCAATACAATTTTTTGTTTTGATGTGTCTGACATTACCATCGGCAGATGCCTCGTATCCAATGATTGTTGGATGTGATCTATATTCGTGTGTAGGAATCGTTGATTTTGAATCCATTATATAATATTTATATGTCTAAATCGAAATTTGCCTTGAATCTATTAATATAATCTTCTTCACATTTTATCACTGAGGAAGATCTTCTTTCATAATATCTCCGTAACTCACGATATTTTTTTCCTCCACAGGAGAAACATAAACGCGTTTTTCCTCGGGTGCCAACTTGACAAACTAAACATCGCTGTGGTCCTTTGCTGCCTCGTCGAATTGCATATATATGAGCGCCACAATATTCACCTCTGCAGGATTTGTCGCATGATTTTGTTGATCCGACTGTTATCCATGAACATTTATTCATTATATTTAAACATTTGTCTAAAATATAATAATGGATTTATTTGATCTTGATGAGGCAGAATTTATCATTCCTGAAGTTGATCGTGCGAAGAAGGAATTTTTCGATGATGGAGCGATTCATACCTGGTCAACTTGGAAAACTAACTTCGTTAATGCTACGATGAACCTAGAGCGAGCAAAGAAGATAATCGATCATATAAAAAACTCACATGAAGAAGAACGATTTATCTTTGGAATAAAATTTATCGCACAAATGCCTGATGATACTTGGATCATTCGCGATAAACGAGACCCAATACGCGGTGGTAAGAAAAATGTTGTTCTTGATAAGAATTCGAAACCAGGATTGTTATTGGGAATCGACGGTCCTTATTATGCTAGGGCGTATCCATCTAGTGCTGTTGTTTATGGAATTTATCGGCTGAATAATAATCCTGATGTAAAAAATCTACCTGCGATGAAAGAATCGCCGATGATAAATTGTGTTGCCGAGCGAGTTATCGAGCACATGAAAAATACCCGACGCGGATCTGGCTTGACTCAATTGAGGTTGGATAAAATTAACTCATGGGCGAAGACGGTTGTTAATGGTGCATCGATTGACGATGTTGCTGTGTTGAGCAAAAAACTTAAATTTCCTATTACGGTTAAAACACTATCGGGCGAAATATTATATTCATCACCGTATAGTTCTCGAGGAACACCAATCGAAATTGTTGATCATAATTCGCACGCGTGGTCACAGTCGGTAATGATGTTCCCGAGGGATCGTTCTGTTAAATTTTATCCCGTAGATTCCGGGAAAGACAATTCCGATGCAATGTTTAGGTATATCAAAATATTAGCCGCGTCCGATCCAATATCGGTTTGGTTATTTTCGAGCGAAGAAAAATATGATCAATTTATCTTGCCGCGCGGAGATATTTACCGTGATGAAATATTACACGAATCGATGAAAAATATCGCAGTGAAGTATTCATCAAATCCGGATCAGTTATTAACGAACTGCTTTACTGTTCCATCTGTTACTGCTCATGCTGCTAGAGAGAGAAACTCGTGGAAACCTACAAGGAACGAATTTCTCACTGATATTCAACTTAGCTGTATCGAATACGGCCATGGAGGATTGTGGAATACCAAATATTATTTCGAAGATATGATTTCCGTTGACATGAGCGCGTGTTATCCTGGAAGTTTCCTCGGATATGGCGATTGTGCAGATTATTTTGCTAAATTTGGTCATCCAACCAGCGATATGACAAGGGTATCGATTAACGGACCGTTACCCGATTTTGTTATGACAGGATTCGCTCATGTTACTTCATTCGAGTTTGCTGAAAATTTGCATAAGATTTGCTATATTTGGTTTGGTCGGCATTTATCTCAGCGAAGATGGGTCCCTACGGTATTGTTGAGATATATGCTGGATTCGTCGATGTTAATATCATTGACGGTAAGTGAAGCGATTATATCGTATAGAAAGCAGACCGAGGTGTGGTTGCCGACAGATTGTGAAAATGCGAAAGATATTGGAAGAAAAATAATTGGTAAATTTACTCAAGGAGGATCAGTTGATCATAAACATCGCCACGCTAGGTTATTTATCAATGATGCCGAGATGGATTTTATTATTGCTGATACAGTATCGCGTGGAATATTTTGCAACAGAGAAAATATTATTATTGATGGAACGAAGTTGGGTACCGTGATTAGTTATCTCGATGGAGAATCAGCGCAATATACTCATTTAAGATCATCGATGCTAGCTTATGTGAGTATTAATTTGCTGTCGATGATAAATAAATTTTCTGATATCGCGGTAAGAGTTGCAACGGATTCGTTTTATATCGATAAGAAATTTCAACACAGGCTGGAAAATTTAATCACCGATGGTTCCTGGGGAACTTGGAGAATAAAAAACGAGGATATTCTAGATTATTGCGAAGACGCTGATGTGGAAGATTGCGATAAGTTTCATAAGGATAAATGCGATGAAGTATCAACAGCAGCATCTGCGTTCGATCCGATTTCACGAAGTAAATTTGTCTACATGAACGGTCCTGGCGGTAGTGGTAAAACAACACGAGCAATAAACTTATTTTCAAACTCTGATATGATCGTGTTGACTCCAACTCACAGATTAGCGAGAGAAATAAGACAACGCGGCGTTAATTCTTGTACGTATCATAGTTATTTCAAGTACAGCGGTGGATTGTGGGATTCGGCTCGCATGGGAAACAAATATATCAATAAAATTATAATATTTGATGAAATTTGTACGGTAAGTCTTGTCACGTTAAAATCGTTCCTGGGTTGGCTGGAAGAAAAAAACACCGCAGTAATAATGTGCGGAGATCACGGCCAACCAGATCCTATTGATGGTGAATCTCCTCACGAGTGGCTTAGGAACTTTGTGGATTATTATGAAGAGATTGATGCTGATTATAGATCTAATGATATTTTACTGACCAAGTTTAAAAAAATGATTCGATTACAACCTAATAAATTTCAATGCGATGTAATGAGAAAAATAATCGACGAGACTTCGATGGATAATTTTCTAAATTTGTGGCGTCCAGATCATCTGATTGTTGCTAGCAGAAAAATTGTTCGCGATGCTATTCAGGAAATGTTATTCAAACTTCATTGTGAGAAATTTCCAACATTGCAGATACCGTTGTGCTACAGACCCGCTGATACCAGGAAACAAAATATTAATGTTATTTTGCCATGCGGAGAAGAAAAAATAATGGTTTTGAATGATATTATTTTCGTTGATATTAATCTTGTCAATGATGCAATAAACGCGGAAAGATCTCCATGGAAACTCGGATACGCAGCAACGATACATTCATCGCAGGGATTAACAGTAGATGGCCAGGTCTGGATAGTCGATGATAGAATTTCCTGGTCGAATTTAGTTTATCTAGCAGTTTCTCGAGTAAGAAAATTATCTCAGTTAGGTAGAATTAAATTTCACATTAACGACGACGGTGGTAATTGAGTATCCTTCGGTATTATTTGTAATTCCTCTTTGGTAAATCCTCGTTGTGGTGCTGGCGAATCTAGAAAATAAATTGCTGGTCTTCCTGATGATCTTGTTACAGCTGATATTTTATGTGTCGTAACGCTCCAAGTTGGATCAGTTGCTCTTTTTCTGCCACCCTCGGCTTCCCCCTCCTTATATAAATATCTTACAATAACACTACCTAGCACAGGCGGATTTGTGGAACTTCGCTTTAGTGGTATATTTAGTTTTGTAATTGCAGTTGCGGGCTTCATTGATATTGTTCGTGTTACTTCGTTATTTAGTGCGTTAATCACGTGAGGTAATCTTGTTACCCAATCGTGAGATCGTTTATCTTGGATAAATTCTCTCGCGTACTGATATCCGAATAATCGTTCTGCAAGAGTTTTATTGAATCTTTCAACGATAGCTTGATTGTGATGAACACCTACAATACCGCGACGGATTTTAACATTATTCTTTTTCATCAGTGAAGTAACCGCGCCAAGAAATTCTCGACCTGGATCAACCTGGAGAAGCTTTGGCCATGTTAATGGAGATCGTGAATAAATTTCGCTAAACGCCTTAGCAATATCTGTTGCTGTTTTATTCGATAACGGTTCCGCTTCCTTGTATCTGCTAGCAATATCAACAACCGTCAACACGTATTTATATGTGACTCCGTCGACGGTATCGTAAGGAAGAAACATTAAATCAGCCTGATGGACTTCATTAGGGACGCTGACAGAGAAACTCGCATATGATATTTTCTTAGGCGGAGGAAGATAAATTTGCCAGACTGCTTGCCTCGATAGCCACGATTCAGCGACAGATTGCTTTACTTTTGCTGCCTTGGCAAGTTTGGCTATTGCTGATTTTCCTCGCCAAAATCCTCGCGGAGAATAATATATTTGCTCCATTATAAATTACCAGCACCTAGTACTAATTTACCTTTCATTGCTCCTTTTATTAACCAAGTTGCCAATTTCTCTTTGAAATTTTTATCAGGAATAGCATCTATTGCGTGAATTAATTTAATATCAGCGAGATGTCTTTGTTGTAAATCTCCGCTGCGATATGCAAGATCGTGATAGTAGCATGCGTTATCGATAGCGTTTACTGGATCCTCGCCAGGATTTGGTTGATTATTATCGTTAAGTCTTATATCTAGCCTTGTACCAGGTCCGCAGTAATTATATCCTGGTAGATGCTTCTCTCCGGGATATTTCGCCCAGGGAACTCCAGGCAGATTTGTTAAGGAGGCAGCGATGTCTCCTCCGGTTCTACTTTTTTTTTTACAAATCTAAATTTACTTGTTCCACAAACCGCGCATTCTCCCTTAATTGCATTCCTGTTGTTGCGTGTAACGACTTCGATTGGATTTAGCGTGGCAGTTCGAGTGCGACACTTAACACAATATGAATCCATAATATTCTAATAACATGAATGTAATTGATTTTTCAGCCACGAAAAAACGCGAGCAAGTAAAACACACCGCGGCATTACCAAATTCGATAAGAATGATAATCATTGGACCGTCGGGATCTGGAAAGACACAATTGTTATTGAATTTGATAATGCGATGGCTAAAATGGGATAAATTGTATTTGGTTGCGCCATCTGTTGATGATCAAAGATGTTATCAAGTACTGAAGGAATTTAGCGATAATACTGAAGAAGGAACAATAGAATTTATAACGGATATCAATGAAGCTCCATCGGTAGAAAATTTAGATGGCGATGTTAATAATCTTGTTGTTTTCGATGATGTAATGCTGGATAAGCAAACTAACCCAGCTAGGATATTTTCGCGTGGCCGACACAAGAATACCGATGTGATTTACGTGACACAGCGATATACGCAAATTCCAAAGGTTATTAGAGACAATTGTAATATCTTATCAATGTTCAATGGCGTTGATACTCACACGCTAAGAAACATTCATCAGACTTGGTGCAACGGCGATATGGATATAAATAAATTCAAAAATTTCTTCAGTCACGCTCAGACAACACCACACGGTTTTGTCACGATTAATCTTCATGATCCTCGTAGTAGGTATCGAGTCGGTCTTGATCAGATTTACTCATAAATTTGCAGCCTTTCCCTTGCAAACTTCATCGACACCCGATCATTTTTCCACCCCCCCCCGAAAAATCATATTTTTTCTATTGTCCAGAATGACATAATTCGCACACAAAAATTGCATTAGGGGTTGAATTTACGCAAATTAGTTTTTCTGGAAAGGTTTATTTCTGTTTTCTGAGGTTTCTGCAGAAAATGTTCTCATAGAAGGTTTTTTTTTGTTGGAACGGTCTGGTCTGTAGAACTTCCCTGCTGCTTGGACCTGGTTCCTCTTGGCATAATGCACTTGCCTCTTCTCCAGTTTTTCCCTTTGATGAGCTAGAAACCACACATGGACCATCAGAATGCTCAGATTATATAATTCTGGGTTTCCATCATAATCTGATTTGGTGGAGAAAATTGAGGCATATTTCTGGGCAGAGTCCCCATACATGCCTCTGAACTCCACTCCTATCTGTCCACTGATGCATCAGATTGATGGGGTGCTCATATGGGGCTGGAAGGACTGATTCTTTAGGGTTCATTATCTTCCACATCAGCAATTTGGAAATGAGGACAATGTTCTTAGTCCTGCAGGCATCTGTTTACAAAATAAAAGTTTATAATGTGATGGTCTCCTTCAAGAACACCTCAGTTGTAGTGTACCTCAAGAAACAAGGAGAAACACATGTCCCTTCTCTCTGCATGTAGTTTAGGAACAAATTTTTTGGGCAGTCTTAGATGATATTACCCTCTAAATTTGCCATAATCCTAGCAAAAAGAATATTTTGAATGATCTGTCAGGGAAAGGGAAGATAGTCCTCATGGAATAGTCTCTACACTAGTCCTTTGCAGATTCCCTGATCCAACTTTGGGGAACCCCATTAATAGACTTGTTTGGAGACTAAACAACAAGCTCCCCTTTTATGTTTTCTCAGTCCCTGATCAGAGGGCCCAGGCAGTGGACATTTTCAGCCTGAAGTGGGATCGTCTATTTGCCTTCTCACCCTTTTTGGATGATCCTTCAGGTGCTTCACAAGTAAGGAACTTCACTGCTCAGCTTATTTTGATATCCTCTCTGTGGCCCATTGAATTGGTTCATAAATCTTCTAAACCTACTTGGGGATCATCCCAGAATGTTACTCAAAACAAGGGACCTTATGCAGCACAGGGATTCTCTTTTACACAACAGCATGCAAATTTTCCACGTTTATGCTTGGCTCTTTCAAATGATCTTTCTGTCAAGAAAAATTACCAACAAGTTGCTAAGTGCATTATTCAGTCCATGAGTCTAAGGTCTATGATGCCAAGCTAAGCATTTTTTGTAGTTGGTGCAGCAGGAAGCATGTGAATCATAACTGCCCCTCTATGACCCCAGTAGCTTTTTTCTTATCTTCCTTTTTGAAGAGAAACAATGCTCAATTTCTACTATCAAGTGCTACAGGGAAGCCTTATCCAGCATTCAAATTTTGGATAGACTCTCACTTAGCAGACCTGAGTAGGTCTTTTGAGCTGCAAATATTGGTGTCTTGCTGGCTAATGCCTTGATGGAATCTCCCATGTCTCTAAATAGACAACCAGTATGAACCACTGGGTGAAGCTTCTAAAGTGAGAGGAAAGGGTAGGAAGCACTTTTCCTGCCCTTTTATGGTTCATCTGATATGTCAGCTTCCACCATTTCAAGGTTTATTACAATAACTATCAGGCTAGCTTTTGAATCCCTTACTGAGTGGGATCTCTCACTCATGAAATAAAACTTGTGAGGTTCAAACCTCATTGGCCTATCTACTCATCCATCTCTGGAGGATATGATGAAAGCCTTTTTTTTTGGCAGTCTCACACTACCTTCACTTAGCTCAAAATGTGACCCATGTGGATACATCCTGGCAGTAGTCTGCTATTATACAGTGAGGATGAGGATTCCTTGTGTTTCTTTCACTGGTTGTGGGATCATCAACTACCCAACAAACAGGAACATTCAGCAAATGTCATGTATTACTGATATGAAAATCTAAATTTTTTGGTGGGTAACAGATTCCCACCACCCACTCTGTATTGATGTCCCACTAGTTTAGGCTATGTACTTTTTCTTATACTAACCACTTTGGATAGAATTTGAAAGAAGGATCACTACATTAGGTGACATTATGAGTGTTTGGTGATTTCACTAAATATTTCTCAAATAAGTGAAATTTTAGACTTCTGACACAAAGTCAATTTAATATTTCAAAAGCAATTTTAATTTCTTTGAAATATTTTTAAGAAATTTCAGTCCCAGATGAGCCCCAAATGTCTGTTATGACTATGGTCTTAAACTAATTAACAGAAAATATGTTTTATAAAATTCAGCAAACAATTTATTTCCCTACAATTCAAAGTGAGAATTTAAAAGGAACTTACAGCTTTGTGAATTAAATCCCAAATAATCCTAAATGTTCTATCACAAATCCAAAGCATAGAATATTCTGAATTAATTCCAAGCCTTGAATGTTCTGATGTACCAATTATTTTGTTGTATCCCTATTATATTTTCCATAATGTCTTTGAATGAGTTCAGAATAATTCCAAAGTAGTGTTTTAGTACTAAATGTCAATGAACACTTTGTAATTCCAATGAATAATTTGATTCAATGATTGTCTCAGATTTGTAACTGAACACGACAGTAAATGATTCCATTCTCATATTAAAATAGGAATGAGGACTTTGTTGACAAAACCCACTTTTGTATACACCCAATGGAACTTGGTTGCAATAGCATTTTCTGAAAATCTCAATGATCTTAATGGAAAATTACATCAGACTGTAAACAAGTTTGCTCCAGAACCTTCTAAGGTCATAATCAAGGCTAGGTCTTCAACTCAAATTCAATTAAACATCTTTTAAAACAATGACTTTATGACATTTGTTGGGTAAGCCCAATTTTCTACCCTAAATTATGGACAAAGGTCAAGCACACAGTACCAATTATAATATACATAACACATGACAAATGTCTGATTTTTGTTTCTGAAAGATTTACTGTTATGACAACATCCACAGTCAAGAATCAAAACATGAAAGCATGAAATCTAACAAGTATGTAACAATGGACATGAATGAAACTGGTTATTCATAAGGAACAAAAGCTGGAAAAACTCAAAGAAGTCAGTCAGGAAAGTTAGTTGCATTACTTAAAAAGTTTCTGAATTAATTTAATGCAAAATATTTTGTAAGTTAAACTTATTGACTAATTTATACTATTTTCATCTTTAATGAGCAGAAATCGCACACACAAAAAGTTGTTTATATATATATAATTGTGGTGAAAAAGCAGACTTCCCTTTCTTCTGTCATTCAACAAAAATGAATGAGTTTTGTTTGATATCAGGCTATTATAAATGGGTAGCATGCAGATGTTAGAAGCTAAACACTGCATGATGTTGACATTGTCAGCTATTTTTCCTGTTGCTGCCAATATCTCATACAAATCCTAAATGTAACATTCTAACATCAATTCATAATATTCTGTAAACTATGTAGGAAATTCTTGTAGCAATTTGTTATGAACCTTGTTTCATTAATTAGATCAACACATATACTTTCCTGGCAAGGTCAAACACAGTCAGAAACTTTTGAGATTGAAATACATCTGATTTTGGAAGGTAAGACACAAATGTTAATCCAAACATGGTGATGATTATTGTTTTCTTCTAAGGATCTCTGTGTGATTTCAGATGTATATACCAGTACATGCAGTTAGCTTTCTAAGTACATTGAATTACTGAACATTTGTGCACTATGAATATATTTAATCATCACTGACACAATAAAACTTTTGAAAATCCATATCTTTTGCTTTAAAATTTTAGTTGTTAAATTTATTTTCCAAATATCTTAATCAAATATACACATATATCAATTTTATCTCTTTAGTGTTGACTGTAAATTACATAAGAACCAGGTTTAAGTTTTTGTGGCTATTTTAGGAAATACTGTTATTTTGTACTGACATAACACTTATTTTATGACTTTGATTTGTGTACTACTGTACAATGTTATTGACAATGCCAAGAGTATTGAGGTGGCAGTTGGGTGATTAGGCTTGATGGGGAAGGTTGCTATTCCTCTCTTTGGGGCAGTAGGTTCATTATATCTACTGCAAAATGAAACTGGCGGTAGGTTTGTTACATCAACTGCATAATAAAAATGACAGTGAGTTTATTATATACCACTGGAAGTACTAGGCTTGTCACAACCTCTACAGGATTGAGATGGCAGTTGGTTCATTAGGCAGGTAATGTGTAATCAGCTGGAAAAGAATGTTGGTTGTGTATGTTTAATGCCATTTTCCAGAACATGATAGGCTATACAGGGCAGTTGAAATTCAGTTCAGCTCCTATATTCCATGAAAAATCTACTGGAAGTACACTGGCCTCTGGAAGGGTCCACTCAAATCTTGTGCATAAAACATGATTTTGATATTCATTGGAGCAGAAGTTACATAACATCACACATCTATGCATTGGTGGGGAATTGGTGTGGGTAATGATTCTTAGAACAGGAATAACAGTTTTACTATCAACTGCTGGAAGCTGTCTTATATGTATATATTTTTTTTTCAGTTCAAATGGACAATGAGAGACCAGTCAGCAGTGAGTCAATCATTGTGGTGGTCACCATTGTGATGGTATTTGCTGGACTGCTCATAACAGTTGCTGTAGTTTTTGTATATTTGAAACACAGAAAAAGAGAGAAGGATGAGACCAGTGGTTAAGTATTAAGTATTGTAGTTCTCATGAATCATTTCTTTACATAAACTATACATCTGTTTCACTTTGAAATAGTTGAAAGACCTTGGAAATAGTGAGCAGCAAGAATGAGTGAATTAAACAACAGCTAAAGTCAGCTTGTGATCCAGCAGGATTGCATAGAAATGTTGATAGTAAGCATCCTATGATTAATATACCTGCCAGGTAATGTAATATGTATTATATGAAAATAAACCCATAGACATACTCATTATCTACCTCAACAAAATTTTCCCAAACTGCATCAATAACAGTTTAGGTGAGACATATAGTCAAGCCTTGCTGCAAAAGTTTCCTTTTAACTTTGAAAGTTTTCTGAGACTATCTTTTACCATCAGTAAAACATTACCTTGCATACATTAGGTTTCTAGTGGCATCCTGCAGACAAGCATAAGTGTGAAAATCTAAAAGGGTCTTCAAAAAGTGTGATATACATAATGAGGACTTTATAAGGAACATTTTTAAAGAAAATATCCAAAGGAAAAAACAGACACTTTAACTTGATCCTGTTTTTCATACATTTAGATCAAAGAAATGGAGAGGACACTAAGAGGGCTCTGAACAGGCAACCAGATTCTGAAGAACAGGAAAATGAACCAAGTTGACTAGCAGAGGCAAACCCATCAAACCATGGCTTGGGGTTCCTTTTGCTTTGGGCTGTTACTCTCAATTTTTTTCTCAATACATTCTTTAAAAAGGCCATGTTAGTTTTAACAGAATTGATTTGAGAGCAGTAGCATCCTTTTTAACAAATTTTTCATGCTTATATTTGCAATTTTGAGTCATCATCATTATTTATGTTTATATAATGTATGATAAAATATTGAATGTACTTTTGTCTACAAGGTTCATGGAGCAATGAAGCTGTAAATGCCTGCCAGTATATTCACCTTTATGTGGCACATTTGTTACCTTTAAATGACAATGAATGTGATAGCCTTTAAATAACAATGAATGTGATAGCCTTTAAATGACAATGAATGTGATAGCCTTTAAATAACAATGAATGTGATAACCTTTAAATGACAATGAATGTGATAGCCTTTAAATAACAATGAATGTGATAGCCTTTAAATGACAATGAATGTGATAGCCTTTAAATGACAATGAATGTGATAGCCTTTAAATAACAAGGAATGTGATAACCTTTAAATAACAATGAATGTGATAGCCTTTAAATGACAATGAATGTGATAGCCTTTAAATAACAATGAATGTGATAACCTTTAAATGACAATGAATGTGATAGCCTTTAAATAACAATGAATGTGATAGCCTTTAAATGACAATGAATGTGATAGCCTTTAAATGACAATGAATGTGATAGCCTTTAAATAACAATGAATGTGATAACCTTTAAATAACAATGAAAAAGGAATATCTTCTACACTCAGCCAATGTACATACTTAAGTAGCACTTTCACTGCTATATCTTGCTTGGAAGAATGTTTTTGTAAACCTGCATTCAAATGTGCCTGGTGTTGTTGACCTTTAGTTAGCAGTTTGTGTTCTGGAAACCCAATATGCCTTGCCAGTGTACTGTTCTGAAAGTTATTGTTTTTTGAATGTTTGTTATGGATTTTATTTTAGCCTCTATACATATATGGCAAAACAGAAGGTGTCTTCACTGTCACATTCTTCACTTCTTTTTGAAAATTTCGTCATTGTGTTTTCAACCATTGCTGCACAAATTACCTTTTATCTTACAAGTAACCATTCCTCATATTTGGATGATGAAGGCTTCACTGGGTCAATAACAATACCATTATCATCATTGGTCATAAACGCGGTCCAAAAGATAATTTTGTTTGTTTCACATCTATTTTAGTATTTTTGCCTTGGATGGCATTTTCATTTGAAAGCTTACAGATCTTGAAACAACACAAGGCATACAAGTGAGCAAATGGAAATTGTTGCTTCAATGCGTGACAAAGGTGCACATAAAATAATAGTTTCTCGTGAGAATCACTTTAAAATCATGTGTTTATTTTCCACCTCTTTCTTGGGTGGGGTGATTATATGGTTCTAACATCCTGTTGCTACAAATGATGTGACAGTTACAGGTCAAGTAAGGTCAGCTCCAGGCTCCACACTCAGTTGTAACTCTATGGGTTATGATAACATTAGCTTAAGAAACTGATGTGTGCATGTTTTCCCTGTTTGGGAGAATTGTAATCTAGCCATTAAAGTAGTTAGACCAAACCTTAATTTTGTGTTAATTAGCAAAACATAATATTGAGGTGCGTTAATTTGCGTGCTGGCGACAATTTTTAGACCAAACCTTTGTTGTTGTTTTTTTGTTAATAGGCAAAACATAACATTGGGGTGTGTCAATTTACATACCGACAACAATTTTTGTGTGTCAAATCGGAAAATTCTGCATATTTGGCACATGACACATGGGTAGATAAAACACTGCCCACAAGATCTTAATAGAGCAAATTTGCATCCCCATTACCCTGTATGCACATTAGATGATATCCTACCCGAATTACCAGGTGCAAAATACTTCACCAAACTGGATGCACGGTCAGGATATTGGGCAATAAAACTGTCACGTGACTCTTCATACCTCACAACTTTCAACACCCTGTTACCATTTCTTGCATCTTCCATTTGGTTTGAAATCATCTCAGAGTAGATCGATGAGAGTTTTGAAGGTTTAAGTGGTATCGTTTTGATTTGTGATGATATACTAGTTTTTGGATGCACATGCAATAAACATGATACATATCTGAGAAATGTTCTCAAACGTTCCCTTGAAAAAGGAATCTGGCTAAAGGAGGAAAAACTAGAAGTAGATGTCACAGAAGTACAGTACTTCGGGCACGTTCTCTCAGCAGAAGGTCTCAAACTCGACCCTGCCAAAGTAGCAGCGGTCAGAGAAATGGAACCCCCTTATAACCATGCAGAGTTTGAAACCATTCTTGGCATGGTTAACTACTTGTCCAAATTTGCCCCATATTTGGCAGAGGTCACCAGTCCATTGAGACAACTGTTAGTGAAAGACATAGAGTTTTCATGGGACTCTCCACACAATCAGATGCATTTCAAGTTTTTATTTGTCACCCCACCATATCTGAAGGTATAGATATGCATGTGCACATGGTGTTATCAGCATTACCTGTATCTGATCATAAGAAGGAAGAAATTCAATCTCTCACTGAACAAGACCCACAGCTGGTCATACTGAAACAGGTCATAATTGAAGGTTGGCCTGAAAAGAGGTTAAGCTGTCAATAAGGGATAATTGACTGTTGGAATTATAGAGATACACTTTCAGTTGTAGATGGGTTAATCTTGAAAGGTCAAAAAAAGTCATACCACAAGTCCTCAGGCAAAAGATGCAAGAAACTGTACATTCAGGACATTAGGTATTGAGAAGTGTCTGAAAAGAGCCAGAGATGTCTTGTTTTGGCCAAGAATCTCAGTTGATATTTCTGATTTAGTGTCAAAATGGTCTGTCTGCTTTGAGCTCGGAAGTTCTAACCAAAAGGAACTTCCCATCCCCCTTGAAGTCCCTGAATATCCATGGCAAAAAGTCGCCACAGACCTATTTACATGGGATAATGAAGAGTACATTGTTGTAGTAACAAATTTCAGTTGCTACTTTGAAGTTAAGGCACTCGCAAGCTCAAAAAGTTGCACTGTTATCAATCACATGAAAAGCATATTTGCATGCTTTGGAATACTGGAAGTCATTTCAGCAACAATCAAACATGCTATTCTTCCTGAGAGTTTGCAAGCTTTATGAAAGAATGGGACTTTAAAAATGTTACATCGAGTCCCACATACCCTCATTCAGATGGCCTAGCAGAGAAAACAGTTCAAAGTGTAAAGAGAATTCTCACAAAAGCAAAAGCCGATGGTAGAGAACCGCTTATAGGCATATTAGAATATCAAGCCACTGCTCTTGATATTGGGTTCTCACCAGCACAATTGTTGATGGGGAGACAACTCAAATCAATTCTCCCAACAACCTGCAAAAAATTAATTTCCAAAACACCCATCACCACTGAGGTCAAAAAGAAAATTACACTTCGCAAAAAGAAAACAAAATTATTATGATAAAAGTGCAAAACCACTAAAACCACTTGAGGAAGGGGAATCAGACAGAGTTCAATTCAAAGGTCAAAACTGGGAACCTACCATAATAATAAGAAAACACAACGAAAGGTCAAACTCAGTTCGCACCAAAGATGATACCATTTATCGTTGCAATAGATGTCAACTCATGAAAACTAATGAAACACAACTCCTGCAATGTAATTTAAATGCGCCCTTCTCTCAGATTGAAAACACTGTGTACAGCTGTATCACTTACCGAAAGTGCCAGTAAATCAATTTCACAATCAATGGAATCTCAATGTTTCAGTCAAAGTACGTCTGAGCCTGATGCAACAAACCCACAAGATTGTCAGCAAAGCAGATAATACACTTGTTCTGGAAAGCTAGTAAAACCAAAGATAACAGAGTCAGTGTAATATCAGTTCCTAAAACCTATACGTATACTGGATAAAAAACAGTTGTGAAATCCTGTACTCACAGATAAGAGAGACTCAGCTAATAAAACAGTCATTGGTGTAACACAATGTATGGTTTTGTTGATAAACACAGATGGTGATTCAAGACAAGGACCAGCAGTGTATATTAAATAGCAGTCAAACAAGCAACAGGATCTTTGAAAAATGTACAATGCATTCTCAGTCTGTCGCAGAGATTTATTCGTTGATCATTGTAATCGTTGCTATATAGATGCGCTTGATTTTGATATATTAGTTATAATGGCTCATGATTAATTTAGACAGTTCATTGAAAGTTTATAAAAACATTTTCTTTATAAGAAGAGAGATTTAACACTTTACATGTGTAACTGACCATTCAGAACCCTCTGTACATGAGGCATAGTTCCACTGGTACTATCTACAGGCGTCTTCCTCTTTGATACCATTCTGTCTTAAGACCTCACAGTAGTCATTTGTATATATTAAAGTTATTGATAGTTAGAACATGGCATCTCATCTTATGTTTTATGCAATAACACAACAATTTCCATTGCCAAAAAGTGATGACTGCATTGATAAAATTGGAAATGTCAAATATGTCACCATTATTGACCTTTTGAAAAAATTCTGGCATATTCCACTGATGAAAACGGCAAAGGAAATTTTGGCATTCATGACTCCAGATGGACTTTATGAATATAAATTAATGCTATTTGGATGAAAGGTTCGTCTTATATTTTTCAACATTTACATCGGCTTTAGCTAATTTTCATGCTACACTGATAACATCATCTTCAATGTTTTGTTATCAGATCTAGAGAGTGTGTAGTTATTCTTTCTTGAAGATCAGTTTCACATATTTAGGTTACAGTTACTTTAAGTGTTTTATCTGGGAACTCTGAATCTGATAGAAGTAATGGTATGAACACTGGTACACATATGTAAGACAAAGGTGTCAAATTTGCTGCTTTCATGGTTCGCAATTGAAGGTCAAAGGTGGACATTGCTATATTTGTTTGGAGCTATAGCTTGCAAACATTTGAATGCAGTAATAGACTAAAACTTTGTATAGCAATACAATGTGACTTGATGTTGTCACTTGATGCTTTATGGACCTATCTGTATGGTCCCAAGTCTCAGATCAATATAATTGTGTGTGCTCTCAAACTGTGGCCTAGAAGTTGTTGACTGAAATGTTTTCCACCCGTAATGTCATGGATTGAGTGTGTATCAGTTGTACCTATCATGTATATCAAATAGTATGGTCTGTCAGTAAGATCAAACTCACATGTGAAACTTACCTACTTTTTTATTTAGGACTGTAACTCACAAGTTATTAAAGGTAGTTCAATTAATTTATGTTTAACTCATAACCTTTAAATGTGTCATTTTAATTTTAATACCTTTTTCATCAATGTTTAGATCATAGATTAACTGTCTTTTTTTGTGTCTATCTATTTTTTGTCTAGCTTGTTGCTCACAAATTCTAAAGAATAGTGAGATGAAAAAAATGTATTCATGCATCTTCACCTAAGATCATGTCACATAACCCACTTTTATATTTGTAAAAAAAAATCAATATTATTATTTATAGTTGGGCTGTAGTTCAGTAGCAGTACAAGTAATGGAAATAAAATATTTTGGATAGTGTGTCTTGTACCACCATTAAGATCCTTTCTGCAAAGTTTTGGTAACAGTCATTGAAGGTTACTTTCTTGGTAATTCTAGGTAGTAACTTAAACCCATTAAAAATAGTATTTTCCAACACTGTAGATCTTTTCATATTGGCTTTTTGCAACTTCCATAATTTTAATGTATCAAACAAGTTCATGACTTCATAGCTTCAGACCTTATCACAATGCCTTCATCAGAGGAATGAAGTCATGATCTTAGTCACAACGTTACGGTCACATTCCAAAATGCATATATTTTTTGCCAAATCTTAAACTAATTCTCATATTTAGAGAGTGAAACAGAATGTTTATGTCTATGATAATCTGACAGTGTTATTATTTATATTATTTTACAAGAGAGAAAGAAAGAGAGAGAGAGAGATGTGGTAATGTAAACCTTCAATTGGTAACATTTTGAGATGGCCTCCGTAATCCCATTAAAAATAAAATGACTTGCTTTATTCACTGCTTGAAAGCTGCATATCAAATCTGCTTTACTTCAGGTAGGATACATTACTATGTATTAAGACTCTTTAATCACATGGGCAATAGCAGTATTTCATTAATTAAAGTAAATGTATAAACATCTACTCATGCTGTTTGTGCCTTAGATTACCATTTTGAATTGTGATATGACCATATTTTGTGTCAACAAGCTCTATTTTTAGACATGGAAAGCCCTACCTACATTGGAGTTTGATCATCTTTAAACACAGATGAAACACAAGCTTAATTAAACATTTTTGACATTTTGAATCGAACCAAATATCAAAGCAATGTAAAAATATTATGCAGTAGTGGTCCATTACACTCTTGCATGTCACAACAAAGAGACCAGTCTAAAACAACTCTATACAAACCTAAACCAGTTAGCATGAATGTTATGTACATTTAGATTTCCTTGCGTTCCGTCTATAGAATGTATTGATCATTTTCATCTATGCCCATCACATGTAATGGCTTAAGTACGTCCCTCACACATATCTGGGGTTTGATACAATTATACTTTATTAAATGAGGTAGTATTTAACAGTTTGTAGTAAACAATAACAGTAGGAATGTTGTTGTATGTTGAAATAAAGATTATAGTAAATTATCTGTGTGTTGATGACTCAAATTGTAATGAACTATTTCTGTGTTGACTTCTAGCAGTTGTGAAAAAAATGATTTGTGCATAGTGAAGATTTTTGTTGGTTCTTGAATACTACTTGCTTATTTCTATGTTTGGATAAAACTCTTATTTTCTATTTTGTATAAAATTCATTTCTGTTTTGATAGCTCTTTTTTAATATTGAATAAAAGACAGTATATTTTATACTGAATATGTTGTTATCCAATGAAACTACTTTAAGTATTGCCACGATAATTTACATACACATGCATCCATGATCAAGATGATCCTAGATGAAAATGCTGCTCTTGGAAATCCAGTATGGGTAACACAGCAGCCATTTTAAAATTCTTGTTATTACTACTCCTCCTGAATGGATGGTCATATCAGCATGGGGTTTTCACTCAAAGATGTTTTATGAAGTCTAGCTAGTCCTAAGTGAATATTATGCCAGTCGGATGTTTATTATGGCTGGCATGCCACAGTGTTTCCCTTTACCCTCATTTGTGTATCAGAGGCCCCCCAGTTTTTAGTCTTACCCCCCAGTTTTGACAGCAAGGATTGTTTTTACTCAATCTGACCTGCAGTTCTGACACCAAGCTGATTTTTTACTCACAATCTTGCACTCCTTGGGGATACACTGATGGCACTATCTTGAAAATTGTGTTATCACTACTCCTGAAAGAATGCTCTACTCATAATGGGGTTTTCAATAAAGGACTTCTATGGTGTCTAGTTGGTTCTAAATAAAAATGGTGCTGATCTGACATCCAGTATGGCCACAACAACAGCCATCTTGAAAATCTTGTTACTGCTACTCATCACATCTTAAAAATATTATCTCTAATCCTCTCCAAATTTATGGCTATATCAACATTGGGTTTTCAAAACTATACTTATGATACCTAGTTTATCCTAAATGAAATTGGTGCCAGTCATGCCACCAATATGGATTCCATATCCACTGTCTTAAACATCTACTTGTCACTTCTACCTCAGAATGCATGACCATTATAATGTGTGATTTTCACCAAAAGGCTTCTTCTTTATCCAGAATGAAAATGGTGCCAAGCTGAAATTCAGTATGTGTTCTACAGCAACTAATTTCAAAATTGCATTATCCCTGAATAACATCAGATATTGTTTTAACACTGGATAGTGAGGAGGAAAAATTTGTCATATCTTAAATTTCTTAAAATTCTTTTCGCCCAGTGGAGGACAAATCCCTTCAAAGGATTCTTTTTGTATGCTTTGCCAATATGATAGGACAGACAGACATATGGTAATATACTTCCACCTTGTCTTTCCATCCATTCTTTCACTTTCCCTTGTACGCACAATGACTTATATTCTCTATCATCTATAGTTACTAAAGTTTGTAGCATGCTTGCCATTGGGGTAAGGAAGTACCCTATCAGTTTTGGATTCAGAAGTCAAGGGCCGAACTTTGTGGATAGCTTGCACCTATGGAAAAGGTGGAAGTCTATTGATTTTCAGGTCAAGAAGTCACAAGTCATGATAACTGGAGAAAAAATGGCTTCTCTGCATTAAGATCAGTTCAATATCACATACCTGGACCAAACTTTTTGGAGGCAACCTTTTTGCATGGGGATGTGTTCTGTTATGATGTTCCAGGTTTGAAGGTCTTGGACTTTTTAAGAGAGTATGGATTTTTGGTTATCTTTTTGTTTTCTTTGCCTTTTCTGGTACTATATAACCAGAATTGTGCTGATTTACCTTTAAACCCTAAACACACATACTGTTCCCTGTTTTGTTCAAGCAAATAACTTGAGTTCTTCACACTCTAACATTCCCAAACTTTATGGATGGCCTGCATATTTGGCAAGGAAGAAGACGTTTGATTTCAGAAACAATAAGTGAGAGGTCAGGTTTGCTGTGACTGAAAGAAGAACAATAGTTTGAGTATAATTACATTAGTTCTACATCAATGACCTTGGCCAAATTTTGGGGATGGCTTGTACTTTTAAAAGCCTGTAAAATTTTACTTTTTGACCAAGGATCTTAACCAAGGTTTGTGAATGTCCTAGACTGTGAGTAATAAAGAATTCTACTTTTTGTATGGTTTAAAAAAGTAAAAGGTCAAGGTCACTGTGATTAAAGCAGAAAATTATTTTTTGTTTGCATAACAACTTTAGTTCTAGACAATATGCCTTAACCAAAGTTGGTTAACTAAGGTATACAAAAGGCTTGTTGATTTTTCAGTCAAGAGATCAAAGGTCAGAGTCTTTGGGACTTGAAGAAGAATAGGTTGTGCAGAATAACTGTTAATCCTTGAGTAAATTTCTCAACCAAAGGACTATTAATTAAACAATGGGTCATTCACTGTACTCTTGTTTAATATAGTGCAATAATTAAATGTGGGAACATTTTACTTGAGTACACACACACACAGAAAGAGAATTAGAAACCATTTAATTTACAGCATGGATACAAATGTAAGGACTCATATTGTTATAAATCTTGTCTTACAACTAAATCTTACTTTCATGATCATACCTATGCTTATTCGTATCACCATGAAGATTGAGTGGGTAGCTGTATGCTGGTAAAAGATTTAGATTTTTATGACAAAAATTGCTGAACTTCCTACAAAAGAAACATGAAAATACAAAACCTGTTGCTATTGAGTAGCTGGTGCTTTTTCAGGTGGATACTCTATAATAATAATAATAGCAATAGTAATAATAATAATAATAATGACCTTATTTAAAGAGGGTAACACAATTAGCTAAAAACTAATCTACCTTGAGGCCCTCATACAAAGGAATTTATTTATTTTAGCTGCATCTCTGAAGCCACTGGATATATTTGGTTTGGAAGAAGGAAATAGAGTGGGCATTTCTAATCTCAACTGGAATACTATTCCAGAGCAGAGTTCCAGAGTATTCAATTTTTTTAATAAAAATAACTAATTATTTGGTTTGGGAATTTTATACTGTTTGGTAGACATGGATCGCAGGTAGCCTATACTGGAATAGTGATTGTAAATATTCAGGAGCACTATTATGAGATATCCTGTACATTAATTTGGCTTTTCTCAAACAGATTTGGTCATTAATAGGTAATATTTTTAACCTACCAGCTAAATTTTCCTTGCTTTCTTTCTGGATTGATATTAGCCCAAATGCTCTTTTTTGAAGATGTGCCAGCTTTGCTGTTTTTATCATTTGAATTACCCCATACTGTATTACAGTAGTCCATATAGGGTTGTATGTAACTGTTATAAAATAGTTTTCTGTGCCTTTCAGGGAGAAAATGTTTTATCCTACTGAGAAGCCATAAACTTGAATTGACTTTTTTTACTGATATGTTTGATATGTTCAGTCCATGATAGGTTATTATCTACCAGAACACCAAGGAGTCTATCATGACAGACCATTTGCAAATTTGTATCCTTCCATGTCAGACATAGTTCATCACTATCAAGATTTGTCCTTCTTCGCCATGTTGAGATAAGTAATATTTTAGTTTTACCAGTACTTACTACCATGCCATTGCATATGCACCAGTTTTCCAGTTTGTTTAGGGCATCCTGTAAAGAATTTTCGAGTTCATGCTTTGTGTTTTGGATGTCTGACAATATTGTGTCATCTTCATAGAGATCTGTAGATGATATTGAGTCTCTTAGTAAAAGTGGTAGGTCATTAATAATTAAAATGAATAGTAATGGACCTAGAATTGAGCCTTGTGGTACTCCATATCTAATTGTTTCAGGTTCAGAAAGAACATTATTTATGTAAACATGTTGTGTTCTCTCACTTAATTAAGAAGTAAACCATCTAATTGTTCTTTCATCACACTGGTAGATTTTCAGTTTCTTCAAAAGGATTTCATGATTCACCATGTCAAAAGCTTTCCTGAAATCTACAAATACAGATCCTGTTATTCTACCTTGGTCAAGTGCTTGAAGCCATTTATCAGTTAGGGAGATCAAGGCAGTCTCACAGGAATGGTTGTGTCTAAAGCCTGATTGATTAGGGTGTAACAGCAAGTGTTTGGTTAAATATGACATGAATGAGTCATGGACATGTTTTTCAATCAATTTTGACAAGTTTGGTAGTATTGAGATTGGTCGGTAGTTATCAGCATCATCCTTAGAACCAGATTTGTGAATAGGAGTTACTTTTGCAGTTTTCCATATTTTGGGGACAGATGAGGTTGCAATACTAAAATTGATTATGAATGTTATGCTATCTACAATAGCAGAGGCAGAAGATTTAATGAGTCATGGACCAATCTGATCAAGTCCTGTAGCTTTCTTGGTATCAAGTTCACTGAGACATTTTTTTAACAAAGTTTTTTGATACTGGTGGGATAGAGAAACATACCTCCTTAGAGATTTTGCTGCTGCAGAACTTTTTCAGTTCATTAAAGTTGTTTTCTATCACTGGTTCTTTTAACTTTGTGGTAATGTTGGTAAAAAAATCATTGAAAACATTTGCAATATCATTTTCATCAGTGACTATGGTGTCATTTGCCAGAAGTGAGTGAATTTTATTTGTCTGTTTTTTGTGCATTCCTCCAGTGAGTTCATTGAAGACTTTCCAAATGGAGTTTGTGTTGCTCTTTTTGTTTTAAGCAATGATTTATAATAATTTTTTTGGGCTTTTTTAATCATACTTGTTATTTTATTTCTCCATACTTTATATTGTGCATGGTTTCCCATAGCCTTGAATTGGTCTCGTGTTTTCATAGCATCTAGGATTTCAGTAGTAAGCCAATTAGGTTGAGTTTCAGTCCTTACTTGATGTACTTTCAGTGGTGCATGCTTAGATACTGCATCCATAAATAAGTCAGTCCACTCTCTCATGGCTTCATCTATGTGAGGGGTGTCAAACTCAATTGCTCAGCAGGCCAATACTCAAATCACATGTAAGGTTGTGGGCCGAACAGGATAAACATTCAATAAGCGGAAAATTAAACCTTTTTTAAACATTAATATAAATTAAAACAGAAAAAAGTTTTAATAATAAAAAATCATTGGCATACCCATTTTCGCTCTTATGCCAATTTGTCAGAGCTGGATGTTTGGCAAGGCTGCTAATTAGGGAATTTGATTTGCACTTTATATCACAGGGCCATTAAAAAATATTTTTGCCTAAAATTCTCTCTCGGGCCGGATATAATTGTACGCCGGGCTTGATGTGGCCTGTGGGCCTTGAGTTTGATACGTGATCTATGTCATCCAAATTTTGAATCATATTCCATGGAACTTTATATAGGTCATTGAGAAATTGTTCTTCATTAAAATTTTTGAACGATCTGTAAGTGATCATTTTATGTGTATTTTCCTTATTTTTCTTGCATTTAACCTTTCTTGTCAAAAACGTAGGATAGTGGTCAATAAAACCAACATTCGGTACATTAACACAAGCCACATTGTCTGGTAGGTTTGTATAAATGTGATCAATAAGAGTGCTCAATTTTTCTGTTACCCTTGTAGGCTCATTTACCAGCTGGTCTAGGCCTAATGATTCAATAAATTCCATCAATTGTTCCTTATTTGAGTATTGAGAAGGTCCTTATTTATATCTCCGAGTATATATGTTTCTTTCTCCTGTGGTAGAACATTTTCCATTTGTTTCAAAAAGTTATCATTCCAAAATGTTTTGGAGGAAGGTGGCCTATAAATGAAACCAACTAGGAATGATTTTGCGTTATTTTGAAAAATTTCCACCCATATACTCTCAATTTCATGTGACTCCAATTCAAGTTGCCTTTTTACATTTCCATCTTCCCTAATGTATACAAGCCCCACCCCCGCTGTCTCTCTGTCCCTACGTAATGGTTTATTGTAGCCATGATATTGAAGCATTTAATTTGGTTTCAGTGAGTCCTAAAACATGTATATTATTTTCCTTGGAAGACAACATTAACTTAATCTGGTCTATCTTTCCCACCATACCTTGTACATTTAAGTGACCTATGTTAAAACCTTTTGTATTTAGTTTCATATCAATTATATGTATGTCATCATGCAATGGGGTACTCACTGAGATTGTCTCCATAATACTTTTATCATTCTTACATCCTTTTTCTATATTTAAATGTTCATATATATTAGTATCTTTAAAGTCACATACAAACCCTGAAAATCCATTTACATTTGCATCTACAATAGTGTCCATTGAATAGTCTGAGTCAAAAGTCCCACTGGGTACATTCAGATTTTTGGTAAATGAAGCGTTTGCATTCTCCTCTTTGCCAGCTTCCTAATATGTATACATTGAGGAGCAAATTCTTTGTTTGTGTCCATATTTATGGCACCTGAAACACTCAGTCTGTTTGCCATGATGGCATACCTGTGTCATGTGCCCAATTTCTCCACAGTAGAGACAGCACTCTACATTAAATTGCCTGAAAATGGGGGTATACATGTTAATATTTCTCAGTAGTTGAGAGGTTCCTTTTCTGCTTAAATGAATTTTGTCTTGGTGGTAGAGACTAAGGTTGACATCCTGGTTCTAAAGAAAGAAAGATGTGTATTGTGGAATGTACTTTAGGTTGAAGTCTTCACAGAGGTCAAGTATCAGATCATTGATTTCTTTGGCCTTGGTGTCCACATGAGGAGGTAGTCCTGATATCATTATTTTACATGTAATTGGGCTGCAATACCTAGCAGCATACAGTAAACTTTCAAAATCTGTTCTGATTTTATTTAGTGATCTTCCCTCACAGGCATCCTTTCCACCTACTAAAATAATAATTTATATTTGGTTAGGTCACTGTTAATTATTCTGTCTGTGATGTTGTTGATTTTTGCACCTCTTAGAGTCTGTACATCTGTTTAAAAAAGTCTCCTTGGTATTATACTTTTCAAAATTGAGGAGCCAATTATTAGAGTCCTATCTTTTCTGGCTTGTGATGTTGTGTGTTGGACTCTGAATTGTATTTCAGACATATATCTTGGAGGAAGGGGTGCTGAAATTGGTGTTTCAGTTGTGTGAACTACTCGTGTTGATTTTGACATATTTGTCTGAGCACTGGGAGATGCAGTTGTTGGTGAAGGTATGATAAGAATTGGCCTCCCATTAGGTTTAAGCAAGAGATTGTACATGTGCAATGTACTTCATTCTATTTCCAGTTACAGCCATTATGAGCTGCTTAAATTCTACGCCATAGAGAAAATGTCATCACGATTTGAGTTTTCTCAATATGTACATCATCATTAGAGATAAAGATACAAACATAGGATAAAGCAATAGAGGGAGAAAAAAAGAAAGAAACCAAATGCAGTAGTTACATACAGTTAGCTAAGATGAACATGAGAGAAGTCTCTTAGAATCTCAGTTTCCCTTGGAGAATTCTCACGTGAGATAACTATATTTATTATAAAGTAAGGCAAAATCCCATGAAACCTTTATTAAGTTAATTTTTGTCCCCATTATTATTAATTGTGTACAATAAGTAGTATGTCAAAAATGGCGTGCAACAACATATCACTATCATGTTTTTCAAATTTGGAATATTTAAAAATCAATCTTTGTATTAAGAAAAGAATCCACAAATTACAGATGCTGAGAACACTGAAGCAGATGTTATAAAAACTTTGTATTTCAGATTCATCTAAACTGATACCATTGGGAAATTCCCTACCCAGGAAATATATCCTTATCTGATATATTATGAAGGAACAAACCAAGATAAATGTCAAAATTATTTATGTGTCTAAAATATTTCTCTTTTGTTCCACAGGGCTTTGAGAATAAATAAATACATGGATTACTATATTTGCAGTGCTTACAAACGTGCATAGTATTAATTGGAACAGAGATCAGAATATTTGCAATGAATGTAATTAAGTGGTATTCTTATTGTTTTTAGAGTTTGACATAAAGTGGAGGTTTTATAAAAGTATGAACATTTTTTAATCTTTTGTAGACATGTCAGTATGGCACAACACTTGTTTCCATATTTATGAGTAGCATATTATATAATTTGTTTCCATTGTATTTTTCGTATAAATATTTTATATCTAAGTACATTTTCAATAAATTCGTAATATTATATTTGGGCAATATGTTACATATCGGAAATAAAACCTTCTGTAACATCTTTTCTAGAAAGATATAGGTATAATCTGAATAATTTTTTTATTTATATATGCTACTTTTTCTTTAAGATGGCATTATTTGCCCAAAACATTTAGTTTCCTTTTATCAATTCCTGATACAGTTCTGTTTATCCCCAGTAAACTTTCTCTCATTCCTGATACTGTGGTTTGAGGAAATCCTTGTACAAGTTTGGTGCAATTATGTTGAAATACATCAAGCTTTCTTAAGACATTGTGTCTGACTTTTGACCAAACATAACACACATAAAGGGCTGATGGTATCAGTTGTTTCCTGATGTAGGTTAGAGGACTGGCTCTAAGTTCATTTGTGCCAGTCCATACAAGCATGAAACTCCTTTGATGTTGTGACTGGATGCAATGATGGCTCTGGATATTCCTAATACAACTTAATATGCTTTGGGGCATAGTCCCACATATTCCTCGATAGGTTTACCAGAGTACTCATCTTTTGATTTTTATGCAACCATTTTTGGTATTACTAAACATTGGGTTTTCTTTTGGATACTTGCTATTGTCAAATTAAGTTCTTGAGTGTCTTTCATGCAATATCATGATTTATATTGTGGGTTATATACATCAACAAAGAATCGGTATATATATATAGCATCTTAACATGATCCTGGTTAAACAGTTTTATTTGGTGCTAATAAAACTTGTACATGAGTAGCCTAGTTAAGTCCATTACTGATGCACCATCATACATAGGTTTTATCGGCACTATGTACAACAATGATTCCACCATTTTCCTGAATAAAAATAATTGGTACTCGATGAGCCTTTTAAGCTTATCTTGTTCACTTTCCATAATAAGGTTGACTTGAATTCGGTTTTGCAAATTTCTACTGTTTTGCCGAATATATCATTATTCATGAATTTGAAAAAGTTTTTCTCATCCTCATTTTTATCAGCCATTAGTAGATTTGTATAAACCCAAGATTGTTTAAATAATCAAAGCACCAATTGGACTTTGCTTACATGCATTCCAGATCTCAAATACAACTGCAGATTTCGTATGCACACTGCATATTTCTTTTTCAGTCTGAAGACAGGGCTTGAGGATGACAGTGAATTTAGTAAACTTGTGTCGAGATTCATCTACAGTTTCACACTGTTAAACTAAAGGGACAACCACAGACGAAGTGCTAGTGCGTCTGGTAATAATGGCTAATCATTTTGGGTGTGATAAAATTAATCAGGGTATTCTAGATCAACTTCAAATAAGTATCCATGGTTGCTGTTATAGTACTTGTGTACTTGTTTTTCCACATGTATGTGAAAGGGATCAATCCAATGAAACCCGCCAACAGGCAGGGGTTGCATCATTGCCTGTAGCTATGTTGTTGGTATCCAGGTACATGATGTAACTGTTTGTGACAGCATATTCATATCTGTACATGTTTGGGTTGTTTGCTAGCGCATAATGATGGCTTTGCCATTGATATTTTGTTATACTGATATTCCGTTATAAAGTGAGTGATCAATAAACAAATGCAGATCAAAATCAGTGAGCAGTTCCAACTCCACGTTTGTTTTCGACAAAAAAAGCATCCAATGCCATTCCCTGTGATGTAAAGTAATGTACATGGTCTAACTTGTACATCAACATAGAAGTGTCGAGGAATGCTTCAAACATATCCGTGAGCAACAACACATTTGTTCTTAATACAAGTTATGACAGAGACCCATGTTTTGGTATTTTAACGTGGATCAGAGTTTGTGTGCACGTAGTTGTTGGCGGAAATACCTTTGCGAGACAATGACAAATAAAATGCCTGGATCGGTGGTAGCTGTGTCTAATCGAGCGTTTCTTATCCACTCATGTGCACTCCTTGTATAGGTAACAAGTTAGCGTTAGTGATACAATATTCTCGCTAGATTTTTAAATTTGCTTGTCCAAGCTAGAATTCAGAAACTGCAGTGAGTCAATGAACTGCATCTGACCCAGCATAAGTGTCATATTTTTTTCCATATTATTGGGGATAACACTTATTGGTGCCTTGGACTTTGATGCTACTGCTTGCATTGTTAAATGGCCATCATACCCACACAGGTCATGAAGCACCACAAGAATTCTTGGTCTGCTTGGTTTATTTGGCAGCTTTAGTTGCATGAGCTGTGTGCAGTTCGTCTGTACGCGCCAGTGATTGCGTACTTTGGTGTCAGTGGAGATGAAATTACCACCACTGATCAAGCAAAGAGTAGCCTCAGAAAACTCACTAATGTCATTGATAGTCATAGTCATGTCTGCGGGTAATTAGAGCTGTTGCCTTATTCATGACACTGTAAACTGAAGCGATTTAAGAAACATCTCTACAATGTTTAATGGTTCAGGTTGCCTGCCGCACCTTACAACAGCGGATCAAATCCTGCATGGGACATGTTCTGCGACTTGTGTTTTATTTGACTTAACCTAAGTCGTTGGGAAAGCAGAGGTGGGTTTTTTTCTCGTTTTTTTTTCTTCTTTTATTCTTTTTTTTAAGGGAATATTTAAAATTCAAAGTCCACATTGTCATCATTTCTCACATTGATCACAGATTGACGTAGAATACTTGCTGGTGTTGGGAATATAATCTTTACCTGTTGTTGCAGGGAAATATGCACTCCAAGCAGCACGTATCTGTGAAGTGTATATCCGTATCCTGTGTGGGTATATTTTTCTAACTTGAAGATAATTTTTTCAAAGGTTTTGTCAATTTCATCATTAATAACTGTATCATCTTTGTAGTTTAAGATTATAATTGGACCATTATGAAGCCAGGAGGTTGTGATTTGTAATCCATCCTTGCCATGGTTAAGTGAGTCACTCAAATGCACATATATTTTCTTAGTTCTGCAAATCCGAATGACATATCCTGCAAAACCTGATTCACACTGAAACTTTACTTGAATTTCGACTACATTTCCAGCTGAAATCGATTTTTTTTTTTGTGCTGAAGTGAATTGACCCAATAACCTAGTCCATTATAATTAGAAAAGCAAAATTGAATCAGATCAACATAGAAACAAATTCCATGCGCATTCATTCACAATATAACTCTAATTTTCAATTTCAAGTAGACCAAACCGACAAATCGTTTTGAAACTACTGTTCAGCATGCGGCGAAGTTCAAAGGTCGCTGGGCGGAGCTATGTGCTCATTAATAGTGTTATTGTGTATTGATGAATCTACGGTTGTATATTTATTTTTGAATACAGCATAAATTCAATTACTTTGTTTCTTGTAGTGTATTGTTTTTAAATAAGCCTTAGGCAGAATAAGAAAATGAGTATATAATAAAAAGGTTACTGTATTTGTACGTGAAAATATGAACTCGTTTTCTCGGATGAACACTCACTCCCAAACATCGTACAGTATTAATCAGAAAAAAAAAAAACCTAGTTCATATTTCCCCATACAAATGCAGTAACCTATAATTATGATTGTCCTTAAGATTCTTTTGGTAAAGCAGTCAGTTCATTCTACAACTACTTGCTCATTCATTTACTTTTCTTTTTGATGAAGGTTACTGCCGGTTCCTGTGTTGTTGTGCTATCCCATGCTTCTAAACACTGTCACCTAGATTATGTGCGAGCGCATTTCAACCGCTTCTCAGATAAAGTTTGACAATCAGTTTGATAATAGCTTTGACACCAGTGATTATTACGATGTTTTTAATTGTTAATGGTCTGTGAATTTGACTGGGTATCTTACATATCTCAGCAATGTCATGTAAGAGTCTGATAACCAGTCCTAATGATGATAAGGTCAAAGTCAACGGGTAGATCTTAGGCTTTTTAATCATTACATTAATGCGATTACAGTACGTTGTAAACAAAGACTAAACTTTGTGTCAGGTTGTTTTTGAACACAGTATCAGACAGGGTGAATAATCACCACTCTACACCTTCGGTGTCAAAGCTAGAGGCCATTTGGCTTATAAATAAGACAAAAAATTATGAAATTATTTTTAAAATAGTTTTAAAAGACCTGTTTGAGTGGTTGTACGGAAAATGTCATGAATGAGTGCAATAAAGTCTTTCGTGACACTGAGCTGAAACACATATTGACATAACGTGTTTTTTAATTTTTTTTATTTTTATTTTTTATTTTTTACAACTATCGGTATAATGGCTGGTATTCAATCAATTCAAAATAAATAATATCGTTGGGTTTTAATTAAACTTTGCATGCAAGTACATATTGACAATATTTAAACTATGTTCATTTCGATTCTACAATAAGTTCTCACAACTATATTATTCATTCGTCACAGCTAAGATGATCATGCAATGTGGTCTTTTTGTGATGGTTGAACCCGGTGAAAACCTCAGACATTGAATTGTTATCATCTTCACCCTTGTGTATTATGGAACATGGGATAAAATTTCGGCCCTCAAAGACGCAAAGTGAGTGTGGTGTCACAATGCAGACAGGCTCAAGTGTGTTACAGTTATCCAAGCGACAGTGTGTTACCACGACACTATTCAGGCCTTAGAGTAAAGGCTTAATTTATTACACAGATTTTTATATGACATTTGCGTTTTAGCATAATAATACAAACATGAAAGTGTAGTTCCTAACCAAACACGGTATGTCGAATTTCTCGAGTATATTTCAAATCAGTTTAATACTCAAGAATGATAAACTCCTAAGAAGAGGGTAAAATAGACTGACTTCTACACTGGAGGTTCAGTTCAAGACTGCGTACCGTTTCCCAAGGTCAAGGTCCTTGAAATTCATTCATCAGTCAACCATTCCACAACTGTCTGCATAGAGGGTTATTAACTCTATTAACTCGCAGGGTGGAAGAATAATGCACCATTCATGTTATTCATGTTTAATATAATGTTAGAGTGAAATGTGAGAAAGAGGTTATTGTGATACCTGTCATGTATCAACCAGGCCATTCCATTGTCTTCTTATAAACTGCTGAATGGTAGTTATCGTCACCGTATGAGACCATTTTGCACAAGAGTGATATTAATTTTGGCTCCTGCACCTTTGAGGGTCAATTAGATAAACTGCAAAAGTTTTCTTTTCAAATACTAAGGGGGAGTGGTCAGCGTACTTGATCACTACGTCTTAAGGATGATAGCTAATACTTTTAAAGATGGGAAAGACACTTATTCGGACGAGATTTTTGACATGCATAAAAGAAAAGAGAAGTCCTCGGTGTTAACATGTAAGTACACTGTACCCACACAATTGCAAGTTATTGAACCACATTTTATTCTTATATAATTTGGAGCCGTGGTGGAGTACACTTAGACAAAGTTTCATTTGAAGATACATACTTTAGAGACCTACCATTCATTTGGGAGGATGGATTGGAATTTTAAGAAAAAAAAAACAGCCCCCCCCCCCCAATGGACTGGAACAAAATATTCTTGCACTGACTGTAGAAGCAATAATCACTGGGGGGGGGGGTCGCTGGGCGGAGCTATGTGCTCATTAATAGTGTTATTGTGTATTGATGAATCTACGGTTGTATATTTATTTTTGAATACAGCATAAATTCAATTACTTTGTTTCTTGTAGTGTATTTTTTATAAATAAGCCTTAGGCAGAATAAGAAAATGAGTATATAATAAAAAGGTTTCTGTATTTGTACGTGAAAATATAAACTCGTTTTCTCGGATCAACACTCGCTCCCAAACGTCGTGCAGTATTAATCAGAAGAAGAAAAAAACCTAGTTCATATTTCCCCATACAAATGCAGTAACCTATAATTATGATTGTCCTTGAGATTCTTTTGGTAAAGCAGTCAGTTCATTCTACAACTACTTGCTCATTCATTTACTTTTCTTTTTGATGAAGGTTACTGCCGGTTCCTGTGTTGTTGTGCTATCCCATGCTTCTAAACACTGTCACCTAGATTATATATGATGTGTGAGCGCATTTCAACCGCTTCTCAGATAAAGTTTGACAATCAGTTTGATAATAGCTTTGACACCAGTGATTATTACGAGGTTTTTAATTGTTAATGGTCTATGAATTTGATTGTGTATCTTACATATCTCAGCAATGTCATGTAAGAGTCTGATAACCAGTCCTAATGACGATAAGGTCAAAGTCAACGGGTAGATCTTAGGCTTTTTAATCATTACATTAATGCGATTACAGTACGTTGTAAACATAGACCAAACTTTGTGTCAGGTTGTTTTTGAACACAGTATCAGACAGGGTGAATAATCACCACTCTACACCTTCGGTGTCAAAGCTAGAGGCCATTTGGCTTATAAATAAGACAAAAAAATTATGAAATTATTTTTAAAATAGTTTTAAAAGACCTGTTTGAGTGGTTGTACGGAAAATGTCATGAATGAGTGCAATAAAGTCTCTCGTGACACTGAGCTGAAACACATATTGACATAACGTGTTTTTTAATTATTTTTTTATTTTTTTTTAATTTTTTGTTTACAACTATCGATATAATGGCTTGTATTCAAACAATTCAAATAAATGCTATCGTTGAATTTTAATTAAACTTTGCATGCAAGTACATGTTGACAATATTTAAACTATGTTCATTTCGATTCTACAAGAAGTTCTCACAACTATATTATTCATTCGTCACAGCTAAGATGATCATGCAATGTGGTCTTTTTGTGATGGTTGAACCCGGGGAAAACCTCGGACATTGAATTGTAATCATCTTCACCCTTGTGTATTATGGAACATGGGATCAAATTTCGGCCCTCAAAGACGCAAAGTGAGTGTGGTGTCACAATGCAGACAGGCTCAAGTGTGTTACAGTTATCCAAGCGACAGTGTGTTACCACGACACTATTCAGGTCTTAGAGTAAAGGCTTAATTTATTACACAGATTTTTATATGACATTTGCGTTTTAGCATAATAATACAAACATGAAAGTGTAGTTCCTAACCAAACACGGTATGTCGAATTTCTCGAGTATATTTCAAATCAGTTTAATACTCAAGAATGATAAACTCCTAAGAAGAGGGTAAAATAGACTGACTTCTACACTGGAGGTTCAGTTCAAGACTGCGTACCGTTTCCCAAGGTCAAGGTCCTTGAAATTCATTCATCAGTCAACCATTCCACAACTGTCTGCATAGAGGGTTATTAACTCTATTAACTCGCAGGGTGGAAGAATAATGCACCATTCATGTTATTCATGTTTAATATAATGTTAGAGTGAAATGTGAGAAAGAGGTTATTGTGATACCTGTCATGTATCAACCAGGCCATTCCATTGTCTTCTTATAAACTGCTGAATGGTAGTTATCGTCACCGTATGAGACCATTTTGCACAAGAGTGATATTAATTTTGGCTCCTGCACCTTTGAGGGTCAATTAGATAAACTGCAAAAGTTTTCTTTTCAAATACTAAGGGGGAGTGGTCAGCGTACTTGATCACTACGTCTTAAGGATGATAGCTAATACTTTTAAAGATGGGAAAGACACTTATTCGGACGAGATTTTTGACATGCATAAAAGAAAAGAGAAGTCCTCGGTGTTAACATGTAAGTACACTGTACCCACACAATTGCAAGTTATTGAACCACATTTTATTCTTATATAATTTGGAGCGTGGTGGAGTACACTTAGACAAAGTTTCATTTGAAGATACATACTTTAGAGACCTACCATTCATTTGGGAGGATGGATTGGAATTTTAAGAAAAAAAAAAACAGCCCCCCCCCCATGGACTGGAACAAAATATTCTTGCACTGACTGTAGAAGCAATAATCACTGGGGGGGGGGGGTCGCTGGGCGGAGCTATGTGCTCATTAATAGTGTTATTGTGTATTGATGAATCTACGGTTGTATATTTATTTTTGAATACAGCATAAATTCAATTACTTTGTTTCTTGTAGTGTATTTTTTATAAATAAGCCTTAGGCAGATTAAGAAAATGAGTATATAATAAAAAGGTTTCTGTATTTGTACGTGAAAATATAAACTCGTTTTCACGGATCAACACTCGCTCCCAAACGTCGTGCAGTATTAATCAGAAGAAGAAAAAAACCTAGTTCATATTTCCCCATACAAATGCAGTAACCTATAATTATGATTGTCCTTGAGATTCTTTTGGTAAAGCAGTCAGTTCATTCTACAACTACTTGCTCATTCATTTACTTTTCTTTTTGATGAAGGTTACTGCCGGTTCCTGTGTTGTTGTGCTATCCCATGCTTCTAAACACTGTCACCTAGATAATATATGATGTGTGAGCGCATTTCAACCGCTTCTCAGATAAAGTTTGACAATCAGTTTGATAATAGCTTTGACACCAGTGATTATTACGATGTTTTTAATTGTTAATGGTCTGTGAATTTGATTGGGTATCTTACATATCTCAGCAATGTCATGTAAGAGTCTGATAACCAGTCCTAATGACGATAAGGTCAAAGTCAACGGGTAGATCTTAGGCTTTTTAATCATTACATTAATGCGATTACAGTACGTTGTAAACATAGACCAAACTTTGTGTCAGGTTGTTTTTGAACACAGTATCAGACAGGGTGAATAATCACCACTCTACACCTTCGGTGTCAAAAGCTAGAGGCCATTTGGCTTATAAATAAGACAAAAAAATTATGAAATTATTTTTAAAATAGTTTTAAAAGACCTGTTTGAGTGGTTGTACGGAAAATGTCATGAATGAGTGCAATAAAGTCTCTCGTGACACTGAGCTGAAACACATATTGATATAACGTGTTTTTTAATTATTTTTTTATTTTTTTTTTAATTTTTTGTTTACAACTATCGATATAATGGCTTGTATTCAATCAATTCAAATAAATAATATCGTTGGGTTTTAATTAAACTTTGCATGCAAGTACATATTGACAATATTTAAACTATGTTCATTTCGATTCTACAATAAGTTCTCACAACTATATTATTCATTCGTCACAGCTAAGATGATCATGCAATGTGGTCTTTTTGTGATGGTTGAACCCGGTGAAAACCTCAGACATTGAATTGTTATCATCTTCACCCTTGTGTATTATGGAACATGGGATAAAATTTCGGCCCTCAAAGACGCAAAGTGAGTGTGGTGTCACAATGCAGACAGGCTCAAGTGTGTTACAGTTATCCAAGCGACAGTGTGTTACCACGACACTATTCAGGTCTTAGAGTAAAGGCTTAATTTATTACACAGATTTTTATATGACATTTGCGTTTTAGCATAATAATACAAACATGAAAGTGTAGTTCCTAACCAAACACGGTATGTCGAATTTCTCGAGTATATTTCAAATCAGTTTAATACTCAAGAATGATAAACTCCTAAGAAGAGGGTAAAATAGACTGACTTCTACACTGGAGGTTCAGTTCAAGACTGCGTACCGTTTCCCAAGGTCAAGGTCCTTGAAATTCATTCATCAGTCAACCATTCCACAACTGTCTGCATAGAGGGTTATTAACTCTATTAACTCGCAGGGTGGAAGAATAATGCACCATTCATGTTATTCATGTTTAATATAATGCTAGAGTGAAATGTGAGAAAGAGGTTATTGTGATACCTGTCATGTATCAACCAGGCCATTCCATTGTCTTCTTATAAACTGCTGAATGGTAGTTATCGTCACCGTATGAGACCATTTTGCACAAGAGTGATATTAATTTTGGCTCCTGCACCTTTGAGGGTCAATTAGATAAACTGCAAAAGTTTTCTTTTCAAATACTAAGGGGGAGGGGTCAGCGTACTTGATCACTACGTCTTAAGGATGATAGCTAATACTTTTAAAGATGGGAAAGACACTTATTCGGACGAGATTTTTGACATGCATAAAAGAAAAGAGAAGTCCTCGGTGTTAACATGTAAGTACACTGTACCCACACAATTGCAAGTTATTGAACCACATTTTATTCTTATATAATTTGGAGCCGTGGTGGAGTACACTTAGACAAAGTTTCATTTGAAGATACACACTTTAGAGACCTACCATTCATTTGGGAGGATGGATTGGAATTTTAAGAAACAAACCAGCCCCCATCCCAATGGACTGGAACAAAATATTCTTGCACTGATTGTACAAGCAATAATCACTGAGAGAGAGAGAGAGAGAGAGAGAGAGAGAGATTCGCGGTAAACCAGCGAGAAGACATAAAGTATTAAGCAGGAGAGTTAATCGAAGGTAAATTTCCGACGCAAGTATTTTCTAACAGAAATTTGTGAGCATATGAAATCAAAACAGTGGATGGGGAGCAATAGTGTATGTGGATTTAAACTGAAGCATGAATCAGTTATATGAGACTAATTGAAGGTAAATTTGGAAGCGCAAGATTATTTCAAACATAAATTTATGAGCTTTCGAAAGCAAGAGAAAAAGAGAGGACAATAAATTGGTGAATTTGAGTTAATAATTTTTTTCGCAAATAAGGCCATGCCTTGCACTATCTTTTACTTGATCACAGACTAATGTTCAAATATAATAAATAGATTCCGCTGATAGATAGACAGGTAGATGCATTGTTTTTTTCTTCTTCTGATTTTAGTGTTTTACGGCTCATCAACGCTTAAAGAATTGATCGAAAGATAGATCCACAGATAGTTGAGGCATTGAGAAGTTGCTTGACAAATAAAGTTCTGTCATGCAATAAATGGCTACTTTTGCGGGATAAAATATTTGAAGAAAAATGTGGATTTTATTTTCAGGTGTTGATCAAAACATTGCCAAAAAGGAATAATATCACGGGAAAAGTGTTTATGAGCTCACAAAAGAAATTATTCAATTGAATAGTCGGTTTAATTTTTGGGAGCAAATGTGGTAAATTACAGTTTATCTTACTATGACATCCTAGTATATTGGAAGAAACTTAGGCGACATGATGGGAAATCTTATATTAAATCAGGCTTTTGGTGGCCATATTGTGGGTTTATATTGACAAGATTGTCTACAGGATAAACATTTGTTTTGTGACGCTATGGCATCTAAAATGAATTTAACACAAGATGGTATTGTAATAAATATGGAGTATGCGCATTTGGATATAGCGCCCCGTTTTAAGGAATTCTTAGATTTGTGTGATTACTTGTGTGATTATTGGAATTCGGCGCTATGAAAATATTCCTAGCCCGAAATAATGAGCCAATTATTAGGAGCAAACGTCACGGAGTGAAGTGTTAGTGTGTTTCCATGATTCCATGGTTCACTAGTAGTGAATTCTGGCCAAAACCGAATGAATATCTCTGTCGTAAGATAGTCCATATTAAAATCTAGTGGTGTACATTGGTAGTTTGACTGCAAGGGCAGTGTTTACGGTATTAAACCAGTAAATTACACAAGGGAATAACTAAGAAGGGACTTGGCAGACACCGTTTATGTCGCCATGTGGGCGAATATGGTGCAGTTATATTGGCGAAATGTGCCTGGAAAGCATACATTGACTGGCCTAAGGTGGCGGAGTTAAAATAGTTCCCAGTGTTAGGGGATACTCATATATTTTCTAAGGCGTGAACGTTGGCGGTACGGAAACATGATGAAGATGTGTGGTTGATAAATATTTGGCAGTTTGCTTTATCTGTGGTCTTGCATTAATTAGAGGAAAATTTAGGTATAGAATGGACACGTCGGGCTTTCTAATTTACAACTGAAGTTGTATGGAAGTCTTCGGAAAGTCGGGTAAACTTATAGCTTCTAGCGACAATCGCGCCAGGGTTTGACAACCGCTCGGTCAAGTAAATACCCGTATGCGTGTAACATTATTATGATATTTAACGGGAATTTAACAATGAGGCTATAATTTTTGTTTTTAAAATGGCACTCTGGTATCTACAGTGAATTTAATGCCAATACCCCAAATCGTTTATAAAAAATTGAAGTTCCCTGTTCCCTTATAACTTCTCTATTATCCCTTTATAGCAAAGTAAAACCAATACCCCTTTATAACTTCCCCACCACCTACCATTTACTGATCATAAAGAGTGGGAAGAAAAAGAAGGGTACGAAAATAGAATTTAAACCCTGTTTAAAAATAAAATCAAACAAAACTACCACCCACTACCACCCTTGCAATTCCTGGAACCCCTACCAACGAAGTGCAATTAGAGAAGAACATGTAGAAATATTTACACTATCACATACAGAGTGAAAGAAGATAGAAAAGAGTAGCTTTCTGTAGGCATTAAATTGGATGGACAGAAGAATGAACACATTTAAGAATAAGGGAATTGATTTACTTTTAACAATTCCAATCATAAACAGCATTAACATTAATCCGGTATTAAACCCAAGTGCGGTTTATAAGTTGTGCTGTCCTAGATTTAATGCTTTCACTAAAACAACACAGCAAGTTTTGTTTTCCAAATATAACACAGTATAAAGTCAGAGAAGATCTAGTTCTTAAGTCATATTATAAATTGTACGATTTTGCCAACCCTACACTGACTTGACCTCGGTTTTTCCACCGTTACAAATGTTGATTACTTTTTGCTTGTTTGTTTGCTTGTTTTTTTTTCTAACCACCCGTACGCAGAAAGAAAATGTATCTTGGCTTCGGCTTTTCTCAATGTTTTAAATGTTTGCTTTTGTTTTTAATCTCCCTTACGCTGAATAAAATTGTACCCATGAGCTGCTGAGACCAGAGTTATGTTTGCCACATTATGAAACAAAGTCAGAATTAGGCATAATGAAGCTAAGAGTTTTTCCTTTTACCGTAAGGTTGCAACATACCTCTTGTCGCTTAATAAACACACCGACTGACTTTGACTTGCCCAAGGTTACAAATCGTACCTTTTTGTCCAAGATTGAAGATAATGAGTGAAAATATTGCAAGGTCAGACGAAATCCCAATTTCTATCCTTGAATTAAGAATCGCACTAAAAATGTGACCTATGCTACTGACAAAAAGGTTTATTTCCTAACAACAGACGCTATTAAAGCAGCCAGGTTGGATATTTAAGTTTTGGTCACAAATATTACATGGGGGGGGGGGCAAAGTGTTATTTTCTGTTTGAGTCTGAAAACAGCAAAACTAATGGCGTCATACATGTACTTAAGAAGAAATCAAGTATAGTGTTATTTTACTATCTGTACACACTAGGTTTCTGTAGAAGAAAATAGATAGCCTTAATGTTCACAAAACCACGTTTCCATTTTCTCATCGTTACGAGAGAAATCACATTCAAAATATGTCAGTCCACGTTTGAAGATCTGAATTTCTTCATTGGCATGGGTTCTTCTGCTTTTCTTGCCTCTATTATTTATCTTTGCTAGAATGACTTTTTCTTCTGTTTATTTTTCTGAAATTGTTTCTCCTCTTTCTCTCTTTTGTTTTAGCTTTCTTGGATACTGTAGAACCCTTTTCTTGATAATGGTAAGATGGATGTGATAGTTTGTTTCTTTTTTTTTCTAATGTCTTGGAATTGTCTTTCATTTGTCGTTTTGGATATTCTAGAGCTCAATAGTATTTCTGTTAACAGACATAACTGGCATCTTGACTTTTAGTGTGAGAGGAGTAACCTGAAGCCTTGTTGGAAAATTACTTTCTATCGACTATGTAAATTTCTGACTAAAAGTGACATTTATCGTGTCCCTTCCATCTTCACAGATGGCAACTGAATGAGTGTATCTTCATAAGTATAGAGGGTCTCTTTAGATATAGGGACAGATAACTTAATGTAATTTGGAGTCTCTCTCGGCACATAGTCCTGATTACAAAATATAGTCCAGTGTCAACCATTATCGCACATTAACATAGTTTATGCTTCTGTCAGTACCAAAACACAAATAGAATATAAAATTATTATGTATGTAGGGTAAAGGGCATGAACGTGATTCTTTCTGGATCACTGTACCGCTTATGGAAATTTAACAACAGTGTTTAGGTCACTATTGAGCTTTTGGAAATTTAACACTGGAAGTCACTATGGGGCAGAATTTGAATTTAACATAAATATTGGTATGTATATTTAATTTAATTGTTTGTTTTTTAGTTTTTAATATAAAATAAAATAAAATTCTATTACATGCTATTGTAATGTAACTTTGGGTTTGATATTGTCTAGAACAGAGTTCAGTTCTGACTGATTTTTATTTTTATTTTTGACGTAAATAGCTAATAATAGAGACATTGTATCTAATGCTGATCTAGTTCCTGACTTTGTTTCAAAATCAGTGGCAGTTTTGGTAAACAACCTTTTATTTTTAATTTTCTTTCTAAGAGCAAGAATTGTTAAATTGAGCCAATGACATACCTGGACTACGTGATAATTTTCATATAACAAACTTCCATTTCTTCTGGAAGGTTGAACTCTTGACCCCCATCCGGGAATCTGTTTTGCGTCTTAAGTTAGCCTTATGCCTAATGTTTTATACGGAAGTAGGGAGTGGGCTTTAGACTTTTGACACGTTAAGTTGTTCTGTTGTGACCAGTTTGGGCTGAGATTTTATTTTCTTCAAATTATTGGATTTCCAGTGATTATTTTCCCTGGAAAAAACAAAAGTACTCTAAATTAATTCTTGGACAAGGATATTTATTGAAATTTATACAGAATTCAAAACTGGAATAATATTTTCTGTGACTGTTGACACTGCAGCACTTCGCTGACTATTAATGACGTCATCGTCTTCCATTTTGGATTTCACCGGGATTCGAAATCAGTTTCATTCAAGACTTTTTGTTATTAGGACTTCAATTTTTTAATTCTTGGATTATTTTTGGATTTTATTCGTAAAACCATAATTTTTTCCTCATTTTTCACTTGATCTTCTAGGGAAATAAATTATTTGTTAAATTTTACAAAGCATGTTGTTTTCACTTTTTTTTCTGTTACATTTTGTAAGAGCCTAGACTCGTTACAATATATTGATCAACATCACTACTTGCAGTACAACACTCGTTTATCTACTATCCATCACACACATTATGCCTTCAACACATGTTACACACTTTAACTTCAGTAGGATTTTTCGCCTTGGGATAGTGCAATCCAATACAGTGTTTCAGTTGTGGTGTGAAACATCACGGATGGGAGTGCAGATATACTGTTTACATTGAATATTCCAGATCGTCGCTTTTTTCTCTTCGTTGGTCCAATTTATGATTCTTGTATATACTCCAGAAGAGGAGAGGATTCGTAGTTTACATCTGAGTTGCGAGAACCCATTTACAAAGCGTTTGTACAGAATTAGATGAAACATAAACGAGAAATTATTCCAACATTTCTAAATTGTTGATATCTGAACAGTGTAAGAAGACTGATTATCGGAAAAGACTATGACAGATTAATACTAAATATGTTGATATAAGACATGACAGTCAAAAGAATTATATGTGAACAAAATATTCATTGTATTAAAAGTGCTAATAACACTGATGAATACGCCTTCTCTACTCACATGCGAAGAAGACATTCGTCGTCTATATCTATTCTTCATACTTACCAAGAAGTATGTAAAGCACGTTGGCAACATAAGCAAATTTATGACTGGAAGGATGTACTTGACTGTAAAAGTCTCGGATTCGAAATATGTAAACAAGAGGTGATTGGTTATGCTAAGGATAGAGTGTTTGTGTGCATGTGTGTTTGTGTGTGTGTGTGTGTCTGATGAAAGAAAGGAAACACGAACTTTCTTTTAACGAAATGCAAATTTATTGCACCGTGAAAATGTTAAGTATGTTTTTATTGTGTGCTTAACTTTTGTCCATGATTGTAGATCGTACTTTAAGATAACGATGATAGTGAAACGACATGTTTACATACATACATACATACATATATATATATATATATATATATATATATATATATATATATATATATATATATATATATATATATATATATATATATATATATATATATATATATATATATATATATATATCTGTTATCCATGATTGTAAGTTGTAAATACGATGCTGACCTAACTTTTTGTAAGTTCAAAGGATTCTAGAAACAAACTTGTTTACAATTTGTTTGAAGTTTCCAAGTAGAAATGACCAGTTTTTCAGAACATTCTGTTGCGTCGTAGATCAGGTGACAAATTTTTTTATAAATAGAGGTTTTGTCAACAAAGTATTCATTCCTGTTTTATATCAGTCTTTGGAAATCTATGATGAGAGTTTTTAGTTTTGTTAGTATAATTTGAGAGGAATCATTTATTGAAATCATTCATTAAAATTACAAAGGGCTCAGTGACTTTTTGGACTGAAACACTATTTTGGGATTATAGAGGACTCATTCAAAGATATTCTGGATTATATGATTGTGATACACCAGGAAATTCGATACTATCAGAATTTATTGGGAATATTCTATACTTTTGGACTTGTGAAAGAACAATTAGGATTGTTTTGAATTTATTTCATAATACTTCAAGTGTCTTTTCAATTTTCAATTTTGAATTCTAGGGAAATAAATTGTTTGTTGAATTTTACTAAACTTGTTGGTTTGAATGTTTTCGCTTCTTTCTGCTATTTCGTTAAATACCATATAGTCATAACAAAGTACAAGCATGAGCCGCGTTGATTTCTTTAAATGTAAATGTACTGTTGTTTTTTCCAACAAGAAAAGAAAAACAGGAGCTTTTTGCGAATGTAAATAATTTTTACCATGAAAGGACAACATATTAACTTTGATTTTTGAGATGTGAATTGTTTAGCCGTGAAGAAAACAATATGAACGTTTTTTTATTTTTGAAAAATTAGAATTTTGTGCCACAAAAGAATAATCGCGATTTAAAAGAATATAAATAGTTTTTACCATGAAATAAAAATATAAACTTTTATTTTGTAAAGGTAAATATGTTTAATCATTAAAGAAATATATAATCTTTGGTTACTGAAATGTGATAAGTTTTACCATTAAGAAAAAAAATAAAAACAGAAGCAAACTTGCATATTGTTGCTTTTGAATGTAATTTTTTACCATTAAAGAAAAAGAAACGCGGACTTCAGCTTTTGAAAAGTGAATTACTTGTATTACGAAAGAAAACAATTGATACAACAAACAAGTTTTTTTTTCTTCTAAACTATAAAAATAATTTGTACGATAGATATAAAAGATTTATTTTTTAAACACTGAAATGCAAATATGTCTTTTGCACTATGAAAACAGCAAAACTCGTATAAAATGTCTTGTGTTCGAAATATTTGAAACTGATGGAGAGTTATGGCTGCATCCTCCGATTTTAAAGTGAGCGACAAAACGTCTGATCGTCAAAAACAGGAGCACTGTGTCTTCGTCATCCATTTTACATGTAGACTGCAGCGACCCAGAGGTGAGATAACGTACGTACGTATGTATGTATGTATGTATGTACGTACGTATGTATATGTATGTATGTATGTATGTATGTATGTATGTACGTATGTATGTATGTATGTACGTATGTATGTATGTATATGTATGTATGTATGTACGTACGTATGTATATGTATGTATGTATGTATGTATGTATGTATGTATGTATGTATGTATGTATGTATGTATGTACGTACGTATGTATATGTATGTATGTATGTATGTATGTACGTACGTATGTATGTATATGTATGTATGTATGTATATGTATGTATGTATGTATGTACGTATGTATGTATATGTATGTATGTATGTATGTACGTACGTACGTATGTATGTATATATGTATGTACGTACGTACGTACGTACGCACGCACGCACGTACGTATGTATGTAAACACTCGTATCGCTTCTCTCCTTTCACCCATGTACCTTAGTATATATGTGCTTGTTTGTATAGTGTGTGTAAGTAACTACCTCTTTTCGTTGGTTAATAAGAATAGGTGATGGTTCCTCAGAACGGCGTGTTGATGGCATAGTATGTGTAAATCTTTTTCTTTTGGTTGGTAGTTCTGGGTGTTGGTGGTAATATAGTGTGTATATTCTTATCCTTATCGTTGATCATTACGTTTAAGTCGTTGCCGTTAAAAAATGGAGTGTTGATGGAATATTGTATATGTTGGCATACCCTTTTAGTTATTTATGATAAGGCGCTCCCATCTCGAGGTTAAATTACCGTCAGAGACCAGAGAACGATCTTCATGTTAAATTCCGGCCAGACGCCTTAGTGTCATCACTGTGTTAACTTCCCGTTACACACTACAGCGCCGCAAGAAATATCAGCCTAATGTTAATCCCCCATTGTCACTAAATTGTTAATAATTATTCACAATAATATATAAAACTAACAAGGCTGAACGAGACTGAATGTTGCTACTTTTACGCCTTACAAATAACGTTTATTTATTATTTCATTGTATTGTATATGTACATATCTACATCAAATATCATGTATATACTGTATAGTACTTACATTTTTGTGTTCTGGTTTAGTCTGTGTAATCGTTGTTGTTTTTTTTGTAGCTTTGTGCCTTTGAAGAAGGAATCGATATATTCTGAAAGCGCTTGGGAAGGTTTGAAACCAGCTTTGCACTATTGTTAGTCATTCTTTCTTTTGTATCTATTATTTCCGTGACCAACACGATAATTTTTGATCCAGTACTTTTGAAAAGATTTGTTTTTCGTGTGGAGAGAGAGATTGATTGATATTCTTTTATTCCTCCATTTTCGGAAGATTTTAAGACAAAGTATACATAGAATCACAACAATAGCGGATTCGTTACTTATGAAGTCCTCCGAATTACTTCCAATATCAAACTAATAAATAAATTAATATCATTGGTTAACTAGATAGATTACAATATATATGTTTCTGCTCTTAAAAATAAGTACAGAAAAAATATATGTGGAACGTTTAAAAATAGATCAAAGAAGAATTCCCGATATTTTACTAATCGATAAAAAATAAATTTGATAGTGTTAACTTATCCTTACCTTTGAGTATTTACGGTGTCATTTTATTCCTAAGGCTATCATTTGATTTCTTTGATTAGAAAGGGCCGTTTTCATGGATTTCAAAAAGGTACACTGTTGACATGTAACATAGCAACTGCTTTGAATGATTGCACGATCAGGCTGTAAAGAAAATGTGACGTAGATGACATCAATGGCTTTAGGTGTTACCTTATGTAATTTTCAAACGAAACATCGCCGAAATGTTCTTAAACGGCTGGAAAAAATATATTAATAATTGTTAGTTAGCTTGCAATTCATAGGTACGGTAAACCTACCCGTTTCCACCGCATTTTCTTCAGACATTATGTCTATCGAGTTACCTACTTTGTAACAGAGCAATTTATGTCCTGATAATTTTGCTTGTATAGTGAGAAAGAAAGAAAAAAAAACCCCACAAAAAACCCAAACAAACATTCATGTAGATTTATATAGAGATCCGCCAGTAATGTTGGTTTATCTGTGAAGCAAATTGTTTTTCTGTCTAATAAGTAGTATCTTCCATCTTTGTAGACATTCGGTCATCATATTGAAATCAACATGCTAACGTTCTTTGTTAGTTATTCTGTCAGCTTCACCATAGTTCTGTTGCTAATATTTCATACACAATTTACAGATACAATATATCCAATACATTTTCAAATATCGCACTGACCTCCGACCTCTGTTGTAAACGGTCATCGGTTAAACCATTAAGTGCGTAATATCTTAGCTATATTTTGATGTTATATCTCAACAATCGCAGGTATATTTAAAACAGATTTAGTTGCATAAAATATATATCTATATTTAATTTTTTCCTTTTTTGAGAAAAGTTTGCTTTGGTAGTATCCATCGTGTACATTCGCTTATTTTCTGTCCAGAATTTGATTGTAAAATGTCGAAGGTCTATGACATTCATTTAACATCTGTTCAAAATATGTAGTGGCCTTGTACAGTGGTAAATATGTATGGGCTCAACTTGTTCTCCCATTTGGGTCAGTCTCTTTCCAATTCTAATTGTTAAGTCTAGTTGTACGTTTGCCTAACCAAGTTGTTGAATTGCTTGAACGATGATCTTCCAATATACTTCAATGTCATAAAATAATTATTTTAAAGTTTGATTGTCTCCACCATGTTTACTCAATAACTGTGTCTTTTTCAGTTCATTTTTAACCCCTGTCTGAATCACACGTCGTAGCTTTCTAGTTTGAAAACGTGTGAAAGAGGTTCCAATTATTTATCCTGGTGTTTTATTTTGGAAGCATTTTAGGTATACAAGTGTTCATTATGATTTATGGAACAAAAACTATTCCTGCTTTTTGGCTGCATTTGCGTGTGTGTAAATGTCAATGTGTAACGTCATATATATATATATATATATATATATATATATATATATATATATATATATATATATATACGCTGTATCAATGATATATCACGAGATGTATACATTTTTCCTTAACACGAAACGAGGTTTGCCGAGTTTTCTTTAAACGAAAAATGTATACAACGAGTGGTATATCATTGATACATCGTACATAATGTACATGTATCTTATTTATATCACATACAAATACATATATTTGCTCTTTGAACGGAATTAAGATTTACTACATGCAGCCGTATATTGACTGAGTGAATGAACTAATCACATCCCCGAGTGTGTAGTTCTATGCCTTTTGTGGCTATTCACAATCACCTTTGCATATTTATAAGTTGATTGTTTTCTTGTTTTGTTTCTATTTTTCTTCACATTGATTACATCAATGTAGTAGACATTTACGATTTGAACATGAAAGATGGTTTTAATGAAGAAAGTAGAGCACTACAAAAACATGGTTAGCCACGCCATTCACTTGAACGCTGCCTTTCACGTACCGGCGTATGTAAATTAATGTGGAATAGAAACTAAGCGAAATGACGAACCAACAAGAGGCAATAAAAATATTTTAATATATTTACAGTTGATCTAAGTCATTATTTTGCTTTAGTAACCTTACCACCTACTATAAACTCTCTCTCTCTCTCTCTGGTCGGCTTGACTTTAAAATTCTGTCTCTCTGTCTCTCTGTCTCTCTCATCCTTTGGTCGGTTTGACTTAACTTTTACCATCATTCGTAAGTCCAGAGACATCGTGGGATGACACAAACAAAAATCCTCCACGCTTTTCATTTTATAGATTTTAGCCTTTTAGCCCGTATCTCTTGCTACGGTGGTCCAGAGAGAGAGACAGACAGACAGACAGAGACAGCAGCCTTTGGACATGTTCATTTCTAATTAATAATAATCTATTTTTAGAATATTATAGTATGTTTAAGAAACAACAACAACAACAAAACATTAAATACATCACAGTATGTGTACCACGTAACCGATAAATTTACCGTATAATGTCGACATGATTTGCAACTTTGTATCATGTTTTAATCCAGTCTATATTCCTTTTCTCTCTCACTCCACATTTCTGCTTAGTTTGTGCGTTAGGCATGAATGGGGGGGAGGGGGTCAGAAAGCAGAAAGGATTACGATGAAAATGTGTACCATTATTAAATTCATTTAGAAAACGGGGATTATTGATACGTTCTATCGTTATTTTCATATGTCACTAATTATTAATGTGTAGCAATTCGTCATCTATCGAGTATTTTATATAAAATTGCTTTATACCAATACTTTGGACAGAGAGGATAAAATTTGATATACTTATTCATCATCGCTAGAAGATGTGTCACATACCATACTGGAGACGCCCTCTTCAATGCACGGTCATCATCGTCACAATAGGGTGTGTCAGATTAGAGGTCATATCTTGAAATTCAAGGTCACGCCTTTTTGTTGCAAATATCTCATTAAACATTTCCTTCTGCTGTCAAACTTTTCAGCCGGTCTAGATTGACGGCTGAAACTTTATATACTAATTCATCATCGCTAGAAAGTTGTCTTATATTACAAATTGGTGGTCAATGTCATTCTCAAGGTCATGTTGATATATTTTGAATTTTACCTTTACATTTTCCTTCCACTTCGTAATTTTAAAGCCATTTGAGATGAAAGAATGATCAATATGATAACTATATATCATCACTAAAACACGTGTCGCATCAGGTTTTAATTACATTTACCTTTATGATATATAGATTTACAGCCATTTGACATAAATGGATCAAGCTTAGTATATGTACATAATGTCAATAGATTTGTTGCCTTGCATGTTTGGGGTGTCATTCCAATCGTCTTCATGACAGGTGAGTATTTTAACGTTTCCTTTGTTTTCCTTTATCTCATAAAAGCTGTGTGAAGTAGAGATCAATCATGCTGTGTCTTTTTAATTTTATGGCATCTCGTGTATCACAAAAAAGCTGTATATTCCAAACCATTGAGCAACTGTGGTACCCAATTTATTCACTTTTCTTCAAGACAAGAACCATATGAGATGGGATAATACAATTAGATAATTTTTGACGTCTGCCCAGTAACTTTACAGCATGTATTAGAGATTATACAGTTTTCATGACTGTGAACTTTTTTAAAATCTCATTTGGAACCAATGCAGGTAATATTCCCCCCAGAAGAGATTGTCATAAATGGACTTGAACTGATGATTGTCTTGGGGTCAAAACATATAACGTGTTGTTTTAAGATTAATGTGAAAAAATTTATGCGGTCGGTTGGAATAAGATTATAATTTACTGACGTTGCCCACTCATTGTATTTCTAGTGAACCACTGTTGCAAAACCTAATTTTTTCCTTTGGTAAAAGATCATGTCAGTTTTACTTAGCATTACGATGTTCGAAATATTGCACGTATATATTAATAATTTTCACTGGTGTGATATAACTTGTCGTAAATTTGAAGCTGACAACAATATGAGAACAGCACGCAAAGGTATATATAACTGAGGTAACAGGGGATAGTTTCGTAAATTGGCCCCTCTCTAAATTCCTAATTTTAGACTATCAGGTGAAATTATAATCTATTATTGTTTCATATTTAAATCTCGGATATATTTGTCTACTAGTTCTTCAAACTGGGATGAGGCATGTTACATTGGTTTCAGTAAAAGGTCTGTGTGATCATCCATATGTGCATGTATTACTTCAAAAAGAGATATTTAACATACAGAAATTACTTAAAGTTCCTCTAAAAGGCACACAATTTATAACTAAGATAAGCTAGTAATAAGCCATTTAAGTAAACAATTATGAAGTTTCGAAACATTTCGAAACATTAGGTGCATAAAATTGGTGAGGCAGAAAATCAAAAGGAGTTATCAGCATTTATCAGTGTGGTAGAGGCCTAAGCGATCAAATCAGAAGTATAATATATCAAAACATTGTTTGGAAATATAAAATTGGTGAACATAATTACTCTATGAAAGGCAAAGTGTCTGCAACCTATATATCTGTTTAGATGGATAATAACCAATGTGAAAAACACCCAACTCAACATAGTGAAATCAATACATTTTACTCTACTCTCCCTTCATGGCAACAGTAATCATATCTGAAATTGTGTTTGATTTACGTCTGGACATCTTTCTGATCGTTACATATAGATGGTCACTTTGACCTTTGGCCAATCAATGCATAATAAAACAACGATGATATTGTTCAATCTTAAATTGAAGAAAGGTAAATGGTGATAGCAAACAATGTAAGTCTTCATTGCAGAGATTTATTTTAATATTTTTTTTCTGATTTTCTCAAATGAAGCTGTCATTCTATGATTGAAATATATTTTCATCCAAAATATTCACTGAATAAAAATGGTGGAACCGAAAATCATGCGGGGTCATCAGGATTACGCAAAGTGGAAGAGACCTAAGTGATCACTTTCTCAAGCATAACATTTCAAAATACAGGTAAGAAATATTGATTCGGTGATTATGATTGCTCTGTGAAAGGTGAGCTATATATCTGATTTCAAAGATATTAACCAAAATATACCACGTACCATCCAACAAAACGAAATCCACATTTCTTAAGCCACCGTCCATGGTAACATTTTTCATATCTGAAAGATCGATTAATTTCCCACTGAAAATCTTACAAGTAACAGGTAGACAAGTATTTATTTTGATTGTTATCAACAAATTGAACCAGAATTTTGCATCTATAGTAACTTAATTGTACATGCAAATTGGTCCCACTATAAGGCTATTGTTCTATATATATACCCTTGTCTGTGTATAGTTCTGCTTTTCAAAGATTGCATTAGTGAATATCAAAGTTGATTGGAAGACCATGCATATCAACATCAGCAATGACACTTTTTAGGAAATGACTAAGTATCTGAGCGTCATTTCAGAAAAGCAGTAAAAAATATTAAAGTAAATCTCTACCGTCAAGAGTTTCATTGTTTGCAATTACTATTTAAATGTGGAATATATTGTCATCCTTGTCACCTTATGCATTAAGTGAGTAAAGCGTCAAAGTGAGCATTATATGTGCATCCTTTGACTATATTGAGTGGGGTGTTTTACACGTCGGTTAATATTTATGCAACCAATGTATATATTTTAAACAGTTATCCGGTCATGGAGTATATTGCCTGTTATAGATTTGGTCAGAAAGGTTTTAACAACCATGTTTTATACTTATGATCGCTTCCTACTTTGAATCCCACCAATTTCATTCATGTGTATATACTAAGGCTTATGTCTGCGTGACTTTGTCTTTCAAATTACATTTTAATCTCCTTTTAAGGCTCAATACAAAAACATATTGATGGTTAGATCGACATATTACTTATACAATGCATGATGTCACGAAGATGATACTATATTTCAGTGTTCAATGATAGAGATAAATGATGATAGTAAGCAAGGTAAATCTTGACTGCAAATATTTATTTTAGTATTTTCCTTGATTTTCGAAAATGAATCTCAGTTACTTAATAATGTCAAAACGTTTGAAGATGTTCCATACATATACCGAGATAAATTAAATTTTCCTCTTTTTTGATACCATAATTGCAAATTTCATTGAGGATATAAGTGTAAATTAGCTTTTCCTTCTTAATCCGATTTTTTGTTTTGATCGTATGCCATTTTAGTTCAACTAATAACTACTTCCTTTACAGAGGGGCCCCGAGTAGCCGAGTGGTCTAAAGCGCTCTCCGTTACGGATCATCTCTGCCATCTCACCTCTGTCTGCGTGTGTTCGAGTCTCGGATTCGGCCAATCTGAGTATGTGAGAAAGCTTGCCAGTAGCTTCTCGTGGGTCGGTGGTTCTTTCAGGGGTTTTCCCGGGTTCTTCCTCCACCATTAATAATGGCCGCCATGTATAGCCTGTCGTGTGCTGAAAAATGGCGTTAAACCCTTAACAACAACTTTACAGCCTCGTTTTTTCATGTGGCATATAGGGACATTACATCCTTATTTTGAAAATTAAACAGATCGTAGTAAATATGACAAGCATTCAGAAACGTATCCTGGATCTGCCGTGGTTCGTGCCCTTAGCGTGAATTGTAATGCTTATATTTTAATATTGTTTGAAACTATTAAACTCGGCAAAGAAAGTGTTCATGTATATCTGCTTAATTTATTCATAGTTGAAAAATGTTTACAAACTCTCAAAATTCTTTGCAAGCTAACGTTTTTACAAATGTATCGAGATTTGATTATTTTCTGAAGTATGTTCATGGTTCGTACCCCTGAAATAAATGTCAAGTGACGAAAGATTGGAATTTGATAATTAGTCTAATATGTATAATTCGATCGTTTATGATGTTCTGTAATGCATTTCATTTCTTTTATACGCGTATGAACTGCAATAAAACAATGATGACAAAAATATCAAAGATAAAAATAGGATGCATATTTAAAAAAATCTTATTGTCAAATTTTAGTTAAAATTACCATATTGAAACATGTGGTGAGTTTTTATAAGATGCTTTCAATGTTATTAAATAAGTAAGGTTTTCCGTTATATTTAGATATTTCAGTGAAAATTCATTTTGTATAGTTATCAATTAGATTATTTTTTCCTAACGTGGTATAGCAAGTGCATGTTATATTAACCAAGTTTTTGCATCGCATTTGCCGACACAAAATATCTTTTTTGGATTTCCCGCTAATAAAGAGGTCCGGTAAATCAACATGTGAGCAGCGGCCCTGACTTGAACAGCTAACATTCGCACAGGGCCACAAACATGAGGCAAAATGGCATTAGTTAAATTGGACATTTCTATTGTCCTTTCTTTAATTTGAATGCATAGATCCGAAATGACTAGTTAAGCTCCGCCCCCATAGAGACTGTTACTACGAACCCCAAGCTTCCCATTAAAATGGCTGAATCATCACAGAATACAGGCACTATGTCAGATTCTCTCTCGCGTATTCCCGATAATACTTCACTTAAATACCTTCCTAATCAAAAGAAACTTTACAGTAAAGTGTTGCAGAAGGGTTTGAACTACTTTACGCAAGGATATATACACGAGATCAAAGTTTTGGAGTTTGACAGTAAGATTCGCGTAGAAACCAGATGCTGGGCATCTACGAAGAAGAACCAGCCTTCGCATCGTCTGCACATCGAAATTATTGAGAAAAAGTGTGAAGATGCATACTGTTCATGTAAAGCGGGGTAAGATTTAATGTTTTGTATTTTTTTTATGAACTATTTTTAATGTCTTAACTTTTAATACCCTGAAGTAATGGCAACTGTTATAAGTCATACAGGTCATGTAGGTGTTCGGTACCGACTATTTAAGTAATGTGTGTTATTGTTTACAATTTGATTGCACATACTTTAAAATGGCAAGTATTCACTTTATTTGGATCCTCATTCAACCATATTTCTTTAGAATGTCATCATATACACACTGTTCGAGAAGTACATACGGCAAAAACAAATGTTAAATTACTTAAATGGATATATTTGGATAAGGTCAACCTAAATGTGTTAGCGTGCTGTAATCTCACAATGAAAGCTGCAGCTGTTGAAAATAAAAATCGTAGTATCATGTTAGCTGTTGATTTCACCAAAGGTCCTTTTCTCTTGACCCAGTTTATGACCTGGCCACCTTTGTAAATGTCCACAGTGATCAATAATTTTAGTCAGGGGTCATCCATATGACGTCACGTAATTTGGGCGGATGTTTTGTACCTCGGCCCCGTGATAATAACTCAGCACCCTCGTTAGATGTCACAAAGCTTTGACACTTCCAACCAATAAAAATTGTCAAAATTAAAATTGGTTTGAAATCCTGTTACATTAGAAAAACAACACGACACTGCATTTTAAATTATTTATCTTGTAGATGGCGCTGGTGTTGGTTTTGTGACATCACATTTTTTAAATACCCCAACTCGCATCATCATACTTATTTGATTCCACTCGGTGTACAACGTCATGTTGGATGGACTCTGGAAACTTTTGGATGACAATGGTGCAATGTCTTCATTGAATAGACTTTGCATAAATTATATTACTATTTATTTTTAGAAAAATTAATATTTATTTTTGTAACTTTGACACATGTTGCTTGGAAATCTAATAAATAATATATAAACACTTCCTCTGGCATTTCACTGAGTGGTGTAAGCAGTATGTTTCAGATATATGCACCAATAGCATTTATTTTACTAATTAATGTGTATGACATCTGAAAAATATATATGTATTGTTGCAGGGTCAGTGGGCATTGCTCCCATGTAGTTTGGCTAATTAAGTCCCTACAGGGTTTCAAACTACTTAACTTCACCACTGTTACTGACCAGTTGAGCTGCACAAGCATACGTCAGCAATGGCATGTGCCAAAGGGATCAAAAATAAAACCAGTGCCACTTAACCATGATGTGGTTGCTAGACCGACAGAGAGTAGGAAAAGGAAGCCAGTGGTGTGCCAGACAGATATAAACAAAAAAGTATGAATTTAAAATACAAATAATTTACCAACAGAAATACTTGTTTAAAATCTGGCTGTTGATGGAACATAGAGTTAACTATTTATTACTTCCAGATTAAAATAAACACAGCAAAAAATATAGCTTAATACTATTTTTATTCATTATGCTGATACAACATACTTGAATTGATACATAATAGAAACTTAATCATGTAAATCTACAATATAATGTCATCAAATTGAACAAGTAATAAGGTGTGCATTGAAAATATGTGCAAAAATTATAGATGCCTAAATTAGGCACTGACATGAAGTAAACACAGAAACAACATTTTTTAACACGATTATTTCATTACATTTCTTCCACATTTAGGAAGAAAAGGACATGTCTCATCTCTCTAGTCTGAAGGGAACACCCCTAGAGTTCAGAATTGCATCAAACATTCCTAAAGTATCAACACGTCTAGGAGATGTGCAGATCGGGTCAATATTATCGTATCAGGTACTATCCAATCATAGTATATTCAGTGTTCATCCTTAACAAAAACATCTTGAAAAAGTGTTAGAAGACAACACACTGTCCATATTTTGTTGGCCTTTTGAAACAAAAATGTAGGAATACAATGTGATAAAAGTTTGTACGTTTTAACTTTACATATGAGACATTCTATATGTACCTTATGTTTGGCAATTTTGTTAGTCAAAAGTGTCACAGAAGATGTCATTTGCCTACTTGCCGATGCAAATGGTGGAATGTTTATTTTCAAACCAAGTTTATTTATTTCTTTTGCAATGTTAAAACCTTTGCCATTATGGCATCTCCTTCTTTAATATAACCAATTGATTTTAGTGTTTTAAGCATATCATAAAAACCAGATTGTTCTGTGATAGATTTATCTGAAATTGATCCTGTAAATAATTCTGAAACAAACATTACACAACCATTAGGATCACAACCTATCAAACCCTATAGAGTTGTTGCAGATTTATAATCACTATATAACTGGCTCTGTAGGCAAAAAGTGCACTTGGAATTTGAGTTTCAATTTCAGTTCCATCTATAATAATAATGGTAGTGGGAAAATCTTTCCTATATTCAGATGGCATGTTTTTTATTATAGTATCTCTATGTGGCCAATTGTAAGCTGGCCAAGTTTTAAATACATAAGATCGAGCCACGTGTTAAACACAACACTAGCTGACTGTGTTGAGAGTCCAAATCTTTTAAACCAAAACCATGCCTAAGCCTACATATTGTTAAAAACAGTCCATCTTTGTATCCCTTCGTCCTGGTCCATATTTTACTAGACACTCAATAGGGGCTAGAAAGGCCAATAAAGCTAAGCATCTTATGTATTTGATTCCTGTATAGTATTTAAACAAATGTTTCAATGTGTTTTCTTTGTACTTCACAACTGCTACACTCAATGTTTGTTTCTTGGCAATTATTTTCTTCAGATGTTGAATTTCTTTATCTTGTGATGACACTTTAAGTTGAAGCTCTTGTATCTTTCTTGAACTATTTGACAATTTGAGCCTTAGATGCTGATTCTCAGCTGTAACTGCTACATATCCATTGCTGATATCCCTGAAAAAATAAGAAAAGTATTTATTTTCTTCATTTCAGACAAAGTACATGAGAGAAACTACACAAATAACTCAGGACTGGTAATACATCTGTGACAAGGGCTTCTCCAGTCTGTTTACCAAATGAGTTAAACCACTCCATGAGAACACAAAGTGCATAAATCCATGTGACACTGAGGTACAGACAAGAAATCAGGCCTTATGGGATCACTGGTTTAATGAGACGAAAGACAGACTTACAGCATCTAATTTTGGAAAAGTAATATCAAGGAAATCTAAACCCAGTGAAAAGTTTATTAACAGTTTATTTTCAAAAAATGATATGAAAGCCAAAGCTCTTGAATATGGTAAAAGACACTAGAAAACTGCTAAAGAAAAGTATCTTGAATTGTATCCTTCTAGGCATTTCCATGAGTGTGGCTTTGTGGTTAAAAATGACTTTTCATTTTTGGGTGCCTCGCCTGATGGGAAACTATGTGACAATAGAGTACGTGGAATTGTGGAAATTAAATGCCCCTTCTCTGCTAGAAACATGACTATTGAAAAGGCATGCAATGATATACCAGATTTCTATTTACAGAAGAATGAGCATGTATCATTAAAGAAAACACACAGTTACTATGCACAGATTCAAGGCCAACTCATGGTTACAGGTTGTGAATTTTGTGAATTCATTGTGTAGACACAGGAGGATATGTATGTGGAAAGAATTAAACCAGACATTCCATTTATGACTTCAATGTTACAAAAGTTTAGCTGAATTTTACAGAGATTATGCAATTCCACATCTGCAATCCTCAGAATAAGTGACTAAAATACTTACATGGGTGTTTAGTCTGTGTAGACACCCCTTCCTCACAATTCATATCTGGACTGTTCAATCTGTAAGAAATAAATACTTATGCACAATGATGCTAGTCAACAAGTAGTTTTCATATATTGATTGTGAAGTATAAGCAATATAAATGAAACACTTTTCAAGGAGTATTAGTTCATTAACTTGCTACCTTTGCATAAGCAGCAGAGAGGGTGAACAGACCACTTAAGGGAGTGGTCACCCTTGTGTTTGGACCAAAGAAAATAGTGACCACTCATAGAGGTCAATACCACGTCTACGATTATTGTTTGTCCCAAACAGAATTGTAGACGCCCCCTCTCTGCTGCTATCCATGTTGTAAAAGAAATTTTAAGTTTGATGAATATTTTTCTTTTCATCTGAATCATGGGAATCTTCATCTGTTTCATCTTCATCTGAATCTTCGGAATTTGTTCTATGTTTCAAGTAATATTCAAGTTCTGATGGTGGTTTTTCTATTTTTGGATTTATGTTCTTTCTTTTTCTGTAATAGTTCATCAAACTTCTGTATCGATCTCCACCGCAATTTTTGCAAATCTGATATAATCCTCTAACGCCGTTGTTACATCCAACACAACTTCGTGGACCAGCATGAGAATTTTTCTTTATAAGATAATTATGTTTCTTGCAATATTCTCCACGGCACCTTTTGTTGCATTTATCTGTTGTTCCTTGACGCAGCCACGCACAGTTGTTCATTATATTAATGATATCTGTTTAATTAAATTTAATTTTATCATCACCCCTGTTACCCAAATATTTTATCAAGACCCACACGATATCTTGTTCTTGGATCATGTAAATTTATTGTTATAAATCCATGTGGGGTAGCTTGCGCTCGTGAGAAGAAATTTTTGAATTTAATTATATCCATGTCACCACCACACCAAGTTTGATGAATATTTCTAAGTGTGTGTGTGTCTACGCCATTAAACACAACTAAAATGTTGCAGTTGTCTCTGATCACCTTCGGAATTTGTGTATATCGTTGAGTAACATAGATTACGTCTGTATTTTTATGTCTACCTCGGGGAAAATATTCTGGCTGGATTTGATTGTTTATCTAGCATCACATCGTCATATACAACTAAATTATTAATAAATCCGTCTATGGAATCTACGGATGGTGCTTCATTAATATCGATTATAAACTCTATAACATCATTATCTTCATCCAGTAATCGCGCGTTTTCATTGAAATCTTTAAGTACATCATAACATCGTTGATCATCAACGGATGGTGCTACTAAATATAATTTATCCCATTTCAACCATCTCATTATCAGATTAAGTAATAACTGCGTCTTACCCGATCCAGATGGTCCTATGATAATCATTCTGATGGAATTTGGTAACGCAGGGTGGTGTTTAACTGGCTCTCGCTGCCGAGCTGCTGAGAAATCAATTATATCCATATATGTTATAACATGAATCTATATTGTTTACGCTGTAAAGTTAAAACTCCAACTACTGATTTAGCTACGGTTATAACAAAAAACAAAAAAATAGCGTACGGTGGAAAATGTTCTATATGCGGTAGAAAGAAATTTTCGTTTTTACCTAATAGGCGCGGTGGTGATATTGCTAATTTGATGTCAAAGTTTCCAGGTGCTCCATGGGCTAAATACAGCGGGGAAAAACATCTACCAGGATATAATTATTGCGGTCCTGGTACTCGACTCGATATCAGGCTCGATAATCAGGATCAACCAAAACCAGGCGAGGAACCAATAAACGCTATTGATCGAGCTTGTCATGCTCATGATGTAGCTTATAAAAGTCAAAATCTACAACATAGGCATATTGCAGATGTGAAATTAATTCATGCATTCAATTCTATAAAAAATAAAAATATTAGAGAATCATTAGCTAATTGGTTAGTAAGATCCTCGATGAAAGGTAAATTAGCGCTAGGGGCTGGTAATTAATAATGGAATTAATTTATTATTCACCAGTTGGATACTGGAGAGCCAAAGCAGCAATTGGTAAACTCGCTGATGCAGCAGCGGTTAAACATTCTACTGCTAAAGCGTGGTTATCCAAACAAGCAATATGGCAAATTTATCTACCACGTCCTAAACGAATTCAGTACGCGTATTTCGATGTCAGTGTTCCTAATGAAGTTCATCAAGCTGATATTCTGTTTTTACCGCATGATACTGTGCGTAGAAAAACGTACAAATACGTGCTAACCGTAGTTGATGTTGCAAGTAGATATAAAGAAGCAGAGCCGCTATCAGCGAAAACATCATCTGAAGTAGCCGATGCGTTTGAACGAATTTATCAACGAGGACTCGGACCACAAGGTGGTCTGCGATGGCCACAGCTACTACAGGTTGATCCTGGTAAGGAATTTCTTGGTCCAGTATCATCGCTGATGAAACGACATAATACCAAAATACGACGAGGTCATACTGCAATTCATCGTGATCAAGCAATTGTTGAGCGATTTAATCGAACACTTGCCGAGCGGTTATTTGGATATCAATACGCGAGGGAATTTATTCAGGATAAAAGATCTCGCGAATGGGTTGCAAGATTACCAAGCGTGATAGCTGCATTAAATAATGAGATCACACGAACAACCAACATGAAACCCATTAATGCAATTACAAAAAAAAATATACCAACACAACGAAAAGATGTTGAAAAACAAAAAATATTAGGTGATGTTACAGTCAGATATTTATATGAGCCTGGTGAACTTGAAGGTGGTAAAGCGAGAGCAACTGATCCTATTTGGAGTGTTACCACACACAAAATATCTACCGTGACAAGATCCACTGGGAGAAACGCAGGCGTTTCCAGACCTGCAATCTACAGATTAGATTCGGCCGCTCCTCAACGTGGATTTACACGTGAACAACTACAAATAATTCCCGCGGATACACAACTACCATCAAAATCACTTCAGTGATTTCGATCACTTAACTAGCACTGGTGCCTGCACCCCGACGTCGATTACACTCAAGACAGGTTAACATGGTATTTTCTCGTGTATGACCGCGACTATTATCTTTTCTATCTACGGTGAATTGTCTTGAATCATTACTCGAATATCGCCATAACATTATACAATTACAACTGGCGCAATGATTATTCTGCTGCTGTTTTAACTCAATAATAAATTCAACATCAAGATCAAAGTCGCGTTTATTTTTTTTATCAGATTGTTTGTATCCGATTAATTTTTTTCTTATTATATCATCATCGATGATGTTAAATTTATCAACGATTTCAGGAATTATAATTCTACGTAATTGAGATATATTTCTGACCCTCGATACCGCTAAATAAACTAAATTTTACCACTCGATGCGATCGTCTACAATCCAGACTCGTGTATCAGAAATAGTTAATCCCTGAGACGAGTGGATCGTCATAGCGTATCCCAACACCCATGGAGATTTGTCAGCGTGTATTGCATCTTCGACCACACTGATATCAACGGCGACAATATCATTTAATACGAGATTCTGTTTCCTTGACTCTGTCATGGGTCCTGGAATATCGACATTAATATTCTGTTTTCGTGTATCTGATGGTCTATAACACAACGGTACGGGTAATTCTGAATATTTTTCTTTATGTAGTTGAAATAACTGCTGTTGTAAAGCGTCTCTGATTATTTTTCTACTTGCAACGATCAAATCGGTGGGTCTCCATAAATTCAAAAAATCACTCATTGATGTCTCTGAGATCACTCCACGTATTATTTCACACTGAATTTTGTTTGATTGTAATCTGATTAATTTTTTAAATTCCTTCAAATTTGCATCAAGAGCTCTATGATCATCATCTATTTCTTCGTAATAATCAACGAAATTTTTTAACCAATCATGTGGAGATGGTCCAACAAAAGGCGGCGGTTGACCATGATCGCCACACATTATTATAGCGGTATTTTTCGTCAACAACCAATCAAGAAACTTTTTTAATGTATCCAATGAGACCGTGCATATCTCATCCCAAATAATTATTTTAGGTATATATTTTTCTCCCATCCGTTCAGGAGTCCATGTATCTCCGCGCCACCGAAAGAAACTATCATACGTACACGATTGTACTTGCCGCTGTTTCATCTCACGTGCAAGTCTATGTGTGGGTGTCAGCACGATTATATCTGAATTTCTAAAAACATTAATCGTTCGAGTTGTTTTGCCGCATCCACCAGGTCCATTGAGATATACTGTCTTATATCTGGTTATTGGATCACTCAACGATGGTGCTTTCGACATTTCTGATATTTTATTACCCTTACGATAAAAATCTCTCATTGGAACATCTGCTGATTCTGCATAATTGTGTAATAGTTCCTTTTTTATTCTCCACGAACCCCATCGTTCATCATTACTTGTAAATTTCATAACAGGTTCTAAATATTTACTTAAAATATAAAACGAATCTGTTGCGACTCTGACTGCGGTCTCAGGAAATCTATTAATCATCGATAATAAATTTATAGAAACATAAGCCAACATGGAAGATCTTAGATGAGTATATTGCGGGGAGACGTCATTTATGTAACTAACGATCGTACCTAATTTTGTTCCGTCGGATAAATAAACACTTTCTCGATTTACAAATATATTTTTCGCTGTTGTGTCAGCGATTATAAAATCGTACTCGGCATCATCTAAAATTAATCGTGCGTGATGTCTTTTATAATCATATGCACCACCTTGAGTAAATTTACCTATAATTTTTCTACCGAGATCTTTTGCGGTTTTGAGTTTATTAGGAATATCATCTTCGGAAACATCAGGATATTTTTCCTTAAACTCGCTGATAACTTCAGAATCTGACATGGGCAACCAAACTTTGGTCTGTGCATGATATGATATAATTGCCTCACTGACCACCAACGATGTCAGTATCATACAATCTAGCATATATCGTAACAAAACTATAGGTGCCCAACGTTTTTCACAAAAATGTCTACCAAACCAAACATAACAAATCTTGTGAAGATTTTCGTTAAACTCGAATGATTCAATACAGGCGAATCCAGTCAGATCAAAATCAGGTAATGGTCCATTAATTGCCACTCGCGTCATCTCGTTTGTTGGGTGACCAAATCTTTCAAAGTACACAGAACAATCTCCGTATCCCAGAAAACTTCCTGGATAACATGCAACCATATCAACCGAAATAACATCATTGTAATTATATTTGGTATTCCATAATCCGCCATGTCCATATTCGACGCAACTTGCGCGTACGTCCTCGAGTAAATCAAATCGTGTTGGTTTCCATGAATTTCTTTCTCTGGCGAAATGAGCCGCAACAGATGGAACGGTAAGACAATTAGTTAGTAATTTGTCAGTATTTTCCGCGTGCTTGCACTGTAAAAACATCGCGAGATTTTTCATCTCGTCATGGAGGGATTCTGTGCGATATATTTCACCGTTTGGTTTGACAAACTGATCAAATTCACCTTCCTCATTACTTTTAAATAACCATACCGATACAGGATCGGTTTTACTTATTTCGTTGATAAAATCAAACATACTATCTGCCCCAGAATTATCTGTGGGGTAAAATCTAACAGTTCGATCACGTGGAAATATTGTTACTGCGTTAGTCCATGCGTGCGCGTTATGATCAATAATATTTATTGGAGCTCCCTTCGATTTATATTTCGATTGGTACAGAATTTCTCCCGTTATTGTCGCTACGGTTATTGGAAATTTTAAAAATTTTCCTAACTCAGCAACATCTTTTATTGTAGCACCGGTATCCTTAACTGAATCAGCCCACGAGTTTATTTTTTCACGCCTTAAATCAGTTAATCCATTTCCACGCATCGCGTTTGTAAAGTGTTCTATTACTCGTTCGGCTACACAATTTAACCTTGAAAATTTCATCGGCGCTAGTTTATCAACGTTGGGTTTTTTATTTATCTCATAGATTCCATAAATAACCGATGTTACAGGATACGCTCGCTCATAATACGGTTTGTCAATACCCGTCAGTAGACCCGGTCTGGAATTTTTACTTAATATGACAGTTTTATTATTGCCAAGGACAGGATCATATTTGTCACGGATAATCCAACTACCTGTTTCTGTTAATACGATAAATTTTACTCTGAAGAAATATTTTTGATTCCCCTCGTATTCAGCGATGTAGTTAATGATAGTTGCCGCTCGCTTGTCGTTCATTGTGGCGTCCGTGACTTTGTCAAGGCGTATGATCTTGAACGTTGACCATGTATGAGATGCACCATCCGTGTAAAATTCTTTCTTGGCGTCGTGAATTTTCGAGATCAAACTTTTATTTTTCGGATCAACCAAATCTCGCACTGGCAAGTCAGAAGATAATCTGTCAAGGTTGAATTTATATTTAACAGGCCTAGTTTGGGATAATCTCTCAAACTCGTTCATATAATTAAAACAAATATTTAAAATAAAAAATATTATATATATATATATATATATATATATATATATATATATATATATATATATATATATATATATATATATATATATATATATATACAATGTCTCAATGCAGATGGTTGATGATCGGTTCGGTAAATCGATGCAACAAATCCTGCAGAAAGGAATTTTGTTGGATGCACTCACAAAACATACGACGAGGAAGTCTAGGACCAATATCATGTCTGCGGTGTGGTATTGGAGTGCGAGGAAAAACAGAATTATGTGGAAAGTGCGGCGGAAAACGGTTCAGAGAACTTAAAAGATATTATGACAAAAAAAATAATAGCGGTGAAAACGCTATAAAATCCGTGGAGGATTATATATCAAGATTTCAGACAAACAATGATTTAAACAAATAATATTATTATAATGGAGCAAAATATATTTGTCCCACATCCTGTCATAACAAACTATGAATCAAATATTAATGGTATCATCAGACACTGCAAGTTGAAGAGACAAGTTGGTTATATTACTAATGTTGGTTATCTAATGTTTACTGCTGGGAAGAGAAAACATTATCTATGTCATAGATTTACGTATGAATGTCATAATGGGATGATCAAAGACGGTCTTGTTATTGATCATATTGACGGGGATACTCAAAATAACTCCCTACACAACCTTCGAGTTGTCACTCGAAGCGTGAACTCTGCATGTGGTAATACAGGAAGATGTAAGACAATCGGAAAGAGAGCGGTAATTTCCACAAACACAGAAACTGGTGAAGAAATAATATTGCGTTCAATATCTTCTGCTGCGAAATATTTTGATATTCACCCGCAATCAGTACAAAGAGTGGCAGAAAATATATATAAAACCGCTTTCTCGACAAAATATAAACAGAAAATTACCTTTCAGTATCAATAATTATCATCACCACATTATTAACTATCATCACCACATTGAATTAATTTTTTTAATTTATGTCACAGTATGTCCTTCATACACTACTGAATTTTTGATTATATAAAAGGGAGATTACTTTGTAATATATAGTTTTCTTCGTAGATTTTTGATTTTTTATGATCGTAATTAGTCAGTTTAACTAATTACATCGTAATTAATTACTCGTAGAAGTATTATTTATGGTTTTTAAATATTTCCCATCATACAACATTACGAGAAATCATGATAATGTTATTGATCAGCAGGGAAGCTGTAATACAGGTACAGAACAGAAACCGTTGTCATGGTAATCGATCTGCAGGTGTGTTCATGCCACTGTTATTATTGATTCGCAGTCTGCTTAGGAAAAATGCTGTTTTATATTCAGAAACTGTTGTTATTCAGAAACCGCTGTTTTATATTCAGAAACTGTTATTATTCAGAAACCGCTGTTTTATATTCAGAAACTGTTGTTATAAATACAGAAACTGTTATTATTCAGAAACCGCTGTTTTAGTGTAAATATTGGTTCCTTAGCTATATATTAACTTCCGAAATATATGTTCGTAACAAGGTTTGATATCTCAATCAGTATGGTATTGGACTGTGACGCTCGCGGTCCAGGATCGAACCCCCATGGCTGACAATTTGTCGGTGGTGTGCGCATAATTGCGATTTTTATAATAATGGGGGAACCGCAAAACCCCCCGCTCAGCAAAATTCAACCACAATATTGACTTGTGGTTGATACATATTTTCGTATCACCCACTGGATTAATTATTGTGGGTGGGATTTTTGCTGAGCGTATATGTTTGTACTGTCCTTAGTTAAGTTATATGTTTGTGCCGTCCAATGCATAATCTGAGCTCGCTAATACACTCGATAGGGGCTCTTCATTCATTGTATATATCCATTTCATTGTACATATCCATTTCATTGTATATATCCATTTCCTTAGTTATATGTTATGTGTATATCCTCTAAACTTGTTAGATTGCGGTGGCAAGCTACGAGTTTAATGAGGATTGTGCCGTCCTTAGTTAGTTATATGTTATGTGTATATCCTCTAAACTTGGTAGATTGCGGTGGCAAGCTACGAGTTTAATGAGGATTGTGCCGTCCTTAGTTAGTTATATGTTATGTGTATATCCTCTAAACTTGGTAGATTGCGGTGGCAAGCTACGGGTTTAATGAGGATTGTGCCGTCCTCCCTCTTGGGCCTTCTAGACCGTTGTTTGGCGGGTTAGGGGCTCTCGTAGAGGGAATATTTGCCTAATGAACTTGGTAGATTGCGGTGGCAAGCTACGAGTTCTTGGTTGTGCTGTCCTTGAACTCGCTAAACACTCGATAGGGGTTCTAGGGATATTTTTTTTTAATTTTAAAGATTTATATATTATATAATGAACCATGAAAATATCAATGATGTAATTGTTGCTATTAAAAAATTGAAAAAAGATGGAATTAATATATCTGATGAACTTAATCCTGAAAAAATAGTTTCTGACTTTGAGATTTTACAAGAACGTAAAACCCAGGGAACACACACACTATCATCTGAATACAAGCTCATGAAGCGGATTCAGGCGGCAATGTTTCAGTCGCTAGCTACCGTAGAAGATGATCATGTGAAGGAGTTCGTTCCTCTCTCTGCCGCCGTAGAAAGAATTAAATCGTCATTATCCCACGAGTATGAGGCAAAGAAAACGATTAGTACCCGTATAAGACTATTAAGAAAAATTATGTTAGATCGTGAAACGATCCAGAGTAACTTCGTTACTGGTGAAACGATCCAAAGTAGTAATTCCGATGAAGATGACTGAGATCTTTGATCAGAAATATTATTTCTGAATTTGATGGGTTAGTTGGTACTTAGATTCATGCAATTTGCAATTTTGATGGGTGAGTTGGTACTCATATTTATTATTTATTTCTGAATTAATTTATTTATTTACTGAATTAATTTTGTTTTTTTTTACTGAAATTTAACAAAATTGTGCAAATTTCTTAATTCTGACTACCATTTACCCCATCAAATTTACAAAATTGTACAAATTTCTTAATTTTGACTACCATTTACCCCATCAAAATGAAGTATTTCTTAATTATTTCACAAAATACAACAAAATTGTACAAATTTCTTAATTTTGACTACCATTTACCCCATCAAATTTACAAAATTGTACAAATTTCTTAATTTTACAAATTATTTATTTACTGAATTAATTTATTTATTTACTGAATTAATTTGTTTTTTTACTGAAATTTAACAAAATTGTACAAATTTCTTAATTTTGACTACCATTTACCCCATCAAAAGCATAAAATTGTACAAATTTCTTAATTTGAGTACCATTTACCCCATCAAAAACATAAAATTGTACAAATTTCTTAATTTTGACTACCATTTACCCCATTAAAAACATAAAATTGTGCAAATTTCTTAATTTTACAAATTATTTATTTCTGAATTATTATTTTATTTCTGAATTATTATTTATTTATAACTCTGATGGGTGAGTTGGTACTCAGATTTATGTGAAATAATCAAATTTTCAGAAAAAAAATAAAACATTTTAAAAAAGATGAATTACCTCATCAGATATATTTATTCGACTTTGATGCAGGAGTGCGCCTGATCTCCGTTACAAATGATCTCGACGGAGTTCATCTAACTGTTCTTGTGTTAATAAGAAATCCTCGTTTCCGTGTTCATCAATGGCTAAATTGTGAAAACGCGCGTTTTCAAGTGTATAAAAACCCTCACGTGCTGGTAGATTACTGGATCTTTAAAATCAAAGATCTACGATAAAAGTCTTACGACTTTACATACTGATTTATTACAAGTTCTTCTCCACGTATGTCAATTACGCGATTAAGGTGGTCTGTGAGTTTAAAATTGATTCGTGTTAACATATTATTGTGACACCGCAAATACACAGGATTAGTTGGTTCTTGCACGATTAAACTTCCAGGGGGAACTTGTGGTGTGAACGTGTACAGGATGTATCCTTGTTGAGCTTGATTTGATCTTCCGAGATCTATTTGATAGCTGCCATCGATTACGTCACAAACCAGATTGACCGCGACCGTCGGTGTTATATTAACGATTCCCGGAGATATGTGTCTTCCGCCGCCATGTGGATCATTATCATATCTGAGAATAAACTCCGGTGGAGTTATTTTTTTCCATGCATCGGTTATTTTAGGAAAATTTTCATTGATAAGATCCTTGAGTGATTTTGTCAAGTCGTCGGTGGCAAATCCTGGTAGTATAAAATCTAATAAATCTGCTTCAGTTATTTTATAATGATCAAAATAGATTTGTCTAATAGTTTTACCCGTCTCAAGCAGAAGAGTGCTATCATCTATAATATCAATAAAATATCGATTAACGTATTTAAGATCTAATATAATTTGATTCAGATGTTGTATTTTTTCAATAATTTTTTCTTTCAGATTGTTATTAGGATATTCCAGGATATAATTTTTAAACAACTGTGTTAATGTCGTTAATGTATTTGTAAACTCGGCCTTAATTTCGTCGGATGTAATCCTGATATATTTTTCACTAATAGTTGAAGACGTCACATCAATAAGAATAAAATGAGGAAATGTTGGTTTAATAAGTTTTCCACCAGCAGCAGCAGCAACAGAATCTCTCCATGCTGGATACTGGCGAGAAAATCGATATCCTGGAACCGTTATAAGTTTTGCTTCGTCCGTGAGAAATTCATCTAACTTCGGTTCTGATGGTCCATGATATTCTGGCATAATATCAGGCCAGCCTAGTACGGATCTTATCGTGGACTGATAAATATCAACGGCATAATCAGGCCAGTTTATTTCAATCGTCGAGGACAGGGTCGGTTCATGAACATTAATTGATATTTTTGCTTCTTTTCCCGTTATTGATTTTATTCTACGTTGAAATTCCTCATTGATCTCTTCAATCTCGTAACTGCCAGTTGGTATTCCAACAACAACCCAGTCAGGTGTTCCATTGGGTTTGTTCTTGTCAGCAAATACAAGCAAATTATTTGCTGGTGTACCATTAAATGATTTTGATCTGATATTTGGCCAGCTGTAATATACTCGTAATTGCGCTAGTGCTATTTCTTTTACTGGAATTGCAGTAGGAAAATTAACACTAAATTCAGGATTAATTGAACTTACCGAGATCATCGTTATCTTTGGCGGAGTTGTGTTGGTCACAATCTGCTGGAGTAATTCTGTCATTATTGATACTTGTATCTTTAATACCGATACCTTCGTCGTATATTTTGGTTATCATTGAAAATTCGAAATCAGATATAATTCCATCACTGAGACTCGCTGATAACAACGAGGATAATTTCGAGTATGCTACCGTCGCTGTATGTAATTTTATTGTGTAATCGGATAATTTTTCATTCGTGCAAGTACATATTTTTTTTGTGATGATATTAAGCACACCTGCAATAGTTGTTGCTGCTGAAATACAAATAGTTACAGCTACTGGTGCCATCGTTGTCAACGCTGATAATATGACACCGGTTCCAGCAACAACAGCGGATACTGAATAAACAATCACATCAACGATAACCAATCGTCGTCGATATTTTTTTACTTTTACTGTATATTGATCAACTTGATCTTTTAGCGCAGCCTGCCATTCACGCGCTTGATTGTATCTGTATTGTGCACCGTCCATATATATTTTTATGCAGTAACCAATTGAGGTGTTTCAGCTACAAATTCCAAACACCACCAGAAGGATGTTGCGGTTAATTTCTTATCAGCTGCTTCCAGAATAAATATTTCCTCGGTTCCGCTATTTAATACAACAGATACAACCCCGGAAAACCTGTCGGTGGAATGACGCCATGGAAACGTTGTAAATATTTCAAATTTTGCAGCACTAAACACAGACAGCCTGTACACGCCAGTGACTGTTGCGGTATATTTGATAGTATTATTTTGCTGCGACCATGTTGCAAATCCCGATGATACCGTGCATACGATGTTTGTGATATGCCCGGGAGTTATTCCAGCTGCAATTTTAATCAAATTGGTTTTATTGATAATCTCAGGAATTCCCGCTACGATGTCTTGCTGTGTTCGTTTGATCGTGTCTAGGTCAGTTTTGATATCAGAAAGTTTCATGTTGATGACTGGAGGAGTGCCAAAGAACTTATCAATGGAATCATCGGTTTTTTGAAAATTTCTTCGAAGTCTTAAAAAACCGGTTACGTGAACATCATATTCGGCCCGTAACGTGGATAATTTACCGTCTACGGTGCCATAGTTGACGTCGACGTATTTTTTTGTTGCTGCGTCTTCGTCAGATGTTGGATCTCTTAAAACTACTATTTTATTTCCGTTCATGCTGAGTTCACCCATCATTGTGTCACCGGTGTTTCTCACGCGATTAGCAACACTTCTTGCAATTTCATCTCTGATGGTTTTAAGTGACATACTTGAATCTCTGATTCTACCACCGTCAGTAAACACGGGAATATTATCCGTAACTGCACCAAGTACTCGCCGGACTATATCATTCCATTTGATATTGCTGGTTTTTAGTTTACCATATCGATCCTGAAAAATAACAACTTCATCTGGGTCAACTCCAGCCAGGTTCATAATATCAGCGAGGTCATCCTTAGTCACATACTTCGACAGATCAACGTCGCCGGGCTTTTTCTTAACGCGTGAAGAAGATCTTCCGTAAATATCAACCATTATATAAAAATCTAAGATCTGTTTAAAACGCCTTACGCGCAACAAATCGGTTGCTTGTATAATCGTGCACGACTTTATGTGGCGGCCTGGATGATTTTGATATAGCGTCGAGTACATTAATTACTTCACGGCCGCATATTGGCGGATCTGTCATTGTTTGTGTGGGTAGCGTTGAATACCAAACTCTGGTTGTTGCGTGAAGTGGTGCGACATACTTGATAAATTCAACAGGTGGAGCTAACCCGTACGAATCAAAATAAATGATTCCACGTGGATCAACCGCGTATGATACCCAATGAGTACCGGGTCCGGAACGTTCGTCAAGATTAATAATACCTGTTTCGAGTTTGTTTGGTTGTTTCGGTAATTGATCTCGCATAAAAAACACCTCTAAAGGCAGATATTTTTAGTTGTTTAGCAGCATTAAGTAAATCAAAATTTGATGCTGGAACGTCTAACGAAGTGATCCTGGAAGCCTTAGGCCTCTCCCCCAACGAGATCCTGGCAATCTTAAGCCGCGTCCCTTTTTTTTGTATCCTTGCCCTGTTGCTTTCTTTAGTGCCATTCCAGCAGCTGTTCCAACAGCACCTAACGCGGCTGCTTTTGCTACGGCTGGAGCAGCTGCAGCTATTAATGCCGGAATGGCCGCAAGAAGTGGAAATATACCACCGGTTTTAAACATGTCTTTGATGGCGCTCGGGGAGAGATGGAATTGAACTCCAGTTTTTGATTCCAGAGCTTTATTGAAATATTTAATCTGATTATTTGTCAACGATAATTTGTTTGGACCACCACTAATCTGATCTCGTTTTAGTGATATTTTAATTCCGCATTTGTTGGCGGTTTTTGATTGAAGCTTTTTTACCTGACCGGGAGTCAGAGTAACATTAACATGACTATACGACATTTTTATATAAAATATATTTTTCTAAATAACACGATTAAATATTTTCCACCGGTGCATCAACGACCCTCATTCGACCACTACCACCTTCAAGTAACATGGCTTTGTCGCTAAGTACGACCGCGATCGCTCTGTAGAAGGCATCAGCACCTGGTGGGTTAGTAACATGAGCTCGAAAGTGTATATCAACAACAGATTGTTTGGATAAATCAAGATGTTCTAGTGAAAAATAATAAATCGGATATAGACCTGTAAAATCTAATTGTGATATTTGCAAACCGGTATCTATAGTTTGATCACGTCCCATGAATGACATCAAACGATGATATGCACGCGCTACATGATTTTGATCAAAATTTAACAATATATCCTCGGCTGGTTCTTGATGTCCATTTATCCGTAAGGAAACTTCACTAACTCCAAGGTTATCAAATATCATATGTGAAAGTTGTTGATCATTTATCCGGTCAATATTTTGCAGTGCAATACAAATATGTCGTGGTGCAGAAACACCCTGTTGTGATGCTATATGCCATGTAAATAAACCATTAATATTGCTTTGAGCAGCATCTGTGGTTACTGTTAACCATGATAGCAATGATTTACCGCCTTGATCCATAAAAGAAAGTAATTTTTGTTCCTCAGTAATAGATGGAGTCATTACTGGCATCCACAGTGAAAGTTTTGATATATTTACTTTACCATCAGCAACACCAGCACCTCGCCAGATTGCATCATTATCATCACCTTTTCTTACGAGCACAATTGTGTGTTTAGCTCCAAAGATGACTTTTCTAACATTTCTGCAAAATCCAAAGATATGAGATAATGGAATTGCACAGGATAAATTTCTATTATCTCCCGACAGAGCTGCTCGGCGTGTTGCAAATCCCAGGTTGTAAGTCGCATTAACGCTTCCTATAATATCAAAATCAGCACCTGGTCTGTCTGCGTGCTCAAAATCAATTGGTTGTGGATTAATTGCAGTATTTTGTGGTGTTCGTATTTTGGTATACTGAACATGATCAGCGTTGTTGGTAATATCCTTAGCAAACATCATTGTTGGACCAGCCGATCTTGTAAAGTCGTCAGAATATCTCGCTAGACCAATTATTGTTGTGGCAACATCAACATCCTTCTGAACTGATTCAATATTTTTTCCATCAATCATGTATGTGGCGCTATCAAACAACGCCATAATCCCGTTGTTGACAAAACCAACACGTAAATTAGCAGCATATGGCGTATTAGCTACAACATTCGTTACAAGTCTACCTTCTACTTCAATAAACGCTTCAGCGGGCAAGAAATATCTACTTGTATCATGAACCTGTAATTCGATTCTCCCCCGCTGATTTGGTAGTCTTGCGTCATAAGAATAAAATTGATAATCACGCACTGATTCATACTTAAGGACAGGTGCCTCCATATCAAATGCTGGGTCTGATTCGCGCCTGAACATTTTTATTATAGTTACCATTTTTCAAATGATGATCATCGTCGACGAAGACCGCTTCCTGCTATTAAATTTGCTGTTATATTTTTTTCCGCTTCTTCAGATATCGCCGCTAGTTTTTGATTTGCAGCCTGATTTATTATTTTACTTACGTCTGCGGGCATCACCTCAGTACTTGCCAGTTTCACCGGTGATTGTTGTTTTCGTCGCAATAATCGTGCTAGTCTTTCTTTGATCGCCGAGAACGCCTTACCAGCAACATTGACAATTGCACCAGGAGCTTTATCACGAACAATATCAATAGCCTTCATCGATAATTGTTTTGCTACAGGTGCTACTTTTGGAGCTATCCTTGTAAATAATCCCTGAATAACATCACCAAGTCCATTTCCGTAAATAACACTATAGATTGGTAATCGTGAGTTTACCGCTCTGACCTGTACAGGTTTGCGATGATTATTATGTATTATCATCTTATTTCTATTTACCATTTATCTAACAACTAGTCATCAACAAGTTCATCGATAAGTTCTCGGTAGACGCCGATATCCATGATGCCACCTTGAAATAGTCGCCGACAAATATCAGCTGCTTCATTAATTATTTCTGGTGAATTATTTCCAGCTCGTTTTCCTCCTATGAGAACTTCTAACCGTGACACGTCATTGATGATATTATCAGGACATAAACCAGATCCTGTTTTAGGTTCATCTTGAGGTGTTTTAAATACTGGTGGTTGCATTACCGGAGTAAGTACTTCAGTGGTGACCGGGGGTGAGTCACTTCCTTGAAATCCATGTGGTGAATCTATCGGTGTAAATGTTATATCCGGTGCAGAAATTTTACGTAAAGGTGAAGAAATTTTCTTCAAGGAGGGTGATTTAAGTGACTCTTTAGCCCTTTTAATTTCCGACTTCAACCTTTGCTGCGGCGAAGAAGATTGCTGTTGTTCTATTTGTTGCAGAGGTGGAGGAAGCTGATACTGGGAGAGCCCTCCCTGTTCTGGTTGTTTCGGTCTCTCTCTGTAAAGTCTTTTTATTTCTTCATTAAGTCTTTTGAACTCTGAACCTTTAGCTTGTTTTTTGTTGTAATATACGCGATATATCCATTTAATGAAATTATCATCACTTGTGTTTTCATTAAGGGGGTTTAAAAAATTAGATTTATCAGATATATTATCTAATATCATCTCAGGTAATTTCTCTCTTTCAGTATGTCTAATAGTATTAACAACTCCTTCGTTAAATCTTGCAATTAATTTTAAGTTTTCTCCTGCTGATTTGGATTTAGATGCAAGTTTTTTTCTCACATCGGCGACTTCAGTACGAAGTTCTCCAATACTTTCAAGTATTTCCTCACCAACAGGTGGAGGTTGAGCTGCAGCTATGTCAGTTGGAAGGTCTCGTAAAATCTTCTTTGCCTGTTTAGTTCTTCTTGCTATTTTTTCTGATACCGGAAGAAGATCTTCTTTGATGACAGTTGTAACTTTCTCAGTAGCTGCAGTGACGGGTTTAAATAGTTTTTTAGTTTCTTCTTCATACTCAACTTGTGCTTCTTGCTGCGCTTGTAGATTTTTTCTAAATGAGTCTCTGACAGGAAGAAATTTTTTAATTGCTTCTAATCGTTCTCGAGCTGTTCTTGCAGTATGAGATTCTGGATGTATCATTTTATTATAACATAATAATTTAATTAATATCAGCAGAAGAGGAGCAGCAGGGGGGGGGGCGTCTACAATTCTGTTTGGGACAAACAATAATCGTAGACGTGGTATTGACCTCTATGAGTGGTCACTATTTTTTTTGGTCCAAACACAAGGGTGACCACTCCCTTAAGTGGTCTGTTCACCCTCTCTGCTGCTGCATATTTACTTTAAGATTAATGTTGGAATTTATTTCCTCCAACAAAGTGCTGAAAAATATGTATATTTACAAAACAATGCATTATATGACAATCAAAAAAGCAAATTAAATTTGACATTTTATATTAATATCAGCAAAGAAACATTTTATATCTATATTTTAATTTAGATCTATGGACAATGTAGTCTGAAATAAAGAAGTTTTATTCTTATTCATGACCTAGTCATAAAACAAATATATGCTCCATTATACATGCACTGACAATAACCCAAGGTATTATCCTGTTGTTAATTCCTTCAGTACAAGATAAAAATATCGAGAGGGCTGGTTTGGGATAAATGTATACTTATAATTAAAGCACTAGCATTACAGGGTTACATGGATGCCCGAGTGGTCAAAGACTATCACCTTTACTGGTCACTGCCATCTCATCTACGTCCACATTGGTTCCGATTTTGGGCTCGGCCAACGTGGGTATGTAAAAAAGCTTTTAAGTTGCTTCCCGTGAGTCTCCAGTTCTTCCCGGGGTTTTCTTCCACGTGAACCTGCCCGCCATGAATAGCATATGACGTACTGAAAAAATGTAGTTAACCCATGATAACAATAATTACATAAACCAGCTTTACGAAATGTGTATTATATATTGTTTCTATTTAACATTACTTTCTAAAATACTACATATACGTAATTACCATAGTGAAATCTAAATTGTATTACCTTTGAGCAAACGGCCTTGTGTTGGTTTACTCTGGTGATATTAAGCTGTTCGTGCGGTCGACCACACGCTTTGATCCATCGTTTCACCTTTTCCAAATCACGTTTCGGAGTCGGAAAACGTATAAGACGGCCTCCTTCCAACGTTTCCGGATATCTCTCATCTGCATTGCATTTTCCCCATGCACATCGAAGCACCATTTTGTCAATATATCCCCAAAATCACGAAAGTCTGTAATGCAGCTTTATTCTGACCACACGTTTGTTTGTGGGTAAAACATGGCGGATGTTACCGTAGCACCGGACGCTCTTATCCGATTGGTCAATATCGGTGGATTTGATTGACAGGTCGGATCTATGCATTGTAGTACGAATTCTAATTTTATTTCGCTGAATATTTTTTAATCAGTACTTACTGACTTTGTCAACGAAAGGTAGTGACCCAGCTAATATCACCAGGATCTCAAAACAAGCGTCTGAAGTAGAGAAAAACATGATGCACGAAACAAGGACTGGCACGAAGTTAGGACGGTCGACGCTGTCGTTGAATATCCAAATATGGTAATGCAAGCCTTATTTGGAAAACGAATTACCGTGAGAATCTAGTGTTATCTGTCATAGCTGACATACGGTTAGCGTAACCTGATAAGGCTATTGGACATAGTACGGTTAGCGTAAACATACCAATATAATTTTTACCTGATACAAGTTTAAAGGGAGTCTACTGCATAATTGTTCAAAACAATTTTTTCGCTTTCTTTTTTGTTGTTTGAATATAAATGTCAAAAACATTTTAAATTAGGCTCATATTAAGTATAATAAGGCTGAAATCTCATTTAAAGACGGACATACTAAGACTGACAGAGGGCTTTCCTAGTCTAAAAATAGAGCTTGACTACGATAATATTATGATCACGAGACAAATCAACATAGTACTCGAAACGTAAACTTCGTGAGAGTAGATGTTGAGGATTTCAGATTAATTTATCTGATAACAGGGGAGCCATCTGAAAGTGTAACCGATTGAACGTTGACGTTATCACATCTTCTTTGTCTGTGTCTTTCACATAATAAAAGTATGAGCCCTTCTATCTGTTTATATATATATATATATATATATATATATATATATATATATATATATATATATATGGCCGGCGCCAGACCCGGCCAGACTATCTGGCGCACTAGGCAAGGTTAGATTCTGGCGCCCCCCCCCCTTGAAAATATCAATTTCCAAATTTATAAACAATAATAAAAAAAATTAAAAGTGCGCCCCTTGATATCAGCGCCCTAGGCGGCTGCTTTGTTTACCTATATGGTAGCGCCGGCTATATATATATATATATATATATATATATATATATATATATATATATATATATATATATATAATCCCAAATTCACCCATAGTGCAAGTTTAATGTTAATAACTGAATCTGTAAATGAGTTCCACCATGAACAAGACAGATAGATCTACAGTCATAGATTGCCAAAATACATCCGATATATCGCCAAGTTAATGACATGGTATTATAAATGTAAATATTTTGAACAAATCCTAACTCTTGACTCCTTTCCAAGAAGGTAATTATCAAGGGGGAAATGAAACATACTTTAAAAGAACCTAGCATGGCTCACTAGTCTTAGAAAAGACTGTATATTTAACTTGTTGATGTTAAATGTGCTTGTTTGCTATGGAAATAACATTAAATAAAATATGTCACATTGAACATTTCTTGAAAGATTTACAACATTGAATAAAGCTCTTTTGAAGGTGTAAATATGTTTTACACTTGGCTGTCATGGGGACCAAGATGTACACATTTGTTTTTAGATTATTGTCTAATAAATATCTCCTCCAATACTTTGATAAAAATGTTACCATTGTATCTTGGGGGCAAAATATGAAAGAAAATATTTATCTTCCACCTGGTTGCTATGGACTTTTAACGGTTGCAGCGGGGAAACTAAGTACCTAGCTGCGTATATGTCACAGCTAGTGTACTTATAGAGCAAATTCTCGATAAACAAATCACATTACGTTAAGTCTTGTCAGGACGCTTACCCCTTTACAGGAGCAAATCTTCAGCTGTAGAGGTAATCGTCTTTAGATGTTTTAGAACCTTAATGTTTCAAAAAGACTTCTATCTGCAAACATATTCACTGAATGCAGTAGCTAACGAGCAGGAAACATATATTTATTCTAAATTCTACGGAGAGTCAATACCTAGGGTATACAACGCTATATTGTAACTACTATGGTCTGGTTCGAATTAGCTATTTGTTGCAACCGAACAGACAACTTGTATTTAATTATACAATGTTTGCATTAAACGATTAATGTACTGGGTAATGAATTCATGTGCGCGCATGCGCTACATATGAATGAAAAAGTACTTAACCGTGTTATGTATACAACACGGTTTAGTTGTTATCATTTTAGCTGCCTAAATGCTATGCCGTGTACATCGTTTGATGTGGAGTCACCAGCTGTAGAGATGCTTTATACATGCATGCCATGCCTTGTACATCGTTTGATGTGGAGTCACAGAACTCTGAAGGGGTTACTGTGACGTATGCGCTGTGTTTGGTGACGTTGGATCGGAAGAGGGGACTGGTTTTCTCGGTGCGAGGTCTTAGAGACCAACGGGTCTGTGATGTGAGGGATCCGACAGCAGACTGAGAGGAGCGGACCATACGTGGGTGCTTCTCTGGCCATTTACTAGAGCGCGTGGAACCGTGGCCATTTACTAGAGCGCGTGGAACCGGAGTTAACATCTTGGTCGTCAAATGGGCGCCACGATAGTCATAGTGTTCCATGTTATTTTCACAATTGCATTTATGTCATTTGTCACAGGATGAAGCCGGGTTGGGACTGGATTAGGGAAGACACCAAAAGCAACTGTGTTTACAATATGTTTATTTATAAACGCGATTTAAGTATAACAAATCTAACACCATTATAAACACAAAGATAAGGAAAATTATAAAGTTCCTAACATGGAACTATCAACAATTAATTCAACGAAGAAAACAAAACTCCACATTAATTTAACGACTGGAATTTCAAAACATACGTGAATTCCTATCACCGATCAACAAAATGAAAGTGTGTGTGTGTGTGTGATTTGGATTTTAACGTAGCTTTAACAATTTTTCAGTCATATCGCTACGATGTCTGCAATGTGGCAGTTTATAGTGAGGTCTAGCACTGGGGCATCATGCTGCAGACATGTAGCATGATGTCCCACCCAGTCACATTATCCTGACACCGGGCCGACCAGTCCAAAATAAAAGTGACCTACACCCAAATATAAAGGGTCTTGAATGTATCATTCAAATAACGATTCAGAAAAGAATGTAATTATGTATCGTTCAAATAACGATTCAGAAAAGAATGTAAATTACTAACCTATCGTTCATAAAACGATATTGAAAAGCAGTGCAAATTACGAACCTATCGATCTTAACCAGATATTGAAATAGGAATGAATGAAATGATGAACCTTTCAATCGTTCACACAATGGCATTGCAATAGGAATGAACAACATTATAAACCCATCGATCGTTCACACAACGGCATTGCAATAGGAAAGAACATTATAAACTTATCGATCGTTCACACAACGGCATTGCAATAGGAATTAACAACATAAACCTATCGATTGTTCATATAACGATATTTTCCTATAACGATATGAATGAAATTATTCGCTTATCGATCGTTCATATAACGATATAACAATACGTGTAATTATGAACGTATCGATCTTTCATATAACACCTTAATAGGGATGAATGACATGAACCTATCGATCGTTCATATAACTATAGTAATGAATGGAATGATGAACCTATCGATCGTTCATATAACGACATAGCAATAGGGATGAATGACATTATGAACCTATCGATGTTCATATAACGACATAACAATAGGAATGAATGACATGAACCTATCGATCGTTCATATAACGACATAACAATAGGAAGACATTTTGGCAGAATTAAGATATCTGAGACAAATGTATCAGACTACATAATCTCGACCCAAGAGAAAAAGACCTTTTCACGCCAAACATTCCAACACAATCATCACTCCCACTACGCTGACTATCCCTGAGAGGCCATCGGTAGTAGCAGCGATCACTACCAAATAATCCACAGTAGCAGGTGAAGAAGTAGGACTTCATCGTGTCAGGAGTATAAGGCCGTTCAAGTTCATTGCCTCCAGTTCATGCACTTGTTTTTAAAAAAACAAGCCCCAACAGCCCTTTTCAGGGCCACTCACATCTCAAAAAAAGAGTGACTACTAAAAGATTGCAAAATCATGTACAAATTAAATCCCTTTTACCTCATGATGTTTGAATGACGGCGAAAAGAAAATTGGAGCATATTTAGTGGACGGGTGGGACTGGACCCCAAAATCGTGTAGAAGTTTAAGGGATGCTTATTTTGCGGATGCCCTAATTGTTACCCTGAATTTGACGTGAAAAACTATTTCTTAGGTAACGCTATTGAAGAATTGTAAAAGAAGACTTACTAGCGACGCATAAAGTTAGAACAAGGATATCGAGTCACTGAAATGTTGGAACACGAGTACGACCGCAGTTTAAAAACCCATCCCGAGTTTAAACGCATCGTTGAAAGCTAAAACCTTTTGGACCCATTTCTCGAGCTACGTCGATGATTCTTTGAAACTCAAACGAGTAACTAACGGCTATCCTTCCAGGTGTCAGACTCTCGAAGACCATGAGGACCACCGTTCCAACGAAGCCATCACTTTAGACCACGTTGAGAAAAAGGAAGGAAGAAAATCTTTTGCCAAAGTCATGCTAAATTGCTTGTGGAGAAAAATGGCAAAACGACCGTGTTTATCCAAGATGGAATACTTGGTTGAGCCCTCCCGCTACAATATGATTCACGACAAAAGAAAATATATGAAACACGTGGACATCGTTCGCTAAGATCTGACACTGGTGAATTACGAAGAAGTGTGCGTATTAGTGACAACATTTCTGGCATTTCGTTTGCCAGCAGATTCCTTGTGGACTATTTACGAACAGCACCGTTAAAACATGGTGGCTCCTTTAAATGTACATCAGAGACTCATTCTTTTGGACGCTTACGAATATGTGTGTGTAGCTTGTGACCTACACCCTCACTGGAAAGATGTACGTAACTGGAACAGTGTTGATTTCGAAGCTTTGACGAAAGAAGTGGCTTCCTATGCCAAAGATTTGTTAATGACTTAAACGCCAAGTGAAAAATGTGACATTTAAACCAGTGTTTGCTTAAGTGACAGAACCCGAAACAAGGAAAACCAAATTCAAGACAGTAGTACCCCCGTCGACATCAACACGCATGAAAAGACATTTTGGAGGAAAACTTTGAGACTGTTAATAATGCAGTGACCCAAAAAAAATACCGAGTGTCCCTTGAAATTCTAAGACACCATACATGTATCGACAATGTTGTAAACAAACTTGCTTGACTGCATTTTGATCTTTTTGTTTAGCATGTTGGCCATGTACTTAAAGGTCACCGGCCATACTCCAACATTTTCCTATTTATATCAGATTTGCAGTATATGATTAAAATAGTTATACTCGCACAAAATGAACAAAACAATTATCAAGTGTAAAGAAGAAATAAGAAGTATACAACGCTGTTACTTCCCTTAGTTACGACTTCCCACCTATAGAGGACGCAACCGGAAATGACGTACATTTATCCCTACAAGATGAAGTACATGTTCCTAGGATGTTGTCGAAAACTAAAACACTATAAACTATGGATGTATTTTAAAAAATGATTTTTTAAAAATATTTGCGAGATACCGACTTATAGTCAAGCTGGATACAATACAATCTTGGTCAGTTTGCAATAAGTAACTTATCATGCCTAAATGGCAGGTGCCTTCAAGCAATCGGGTGATACATTCGTCTCATTTGCGATTTTGTTATTTGACATAAGCGATACACACTACACTAAGGATGCATACGCAAGCCGGCATCCGCTACATATACGGAGTTCGTGGATATGTATTTTAACAAAAATAATTTTCGCATGATGAAAAAAAGAAGGAATATATGATAACAATCCAAGGCTAATTCTTTCATTTTATTTTCAAACAAGTGGATGTTTATCAATTTATTTTGTACCGTGAGTGTGTGTGTGTGTGGGGGGGGGGCACAAATTAAACACAAAATTATTTCCTTTCTAATTTGCACGGAATAATGGAGCAAATATGATTGACGATACTGACCAGTAATGACAAGCTTTCAATTTACGCGCGCAAACACTAAGACAACTTGAAAAATAAAAACAAACAATAAAATTAACTAGTAAGAGCTTCATATTGCAGCAACTAAATACTGACAGAATGCTCAACATTTCTCTCTCTCTCTCTCTCTCTCATGTGTAATCTAGTATGTATTGTATGCAGCTGTGTTAAAACGTGAAGCATAAAATTAATTATATTTGTTATAATATCTCATGTACACTACCCTTAGCAAAATGTATATTTATTGTGTAGAATATTATCAGTTATGTATTTTTGTTTTATAAATGATTATTTATAATTTGACCGGATGACTTAAGCTGAGAATGTCGTTTTGCAGTTGCACATATTTTTTAGCATAAAAATGTATATAAATATTTTAATTAGAAAAAGCAATATATGTCAGTTTGTGTTTAAACTCATAAATATGTACGTTGCGAAGTATGATTATTTTCTTTCAAAGAATATAAAAGTAGTTTGGTTAAATTTAGTTTTTTTTTTCTTCTCCCTAAATCCTATCTTACATAGGATCTACTTTTTTGTTGAAGAAAAAGAACGTACAAACTATTGTTAAGTTTGGCCGAACTGTATTTCGAGTTAGGCCGAATTGTCTTTGGGCCGAATTCACTATAATCCGACATAAATTATACAACTTTCCCATCCCTCCCCTATTCGATCACACAGATTAAATACACTTTTTTCTGGTAAACATGGTTTTTCGGAAAAAGAAAGAACGCTTTTTCCCATCATCACTCTGTTGGTTACATCCGTATGCAACACAGTGCACCTTATTTGCTGTACAAAAGCACGATCGATCGCTATATCACATAGACATTTACGTGGGGAAATTTAGCACTTGAATGGCTAGGTTGAATAGAGGGGGATAAATATACGTCATATCCGGTTTTGACACGCGGAAACTACCGATTATTTACGGAGACTGTCGAATAATTTTTTCATTTTATAAAGTGAAGTTTTAAGTCTAATTAAACATTTGTATGGTGTGCATACATAACCAATGCGTTTTGTTCATACCTATAATAATATCACATGTTTGTACAACATAAGTGACCAGTGACCTTTAACCATTCACCTCAAATGTATTTTTGTATTTCGTGTCGAAATGCCATTTTTTAACACTCAACAAAACAAAAAGTAAAATCTCTTCTCTATGTTAATTTGAAAGTTCAGACTACCATCGCTATGGTTACATCTTCCTCTTCTACCTCTTTCTCTGCTCCCAAAGTCATTGAGGAAAGGTTAGATCGTTCCATTTTAGAGGCATTGTATATTCGTTGTCTCTTTAATGCGTTGATTGCTACGCCGATTGGTTCAGGAAAAAACTGAATTTGTCCAACGTTTGATCGATCACAAAACCCATCTGATCGATCGTCCACCCGAACGCATCGTGTGGTGTTGCAAAGAGTGGCGATCGACTTACAGCCTCCTTTAAGAAAGTCAAGGAGATTCCATTGTCTTTATTGAAGTCATCCCTGGTCAAGAAGACAGGATCGTGTATGATACGAGTCACACACATCCTGTCACCTTCGACGACATATTAGGAGAAGACGAAGAAGAAATTAAACTTTGGTTTACACGCAAAGGGCATCATAGGATGCTAGTGTCATTTACATTAACAAAATTTGTTTCAACAAAGTAAAGCCCAACGTACCATCAGTCTCAATGGTCACTACGTGGTTTTGTTTAAAAGTCCTGAGATAAATCTCAAGTACAAGTGTTAGCCAAATTCCTTTGTTGACTTATGCGTACGACGATGACACTCAAACACCCCATGCCTATTCACTGGTCGGTTTAAAACCCATCACACCCGATTATTTCCGATTTCGTATCCGTTTCACGACTGGTGTTAAGACGGAGGGCGAGCCGTTTACACTATAAAATGTCTAACACTTCTTATCTGTCTCACACATCGTCAAAATGACTTCTTTCAATCTCATCTTCCAGTGAAACTGATTCGCGCCATGTACGGCAACAGTCGCGAAGAAATTGGCAAGTGCATGTTCATGTATTAAAAGCCAGTCTCAAAGAAGTCGTACGATGGTGTATGATGTCAGCGTGTCAGTTACGTCAAGGCTTCATTCACATCCCTCATCAAACCAAATGCTTTTTTGACAAACACAAAGTAACCTTATCGCAACTGGCAGATCACATAATTAATACTCAGACCTAAAGCAAATCATTTTAAAACCTGGAAGTAGCGGATTCTTTTGGAGGTGTCATCATTCGTTCCCTCTTCAAATGGTATCTAAATGCCACCCACATTAAAAAGTCTCTCCCCAAGAAGAATAGTTTTGCCATAACCAGGTCACATCCCCTGAAAGCGAAAAGTCCTAAGAAAACATCGTCTATCCGAAAGAGAGGCAGTACTTCCAGGACACAACCCTACACCTAAAACCAAGACCCTCTCTGACTGTGTATCAGGCAAGTTCTTCATTTCGCTGTTGCACGTGATGCCAGCCAAACCCAATTTGTCAGGACTGTTTCCCAATTTGAGGGGAAAATGGAAACCTGTTTCCAAAGGAACATCTCCTCTGGCGACTTCTTCTTCTTTAGCGGCAGCGACAGCCGTTAAAATATTCCCTCTCCCAAGTTCAATATCCAAGAGAAATTGAGAGTATTACAAATTTTACTGGATTTATCCAAGCAAGAACTTTCACGATTATGTCCCTTGCAACCCCTTCATCATCGAGTGATGCCCGTCATAAAGATGATACGACGTACTGACAACCAATGGAGACGCATTCCAATACAAAACAGACCTGTGCGAAACGATTCGCTCCAGTGTTTTGTTTTTGTTCCTTTTTGTTTTATTCTCCCTTGAAAGAAAAATGATGTCGACAAAAAGAAGTACACACCATCGCCGTCGCTCTCCTGCAGAAAAAGCAAAAGCAAAGAACTGTCTCCTCATTTAGCAAAACATCAGGAAAAAAACCGCTTAGCAAAGCATCAAAGCAGTCTTCACTAAGAAAAAGATGGTGGTGTAACGCTGACGATTTTTACGCCATGGGTGATAGGCTTCTTGCGCAAGGGAGACGCATTTCAGTATACAAAAAGGCCCGTGATAGACGATTCAGTGTTTTTTGCTCCCGAAAGAAAAAAGATGTCACCGAAACGAAGTGCACACCACCACTACTCGCTTGTCTACTAAGAAAAAAGAAAAGGAATGCCTCCTCGTTTAGCCAAATATTGGAACATTTTATCGCTCCTGTTGAAAGCCCATCCACCCATGCGAAAGCAACTTATTCAAGCATCCCAGAAAGAAATCATCGAAGCAAAGTGTGAATGTTGTTTGACTGTCTTGAAAGGAACGGTGCATTTGTCTAATCACCAGAAAGAACGCTTAGCAAAGCATCGAAACGTTCTTCGCCAAATAGTCAAAAAGAAAATACCCATCAGACAAAAGAAAAAGATATTGGTGCTACGCGGAGGATTTCTTTTTCCGTGATGATAGGACCCTTGCTCAAACGAGTGGTTGCTCCTTTGCTTGGAGGACTTGTTCGAATATTTTAGCCAGCACTTCGAAATAAAGAGGAGCAGGAAGAAGATAAAAAGGACTTTGTGTACTTTGAAATCTCAAGGAAGGATACTAATAACTTTAGTGCCCTGCTAACGATGGATGGAATTCCATCATCGTCAATAACAAAACGTACCCCTCATTTACCTCTCAATCCTAATCTGAACGAAATGTCACAGTTACAACACGAATTGCGATCGTTAAAGAATGTCACCGACTTGTCAGAAAATGGAATTTCGCAACGGTACGGCGAAATCTTGAAAAGTTTTCAACTCTTTCACCAGAAAGCTTTAGACGAAGAGTAGCATCAGTGAACAGTGGGTGACCTATTAAAGAATGTCCTGATGGAGGATTTTGTAGCCAGCACTACAATCCTCCCCATCCTGCAGATTTACAAGGAGTTCAAAATTGTACCTTAAAACTCAATTGAAAAGTGTACCTTTCCCCAAGGACAATGATGGTTGCAAGAACAGGCCACATACACGTTGCACAAACCCATTTTATGAACATTTCCCAGAAGTCGAACCAAAGAGGAAGGCACCAATCATCAATTTGAAGCGGATTTAGCCCATGTCTCTCACTTGGCTACCTACAATCGCAGCTACAAATATTTGTTTTGTGTCATCGAGTTTTTTTTTCTTCAAAATTGTCTGGGTCTTACCTTTGACTTTCAAAACGATCTCCAAGTTATTGCGAGCCTTAAAACTGGTGATGAAACAAAGCGGTCGCCACCCTCTTCGTTGTCAAACAGACAGATGTACCGAATCTTTGAAACAAGCTTTCCGAAAAGATTTGAAAAGAGACATCAATTTGTCACCACCGAGAATCCCGAAACCAAAGCCAGCATCGCGGAAAGTTTCAACGCACTTTAAAAGACGCATGTGGAAATATTTTAAGCTTAACATACCCTCAAATTCAACGACAGCTTACCAAGCCTGGTCAAAGCTTACAACCAATCTTACCATCTGAGCATCTGATGCGCCCGCAAAGAAGTAACCCCCGACAACGAAATGACAGTGTTTGAGCGACTGTTTGGTACGTCCCCTACTGTTCCAAACAAACGTGTACTATTAGCGACGGGAGATTGGCTGCCCACTGGGAAAACCAAACGCACCTTCGACAAAGGTTATTTGTCAAACTAGACCACCGAATTGTTTCGTGTCACGGGACGAGTGCGTCGTCGTCAACCGCCCGTCTATAAATTAAAACGAGTGACCAAAAACGAAGACGACGCGTGTGACATCGAAAGCAATCTCGATCGAAGAAACAGGAAAGTAGGCAAACGCCGAGTCAAAAAAGTGAAAGGGCATTGAAAAGGATACCCCACCCACCCGAGTTTTGATTCTTGGATCGACGCTTCGCAAGTCATCGGCTATAAAATGAAGTGACCATTATGGCGTTCAACACAACATCAGCAGAGACTGCTCTTTCCCAAAGTCCTCTCTTCAAGATCTACAAAAGCAACCCATGTTGGTGTGGTGCAGAGAACGTGATCCTAAAAAGCAAATCGTCTTTTTCTGCCAAATCTTTGTGGTGTATCGTGTCATCGGAGCCATCAGTGCCAGCTTGAATTTTCATTAAGGAGACAAACAATCTTGGACAATTTTACGCAGCAGTTCCATCGGTTACTTTTCCCAATCATTCTCTGAAATATTTCAGTCACAATGGGAGCCTTGCGGATAACGCCAGTCCCCCCTAAAAAAAAAACAAAAACAAAAAAAAACAACAAAACAACACACACACACACACACACACACACACACACACACATATATATATATATATATATATATATATATATATATATATATATATATATATATATATATATATATATATATATATGAACAACAGCAGCCACATCCCTCTTTTGGAAACTCCCTTTAACCTCGAGTGACTCTTCAGAACGCAGAACCCTCGAAGTATGAATAACCTATTTTACTTAACTTTACTTAGTGTTCGTTCCATGGATGTGTTTCCCAACCATTCGTTTTGCTTCTTCAATTCCGAAATACCTCAGGCCGATCAAAATGGATCATGAAGCTCATTGGGAAGCCGCTTTGGAAGAAATCCTTCATCCCAAGCTAAACATCTCCGAAAATCAAAAGTGTTACCTAAAGTGGGAAAGGCCATTAGTTACACTTTGAGCAGAACGACCGCCAAGTATCCGATACGAGGAGTGGAAGTGAAAACCTTCACCACTGCTACTGGACTCCGATCCAAGACCGAATATCATATTTTCCTAGGACAGCTACACAAACGTTCAATCATCGGCATTGTCAGCAATAAAGCCCTCAATAGATCCATCACTCAAATTCCTTTCGAGCTTAAACATAAAAAAGCGTCCAAGAAAGAAGTCAGTCGAGATGGTTAGACCTTGTGCAGCAGGCCCTTCGAACCTAACTTTGGGCAGAAAAAATAATTGAGATCGTACTTGTCCTTGTACGAAGCAACTGGACAGTTAGGTACCAGCATTATCCGCGGCATTTCGTACGACGAGTATGCAGGAGGTTACGCTTTGTGGGCTTTTGATTTCATTCCAGACCAAGGCAGCGACGATGTACATTTCTATCCTATAAAATCAGGCCAACTTCGTGTGGAACTACAGATTGCAGAAGCTCTACCCAACAAAGTGAACGTCATCTTGTATGTAGAACTTGATGCTACTCTGGAAATGAACAGTGTGAGAGAAGTGATTCTACACTATGAAAAGCTATGAAAGAATCTTACCCTTCAGGTTTATATTTAAATAAGCATTCAATGCTCCAAACACGTGTATGCTTGCTGTCACTGTGTGGGCTTGATTGCATTCCTTTTTGTGTACTGGTCCTTGTGGCGTATCAGGTTCACTATTTCTAGCTAATGGCTGGGTATCGTCATATTCCCTGGGCGTTCATCTAACGTCACGTGGGTTGTTGTAAACATTGCCATGTGCACCAACACGTACTTGCTCAAATGGTGAGTAGCTTCCATTGTATTTTTTCTCCGCCAGATTGTGGTGGGAATTGCCAATGGCTTTTAGTTCACTGGATGATTTATTATAGAGAAACGATTTCCTGTGTACGACTAGTTTATTGAAAGAAAGATAGGCCATTCGGTTGTCATTTACAGTTTTTACCTTTAATTGACCTTACGCGAGGTGATAGACCGCTCCGCCTACAAAAGCACGTGACATGACGAGAAACGGGCATTATTTGGCAAAGAAATACGTTTCAGTTTCACTGATATGTTTATTAAAAGTGATTTGTATTATTTTGTGAAATGTAAAATTACAAAGTTGTATAAATTATTATACAGTAGACACTATTTATATATGTAGTTCAAGTTCGTATATTAATGTCATAAGTGATTTATTTCAGATAATAATAGAAAAGGAATTTTAAAGCTGCTTGAGAAATTATTCATGTGAAAGGAAATTCGTTCCTAAAAATGCTAATGTATTTAGTATTAAATTTTATCCTTATTAATTTTATATGGCCTCTGCTTATGCTGCATTGGAAGTAAATAAATTAACAATTAATAACAAAATCGTTAATAATTACTGTTTAGAAGTATACTGTTGTACACAATATTTTTAAAGTTCTACCATTTTCGCTAGATAGAATTTTTATCAGTGATGTATGTTGATGTAAACATGTACATTCACGCTTAATGTATTGGAAGATAATTATCTGAAACCATTGTTTTTGTAATTCTTTATTTTTAATTACATTTTTGTTATCCCCATCCATCCTTCCGCCCAATTAGAAAGTAAAGAGTCACTTAAGTGTGTGGAAGATCGAGACGATAAGTTATTATTTTTGGAACAGACAAAAATGAAAGTGCAATTTTGTTAAACTTTAAAAAAATACAGACTTCGGTTCAGTGCTTTCTATACTTGAATAAAAAATATACAAGAAAGCCAGAAAGTTAGGGGGTTCTCTACTCATATTCTCGAAACGTTTGTTTTTACATATATTTTTCAGTTTCAATGTTTTCTTCAAGCTATCGACGGAACATGCTTTTTATATACTATTCTGCAAACAAGCACGTCGTAATTGCCATCAATTGTGTCTATATTGTAGTCAATTTTGGGTACGCGCCATTTATATATGTATACCTCTCCATTTTTAGGATTTGTTAGATTTTCGTGATTAGTTGTTTGATTATAGAAAGTCGGTGTTGGAGAAATATTCCTCAGCCCAAGTAATTAGCCAGTTGCTAGGGACAAACGTCAGAGCGCAGTGTTGATGATATTGCATGATGGCATGGTTTAGTTTCATAATGAGTTCAGGTGAGAGCCACATAAGTGGGCTTTTAGATAAGTGTGTGTGATTTGGATTTTTATTGTAGCTTTTAACAATGTTTCAGTCATATCGCTACGATGTCTGCAATGTGGCAGTTTTGAGCGATGCCTAGCACTGGAGCATCATGCCATATATATATATATATATATATATATATATATATATATATATATATATATATATATATATATATATATAGCATGATGTCCTCCCACCCAGTCACATTATCCTGACACCAGGCCGACAAGTCCTAATAATCGAGGCAGTTGTTAGTACCATTTTGTAAGTCTTTGGTATAGCTCAATAGGGGATCAAACCCACGACCTCCAGTATCCGAGGCGGACGCTCTAACCACTAGGCCACCAGACTTTAGCCAAGTAGTTCCTATTAAAATCTGATTGTGCATCTCCATGTGAAGGACTGATGATAGAGGAGGATAATTTGTATTGTGGAATAATAGAGATAAGATTGTTGCTTTGATGATAAAAATGGTGTAGAGTTACAGGCGAAATGAGGATTAAAATCATGATTTGACTGACCTAGGGTTAGAGTATGAAAAAGAGTTCGTCTAATCTTCCCGCAAGCCTTCAGGTTCTTTCTTTTTGGACTAAATACATCGTCAAGTTTGCTGTTCAAGCTTAAATAGTTACGGTTGAGTGATGTTAGTTCTTGTATACCAGTTAAAACAAGCAAAACATCTGGTAAAAACCGAGTACAATTTCTGCATTTATTGGGTCAAACAAAATTATTTTAATTTCTCAATTATTTATTTGCAAACACTCCATTAATATAACATTCACTACATTACTGTGTACAGGGGTTAAAGTCGATAAAGCATTTTAAACTAAATACTGTATAAATATTGCTACATTTTTAAACTCAAGATTTTTAATCTGCACCCCATATTTTTTATCCGGGATACATTGTACCCTTGTTAAAAAAGTTCACATGGAACACTTAACACTGTACTCTTACATAAAAGAACATTGAAATTAGCAATTGCAAAATGGCCCTCAGCCACGATTAGAAAATCTCAGTGGCAATTTATGGACTGAATAATAAAAATATATGCATTTCAAAAAATGCTAAACCAGGAAAGAAAATTATGAAACTACCGTGTACATATTTTATAGACTAGATTTATCTCGCTAAAAAAAAAAAAAATCTTGGAAATTCATCAGACTAGAATTTTACCCCACCACTAATAATCTGTCATTTAGATGTCTTTTAAAAAAAAATAGAAAAGCAATAAATGAAATTTATAGTATCAAAAAGTGGTTTACAAGGCAACATCGTGACATACCTGTATATACTGCTCACTTTTTTACTTGGCAGAAGGAATCACTATTCACTGCTAGGTGCCAACAGACAACCATTATCTACTCAGGAAACCACTAAAATATTTTAGCTGAATACTTTTGGATAGCCATTATTGTCCATGCTTTGATGTCAGATCATATGTCATACATTTATATAGATTTAGTACTTGCAGCCAATAACCGATACATGTGCAATATACAAATCACGCACATATGATAATTTAATTATGTCAGCAGTGAAGACCCACGCCCACAACAAGACTGTATCAAACTGAGTTTATTCACTATATGTTCCACACCTGTAAGTTTTGGTTTTACTCTGGCTTCCATCACTGAATTTTAATCGGTAATTGGAAACAATCTGTAATATTTTGTTTACATTTCCTTTTTAAACAAAGCTGAAATAATTAAGCAACATCTAAACCACTACTTAATAGTACGATCATGTTAAATACAGTTGTAGCAGATGCCGTTGCTAAACAAGAAAGGGAAACTAGAATGAAAATGGAGCTTTATTAACTGCGTTTACAAAAGAGCAATATTATAACATTAGTAAACCAGTACTGCTTTGTTACGAGTGAAAACATGGGAACAACAGCAAGTGTGATCAGAAATGCATGCTCCTTTGATTATTATTGTACAGTGAAGTAGCTATACAAATAACATATATGTCTAGTATTAATAATTTTTTATTCTTTCAAAGTAATGTTGTTCAGGACTGAAGAATTCTGCTTCTGCTCTGACACACTTAGTAGTGGTCACATTTTCTGTGTACATCTGCAATCTGTGAAAGGCACTTCGCTTTCAGTATGCATAACCTCGTTCACGTCAATCATCAGAATGACGTTCGCCACTGGATCTGAAAAATAAACTTTCAGTCAGGAATTAACTATAAGGAGAAACTGATTTTGAACAGAATTTCTTTTTAAGTTAGCAAAGTTATTATATGATCAATTTTAATCTATTAACTTTACATTGTCAGAATAATGCAGTATTTTATGATACTGAATACCTTGATATTGCACCCACGTGCACGAAAGGCTTGCCTAAAAAATAGTATCGTGTATTAGGAACTACTTTGTAAAGAAACCACGTACACACATGTAGTAGACGCTTTAGGTTTTGGTTGATTCGATTTGTTGATGAATGATCTAAACAAGCGTCCAATTGAAAGTATAGATTATAACGTTAACGATGTGGACGAGTTCACTGAGTCAGAAACTAAACTTTCAATCAAGCACACGAACTAACGCCATATTCGCAATGTCAACAACAAGCGTAAGAGAGGTATTAATTGGAAATACCGTCCAGACCATTGAAACAGTTATTTGGGAGAATATATCTTTCGCAAATAGAATGTTTCAGACAATGACCTGTGCTCTCTAGCGTATATAAAAATATAACATAGCAAAGCATATTGTGGCCAAAGGTTACCGCATATCTATCAGAGACGTACCATTTTACAAGTCTGTCAAAATACTAGATTCGAGGAAAAATGCAACTGAAGGTTTTGGTAGGAAACTAAGAGCATGTGAGGCAATAAAACAAGAAAAAATATTATTTCCTCTGGCTAAATGGACTCTCATACAACAGCTGTTTTTTCAATTTTCCCGGTGTAACTATTTTGGTACAATGTTAGACTAGCGATAGAGGATATACATTGTGTGATACAGGTCATAGCTGGGGTCCCTCGAACAGCGAGGTGCATGTGGGAGGGCATAAACATATTTTCTTTGCTGTCAGTAAGAATGGTAATAAATATACTTACATTTATGCATCTTGAATTTTCTCTAAATGTACTCTCTTAGTTCTTTGGTGGTGCTCTATAGTTCTTTTTGTTATATATATTTAATTTGCATTGTTTGTTATTTTTTAGATTTTATATATTATATGCTATGGGTTATGTAAAATTGTAATTTGTATTTACCTTGTCCAAATTAAAGTTAATTTTCTACCTGAGCAGAATCATTGATTTTGCTTTTGTAAACAACATGGTTATCTCAGAGTCCAGAACACTGGAAATTCCCTATGAAATGCCGAGTTTACCTGATGTTTACCATATTCTATATTATAATTTATTATAATTTTAGTAACAGACCTTGTCTAACTGTAGCTTGGATTGCTCTGAAAATGAACATTTGTCTCACATCCTGGCTCATCTTTGGTGTCTTAGTTTATATATATATATATATATATATATATATATATATATATATATATATATATATATATATATATATATATATATATATATATATATATATATATATATATATATTTTCATGTTTATCTAGAAATTATATATTCTTGTTTATCTAGAAGTTATTCATTTGTGCTATAAGATGTTATGGCAGAATTATTGTTGTGTTCAGTATTTTATCTGGCTGACGTTATTTAATTAAAATTATTCTATTATTCTTCTCTGGAAATACAAAGTGCTCTATGGCATTATTGGAAAGACACATCAACTGGAAATTATAGTGAATTCAAACAAGGAAACCATGTATTATATTTCTTTGATTCAGCAATAATAGACTATTGGCACATCATTACACATCAGGTTATTTGTACATTAGTACATTAGCAACTAATGGCCACTACAGGCAAATCAACAACTTCAGCGTATGAAATTAACTGGAATACCACCAATGTTTATTCAAAACTTTATTCATTAGGACTTGTGTTAGAAAGTCTAGGATTATTTGGGATTCAATTCGCAATACCGTAAGTATTTTTACATTTTCACTTTGTATTCAAGGGAAATATATATTTGTTGAATTTTACAAAGTGTATTGCTTCACACTCTTTTCTCTTATTTTAAGACCACAGAGTCATAGTAATTTCAATATAGAAACATGGCAGTTGCTGGCTTTAGTGATTGTAGAATAAGATAATAACTAGGGCTCATAGAGGGTTACATGATTTTGTTTATTGTAAATTGGAGGAATCACACTGCTATTTGAAAGTCTCCTCTGATGGGGCTCTGTTATAAGGTCGAAAGCGAACTAGTCATAATTTGTTATTCTACAGAAAAGTATCTATTATTCGTTTCTTTGACATAAACAAGGTCTTCTTCTACAGCCGAGTCACATATATGTACTTGCACCCGAAGTTTAGCTTGTCGGGCTGATTTTGATATGACATTCAAAGGACATGCTATAGTTGCAGAGAAAAGGGTTCCCTTCAGACTAGAGTTCAGTTTTGCAGATAAGGATGTTTCTATAAGACAAATGCTGCTGACGGATGGCTTATATTGTTGAATTGGTGGATTTGTGTTTAGTCCATCCCTGTTTGTTTTTTTTTGTTGTTGTTGTATTACAGGTAAGGTGATTTCGTGTTGTCAGAGATTTTTCTCGCACTTTGTTAATAAATGTCAGACTCCTGTGTTAAAATATTACTATCTCTTTACTAACTACGAAAGCTGATAACGGTAACAAATGTCACAGGAGTCTGATGTTTTGTCAATAACGTACGATGAAATTCCTGACAACACGAAATCGCCTTATCGGTAATAGGCCTTCAAATTAACACAAGCAGTGCAGGCGTGGTCGCAACTCTCCACTCGATTCGACTTTTGTCAGGGACTTTTATCGCTTCAGAATCGTATGAAGACTGATAAAAGCTAAACAGATCGATTCAGAAGATAATAACGTACCAACGCGTAACTCTCGGACGACCATCGCATGAATTTAATCCGGCGAATTAACCTTTATTTTCACGATTACGAGCACAAAGTCTTTCTACAGGAATCCATCAGGGGGAAGTAGCCTATTCTACCATGGGATGAATAACACCTTGAAAGTAATTTCACTAAATAAAATATTTAACTTGCTTTTAATTTCAGATTGTAGCATATGAATATTTTAAAATATTTTTCCAAAAGAGAAATACCTGTGGTAGGATTTCTTCCATCCACTATGTGTTCAATTGGATATAGTAAAAATAAAAGAAGAAATACATGTTTAAAATTGCCCATTATTGTTATCTTAACATTATAATATACTGCCTCAGTCCCTCTTTTAAAAAGAGTATTTCTTTTTAAAAAAATGATAAAAATACATTTTTTAATCTTAATAAAGAAACATTGTGCCATATATGTGGTACCAATATAACTAATGACAATATTGGATTCAGGATCAATAAATCTTTAGCGTTTTTGATATTGTTGTTGTTGTAGTGTTAACGCCATGTTTCAGCACAAGATAGGCTATACATGGCGGCCAGTATAAATAGTGGAGGAAGAACCCGGTAAAACCCCCGGAAGAACAACTGACCCACGAGAAGCTACTGGCAAGCTTCCTCACGTATCCACACTGGCCGATAGCATTTTTGTTTTAAAAAGTGTTTAACGTAACATTATGTATTTCCGTTACATTGGGTCTTGTTTTTAAACAAGATGGTAAATTGGAAAACAAATTTTTGTCACATATTCTATATGTTTATATAGTTAAAAAGCGCGCATAAAGAATGGATTATAATAGTAAATCGCTGGAACAAGCTGTTTGGAAGCCAGATGAAACTAAATATTTAGTTGTCTTATAAATATTTTATTAAAGTTAATACTATGCATTTAATTAAAGCAGTTTTATCAATAACGTCACAAAATATGAAAAATTATATTCTATAAGCAGTTCGAGGTTTAAAGAACCTGAATGTGCAACAAGAAAGCAAGCTTCACATAATTAATGCTTGATATAATCATTGATATAAAACGCCCAATTTAAACTTTAATAAATCTCATTTTATGTCGATGTCATTGCACAATGAAAACTCATATATTCCTATCACTGTTTTTATCGATGAGGATCAGAATCAACAATTCCACAAAAATCTGAAGAGTTTTATAACTAAACCCCAATGAACATGTTATTGTGTAATCCAAATGTCAGAGAAATAAAAATGAATTTTTGAAAAACAAAAATGGCTCTATCGGCGGTTTCATTGACGGTTAATATAACAGAATACCTATTTTCATAGGAACTGATAGCAAGAAACGTTATACATCCTACCTCATGGATATCGAATACTATCCATTTTTATATTATTATATTAGTTTGACGTATGGATAAAATATAATAATCATATAATAAACAAAAATAGCCAACACATTGTAAAAATATTGACATAAATACAAATTTAATTATATAACATATTATGGATACAAATAAAATAGAATAGATATTAAATATGAAATATTACCTTACAAAAATCATCAAATTTAATTAAATGCGATTGTAAAGAATTGCTTAGTATCACGTATAAAGCATCTTTGGATATTAATTATATAAGCCCACATATAATAGGTATTGTTTTAATCGGAAACAAAACGTGAAATAAAAAACAAGAGAAAATATATTTAGGTATTTTGAGAGAGATTTACTAGCAAACACATTATAATAAATGCCAAAATATTTATTTAACACAAAATTAAATGACGAGAGAGGAGCAAACATATTTGATTATATTAACAAGGATGATATTGCATAAAAAATCAACAGAAATTTCCTTCAACGCAGATTTTACCTATCATAATATTCTCACGTAATAATATTGCACGATATCAGAGCATTCCAAAAATGTATGAAGCCCTTAGTTAATTAATAAAAATCATGTTCCTGAAATTGCAACCTACACATTACTAGTATAATTAACTAATAACATTATAAAAGCAAAACAACTCTATAACATCGATGAAATAATAGGTTGTTATAGAATAGGAAAAAAGCAATATTAAAAAAATAGTAACATATAAAGACAAGAAAATAATTTACCAGATATAAAATTGACAAGTGTTACAGTGCATAAAATTATCAATAAAAGGAGATAGAAAGGGAATTAATGCAGTTATAGAAATCATAATGCTTTTAAAGCAGGTGATTATCCATGGGTTGGTAAAAACTATTGCGAAAAAAATTTAATTATGAAAAGAAAATATTCCTTCCACCTTATTACAAAAGTTATAAAGAATTAAGTAAAATGGCAATGACGCAATCACATTAAATATGTTGTTAGGAGTTGGTATTAACGATAAAAAGTATCTCATGATGAAACAATTTGATGTCACTCCATACGGTTTTATTATGTCTGACAAAAGAATATTATCCTGGTCAATTATTTACAACACAAACGTTTATAGATAAATACAATGACAACTACTTTTATGTACGGGTGCAATCTATTTAAGCATGGTATCAATAATCACAAAACTAGTGATCTCTGTGATTCGAGGAGCCAAAACAACTACATTCTGGTGTATTAGCACAGAAGCTGAAATCAAGCACTGCATCATCCAAAGATTGGTGTTCGGCCCTTAAGGGATTCATCAGCCCTCACTGTACACATTCTATTCCATATCTTCAACATAACGGTTAGATAATCACAGTGAAGTTGACAAAGCTGAATTAGTGAACGATTTTGTTTAAAGAGCAAACTATAACACGAATGTTCTCGATATCCTTCCTCTTGGTAAGGGTTTTGGTCCTGATAGTCTAAATAACTGTATACTGCCTGAGCTGGCTAATGAACTCTCACATCTACTTTGTTCATCTTTTATCCGGTCACTTAGAGAGGTACCCTTTTCAGAGTCTTAGAAAGAAGCAAACTTTTGTACAGTTTAAAAGAAGAGTGATCCTTCCATCATATATAATAACAAACCAATATCACTTCTCCATCCTTTTTGAACGACTGTTCTTTAAACACATAATTAATTACCTTTGTGAAAATAGCATTCTTGTATCTTTCTTGTCTGGTTTTTATTTCAGTCGATTCTACAGTTAATCGAATAACATACATCTATGCTACGCCGGCAAAGCTATATTATTCCGATTAGAAAATTAGAGTTGTGTTTTGCGACATAAATCAGGCTTCTCACAGACTGTAGTATAAAGGATTATTTCACAAATGGAAATATTTTGTTATTACAGGAAAATGGTTCTCTTGCTAATCTAAAGCAGAAGACGAGCGGTACTTGTGGTTGTGTTTGCAGAGTGGAGGTGTATTAAAGCTGGCGTCTCACAATGATCCGTTTTAGGTTCCTTACTGTTCTTGATATACATAACTGATATTGTATATAATATACATTCAATGTTACGAATCAATGGTCTTAAACTATGTAACAGAAAGAACCTGAAACCAACAATTCAATTAAAATTTAACAAGCAATTGATCTAAGTTATAAAGAGAAAATTTAGAGCATTGTGAATTAAATCCCAAATAATCCTAGATGTTCTTTAAAAGTCAAGAAGTATAGAATGTTCCGAATGAGTTCCAAAAGTCTTAACATATACACACAGAGGTATTAAAAAAAACCGTTATATTGCGATTCGTTAGAACGCGAGTCCATTGTTAACGCGATGGCAGCAGCATGGTTCCCATTTTTTAATTTAAGGTGACCTCTCTTTTTAAGATCCTAAATACATGCTCTCGGAAAACCGATTATTCGTATCCCTAGCAGATTATATGATCAAGAGGTTAGTTAAAACTGATGACATTGAAATTTCAGTGCACATTATCTAAGGGGATTTTTTTTTACTTATATAAAATTTACCGCGATCCCGCTTATATCGCGATGTTATTCTTTGGACCCGAGCATCGCATTATAACGAGTTTTACCTGTGTACACACACACACACACACACACACACTACGGAGAATCCCACTAACTCGTAAACAAATTCAGGTCATAAACTCAATTTTAAGTATTTCATCTTAATTGCTTCTCAGATTAATGACAAAGTCAGGCAGACATTATCCCCAATGAGGGACAAAAATTAAGCACACAGTATAAGGATATGCATAACACCGATATGGGATTCTGCAAAAGCTACTCAGAAATACATAATATTTTTTCGCTTCAAGCAATGGTCCAGAGTTATCTGTACAAAGGGAGGTCGTTTTATTGTCTTTTGGTACACTTATGCAAGGCTTTTGACTGTATTTATTAATCATGTAAAGTTACTGGCTTTCTTACTCAACAAAAGTAACGGTGGAAAGTTGTCTACAATTCTAGACTCGAGATACAAATTTTTTTTTAAAAAAATGGTTCATGTTCCACATGAAAGGGCACAATTCCTCACCTGTAATATTGACACCAAGCAAGTATTCAGCCGTCTTCTGCTCAGGCTATTTATAAATGATTTAGTAGCTGACCTCCGACAAAAGTGTCTTATTGATAACTCTGTTACACAAGAAATATCTCACATTATATCGCTGTTGTATGGTGATGACGTTGCAAACTATATTGATAGAGTCGGTTCTTTACAAAAGTTAATTAATTTTGTGGAGACATTTTGTGAAAACAGTGGAATCGGTGTTAATTTAGATAAAACTAAAATCTCTGTATTCAGGAATGGTGACTTTTATGGTGAGTAACGAAAAATGTGTTCTAACGGTAAAAGAATCCAAACCGTATCTGGGTATAAATATAATTACATTTTCACTCCTAAACTAATTTTGGACGAAAGCAAGTCATAACATCGCAATTCAAGGAAACAAGTGTCTACATACAAGGAGTATTATTCAGAAGAAGTTAGACAAATTTTCCGTGATAGAAGTTTTCAAAACATTTGATGCTATGTTCACACCTGTATTAACATAAGCCGCTGAAATTTGGAGGTATGAATATTCATTTACAATTGAAAAGGTACATGATAGGCTCTGTACTAGATTTTTATACTTACCCCTTTTTACTACGAGGAGAATGTGGAAGATTAATTTATGTTTTACTTAATATTGCAGGTGTATTAGTTAGTATTGGGTTACGTTGATTAGAATGGGTGATAACCAATATTCAAAACAATTGTATATTACGGTGGAAACAATGGACCAGTCGGGTAAAGTTACATGGGTCTCAATGTTAGAGACATACTATTCAGATATCGATGTGGTTATAGTTGGTTCCTACATGATGTAGGAGATGAACAAGTAATTTTGTTCAATTTCAGTCAACGTATTATTGACAATGTAATTCAGGATTGGAATTCAGCCGTAAATAAATCAAATAAGGCATATCTAAAATAAATAATATAATACTTTTATGTTCATTACTCAGACTCCGATGTTCCGCTCTTAATTTAACTATGGAGGAAGGACGACGTTACGCCCCCCCCCCCAACGTATATGTATCTTATTTGACAAACGCCAAATATAAGATTAATATCACTTTGTTTTACAATTATCGTTTTATGCAGATATTAGAAAAAGATTCCTATCAGGAATTTTTAACACAAAACACACATTTAAAGAAACGTTCTATTTTCCGATGAAGTCTGAGAACCCTGTCATAATATCTCAGCTTGCACACCACGTCTTTTCCGTATTCCACAGAGGAGACGAAATGTTCATATAACTATGGAAGATCACAGATATGTAATGATAGTTCCGTTTCATCTTGCTACATATTTCAATCGTGTGTGCTTGAATTTTCGTTTCTCACTTCACAATTTTAACTTTATGTGCAATATGGCGTTATAATATCATTGCAATATTGTTGTGTAAGCGTAGTATATGGTTTATGGCCTACATTACCAATAAACCTTAACTACTGAAACTGTTGAAACCATAATACTAGAATAAGATAATTTGTTGATAATAAAGTATCTTTCTAATTGCAGATAATCCCATCATTACAGGAAAAACATTTAAATGGGCGAATAATTGGCTTGTTTCTTTCAACCCTTCTAAATCAGAACCAGTGACAGTTTCAAGAACTCTTCCATCGACCACTATATATGCTGAACCATACAAAAAGGGAAGCTGACACGCCCACACATCTTTGAGTTTGATCTCAAATGACTGCTAATGGCAGAAACAAATAGATCATATAAAGGAGAACGAAATGCTAAGTAAAGTAATGCGTTAATTCAAACTCCAATTGAGAGGACATATTTAGAAACTATATAACTATATTTACTTCTTTATATGACTCATTCTGGAATATGATAATGTGGTTTGCACAAATGGACGTTACTCGTATTAATCTCCTAGGGGCTTAAACTACGTAACAAGAGAAGGTAAATATAATGTCAAACAAAGTGAAAGAATTAATAATAAAGTACAGTATGGTATGAATTCCTAGAAGTTCCTAAATGTACTATCAATTTCACAGTAATCCCGAAATGCTCCTAAAGTGTTCTCAATATAAGTTCAAATGTACTTATGTGAATGATCACTGTTCTCATATCCAACAGCTTTAAGTAAATTCAATGAAAGTTGAATGTCACAAATGTCCTTGAATGTTTCAGCTGTAATCCAACGAAATTAATAAACATTCATGCCCTTGAATAGTTTCACAATAATGCAGTAATGTATTGTCTGCTGAGAAAAAATGTTTCGATTCTACAATTTCAACAACCACACAACAAAATAAATCTAGTTCCTCCGGTAACTCTTACAAAACTGAAACATAACTGAAGAATAAGAACGCATTGATTTACTGCCTTTAAACAGGCACATAATGTGTATCAGATAAATGTACCTTAATCACTAGAAAAGGTTCCCAACCCTTTAAATTATTATATCATTCATGAACATTTTGGATTGTATCATTCTGATACATCAAATCTGTTACCACATCAATATTATTCCATAATACTGGCACATCAAGACATTCAATATTAGAATTAATTTGGAGACTCACTTAATTCAATTCCCTATAAATCTGGACCGATGATATAGCTTTAAGGATTATTTTGGGATTTAATTCCCAATATTGTAGGTTCCTTTTAATTATCGCTTTAAATTTATAAATTTGTTTAATTTTACAAAACTTTTGGCTTTGGCTCTTTTCTGTTACTTAATTTAAGACTACAGAGTCGTAACAGTTTGCTAGAAACGTTACAAGAAATCCGGGATAATATTGCAAGCAAATTATTGTTGTATCATCAAATGAATTGGTCCTAAATGTTTTTGAAAATTACTCTCACATTTTAAATAACATTGCTCAAATACGAGTGATTCCTGTTCAAACACTAACAATAAATTTTAAAAAAATCCCACGAAACATTATTTGATTGTGTTATTTATATCTATAATTTCTGTAAATTTTTGTCATGATTGTAAATTGTAGTGATTATTATTAGTCGAAATTTCGTACGTGCATAGGTTCTACGTTATGATATTAAGATCTTAAAATTGCATAGGAACTATAAATATATGCTTACGTATATGTTTAGTTACATATAATTTTAGTTTTAAACAAGATACATTTCGGGCTGTTTCCCATTAAATAGGTTGATCAGGTGGGTTCTAAGAAGAAATAAGTTAGTTCCCCATGATTGTGTGAGAGCATGAGTTGTTTTACGATGTTTCGAGATTCGCCATTTCTCTCATAGCAGTAGTGACAATATGCATATTTTATACTTTCGCATGTATGTAAGTTTCTAGAACTGTACAATTCTCTTATTCTTATTTCTTGCATTCCTGTTGTAACATCACATAACAGGCAAGGGTATAAATATTCATTATATACATATTTTAAGTCATTGTAAATAACAGAAAAATACAAAAATGTAATTTTGGTCAAATATAACTCCTCTTATTGCTAGTGGAATTTGTTTTTAATTATTGAACAATAGCTATAGCTAAAATTTAAATTTCAAACAAAACGATATACTTTTGATATTTTCCTAATTTAATTTTAACTGGTAACAATATTTTGAAAACTTGTTTTAAAAAAATTAACAATAATATTTCTCATCATTCTTTCTTACTAACAGGCGAGTAAAACGGTTAAAAGATTTATGAAATTATAAAAAAATTGGTTGGTTTTTAATAATTTTGATAGAAACTGGTACAATTTGTAATTTTAACAACTGACAAAAATATTTTTTTATTTTGATATATTATTAAATTCTACACAAAAATCAAACAAATTTAATTTCTTACAATTTTGTTACTTGCCGTTTATTATCAAATATTTTATTAATATTGATTAAAGTTTGAAATTAATAATAATAAAAAAAATATTCGATGTGGTAATTGACTGAATTCATCATCTCTACAGATATCATTCAAACCATTAATGCAGAGATTTTCACTGTTAAATAACCGTTAAATAAATTGTTTATATCTTTTATATTCCAAGATTAGTTTTACGTTTTAACAATTTCATCTGGTTTTGTCAGTTAATTATTTATATACAATGAGGCTTCTTTAAACAAATTACACGTACTCTGTAATCATGAAAAAAATATGGTATTATGAAAACGTTGAAAAGTTTTTAAAATATTTCAAGCAAATTATTTTAAATTTACTTTTCAGAAAGTCTGAAAAACATAGTTGCTAAATATCTGAATATATATATATATATATATATATATATATATATATATATATATATATATATAGTATTATTTATTTTGTAGAGATGTTGACTTACTCTATTGACAAAATATGACCTTTCACCCTATTTGAATGAACCAATCAACGACTACCGTACACCTTTATTCACCACGGCCCAGTGAAACACTCGTTGAAAGTCTAAACACAACAAAAATATTTCAATTGCGATTCGCATTATTATGAATGAAACAATTACGAAATGTAATTCATACTTTTCATGGTACAAATTTTCGATATCCGCTGAAATGTTTCTCATAAATTTTATTTTTTAAATATGTCTGCCCTTGATAGAAATTCTCCCAACTTTAGAAAACCCAGCAATTGGCTTGACTGTTCGCGTAAAAGTGTCACGTGGTTTTGTTTTGACACATCAGATGTTCATAAGCACAGTGCCTCAACAACCAAACTAGGGCATGAGACTGATCAAAAAAAAAAAAATCTCTCCACATATTTATATATTTGTGCCACTCACATTTTGTATATCTTAAAGCGCAAAAATTTATGATCGACAGGTCAAACTAAGTTCTTTTTCTTACAAATGAACAACATCGGTCCTGTGACATCATTTGTGGCCAGAAAATCGCACAGCAGGATTGTGTGTCAACTTACGAAGGGTGAATGAAACTTAGTAGCATGTGTAAGTTGAAGAATGGTGTTTTTAATGCAGATTTTACATTTTTCGGAAGCATTTATAGTTTTTAACCTGTAAATAGTTACTCAGACTAGGAAGTTTATGGAATTTCGTACGGCGTAAGTAGCGTGGCAATGTTGAGAACTTTAAAAATCCCATCTTCGCGAGCCAATTTTCGGATACATGTATGTTAAAATAAAACGGCCAGTTCTTTAACCAGTATATACATAGGAAAAAATGAAATTGTTGTACAAAGTATGGGTTACTTTGCGTTTACTCACATGGACGTCGCTACCTTAATATATTGTTGTTAAACTGTATATTACCATAATATTGGTTTGTGTCACTAAGCACATGGTTTGTAATGGGTCTTTAGCCTCTCCCCAATTTAGCCTTGCAGGTGATACATTTATGAGTTATGGTTCCAGTTCATTAACACTCTTCATATATTTGTGCTTTCTGTATATTTTGCCACAGGAGTCTGACGTTTTATCAATAAAGTACGACCAAATCTAGATGTGGTCCCTTCCACGAGGTAGGAGTAGGGGTACTAAGAAGCCACACATTGCCGGCACGTCCTTATAGTGTGTTACTATTTTAGGAAGTATACTAGAAAATAAAATTTCATTATTATTATTATTTATTGTTATCCACCTGCACTAGTAATCAGTGTGTGAGGATTTGGTATCGGTGAATCATTTTAGTTTCCAAGGGTTCGCGAAAGTGATGGTAAATTTTCAGGTGGCCTCTTAATGGATGAACTTATGGCGGCTCTACAGGGAGTATATGATTACCGTGGTAATTGGGAAATACAGTAGCTGTCGGTAGAATGGCATTAAAGTGTATAACGGATATGTCATATAAAGGAAACGCATTTAATAACAATTTTAAAAATTGTATGCATAACTTAATTTTAATGTTTGTATGCCCCAGTTGTAGATGAATTAAATAACAGTGCACCCTCTAGTAGAGCCTCTATTGCATGTTAGATTACATGTGACAGTTTAAGGATTAGACGATTTGTTGACATTTTGCTGGCAGCGAGACGTTCGACTCCAACCCATTTCGGCCCTTAGAAAATTCGCAAGAAATTTCTGTTATGTTTTGGTGAAAAACACAAAACAAAGGTTTGGTCTAACTACTTTAATGGCCAGAATACAACTGAATAAAACACAGGCACGTTAGTTTTTCACGCTAAAGTTATCATAAGGCATATAGCGTTACAACTGAGCGTGAAACCTAGAGCTGACCTCGGGCGACCTGTAACTGTCAGCTCATGTATAGTAAGAGAATGTTAGATATGTATGTTACCACAATTTCGACACCAAGTCATTTCAACCCCAGCCATGGCACAATTCGACCCCAATTCACGCACTTTAAAAAATAAATAAGTAGCACATTGCTAATGGTCATTCCCACTAATCACAGGGTTATTCATTGATGTCTGCAATTAAAGAAGATGCCGACAGTACTGAGGTCTTTAACCTTAAGTTATTACGTTGAGCATTGTAATAAAAACAGTTAAGTAAAAAAAAACAAACAACAAAACAAATGTCATCAGTTAATTATAGTTAAAATTACTTTAAGTTAATTAGTTGTACGCTAATTTGAATGTAAAGAAAGATGTATGAAAATCATATGTACCTCACACTGTTAATTTTTATACAAGGGCCGGAAATTTTCATTCCATACCAGTTTGTATCCTAACCTTTAATAAAGATGTTTGCTATGCTTGTGTGTAATTTTTTTTTACATTAATTTATGTTAAATAAATTTTTTATTGTGACATTTCGATTGGATATATTTTGGCATTATACTAACAAAATTGTTTTAATTATATATTAACAAGGTATTAATAATGCAAGCCATTAAAAACCTTTATGCTTCATACACCTTACTTGTATCCTTTAGTTAGTATAACTTTTCAACAGTTGATTTCTTATAAAAGTGTAATTGTCCCTATGGTACTGGAACTGCAACATATTTTTTCTTCTTTTAATTATATATCATAAATGAACATACTTTTTCTTTAACCATTAACATTGTTGATGTTCGTCTCCAGTTTAAATTATCAAAGAATGCATAAAGTGACACATGCTTCTGTTGTGTGTAAAATTTGAGCAGCGTACCCTGTCATCTTCATTATATTTGACTGATCTTGTTTATAGAACAAAAGATTATTGACTCCGGTGCACTATTATATGACACACACACAAACACAATAATGAAGCTGGGGGATGGGTTGAATTTTCTTGGTGATGAATTGACATTGGGGTCAAAATGTCTGGGCCAAATTTTTTTTGGGATTCAGATGTCTTGGGGTTGAAATGTCCAAGAGCCATTTTGCTAGGGTTGATTTTATGAATGAAATATGTATAAAAAAGGGATTAGATCTTGAAATGGTATTAACAGGATTTGATAACTTATCTGTTTGCATCTAAGGGTAATCATAGAATTTTTCAGTGTGTGTGGTAACAGTGTTTATTTAAGCTATTAAACTTGATGGCTAATAGACAATGCATAATGGTCATTCAGATGTGATGCATGATGACAGCGGTTTTTGGAAATGAATGGTAACAGTATGTCAAAGCATACCAATATTGTATTACATTTCCAAATAGGTATATATATATATATATATATATATATATATATATATATATATATATATATATATATAAATCAACTGGCATTAAAATAAGCAATTCATTATTTATTTTTAGTTCTAAAACTTCACCAACATTTGACAAAGTGCAGAAGATCAAGAACATCTTTTGAATTATCCTCCTAAATACATATAGTTGTTGAGGTTAATGATCCATAACATCAGTGACTGTTACAGTTCAGATGGATAGATAATTTATTGCTTTTCATCCAACAAAGGATATGACAATGAAAAGACAATTATTTATTATCTAATATAAAATATTATAGTACGTTTCACACAGCATTGTGAATGATATTTCAGGTTAGCATCATTAAATGTAGCTAAAAGTAACTAATTCATTGACACAGAGCATAATTGTAATTAAAAATGCTTAATCTATTTGCATTAAATTTTTCAATGCTGCAGTGACCTGTGGAAGAGTCAGTTCATATAGGAATGATCAGATTCCCTATTTGGGTCATAAAGTCGTTGGCTCCCTTTGATATTTTTGCATTATGTAATATGGATTCTTCCAGAACTTAGGATGAACATGGCAGATTATACTTACACAAACCAGTCTTTTTCAACATGTATCGAATGAATGGTGTTGTGCTGTATGTCAAAATGTACAAGATAAATTTCATTACTTTTATCTATATCTTGAAATGATGACATGAAAATTCAGTGAGAAAGAGATGCTAATATTATTCCAAAAATTGTGATGCTGTGCAGAACAAATTATAACAGAGAAAATGTGCATGATCTGTCACACTCTTGCCTTTTATTCAACCATCCTTTACAATACCCACATATAGATGATTAAATTTAACTTTAGTTTTTAGAACTTTTAAAAGTTAATGAGCTAATTTATTATAATAGACAAAATTCTCCAATGAAGTTGCTGGTAAGTTTACTGATTGTCATCACCTACCAGTATTTGCTTTGTATTTAACTTTGCCTTTTTACAGAAATTTCTTATTCATAAGGAATACAGTGTAATTAAGGTGTCATATCATGATCAAACATGATTAATTAGTGGAGAACATAATGTATCTAATGTCATTATGGATGTTATATCCAGCTGGATTTAAGTTATGATAAAAGATTTTTCTCCTCTCTTCATAATTGAAACAAATGAATTTACACATCAGGAAATGTTGTTGTTGTTGTGGGGTTTAATGCCATTTTTCAGCACACGATAGGTAATGCATGGCGGCCAGTATTAATGGTGGAGGAAGAACCCGGAAAACCCCGGGAAGAACCACCGACCCATGAGAAGCTACTTGCAAGCTTTCTCGCATACCCACATTGGCCGAATCCTTGACTCGAACCCACACAGACAGAAGTGGGATGCCATTGATCCATAATGGAGAGCACTTTAGACCAATTGGCCACTCGGGGCCCACATCTGGAAATAATATATACATATTGACATAAGAACCCTTCAGCCAGTAGTGGCTCAACAACCATGAGAAACACTGGTAAGTTCATAAAATATACACCAATGTATGCAGATATGACTGACAACAAATTTGTGCACCATTTGATGAATAGGTGATATCAGCCCCTTATTGCCAGTCAAAACATGTGTGGGGCTGATTTATCGTCCTAATGGAGTTGGAGTCAGGACTTGTGGAATTTGAGTTAGGGCTTGCAGTTATTTAAAGTTGCCAGCCCTGGGCCTGTGTCTGAATTTTTTTCTTTGCATACTGGTTTATAAAATAAAGTTTTATGTAAACGAGACTATGCAGATATCATAATTTGTAGTGCCCTAGTCATGATTAGCCCATTTTATTTTGAAAGGATTGGATTAGCAGCTAATTAATGCAAATAGTTTTAAAAGGTTCATATATTTTGATTGTCTGTTGTGAAAACACCCACAGTGATGATGTCATCATGAAAGATCTTCTCACCCAGCATTTACTGTAGCACAGTGGGTATTGCCTAAAATTGTTTGTCAGTGGAGTTACAATACATAATGTCTGGTGAATGAGGTCTTGGTCTTTTCACTTAATAAGTTATTTGGTTTAGATGAGTTAATTTAGTACGCATTATAAACATCTTTAATCTTTGTTGCTTTAGTGATGTTACACTACTTAAAAAACCCACACCTGCCGTGGTCTGCATAGATCTCTTTATCTTGTCATCTTACCACATCGATTGAACCTTTTTTCATTGAGTTGATCCATTTGTTATTTATTTCGTGGGGTCACTTAGGTTTTGGCTTCTGGATGTACAATAAATTTATTGAGCAAGTGTTAATTTTTGGATAGGGTAAGTGTCACCTAATGGTTAAATTTGCAATTCATATGCCATATTGATAACAGACTACACATTAAATGAAAATGCTCATGATCAGTATAGTTTTTTGATTTTAATGTTTGATATGAATGCGTCTAATATTTAGACAAAACTGACTGCTCTGTGTGGCTGCAGAGACACTGGTTACAGTCAAAATAGCCCTGATAATAATGTTGACTGGTGCACCAATGATGGTTGATGTTGTTGTGTGTAAGCACACCCCACTCTTTGAAAAGGGTGTGGGTTGATTGGTGGATTATACCTTCTTTCAGGGTGTCCGCTTTATTTGATTCTTGTTATCTAGGAGATGATTGCCCTTAGTGTTATTGCGCGGATTGAGTAAACTTATAGGTAGAATAAATAGACATCTGAGCAGATTTATAGAACAGAATGACTCGAGCCCCCGTACATAGAAATCAAAATTTAATCAATTACATAAACAATGGTGATAACACAATACATTAAAAAGGTACACTTCTTTTTGGAGTAAATCTGTCACCGAATTTCAAAACACAAATATATTTATAAAAATAGCCAGTCTGTTTACTGATAGAATAAGTTCATCATACCATCGAGTGAACAATCGAAGTCATTGCCTTGTACAGTTGCATAACCTGCTTATCTCAGGTTCACTCCAATGTCACTGTAGCTGTTCTCTGTCCTTTTGCCTTTCCTTTTCCTTCCTTTTTCCTTTTTCTCTCCCAAATTTCCCCTGTTTCGCCTCCCTTCGACCCTCAAACTTTGTGTGGGTAGGTGGATATGTAAGCATGTAGGTACACATATGCTTAGATATGTCAGTGTGTAGGTACATCTGAGGACACTTCTGGGAATATGACTGAAGAGCTATTTTCCCCTTTTGTGCTAAGCTTTTCTTGCTTCTACTGCCAAAATTGTGTCCGTTGACCTTCCAGACATCCAGGTCCTTGGACAAATGTTTTGTGAGAGAATTTCTTCCAAATTGACTCTCGGAGTCCCCTGTACCTTTACTTTTGCAGCAAAGCTTAGACTTATAAGATTTTTTCAATGGGGGAATATTTACAGCTAGGAAATTTCATGTGGGAAATATGCCCCTATTTAGCATAACCAATCAGGATGAAACATATTTACCGCCTTTTATCTAGGTGCAAGAACTGGGGTCAACTTGACCTTCCAAGTTTTCCACTAACGGTTTTTGGAAATTTTCCAAGTTTGACAGTGCCACTATGAAATTGAAGTTAGCCATGTCCCTAATAGTCCGTTCTGCAGTTAAGTAAATGAATGCTTATTTTAAAAATCTCTACCACTATGACCAGACATTTGGAATCACTGCAGTATAGCAATTTAACAAGCGCCCGTCTCCATAAATCTAATTAATTGTTCTCTGGCCCAAACTAATGTGCTTTTTGTAGATCAACTGAAATTTGCCCCTCACATTGTGATTCCAGTCAAACTAAGACCAACAATTGCTGTGGCAACAAGACAGCAAATAGCATCTATGATTAAATAACACGTTTGTATTTCATGATCAGTGTGGTTCTCTTGATAATTTCATTTCATAGCTGTTGTTCTGCTTAGATTATTTTTTCATGGCGATTAGACTGAAGGTCTGTCATAGTTCATCCATTCATAATACAAAACTATTATGAATAGTCAGACCTTGTTTCATCATCATGCGCAGGTGCAATATGCCAGTTATTCTTTCTAAATGGCATAATTAACATGCAGTTATAAGAAACCTCTGCGTCAGAAATACTTAAATCTCTAGCAGTTATGCATTCTGGTGGTCTGGCACCCTTTCGTCTTTGCCCAATCACTGTTTCCTGAACAAGTACATCCTTCATGTATGAATGTATGTGTGTGTGTGTGTGTGTGTGTGTGTGTGTGTGTGTGTGTGTGTGTAAGCAAAATAATTGCTGGTCCTACTTGCTTTGTTGCTTGTTTGTGCCTTTTGGATAGTATGAAAGTTTCTTTGTCTCAGAACTAAGTGACTGCTTCAAATGTTTCCTGTGCCAACACCTCTGGGGGTTTATTGTAGTCTATGTTTTTTCTTTCTTCCCTAAACCTGTTCATCCCTGAAGGTTTGTTAGTGTATGAGCATTTGTTTTTCTTCCTCACTGTGGGTTTTGTTTTGCAATGCAGGTGTGATTCTCAGCCATTTATATGGGCAGCCATCACCACCAAAATTACATTAATCAAATGACACAGTACATGTGCTTATGGGCAGGGATCAGAATCTGGTTGGGAGTTTCTTTTATGGCCATCACCGATATAAACTATATCATTCAAGAAGGACTCAACACCATTCTCCTGACTGGTATCTGCACCACAAATGGAGATACTAATGGCATAATGTATCATAACACATCGGTGCCAATGGACAGGAATTTACAAAAATTAACATTTCTCATGCACAGTTATCATTAGTGCTAAGGAAGTATAGGTGCTGCCTACCTCATTACCAAACAAATTAAATTTCAAACCCTCATTTATCTTAAAGAAGATGATCTTGTTCAGATTTATGGGAAAAAAGGTGGTGCCAGTCTGTACAAATTGAAATAAACAATGCTACATGGGTCAACCGTGTATGCAACCTAATGAGTACCAAGGCAGGAGCTTCCATCAACACTAATGATAACAGTTTCAACACTGTTTGGTTTCTCTGGTGACTGATCACGAACGAAAAACATCTGAAGTTTTTATGTTCAATTGCCAAGCAGCAACAAGTAAATAAAAACTGAACATGGAGAGCTTTAATGACATGTCACCAGCAGTCTCAGACCTTTACCGTACCATGTTCCTGGTAATCTTAGACCCTATCCCTATTTTTGAGGCCTTTAGACCCTATCCTGTTGCTTTTTTTGGAGCCATGTCAGCAGCTGTAACAATGGTGCAGAGTGCAGCTACTTTTGCAACAACTGGAGCTGTGGTGGCAATCAGTGCTGTTATCACCACTAGCAGTGGAAATATACTGCTGGTGTTTGCTGTCTCATTGATCGCATTTTCTGGAAAGATTCATGGCATCGTTGTAGTGTTTGAGTTGATGTTCAGTCAGTGATAATTTATTTGGGCCTTACAACAGTGCTGATTTCTGAGATATTTTTGCTCCAGAATTCTTCTTTGATGATGATTGCAGCTTTTTAATTTGACTGGGTGTTTGAGTAACGTTGATTTGATGATATTACTTTATAATATTATGAATGATCTAATTACATGTTTGGAAAACATTCTTGTTTTCTATAGGTGAATCAACAACTCTCATTCAACTGCCAGTACCTTCAGGTAGCATTGTTTTGTCTGACAGTACGACCAGGACTAGCCAGTGTATCATTAACAGTAGCTCGCACATGTATATCAATGCCAGATTGTCTGAACAAATCCAGATGTTCCAATGAAAAGCAATAGATTGAATACAGCATTGATGTTGTTGTTGTTGTAGGGTTTAATGCCATTTTTCAGCACATGATAGGCTATGCATGGCAGCCAGTATTAATGGTGGAGGAAGAACCCGGGAAAACCTTGGGAAGAACCACTGACCCACGAAAAGGTACTGGCAAGCTTTCTTACATACCCACATTGGTGAATCCTAGACTCGAACCCACACAGACAGAGGTGAGATGGCAGTGATCCATAACAGAGGAATACAGCATTGAGAAATCATGCTGAGATATCTGCAAACCAGAATCAACATTCTGATCACGCCCCATAAATTTCTTCAGACTATGATATGCCTGTTGTTTTGTTCAAAACTCAGAATTATGTCTTCGGATGGTTCCTGATGTCAGTTTATTCTCATTTGGTTTCTTTCTATATGTTCTAATCTTGTGTTGCCTTGAAACGTAACGAATATATGTCGTAGTGCTGAAATTTCCTGTTGAGAAGCAATCTGTCATGCAAATGAATTTGCTGTGCTTGTAACTGAGTCTGTGGTCATTGTCAGCCACAACAACATTGACTTGCTGCTGTTATCCATGAACAATAACAACCAGGTTTCTTCCATTACTGATGGAGTTGCTGTTGGCACAAGGTTTGTTAGGATTACTATACCAGCAGTTGCAGCATTATCTTGCCAGATTGCATCGTTGTCAGTGGACTTTCAACCATATGTTTGGCCACAAAGATGACTTTTTAAAATGTCTGCAGAATTTAAGATATGTGACAGCAGTACCACACAGCTGAATTCTCCTTGAGCATCAATTTGAGATCATGCTGAAAATCCCAGATTAAATTCTGGATTATCACAATGGACTACCGGGGCTACGTCAGCATCAGCATTGTTTCTTGGTCATCTTATGTCATACTTTGTATGGTTAGGATGGTCAGTAATATCTTTTAAGAACATCATTGTTGGACTCGCAGACCTTGAATAATCATTAGAATATCTTGCAAGACCGAGCATCATTGTAGCAACATTGACGTCATTGTGACCTATTTAGATTTTTCTGCTTTCAATCATGTACACAGCACTTTTAATGAATGCCATCACACCATTATTAACAAATCCACATTTGTCACCTACAGCATATGGATTATTGTTATCTTTCAAAAGTCTACCCTGAACCTCAACGAATGCCTCAGCAGGTAGAAAATACCTGGATGTACAGTGTGACCCTGCTATAGCACACTCCATTATAACATGAATTTGGAATTTACACGGTTGCGGTGTGGCACCCAAAATTTGATGTACATGTATTTTTCTTGCACACAAAAAAAGTCTTTATTAAAAGTACAAAAAAAACATAAAACATTTATTTCATTTTTGGGAAGAGATCGTGCATGAATAATACAAGACGATCATGGAGTGGCTCCTGAAATTTTATGTATTTTTCTCATACACAAAAAAAAGTTTTTTCTTCTTAAAAGTATGAAAAATAAATTGTGAAAAGCTTATTCTAGGATCCTGTAGGGCTTCGCCAATGTCGCAAACTGTGATCTTATTTTCCTTATTGGCGGCAAAATATACCATCTGGCAATTTTTTTTTATTGCCGATATTGTTGGCTGTTTAAACTTGTATATACAACCATTGATTTGGAGTGGAGAAATTCAGAGGCCCCATGAAAGGAAGCCGCAAACTTGATATAAAATGCACTGAAATTTATCTATTGTTACATAAACAATTTCATCGTCCATATTGACAAACCATCTTAACAGTGCATTGTTATATCATAATCCGCTTATGTTGACATTGCGCAGGAGTACTGTAATTTGTGAGATGTCCTTTTTTTTTTTGTTGTTAACATTTCTGGTAACGGAGATCAACCAGACGAGGCATTATCTCATAATCTATCTTTCGTCAGATTTTCGGCCTCTGGCTAATAATTAATATATTTACATAGACTGACATTTGTATGTGGATGGTAAGTAAAATTCCTCTTCTTTCCACTCAGAATTAAATCCTTCAGGTCACCCGCATTTTCTGTACTAATCCTTGTCATCAGACCAGAACACCTGCATCTCTATCATCCGTTGACCCTTTGTTAGATTTCTGACGCATGAGTGGAAGGCAGCATCACTTCGCTACCACAAATGTAAAAAAACAAAAAACAAAAAACCCGTCTTACTTGTTGGCCTATTCAATAGGCTGGGAGAAACTGTACAATCAACCAAACGACAGCCAATTCCTTTTTTAAAAATGTACCCAGATAAAATAGTTTGCTTAAATTTAAAAGATAACATACCTTTGAAGCACTGACTGTTATGAAAATATGCTAAGCAAATGGAGAAAAAAAGGTCTCAAATCATGCAATACAATTATTTGATGTTGCCGCCACAATTAATAATGGGCATTTATTTGGTTCTTCGAAGCTGGCCTTTAGCGGTGATTTCAATAATGCATGCACCTTTCATCAAAGGAAGCAGACTACAATCTTCAGTAAAAACAAAGAACTTTTCTTAAAAGAAGCCAGTACCAAACTTAATGGTATCTGATGGATTTTTCATTTTTCAATGTGAATGGAACACGTTTACTGTGCCATGAAAGTTTCCTTTTTGCAGTGAAAAAGTTTGTGCTTACGATTGCTACCAACGTCGGCTTAAAACGCAAACGAACTTTTAACAACTTGGGACATACTGAAAAGTAAATGTGCTTCATCATTTGTTACATGATTGTGCTATGTTTATCCACTGAATTCAGACCTATATGATCTGTGACAAATACATTGAATATTTTAAATCTGTGTGTGTGCATTTTTTCGATGGAATTACTTGTATTGTGGATTCAATGCATGTGATGAGATTCATGGGTGAGTACACGGTGTTGATATTCTGTTCATGCTATACATAAGACATGTATATATAAACAGTATACACGTATATGTACCAATCCGTGGTTCTCTAAATAAAGTAAAATATTATATATGCCTTTCTCTGTTTCACTACAGGTGTATTTCCCATTTAATGTGCATCAATTTAAAATGGTAACTGTGGTCTATAACACGGTCAGGTTCTATGGTTCCCAACTACCGTGTTATAGCGGGGTCACACTGTATCTTGAACTTGTTGTTCGATTCGTACTCACTGGTTTGGTTCTCGTGCTTCATAAGAATAAGAATGATAATCATGCACCGACTCATCCTTGAGTACTGTTGCATCCATGTCAAATGTGAGATCAGATACAGATTTGAACATTTTATTCGCTGCTGTCTAAAACAATGTTCTAACACTGATCAATATCACCGACGACAACAGGCCAGACCACTACCCGCTATTAGGTTTATGGTGATATTGTTTTCCATCCCACTTGCAGCTTGTTTGGTTAGAGATGGCTCACCAACTAATTCTTTCAGCTGCTTTTGCTGCTTGATTTATTATTTTACTGACACTTGCTGGCATCACTTCAATGGTCAGCAGTTTTATTGGCTGTGGCTGTACCACTTGCTGTCTGCGTACTAATCATGTGTGTCTGTCTCTGATTCCTGAGAATACTTTACAGGAACATAACCAACAATATCAATACCTACCCTTATCATGAACAACTTAGATGGCTTTCTTACCTAATTGTTTTGCAATTGGGATAGCTTTTGGGGCTATCCTTCTAAATAAACCTTGTACTATATTGCCGAATCCATCTCTGTAGATCGTGCTATAAACCGGTAATCATAAATTTATCACCCTGACGCTTTCAGGTCCACGTTGGGCATTGTGAATAATCATGCTATTTTGTTATCACCAATCTAATGGATCACTCATTGTAGTAATCGTTGGTAATTTCATTGAACAGTGCCCAATAGATGCTGCTGTCCATGACACCACCGGTACATAAACGCTGACAAATGTCAGCTGCTTCATTGATGATTTCATGGGAATTATTGCCACCTTATCTTCCATCAATCAATTTCCAGTAGATCAACATCAGTGAGGATATTTGGACAAAGTGTATCCTGAATTACTGGTGAGGTTTGTTTTTTACGATGTCTATTGCGAGTGGCAAGACCACTTCCGGTTCCTTCTTCTTCCTCAATAAGAGGTAGTCCAGATGGTGATATTTTGGGTGATAATATATGTTAAAGTAATGGATTTTTTGCAGTGTCTTTGACTTGTTTCTCAAAATCATTAAGTAAAGGCTTAAATTTACCTCTGATCCAAGTTATACCTTGGTAGTTTTGAAACACAGAAGGAACCCAGTTTGATTCTTGAAAATCAACAGTTTCTGAGTACAGCAAAATATCATGAATTGAATATCCTGCTGCAGCAATTGCTGTAGGGTTCTCATGACGTTTTGTAAACCCTTCTTTGATAAATCAGGCAGATATTTTTTTTAACAGGTTCTGATTCTGGTTCAGCAAGATCCCTTATGCCACCAATCTCAGCACATAGTTAATTGATACTCTCAATCGCTTCCTTTATTTCTTCCTGTAATTGTGGCTGAGTAGCAACTATTTCAGCTGGAAGTTTTCGGAAAATCTTTTTGCTTTTTTAGTTCTTTTTGCTTTTTTTCCAGTTGATTTAGTTGTTTGTTCCAATGACAGAAGTATATCTTTAGTGGCTTTTGTGACTGGTTTAAATAACTGTTCTCTGTAAAATCCACATGAGCTTCATGATGTTGTTGCAGATGCTGTTTAACAGAATCACGTAATAGAAGATATTTCTTAATTGCCTGCAGTTGTACTCGAGCAAATTTTGCCATTGGAGATTCCATAGTAAGTACAGAATCACATTATTACTACAACAATGATTTAATAACAGATCACTAAGTCAGCCAACATAATAGTTTCAACAGATATTAAATGTCATTTAACCTAGTTGCAGTCATTCCTTTTTGCTAGCTTCAAATCAGCATTATCACATTCTCACAATGGGGCCTTCAACGTAGTAACCCAGCTTGCATACAAGCCTCAGATTGGCTTTGGATCAACACTAAATGGCAAAACAGCAATTTTTTTAGTACCGGGGCATTGATGAGTGGCCCACAAAAAAATCAGTCGCATATTTTTTCGGGGGGTTGGTTTCTCATACAGGCCTTAGATTGGCATTTGGATAGTCTAATGTCACTTGGCAAAAACATTAAAAATATTTGGCCTCAGACTTTGGCGGTTGCCCCCCCCCACCCCCCCGCTGCTGAATGACATGATGAATTAAAAGATGAAATAGTTGCAAAATGAATATACACTACATCATGTATAGTAGCACTGAAAATAAAGTTTTCAACGTAACCTTTTTCCCTAAGTGTTCATTAATTGTAACTTTAAATTACTACCATCACTTATCATTCTGAAAGTTAGCCCATAACTTACGAAGCTGATGGCCAGGTAAGTTGATTCTGTGGTTCAAAAATCATCAACACTATGTAAATTAAATTATCCTGCAAGACACCACTATTCACTGATCCCAAACAATCTTTTTAATAAGCTAGACCTTATCTTTGGTTATGACTTTGCTTTAGTACAGAAATTTATGAAATATTTACATTGCATAGATAAAATTAAGGTATTTTTAAAGAATAATAACATTCCATCCAAGTTTGGAAGTTAGTTTTTGTATAGTTTGAAGTCCAACCCAATTCTGGTCATGGAACAACTGACCTGTATATGAAGCACTATTGAATTACAGTGAAAAAGTGCAGTTTGTAACAGTATTTAAGACAATTCCAACAGAGTGCAGTTGAGTTCTTTTATTTGTTAACTGTTGCCAAATTCATGCTGGAGACGGTGAAGTAATATGTCGTGGTCTATTTTGTCAAATGCTGCAAACAAATCAAGGAGGTTGAGGACTGTAATCTTTCCGCTATCCAATGCAGAGAGAATGTCATTAACAAGCTGGGATAGAACAACCTTTTCTAAGATTTTTTATATGAATGGGAGATTGAAACTGGGCGGTAGTTCTTTAAATCGTTATGGTCTAGTATTGGCTTCTTCAGCAGAGGCTTTACAATGGCAGTTTTGAAAAATGATAGGAATTCCCCAAATGAGAGAGAGGTATTAATAACATCAGCTAGTGAAGGCAATACTGGATCTAAGCACTCAAGCAGCAGTGATGTTGGAATTGGATCAAGTTCACAGGATTGTACGTACAAAATCCGTAGAGGCAGGTTCAAATGCTGCTAATTGTTGCCGCTCAAATTCTGTATGCCAACTGTATGGTGATGACGAGTCAGTTGAAATTGTGGTGTCAAGCTTATCTCTAATGGTTTGTACTTTGTCACAGAAGAAATTTGCAAACATGTCCGGAAGGTTGACTGGAGAGAAGGTAGTTGGAAGTGGTGTAGATTTGTTCCTTGACATTAGCTTGATAGTAATTCTGAAGAACTCTTTGCAGCTTTAACTTTCCATGATGTTAGTTGTATAGTGGGCTGATTTCGCTTCATGGACTATATTTGTGACATTCTTCTTAGCGGCTTCATAGATTTGCTTATGAATAGTGAGTCTGATGGAAAGCTGAAGCCTCTGAGCTTTACGGCGGTCTCTTTTAGCAGTGTGAAGCTGGTCCCTAACACTGCTATGCCATGGAGAACACTTCTGAATTGATACTCTGCACTTGGTAGCTGGGGCATGTTTGTCAAGTAATGAACGCAGGCAGTCATCGAGTTGTTCTGCAGTAGGAGGTAAGCAAGTTGTTAGGTTAGCTTGGATGTCGTGCATTAGTTTGGTCCTATTTATCATACGGAGATTTCTCTTAGAGGCAGATAAAGGTGGAGGGTTAGGGACTGATACATCAAGATGACATATAATGCTAATACCCTAATGTCATATTCCTGTTACGAATATTCAGGCCCATCACTTTACCACCCACATGGCTACTTGCATGCTTGTTTGAATTGTTCAATAAATATTGATTGATTGCTAAACTAGACCAATGAAGAATTCTGATTTGGAAATTGTGAAATAACAGTATGTGATAAAAACAAAATCATTCTCAGACAAAATGAGAATACATTCCTTATATTGGATGGAACAACTAAATGTCCAATGTATTTATTGCATAATTTACTGAAGATGTAAATAGCCAAAAGTTCGACATCACTGAACAGTTTCTTTCCATAAATATGCTATAATTAAAAGGTATGTAGATTTATAGAATTCAGTCTTACTTAAGAACATAAGAAATCACCTTACAACCTTTTTCATTCAACCCAAAATTATCTACATGAAAATTGTTTAGACAATACTTGGCTTGCATGGTGCTGATTATCTGTTAAACTTGTGCTTTTGATCTCAGCCATGTAGTCATTGATGACAGACATCTGTGTCCAAGGTTAAAAATAGTACAGAATATGAGTGAATGAATTCAAATAAATAATAAGCCTTGCATTCCAGAGCTTGTATCTGGATGATGTTTGTGGTTGTAATAATTTCAAAACATCGCTCTATTCATATTTATTTTGATTTAATTTTAAAATAAGATATAATGTTGTTGTTGTTGTTGTTGTTCTAGGGTTTAATGCCATTTTTCAGCACAGGATAGGCTATACATGGCAGCCAGTATAACTGGTGAAGGAAGAACCGTGGAAAATCCAGGGAAGAACCACCGACCTGTGAGAAACTACTGGCAGGTTTTCCCATGTAACCATGCTAGCCGAGCCTTGGACTCGAACCCATGCAGACAGAGAAGATATAATGAACATTGATACAAAGAAATGTTGATAAAAATGCACAATGCAGATGAATTTGTATGTTTGAATGAAATGATGAATTAAAAAAATAAAATAGTTGCAAAATGAATATACACTATATCGTGTACAGTAGTAGTGAAAATAAAGTTTTAAACTTAACCTTTTATCCTAAGTGTTCATTAATTATAACTTTAAATTATTACCATCACACATGGTTCTGAAGGTCAGCCCATACATTTTGAAGCTGATGGCCAGGTGAGTTGGTTCTATGGTACAAAAAATATCATTTTTGAACATTATGTGCATGAAATTATCCTGCAAAACACCATTATTCATATACAGAAATTTATGAAATATTTACATTGTATAGATAAAATTAAGTCTGTTTAAAGAATAATAACATTCCCTACCAATTTTGGGTGTTGGACTTTTACTATTTGAAGTCCAACCCAATGCGGGTCATAGAATAACTGATCTGTGTATGAAGCCCCATTGAATTAGTGCAGTTTGTAACAGGATATAAGGCATATAGTTGAGTTCTTTTATTTGTTAACTGTTGAATTTCATATAGGTAACTAGTGTTATTAGACTGACACTGACCGTGTGTCATCCCTATCACTTAGCGTGCAAGTTTTATTTGCAGGTGCTACTGAATATCATTTTAGTTTTAAGTGTAATTATTCCATGTCAAAACTTGTTAAATAAATTAGCTGTTATTGTGTTTCTAATTTCAGAGTGCATAAGATGGCAGGTCGAACATGTATGATGGTCTTATTGTTTTATCTTGTCCAGAAAACAGGTAATTACATAAAAAAAATCATATAGTTTTTAATATGTTTACATTTACAAAATAGTCTATTGCACTGCAAAACAATACAAGTACATTCAGTCAGAAACTTTGAAATTAAGTTACATTCTGCAGTGTTTTTTAAAAATCTTGTTTCGTATCATCCATTTGGGGACAGATGACTCAATTTACTGAGTGGGAGCCTGGGATTTTTTTGCAAACCAGGGTTTTTTGTCTTCTTTTACCTCAAGATAATTAAGTTCAAAGAATATAATGAATCTAATTAGTTATTTTCCTCTACAAATCAGAGCAAGAATATTTTTTCCAGACAATGTGGTGGGTAGGCTTTTTTTTTTCAAACAAGACCCAGCACACCCATTGAAAAATGAAATGGTCAGTCCCTTACTTTAGGGCCTTATTAAAAGACAGTGTGACATCATATTGTCCATCCATCATCAATATAGTAATATTACCTTACATGGGATTGTTGGATTTAACCATGTGGCCTCTGATTGCCCTCTTGACTTTTATTTCTATTGCTTAATTTTGCTAACATTATTGGATTTCAGTCGGACGTGTCATGCAGATTTGTATTTAGATTTTGATTTCTTGTATTCCATGACATCATTTATGCAAGTTATAACTCCTTCTGGTGCATAACATTGCATAAATTTACAGTCTTTTTGGATTTCTTCAAAAATTTGGTATGTAGCTTTAAATTCACAAGGTCTTAAATGTCACTGAGTTAGATTTCCAGTATTCCATACATCATGCACAGGAGTTCTGCCCCCCACATCCTCCCAGTTTGATGTCCTTCTGACCTTGGTGGAGTTCCGTTTCAGTCTTCCATAATATCTTTTAGAGGAATTTTTTTGTACATCTCTATTAGTACCACAACTGTATTAAAATGGGTCACTATGACCTATATTTTAATTTTATAGGTTTAAATTAAGTTCTTGCATTCAGCTCATCAAAAGATATGTACACACAATCCTATCTTGAATCATGAAACTTGGCATACGTCTTGGTGAACATGCTCTTGCACTGCAGAAGTATGTCATGATGGTCTGTATTTTACATTCCACTGGCTTGGGTTACAGTTTGTGTTTTGTGTTCATTTTCTCAGATAACAGTTCCAGTTGGCATGGTGAACCTGCTTTTCTCCATAAGTGTATATGCAGGAGCGGAGAAAGTATGGGCCACTCACTGCACATATGTATGCTTTAACTCCCTTTCCTAATCCAGTAATTTTTAGTAATTTTTCTAATTGTATTTTAGTGGGTCATTCAGTATTCACTAGTTCAACTTCTTCTACAAGCTTTAAAGATACCCACCTTAATCCAAACAGAAGTGTTCTTATCATGACATATCTTGGTATATCAATAGTATACTTAAGCAGTTAGCCAGTCTTCTGACATGGACTCTTCATTTTTTGTGCTTGTGGATACTCATCATGTGAGACCTAGAGGAAACAAAGTTTTCACTAAAATGCAATACCATATACACCTTGTAGCAGTTAAGGGACATCATACAGGCGTTCAGTACCAGCTACTAAAGAATGTGTGTAATTTAATATCAGTAATACCATACCTGATACTATTGTATAGCTAGGACTTGTCTGGAAGGAATATACCCAACCAAATGATGAAAATTCCATCCCCCCATTTAGAGTGAATAAAACAGTTGAGAACCACATACATCTCAGGCATGCTTGAAATGTCCTCTTCATATAATTTTTGGTCACCTTTTTAATGTTCAATATCGTTTACATTTAAGAAGATTTACCACTGCTTTTTTGATCAACAAGCGAATTTTCAATTGTCTTTTGTGCAATATTCTTCATGATTGTTCCCTGATAGATTTTTATCTCTGTTTAATTATACTATCACTCAAATTGTTTAGACAGTTGTTCAGTACACATGGTGTACATCTTGGCAAATTAGTTTCCCTTGTGCAAGAAGGGTGTTAGTTTTTCAGTAAAGGGTTGTTTTAATTTGTATTCAGATCAAAATAAAAATTTCTAAGCAGATAAGAGGAGGTAATTTGTTTTAATTCTTCCCTTTGTAGTCTTTGGAATCTACTGGCAATCATTTAGTGATATCGAAATAGCAGTTTTGTTACTTTTCTTTGTCATGGCCTCTACCTCTCCCATCCCTCCCGACTTTTACCCACAAACTATGTACAATCTGTGGACTATTAGCATTAATGTCCATGAAAATGAAGTGATGTAGAATAGCCATTGTCACTTTGCTTTCGATTTTCCAACTGTAATTCACTTCCCATTGCTCAAATTGCAGTCATTGAATCGGACAGTTGTTGTTGAGCGTCGTCATTAATAATTTTATAAACCACAGCTGGCATTGTTTCTGTCAATGGTAGTGTAATTGGTTTTGATGATGCCAGAGTGCCTGATTGTTGTAGTTGATCTTGTATGAATTGAACTGCTTGGAATCCCTGTTTTTTTCAACCAATCCCCACAAACACTGTTGAGTCTAAAAACGACTCACATTGCAGCTTGTTTAGCAGTTACTGCAGCACTTGAAGACAGTGCCTTGAGCACCCATGAACGTCACCAAGGCCATTACTATAATGTGTCAGGATTTTCTTGCATTACCAATGTGCATGTCAACATATGACTCATTATATTAAATATTAGGTTGATCTCTTGTATAAAAGTTATATTTAGCCATAACTGGACTATTGTGATGTAATTTGGGGTAATACCTCTAATTCAAACATAACAACACTTTTAAGACTCCAAAAGAGGGATTGCCATTTCATTCTACATCAATGTATTGACAATTTTCAGGATGCAGTGAATAATATAAAGGTTTTAACACTACATGAAAGAATATTTCTTAGAAAGGCCAAATTGATGTATAAAGTATCCAGAAATGCCATTCCTGTTTAAGCAATATCTTTCACCAAAGAGATGTTGATGGTACTCCAAATTTAAGGTCCATAAGAAGTAAAAATTACATTATACCAAGGCCAAAGAAGGAATTGTTTAAAAAATGTTTTCAATATACCGTTCCACTGGTATGGATACATTCCTAATGACATAAGGTTGGCTCCTAGCTTTTCTTCTTTTTAAAATCAATGTCTCAAATGGATGAAATCTTTAGACAATTGAACATTTCTAGTACAGTAAATACCGCCTGCTTTTCTGTAATTTTGCATCATTTTCACAGTTGAATTTTTCAATGCAGAATGATATTTTATATATGTTTATGTGTTTTCAGATGCCTGTGCATGTTTAAGTTGATACTTTGATTTTTAAAATCACTTAATTATCTAGTGTCAAGTACACAGGTGCCTTTTGCAATTACACCATCTTCTTTGACTCCTCATTCATTGGTGGCAAACATATTGTAATAGTCTCTTGAGTTGTTCTTGTGGCTTTCTTGATATCCTTGATGTGTTTAGCTGTTTTACGGATTAGAAACGGCTCTTTTTCTTGTTGTATAGTTGTGCTTGTTGCCTTTTTAATATTTGCAGCATGTTGGTTTAATCAGTTGTGCAAAGCCCAATGTGATGTCTTCTTGCATCTGTAATATACCTTTGACATTTTTGTGACCTTCTGTAACATTACAAATCAATTCCTGGTGTTCACAAGCAGTTTTACAGCGTCACATCTCATGCTCCTTTATGATGTCACAGTTGGACATTTTATGTGATTGTTAAATTGTCGTGTCCAGACCCATACAATATTTTAACCCATGACTGGAAGTTTGTCAAGTCAATGGTAAGAAAGCTATATGGATCTGCACGGCAAATCCAAAGCAGACCTGGCTCAAATGCTTAATGGTAGAGCTGTGATCAGTGGAACTTGTGTTCATTGTGGAGCAAACAAGTTCACCTTCATTAAGAAACAAAAGGCATGGAGTAAATGTCCTGGTGAAAATGCATCTCTGGATACAATTACTGCAGGCCAGGCACAGGGCTTGATATACAAGTTGATTCCAACCAGAGCTTGCTGAAGCACCAGTAAATTATGCTGCATGTTACCGACATGACCTTGTATACCAAGCAGCAAAAGATTCATGCACTTCAATGTATCCAATCCATAATTTGAATGTGATTAATTCTGAAAATGAATCACCAGATAGATCATGAATCAAAGGAGGCATAAAAGCCAAGATTGTTTTAGGAGGTTCCACCTCTTATAGGCAAAAGTCCACTCATTAAAACTAAATTATATTAATAGAAACAACTATGTACACAAAAAGCCGGACATTATCAAATTATGCTATAGTATGCATGGGTATTGGAAATTGGTGAAGCTGATATGGAAAAGTTAGCAAGCATGGCATAGGTCACTCATGGCATTGCTCAAGTATGGTTGGCCAAACAAGCATTGTGGCAATTCTACCGACCAGTACCAAGAAAAATTTCACATGGATGGTTTGATGTCCAACTACCAAATAAGGTTCATCAGGCTGGTCCATATGCCTAATGAAGTTTATCATGCTGATCTCTTATTTCTTCCACATGAAAGACTATACAGCTATAGTCCTTGTTGCTGGTAGATACAGAGAAGTTGTGCCACTGATGTCAAAAGATTTTGGTAAGTGTCTCAGATGCATTCAAAAACATTTATGCACTCCGACCACTAACACTGCACAGCTATTGCAAGTTGATCAAGGTAAAGAATTTCTTGGATCTGTTATTGGAAACAATCTGTGTGCTCATTCATGTTTGACATGATAATATACATTGTGACCAAGCTGTTATGGAACAATTTAATGACACAAGTGGAACATTTATTCAGTCATCAATGGAATTATTAATGAATCCTCAGCAGTTGCACAGCTTCTATTAGTCACAGCAGGACTAAACAGTGAAACCACACACAAGATTGGATTAAAATCAGCCAATGCAATTTGACATAAGACTCATATACATACATACATACATACATACATACATACATACATACATACATACATATATGTACACACAAACACATACACACACCATGTTTCTTTAACAAGTTTGAGGCACTAACACTCTGGACACTAACACCCAAGGCACAGTATTGACGGGTAATTTAGAAGTTTTCTGCTGCTAGATTACTAATTAATTTGTCCAAGGATGAATTCAGAAACTAATGAATCGATGAACTACATCAGTGCCAGTGATGTGACAGTGGTTATGTACTTTGGAACAAGAACTTCCAGTCACTCTGGAATAAAAGGACCTTCACAGATCCAGCAGTGAGTGGCTGAAGGAAACTCATGAATATCATCACCGGTCTTAATTATGTAAGTGGGTGAAAAAAGCTGTTTGATCCATTTTGCTGTGACTTCAGTTGGTTTAAAAAACATGGGGTTTTGGCATTATTGTCCACTGTGGTTTTTCACTGATCCAACCACATTAAAAGTCATGGTCAGTGATTGGTTGTTGATTACATGTAAACAAGGTCTGCATGGATAGTTCTTGGATATTTCTTACCCTTGTAATTGCTGTGTCAATTAAGCAACCAGGCAAGATTCTTTATCCATACATGTGATATTGACTCTGAATCAGTAACATCATTCAGCAACAACAATCAGTCTGGGTTCGTTCATGTTGTCCACCGCTCTGGTGGCCTAGTGGTTAGAGCATCCGCCTCAGATGTGGGAGGTCGCACATTCAAATCCCAGCTGAGTCATACCAAAGACTTATAAAAGTAGTCCTAACAGCTGCCTTGCTTGGTGCTCAGCATTAAGAGGTTACTGTTAGGACTGGTCGGACTGGTGTCAGGATAATGTGACTGGGTGGGACATCGATATGCTGCATGTCTGCTGCATGATGCCCCAGTGCTCGACATCACTATAAACTGCCACACTGCAGATATATCATAGTAATATGGCAGAAAAATTGTTAATGCTATGCTAAAAATCCAAATCACACACACACACACAGAGATAAAAGCCTTTATTTTATCTCAAGTAAACATTAACATCTATACCTGGGTTAACCATTTCACTACCACATCCACATCTGTGAGTTGCCTGTAAATAGCTCATCAACTCCACTGGTACATATAGGCAGTGTCAGTAACACTTGTTGAGTCCCCATTGATGCGTATGCTTATAATCCAGCACAATTTGAAATCCCAGAGCTGCATAGATGCATACATTACTGCTGTGTTAACTGAAGGTTGATTGGTTGAAAATACCAAAGTTTATATATTATTGATTATCATAACCAATGAAAGGACTGTGGACTCAACATTTGGATACAAGTTCGAAATGTTGTTGGCTAAATTTAGATATAGGATGGGCTTTTCTGCACTTTATGAAACGTGTAGTAGAGATAAAGATGAATTCTGATTCAGATATGAGTGAGTTTTAAGGGTTTAATGCAAGCAGTATAGAAGAATTTAATGGATCAGTCTCAGAAACTGGATTAAATATTGATGTTAATCCAGTTTCAAGACCAGATGAGTGTGAGTTTGAATCACCTTCTCTGGATAGCTTCAGAAGGAATATTTCTTCAAGTGTGCCACATTCCTAGCAGGAAGAACATTATGGCGGACAGTCTGTCATAGAAATGGAAGATAGTTCTAATGGAATGGTCTTTTTACCAGTCTGTAGCTAATTCCCTGTTCTGTATTTGGGAAATGCCCTTCATGAACTTGTTTGTCGCCAAGCTGAACAACAAGCTCCTCTTTTATGTTTCCCCAATCCCTGACCAGAGGGCCTGGGCAGTAGATGACTTCATTTGGATTGTCTGTCTACTTATGCATTTCCACCTTTTAGGATGATCCCTCAGGTCCTTCACAAAGTAGGGCACTCCATGGTTGAGCTCATTTTGAGATCCCCTCTATCATCCCAATGTTTGAGGTTCAACGATCTTCTCAATGTGCTGGTGGACCATCCCATGACATTACCTTAAAGGAGGTACTTTCTGTTGCATCATATGGGTTCTCTTCTCCATAACAGCACAGATTCTCCACTTTCACATTTGGCTCATCTCAGACTTTCTCTCTACAAAGAAAAGTTTTTGAGTTAAGTTGCCAAGTGCATCATTCAGTTCAGGAGAAGGTCAACCTCTAAGGTATATGATGCCAAAAAAATATCTTTTCAGACTGATGTAGTAGAAAACATGTCAGTCCTAGCTTATGTCCCTCTGTGAGCAGTGCCAGTTTTCTTTTCTTCCTTTTTGAAGACTATCAAGCAGCCCTTTCTAATTCCTATATTTTCAAAGGGTCCTGCATTCTCACTTTTATCAGGTATTTCCAACTGCAGGGTCAGTGTCGCACTCTCTAATGCCTAAATGCAATCTCTTGTGTCTTGTGGTCTCTATATAGATCCCCATATGAACTGACCAACAAACAATGCAAATTAAATATACATGACACACTGGTATTCAAGTTATACTGCCAAAGTATATATTTTTTAATAACTAGTTTGCAATGCTTTGTATTAAAATTTATCTCTTACCATCGATTAACATGGTTTATTCTTTGGGATTAAATACTGTAAATTACATTGTACATGTTCCATATTGCATGTCAAATTCATTTTATAAAACAGTAGAATATGTAAATTGGTTTGTGGTTGCTGTAACTATATTATTTAAACAAACTTGATGAAGCAAGAAAAAGAAGGTTTAAATATGTTTTTAGAAACTTTTAATAGTATTTCAATGGTATTTTTATTTTCTTATGGGAAGATAAACACAGCTGTACTCTTTTAAGGCTAATAAACAAGTGCTTGAAACAGTTTCATTATATGACTGTATGAATTTGTTTTTATTAGCCAGTTACCAATCGATGCTGGGTTCTTGCTTTTAAGAATGATAGTTACTGGTTTCAAGATCTTCCTCCTCTGGTAATGTTTCCCATTTTCTGTACCAAATGAATCTGCTCTGATAAACAAAGAGGTTAATTCCCATCTTCAGAAGGGAATTCAGTGACTAATCTCAGGCCTTCTGCTTCCAGATTGGCCTGATATCAAATTAAAGGGGGAATGTTTTGCCTAATTAGTGACCTGTGCTCCTTAAATAGATTTTTTCAGGAGGAACCTGTCAAGATAGAGACCAGTCTTAGTCAAAAATGCCACAAGACCTGGTAACTGGGCTGTCTTTATTGATCTTCAGGACATGTTGCTCTACATCCCTATCTTTCTTCCACATAGGATATACCTCTGGTTTTGCCTCAACAGCAAAGTTTTCCACTTGTGCAATTTTGCCATTCATCCTAGCCTCCACACCCAGAGCTTTTGCCAGGGTTATGGGAGTAGTTTCAGCTGATTTAAGGTTACTAGGTATACCAAACCTTCAAAGATTCCAGACAGACTAGACCTTGCTGTTACTTCATAGAAACCGGGCTGAGTCTTTTACCCAGCCAAGAGAAATTGGAGCTTACTTCATGTCAAGATTTTGTCTACATTGGGATGAATTTTCTCACAAAAGAGAAGATTAGTCCAAATCTCTGAGGACAGAGTAGACAAGATCATGTCCCTGTTGGAGGCTCTGAGAGCCAAGACCAGATTGTTATCTTTATCTTTCTCTGTTGGAGGCCCTGGACTCCACATTGAATCTGGTTCACCTAGTAAACAGACTGAACTTTCGTCCTCTCCAGTTTCTCCTTTTGGTAGTCCAGAAATCACATGGGGATCTTCTGAATGCTAAGATTTCTCTTAGGTATGATTTTTTGCCATCATCTGATTTGGTGGACAAATCATGACTGGTTTCTAATTAAAGTACCCATGCATGCCCCTGAACCCCATATCTGTCTCCAGAGGTATTAGATTCAGGGTGGGGTACTGACCTTGAGTCAAAAGAACTGATTCTTGAGTGTTTGTGGGAAGTATCTATCTCAGTGGACTATAATATTATTCTAGGACTATTGTAAATTATTCAGAGGAGTTCTGGACAATGCAGTTTTGGTATGTCTTGACTGTTGGTGGACCAATATATTCTTCAATCTGAAATTTACATGGAATATTTCATTTTTTTCCGCTTTTAATATAACTTTTTCAGGATTATTCTGGTTGTTGTTGTTGTTGTTCTAGGGGTTAACGCCATTTTTCAGCACAAGATAGGCTATACATGGCAGCCAGTATAACTGGTGGAGGAAGAACCCTGAAAAACCCAGGGAAGAACCACCAACCCACGAGAAGCTACTGGCAGGCTTTCCCACATAACCATGCTAGCCGAGCCTTGGACTTGAACCCACGCAGACAGAGGTGAAATGGCAGTGATCCGGAATGGTGAGCGCTTTAGACCACTCGGCCACTCGAGGCCCTGATTATTCTGGATTCAGTTCATAATGCTGTAAGTTTCTGTTAAATTTTCATTTTATAACATTGATAATTAAATTGTTCGTTACGTTTTACAAAACTGTTTTGGATATGCTTCTTTCTGTTACTTTGTTTATGACCATAGGTTCGTAAAACACAGAGTTCTTCACATTGCAGGGAAGAACGACATTCTTGCCTACAATCTTTCCAAAACAGAATGGTCTCCATATCAAGCAGTTACGGAGTCTCTGTTGTATGGTAGAAAGCTTCAGTGGTCTTGTTTGCAATAAAACTCAACAACAAGCTCCTATTTGTCTCCACAGTTCCAGACCAAGCAGCATGGGCAGTAAACACCTTCCACCTGAACTGCGACCAATAGTTCACCTATGCCTTTTTGCCATTCGGGTTGATTCCACAAACATTGCACAAGATCAATATATCCATGGCATGGATCATCCTGATTGCACTTACAGTGGCCTCAAACATCATGGTTTCAGTGACCTATCCTACCTATGATAGCCAAACCAAGCGTATTTTCCTTCGTGCTTGGCTCATGTCAAGCGATCTACCCACCAGGCAGAACTTTCAAGCAAAGTTACTGACTGCATCATCCAGGCCAGAGTATGTTCTGCATCTAAGGTCTATGATGCAAAGTGGAACATCTTATATGTTTGGTGTACTTGGAAATGCTTTAATCCTGGCTGATCCTTTCTTGTTATAGTAGCCAATTATTTTCTCTTCTTCTTTGAGGAGAAATCTTGTTAGCTTCTACAGTCCTGGCTTGAGAAACTATGTGTGAAAGCTTTCCAGTAGGTTCCTGGGGTTTTCCTGTGTTCTTTCTCCACCATACTGCTTGACATGTATAGCTAACTTATCTTGTGCTGTCCGTTTGCAGTTCTTTGTGGACAGGTAAGTGCCCATGAGGTTCCATTGCAGCCTGTTTAAAATTGGGGAATCAGTAATAGCAGAGTACTGAATGTGTGGATAAGGGAATGGTTCATATTTGATAAATGTAAGGGTAAAATATAACCTAACATTTTATCCTAATTGACAGTTTGGTTTGGCATGAGAATGGAGACAGATTATTTCTAAGTTTCTTTTACTTTTAATCAGTTGATGACACAAGATTTCAATTAACGAAAGTGGCATACAGGTGAATTTTGTATAAATTAGTCATGGAATTTATTTGTCACTTATATAATTGTAAAATTAATATGCATACATATTTGTCATAATTAATTAGTACACGGAATTTATACATTTTAAACTATGTAGAAGTGATAGAGAAGTGTAGAGTGAAATACAAGCATTCCCATTCCAGTGATGATCATGAATGTCATCTAGAAAGAGCCAGCAGGGGCAGACTTTTTTTGGTCCTTTATCTTGACTATATGATTAGTCACACATTTGACAATTGGTACAATAGCTTACAATTTAATGATGAATAATCTTGTGATAACAAGTTTGAAAATAGGATTTTCTTTTTAAGTAATATTATGGTGTCTTTTTTTACAGATGGCAACATTGTAATTTTGACCCCAAGTCCAGAAGCCTTGGCAAAAGAAGGAGATAAAGTAGATTTACGGTGTAACTACACAGGATCACATTATCCTAATTTTATAAACTGGTATTTGAATAATGATACACTGGGCCTTGTGATAGATACAACAAACTGCACATATCAATCAAAACCAGAAGTTTATAGAACATATAACTTGAGTCAATCATGCAATGGAAGCAGTTTTAACTTGTCCATTGGTAATATTAAAAAAGATAATAATGGTGACATATGGAAATGTGATGCTAGAACCTTTGATGAGGATTTGCCAAACAAGACATCAACAAGAATAAGGGTGATAAAAAAAGGTAAGTGAAGAATGTTTGGCTAACTTGGCCAGAGCAATATAGGGATTTAGCCAGGATTTTGTTAATGAGATTTTTTTATTCTTGGGCCGTTGATTGATATTTTGGAAAAGATTGCATGAATTGATGTCCACAAAAATAAGGGGGGATATAATATAGTTGGTGTATTAGTCTACTTATAGAAACATGAACATGGATAGACGTGTCTCTTTTTTAAGCTTACCTGGCCTGAAGGCTAAGTTCACTTATCTATTTATAATTCTTGTTTTCAAGTTTTCAAAAACTGTGACACCAAATTTGACAAACAGCATCCTGGCAAGAGGCTGTTTTCAGTTAATTAGTTTGATGCTTAACTGCCTTATAATGCTGGTTATATTCAAAGGGTTGATACAAAGTTTCCGAGTTTTGAAGACTCCTGGTGCAATAAGGGATCCAGGTTGCATAAATAACTTGTCCTTTTTGTTTTGAGAAAGTGACCTGTATATATAGGAAAGAGTATAAATGACACCAATGACAATGTAGCAACACTGTGCTGAAATCTTTTCTTCCCACTACAGCTTTATTATGTAGTAATTTGCATCCACAAGATGACATATATCATCTACAAATACACAAGTGAACACTATCAAGCTCATTTGGGGTTCTTGTTTGAAGATTTATAGTTTCACTGAGTAATTGTTGAAAGTGCAAAGCTAATTAATCCATGGTAAAATGGTATTGTGATGTTACGTGAGGCAAAAACTATATTGTTAACTTGACTGAAGCTCAAAACACCTTATCATGCATATTCATATCTGGCTGCTAGTAGGTCTGTCCATGCCAAGATTAACCTCACTGTTAATGTTTTTTGACATGCTGAGTTCCCTGAATTCAGTTGACAATAGAATCATATTACTTGGTGTATGGATACATCTCAATGTATACCACAGGGCTGTCAAAATTTTAGGAAACTTCTACCTGGTTTCCGTCTATCCTAACAATTGGTTACCTGGATACCCAGTCAAAGGGAAATTGTATTAAATGTAAACCAGAACTGTTTTGTTGTAGATTGATACTGGCATGAACAGCATGCAAAAGTGTATTTTTTTCAGTGGTCAAAGTGTAAATAAAAGAACTTTTTTTGTATTTATTCCTATCAATATATGAAGTAAATAAAGTGAACAAATGGTTGATGAAACTGAAATAAAGGAATTAAAAAATGAATAATGATAATGTCATCTGGTACAAAGTCCAACAATTCATCCTCATTGTCCGAAAAAGTTTTGAAATCCTCCATCATCATCTAGTAAATCATCAAGTCAGCATAGATGTTATCTGACTCCTTTTCCTTGGGCTAACTATCATGTGGGTACTTGTGTAGAGACTGAGCTTAAACTCTGTATGTAACACTTTCGTCATACAGTCTGTAAAATTTATTAAAGGTTAAAACTGAACAGATGTCAGTTGTGAGCAAAATCAAATAACAACCCTGTGTTACTTGTCACTGAGCAAATTTTACAGTCAGAGGTTGTCATATGGGAAAACAAGCTAAGGTCAAACATTTACTGGAAAGGCAGAACTCTTCTTGGCACTGAACAAGTAAGTGTATTAAATTCATGGCTCAGTGAAATGGATTCAGAGTGCTGCCTTAAAAAGCCAAGGTGTTATGGAGCCATGTGCACTTGCAGAAAACTTGTAAACAGGTACTTGATATGATCTCATTTTATTACCTGGTTTATTATCAATTGGCAAGTACCCATTGGCAGGCCTAACCACAGCAATTTACCAAAAGCTTGGGGACAAGTTGACATGTCAGACATAACCAGCTTCATGCTCTGGTTCTGCCTGAATTATAAATGTATTTATGTTATGTACAGTTCTGTGAAAATGTTTAATTTGAATTAGTTGATTGTTGTGTCACTTGACAGCATGAAAATTCCTTTACGTTTTATACACTATAAATACTTCATTAGTTCTAAACAAGAACATCATCTATTTGACTTAATCAAATGATGACATTGACTAGTTGCTATATTTGAATCTGGGGTATAACAACTTGCAAAAACGTATTGTAGTATTAATTTTGACAGATTCCTTTCTGTATCAAACAGTGTTTTTCTACCAGTGTGTGTTGTTTTGAATCCCCATACTTTCTCAGAAAACACCACCTTTTCAGCTGACAAATCAAGATATTTGATCACATGGTGATTTGACTATACTATTTTACTGCAATATGCTTTTCAGGAGAAATTATGTTTATTATCTTTGAATAAATACTGATACCAGTACAATTTAACATCTAATTTTGTCATTATCATCTTAACATAAATAGACATATAATGTTTTTAAAATAGTTTTATTTCCTGGTGCTTCATATACACCAACAAATGAAAAATATTCGTGTGATTTCAGTGAGTATTACCACCCAGTTTTGAAACTGATTTAGTACAGTAGGAAATCAATAGAGAATTTGAATTGGTCTGTTAAGCATTTGGCAGTCAAGTGATATCACACAGCATCTGTTGTAAATCATATCTTTGAAATTGTTTTTGCAGCATAACTCACTCAGCATCAGTGACCGAGTGGTCTAATGTGCTCACCATTACGGATCACTGCCTTCTCACCTCTGTCTGCATGGGTTCGAGTCTCGGGCTGGGTTAATGTGGGTACTTGAGAAAGCTTGCCAGTAGCTTCTTGTTGGTCAGTGGTTCTTTCCAGGGTTTTCCTGGGTTCTTCCTCCACAATTTATACTGTTACAAGTCTATGCTCTTAAAATAAGTAACAGAAAAGGGTGAAGACAGCAAGCTTTGTAAAAATTTAACAAATAATTTATTTCCCTGGAATACAAAGTGAAAAATGAGAAAAAAGAACTTACGGTTTTGTGAATTAAATCCAAAAAATAATCCAAGAATTAAAAAAATAGAAGTCCTAGTAATAAAAAGTCCTGAATTAAACTGAGTTTGAGTCCCAGTGAAATCCCAAATTGAAGGTGATGACATCTTTAATATCCTGTGAAGTGCAGATGTGTCAACAGTCTCTTGTTGAATCACAGAAAATATTCTAGTTTTGTATTCAGTATAAATTCCACTGAATGTCTTTATCCAAGAATTTTGTCAGAGCACTTTTGTATTTCCAGAGAAAATAATCACTTGAATTCGATAATTTGAAGAAAATAAAATTGAGCCCAAACTGGTCACAACATAATCCAACTTAACGTGTCAAGTATTTAAAGCCCAACTGACAAAACTCTATCAAAGTATCGGTTATAAGACTAATTAAGATGAAAAACAGATTCCTGGATAAGGGTCAAAAGTTCATTCTTCTGGAAAAAATAAAAGTTTGTTACCAAACACATGACACATATCATGTAGTCCAGGTATGACTTTGATTGAGCTTAGTGTGATTCTTACTCTGAGAAAGATAAAAAAAAAATTGTTTACCAAACCTGTCACTGATTTTGGAACAAGGTCAGCAACTAGATACAATGTTTCATTACCCATGGCATATAACAAAAAACAAAAAAAAAAATATTAAAAACTAACAAACAAATTAAATTAAATATACATAACAATACTGGCTGCTATGTATAGCCTATCTTGTGCTAAAAATGGTGCTAAACCCTATAACAACAACAACAACAACACTGAGCAGATCAGCATTGTGAGAACAATAATGACAATTTAGCCACACAACATTTTCTCATTACACTTTTGGAAAGTTTGGTTAAAGTCTGTGCAAGTCTGTATCTCTTAAATTAAGGAGGCAATATTTCCAATTTTTCTAACTTATTACAACTCAGTGGAATGAGAAGCAACAAACTTTTCTAAAATTTAACAAATAATTTATTTCCCTAGAATACAAAGTGAAAATGTGAAAAGAGAACTTATGGTATTGCGAATTAAATTCCAAACAATCCTAGAATTACTGGCACAAGTCCTGGTGATTAAAGTTCTGAATAAACTTTAGTGGAAATCCAAATTAAATCCAATGCTTTAAGTGCTGATGTGGCTGTGGTGGCCCATGTAGTTGTCATGTGCTGACAGTCTTTTGTTGGATTACAATTATACAATTTAAAGATGTATCCTTATTTGAAATTTCCATATTAATTCAAGAGTATATCCAAGAATATTATTTTTGAAGAGCACTTTGTATTTCCTATGAATAAATAATTTGAATAAATGAATTCCAGCCCAAATGAACTACTGGACACAGTAATAAAATGATCGATACTGCTAAGATCTTAAAGCATGAGTGAATAATATCTAGAAAAACAAGATTAGTCCTCTACCTGACCTCAGATGACAATTAGCATTTTCTATATAAAATTTTTTTATTGCCTAATGGAATGTTTCCTTCTGGAAGGTTCATAATATTTACAGAATCAAATCTTAGTTATAATTAGAATTCTATTACTAAACTTATAAAATGTAGTAAACAACAGGTTCGGGGATTTCCAAAGTTCTAGACTCAGATTGAGATAAACATGTTTACTACAAAACCAATCAATGATTCAGGTCAGGTAGACAATGAACTTGATTTTGGACAAAGTCAAGTCCAAATACAATGTTACATTAGCAATAGCTTATAATAAAATAAAATGTAAAAAAAACCCTAACAAACAGACAGTGCAAATTAAATATACATAACACACTAGTATTCAAGTTCTACTGCCAAAGTATATATTTTTTAACAACTATTTTGCAATGCTTTGTGTTAAAATTTATCTCTTACCATGAATTAATGGTTTAAATATATTTTTTTTAGAATCATTTAATAGTATTTCGTCAGTGTTTTTATTATTTTGTGGGAAAATATCCACAACTTTACTCTTTTAAAGCTAATAAACAAGTGCTTGAAACAGTTTCATTACACGACTGTATGAATTTGCTTTTATTAGCCAGTTACCAATTGATGCAGAGTTTTTGCTTTTAAGAATGATAGTTACTGGTTTCAAGATCTTCCTCCTCTGGTAATGTTTCCCATTTTCTGTACCAAATGAATCTGCTCTGATAAACAAAGAGGTTAATTCCCATCTTCAGAAGGGAATTCACTGACTAATCTCTGGCCTAATGCTTCCAGATTGGCCTGATACCAAAGTAAAGGGGGAATGTTTTGCCTAATTATTGACCTGTGCTCCTTAAATAGATTTTTTCAGGAGGAACCTGTCAAGGTAGAGACCAATCTTAGTTAAAAATGCCACAAGCCCTGGTAACTGGGCTGTCTCTATTGATCTTCAGGAGGTGTAGCTCTACATCCCTATCTTTCCTCCACACAGGAAATACCTCTGGTTTTGCCTCAACTGCGAAGTTTTCCACTTGTGCAATTTGCTATTCATCCTAGCCTCCACACCCAGAGCTTTTGCCAGGGTTATGGGAGCAGTTTCAGCTGATTTAAGGTTACTAGGTATACCAAACCTTCAAAGATTCCAGACAGACTAGACCTTGCTGTTACTTCATAGAAACCGGGCTGAGTCTTTTACCCAGCCAAGAGAAATTGGAGCTTACTTCATGTCAAGATTTTGTCTACATTGGGATGAATTTTCTCACAAAAGAGAAGATTAGTCCAAATCTCTGAGGACAGAATAGACAAGATCATGTCCCTGTTGGAGGCTCTGAGAGCCAAGACCACATTGTCAGCTCATCTTTCTCTTTCTCTGCTGGAGACTCTGGACTTTTCGCATTGAACCTGGTTCACCTAGTAAACAGACTGAACTTTCGTCCTCTCCAGTTTCTCCTTTTGGTAGTCTGGAAATCACATGGGGATCTTCTGAATGCTCAGATTTCTCTAGGGTATGATTTCTGCCATCATCTGATTTGGTGGACAAATCATGACTTGTTTCTAATTGGAGTACCCATGCATGTCCCTGCACCTCATATCTGTTTGCAGACATATTAGATTCAGGGTGTGGTGCTGACCTTAAGTCAAAAGGACCAGATTCTTGAGTGTTTAATAAGGGTCAAAAAGGGTGCTAAAGGGTCAAAAAAGGTGCTAAAGGGTCAAAAAGGTGCTAAAAGGTCAAAAGGGTGCTAAAGGTACATAATAATAATAATAATAATAATAATGCTCTATTTATAGAGGGTGACTCATTAGTCAAGGACTATTCTCCCTTGATGCCCTCTTAAGGAGAGTATAATAATGCACATTATATGAAGATAGCAATAATTAGTGTTTATTTTAACATGTTTAATATTAAAATACTAAATTCCATTATCTATTAGAAACACAATATACATGCTCATGATATCTTTTCTTAAATACTCAAATATTTTCAGCAGATTTTACATGTAGTGGAAGCTTATTCCACAGAACTGTACCAGAGTATTGAAAACTCTTTTTAAATTGCTCTGTTCTTTGTTTTGGTATTAGAAGGTTTCCATGTAATATTGATCTCAACTGGTATTGTGTTGAAAAAGGCCTGAATAAATCCTGAAGATACTCTGGTGCAGTTCCATGTAGACATTTATATAAAAGAACTGCCTTGTGAAAATCAATGCTGTCATATATTGTGAACCATTTGAGTTCTGTAAATAATGCTTTTGAGGGATGATCAACAGATGCATCTAAAATTGCATGTGCTGCTCATTTCTGAAGTTTATAAATCCTGTCAAGCTCAGATTTAGCATAGTTTCCCCATACATTAGAACAATAATCCATTGTTGGAAGAATATATGACTTGTAGTATAGATTGCGAGTTTCCATAGGTAAATATTTCTTGATTCTGCTGAGAAGGGCAATTTTGGATGACAGTGTTTTACAAAGCTTATCAATATGGTCTTTCCATAATAAATTATTATCTACAGACACACCTACAAGCCTTTCATGTTTGACATTTTCTAATGGTTGATTATTTATTGCAAGAGATAGTTTTGTGTTCCCTGACTTGTGTAGCTTTTGTGATGTCCCCCAAATCATATATTTTGTTTTACCTTCATTAAGTACCATCCTATTTTGTTGTGCCCAGTTTTGGACTCTAATAAGGTCTGAGTTTAATCTCATTTGGATAACTTCAGTATCAGAACTAGATGTATACAAGGTTGCATCATCTGCAAACAAGTCTGTATTTGTGGATTCATTATTTAATGGTAGATCATTGATATAGATAAGAAAGAGGAGAGGGCCCAAAACTGAGCCTTGAGGGACTCCTGAATAAATAGTGCAAGTTTGAGAGCTAATATTGCCAATGCTTACTTGTTGAGACCTTTGGTTTAGGTATGATCTAAACCAGTTTAAAGAAGGATTGTCAAACCTGTAACAGTTCAACTTTTGCAGCAGAATTTCATGATTAACAAGATCAACGGCTTTATTGAAGTCAAGGAAAACAATCCCAGTCATATGTCCATTATCCATTTCCTTCAGCCAAAGATCAATTAATGTTTGTGGTACAGGGAAGTATCTATCCTTCACATCAACAATTTGGAAATGAGGGAAATGTTCCTAGCCCTTTGTTTTTAGGTGTGAGTTGACAAATTAAATTCCCAATGCTGCCATTACATACAAAAAGTCATATATACACCAAATTTACTAAATAATACTGAGTCTTGAAATATATTGGTCTTAAACATTGTTGGCTTCCATTAAAACCAGATAATATCGACATTTCATCACATTATGAGCAAATTTTCCTTGGAACTGAGAAACCTGGCCATTTTACATGTTTATGAATTAATCCAATGTTGATCGGTGACATTCATGGATCAACCGATTTCACTCACTGGAACACAAAATTTGATGACGTTACCATTGTAAACATAGAAGCCAACAATACATTATATCTGATATGGTAGTGATCCTTATTCTCATTTTTGCATTTGATATGATGCAGTACATGACACAGAATTTATGAGTATCTTTTCATCAAAAGCAAAACTGACTTAACATTATTTTTTACAAGTCCATGTCATATGTTTTCCAATTAATATGGAAATCCACAACAGCTGGGCTTGTCTCCAGGCCAGCTTCTTGTGTAATATTTTTCCAGCACACCAGCTGATCAAAAATATTCACTCAAATCTTTTTTTTAGCTAATGCATGCTTTTTCTTCTCAGATCCGCTTAAAAAGTGGGCCTGCTTCTCATCATTCCCTCTTGAATCAATTTATCCACCATGTGTGATTGTTGTTGTTATTAGATTAGTCACTAACGAAAAGGGGCCCCGAGTGGCCAAGTGGTCTAAAGCACTCACCGTTACAGATCACTGCCATCTCACCTCTGTCTGCGTGACTTCGAGTCTCAGGTTCAGCTAATGTGGGTACATGAGAAAGCTTGCCAGTAGCTTCTCGTGGGTCGGTGGTTCTTCCCGCGGTTTTCCAGGGTTCTTCCTCCACCAATTGTACTGGCCGCCGTGTATAGCCTATCTTGTGCTGAAAAATGGCATTAAACCCTACAACAACAACACTAATGAAAAATGTTAAATGTATCACATCATTACTTATGGAGCACTCCTGAAAAATAAGAGAATTATGGGCAACTTCAGTGGCTGAATTAAGGGGTGACACTTTTTGATTCTAAACTGAATATTTGAAGATTATTTAAACCTAACTTCTTGATTATTTTAAAGAATGGTTTATGTCAGATAGTTTTTTTTAACAAATCATTTCCTTCTTTCCATACTTTAGTTAGATTGGAAGAATGATGCAATTTATGAAAGATGGTGATATTGGGGCTTTAAAATGTTGCTGCATAATGATCTCGTCTGACAACATGGTGATAGCATACCGTACCTCATGAAACAAGGCAGCACACATGCACCTGCTTGGAGGTTTGGAACCCTCTTTGCTGGGCAACCTCAGAAAGGATTATCCTCTGAACTTGCTAAATTCCAGCACAAATAATATTTTGGGGAACAGTCTGTCAAGGATAGGGAAAATAGTTATCATAGAATGGTCTCTGCATGAATTCATAATGAATTCATTGTTATAACTTGTGGGAGATTCCCTAGGTGGACTTGAGTGATATAAAGTTAAACAACAAGCTTCCATTTTATGTTTTAACAATCTCTGACCAGAGGGCCTGGGCAGTGGATGCTTTCAGCCTGTAGTGGGATCCCTCCCTTCTTCCCCCCCTTCAGTATGATTTTAACAGGTTGTACACAAGGTCAGAAACTCCACTGGTGAACTCATTTTGCTAGCCCCTCTGTGGCCTCAGTTGGAGCTGTTCAGTGGTCTTCTTGATCTGCTGGTAGACCATCCAAGGACATTACCCCAGAGAAAGGACATCCTGTTACAGCACAAGTGGCTCTCTCCTTCACAACAGCGCATATATTTTCCACCTTCTTGCTTGGCTGATCTCCAATGATCGTTCTGCAAAGACAAGTTTTCAAACAAAGTTGCCAAGTGCATTGTTCAATCCAGGGGATGACGTTTGTCTTAGATATATGATGACAAATGGAGAATCTTTTGGATTATTGTAATAGAAAATGTGTCAATCCAATCTGTCCCTTGCTGAGTGCAATAGCTGAAGTTTTTCTCTTCCTTTTTGATGAAACATTGCTCAGTTTCTACTATCAAGGATCATCAGGCAGCCCAATCTAATACTCCTAAATTTTAAAGAAAGCCTGGCCATTGATGCACACTCATGTTGATTAATTTTGACCTGCCAGATTGATTTTGTATGAAAGGAACTAGTCCCTCATAGGTGCTATATAAAATAGTCCCTCATAGGTGCTATATAAAAAATTAACTTTCTGGGGCTCAGATAATGATGTAATGTGAGACACCAATGGGATCTTTGTTCTACAATATTCTCAACATCATCAAAAATGTCTTGCAGATATTGTGATTTTGTGAAGAACCAATCTTACTATGTTGACCATTAAGAAGAATGTGTGAAAACTAATCATCCATTGCTTGCAGATATAACAGAACACCAAAGATTGTGAAACACATTTCAAGATTGTCCAAAAGATATGTTTGCATGAAATATTTAAATTGACAGAAATTTTGTATATCCTTGTTTTTCAGTTTTATTAAGTTTAAATGTTTGTGACCTAAAGTTGCAGGGATTGGACTTGAGGTTAATATATTATAAAATAAAAATAATTTATGAATTGCATAGGCATGCAGACCACACATGACTCCATTCATTAGAGTTAGAAAATAATTTCAGTCCTGAAAAATAGGTACTTCATTGAACCTTTAAGGTACCCCAGACCTGCCACCCCTTATGATTTTGATTTATGTATTTTAGAAAAGACCTATAAAATACAGACTTATTGAATAAAAGCACAAATTATGGAAATAAAGATTATTTGCAGTAAAACACAGACACTGGCTTGTCTTTGCTTGATTTAGATATGCCCGGTTTCATACTAGATTTAGTGGAATTGGTCAGGGAACCAGACCAACTTTACAGAAGTACCTCAAATGCTGTAAACTGCATGTATTTTATGATGCAAAACATCTGCATGATTAAGCTGTTTTCTTATTTGATTTAAAAATGACAGACATCAAGTGATACATTTTCTTCTTCTCCTCTTCCAATAATGTGCTTGGCTCCTCAGGAACATATTCACACATGATGTGAACTATGTACATGTGGTGAGAGGTCCGAGTGCAGCTAAAAACAGGTTAAAAACTTCCCTTGTTGGGAGCTAAATCCCCACGCCAACCCCTGATCTGAAAGCATTTATAGATTTGGCAGTGACTAGGTTTAGGTGATAGGGAGTTCATGAATTCCTGATGGGAAGAAGGAGTCCTTGTTTGCATTGACTCTGGTTAAGGGGATGAGAAATCTGTGTGAATGTCCTCTAGTGTAAGCTCCTGTTTGGTGGAGGTATGGTGCTTTTGGGATGTCAACTAGTTGGTGTACAATCCAGTTATCATCAGACTTGAAGCTTTTCCCATCCCAAATGTTGGAGCATGATGGTCACACTGCTAGTTCACTGATAATCACCAACAGTGAACCATGCTACCCTATGTTGTACTGTTTCAAGTTTGGCAATGTTTGTTTTGGTAGATGGGTCACAAACAGTCGACACATAAATCAACTAGAGACATACTAAAGACTTGCAGCTCATTGATTTTACTTGTTCAGGGCATGTGGACAGGTTTCTTTGAAGGAACGCTGTGATGTTGTTAGCCTTGTTTGTAACAGAGTCAGTGTTGCTGTTCTGTTATAAGGTCTTACTATCATCACAGGTGACTCCCAAATGTTTGGCCCTGGATGTCATTGTCACTTCTTGACCATGGATTGAATATGTGGCTGGGATGATCTGTCGGTGGTAATTCAGATGATGTTACACTTCTCAGAATTGAACTCCATTAGTGTCCCTTCCCCATTGTTGTAGGTGGTCTTAAGTAATCTTGTAATAGTTCTGCATTCTGGTCTGAGTTGATAACTATGTACAGCAAGCTGTTGTTGTCAAAAAGGCTAATTTGGGAGTCAATTCTTAATGGCAAATCAGTGATGTAGATCAAGAACAGCAGGGTACCTATGACCGTTCGTTGTGAAATGCCTGAAGTAATGGTCGCTGATGAAGATGTCTGACCATCAAGCTGAGTCTGTTGATTTCTTCCAGTCAAAAAGCTTATTATCTACTCAAGGGTCTTGCCTCACAGGGATGAAGCTTGGCTGCAAGGCACTACTGAAGGACTTTATCAAAATTTTTGCTGAAGTTGAGCAGGATTTCATATATCTGTTGTTTGATGTTTAGACCAACTGCTTGATCCTGGAGTGTGATTAGAAGTTGACTCTCATCTGATCTCTTCTTTCTATAGCCATGTTCTCTCTCAGATAGAATGATTTTGCTTTCAGAGAACTTCATCTGGTGCTATGGATGATGTGCTCCATGACTTTGCAACAAATTGATGTCAGGGAAATGGGCCTGTAATTGTAGGCTTTACTTCTGTTACCTTTTTTTGAACAATGGAGCATTGAATGCTCCATTCCTGTCTTCTTGGTGTCTGGCCCAGCTTGGAATAGGAAAGTTAGGGCTGAAGATATTGAAGGAAGAAATCTTGTCAGGACCAGTTGCTTTATGTAGGTTAAGGTCTAGGAGGAGTTTGTGTACCCCTTTCTTATGAATCTGGATGGTTAGGGGCAGTCGGAGTGTTGCTAGTACTGAGACAAGGCATGTGTGTTGTGTCTTCATTAGTAAAGTCTGATAACTGGGTGTTCAGGATTTCTGACTTGTCAGATGCACTGGAATGGATTGTGCCATCCTTCTTCTGAGGGGAAACTTTGGAACCATTAGATTATAATTTCTTGCTGGTGCTTGTGTCACTGACCATATCTCTTGGAATACTCATTGTAAGCATTTTGCCAGACTGTTTGAGTGTTTTTTGTGTATGCTATCCCATGTCTTTGTATGGTTGGCATTTCTTGCTTTCTGATGTGCCCTTCTCATCCTCCTGGAGTGTATGTGTACCTGAAGGTTGGCTGAATGTACAAGATGTTGTCTTCAAAGGGACATAGGTAGTAGTGACCTGTACAAATCATTTTTGTTTAAATTGCAGCCAAAAGATTGTTTATAGGTGTGGTTACATCATGGTCAGATATGAAAGTAGAGGAGAATTCTGGGAGTTTGGTGTGCATGGCAGTGATATTTGCTTTCCCACACAAGTAGATGAGTCTCTTAACTTGCTTATGTCTGCTTGCATCACTGACCCATGAACTGAGACTGCTTCAGAACAAAAGAGACAATAAACCTCTCAAAAAGTCTTAACAGAAGAATAAAAGGGAATATTCAGATTTTTATTGGAAAAAGCAATAAGGACAACAGTGCGTTGATTTGAGTATGGCATATGGGTGGAAAGATGATTGCTGTCACCGTGGTTCACAAGAAATGTAATTTTGTAAAAGGATTTCGTCAGGTTGAAAGATAGCAAGATGCCATTGAACTTTGTAACTTTTGGAACTGCAGTTGTGAAACTGTACTGGTAGTAATTAAGGTTCAAATTAACTTTACAAATTTTTTAGGTCTAGATGAACACAATGTTTACAATCTCTGCTCAGTCTTGAATCACTCTTCTGTACTTTTAAATGAATGTTTTCCAGCTTGGCAATAGCAGTAAATAAAACCTTACTGAAAACTGATAAAACTGTTGGAAAAACAATTGACTTACTTACTGAGAAGGTCATGTTAGGGTGGGCAGGTCTGTGACCCCCACAGGATGATGCAGATGCCATGTGACTGGTTGTTACACAAATCCAAAGTAATGGTCAGCTTTTAGCTACTAATAAAGTTTTTGAAGCTTTTCATTTAGATTCAGGGTGTCTTCTTGCATTTCAAGACTCCTGATTTAGCACTCTTTCCTTTATTTGATCACTATATGTGCAGTGACTCCTTCCAAAGCTTCAGTTCTTGGATCAGTAACACTGCCATTTTTTAAAGGCAGATCATCACAGACAAACAAAAGGATTTCATTCTTGTGGAAACAGCAGCTATATCTCATGTGAGCAGTCATTTCAATTAGCTGGGCTAATTTCATTCTTCTTTGCAGCTATTTAGTACCGTTATGTCTAGTGTTAATACGATTCATCATCACCCTGAAGTTGGGCATGGTTTTTCCAGCTCATGACCCCAAATAGGGTAATTTTATAAGAGCTTATGACCCTAAAGGTGCATGTCTTTGCAGATCATGTTAGGGGCTGTAGAGCAATTGTTTTAATTTGCGGGCTAGTTTTGCCCCATTTTGCATTGAGTGCTGTCACAAGTCATGAAACATTAACATGGTCACTTATGAAACAGAGAAATAACCTGTGTGATGCAATTGAACAGTTGTGCCAGCATCCAGCTGATCTCTAGAAATGGCAACATGACCATGATTAACAATTCTTAAAATGGCAACTGCATTACACCTGCTTCTTTCTCTGCTTTCATATGTGAAAGCTGACATTACATCCACATGTTTTCATAGTTGAAACGTGAACTTTCTGTTTGGCATATGTACAGTAGACATTGCCAGTTTGTCACAGCATGTCAGGTGGAAATAAATGCATGAAACAAAAATATACTCTCACCTTTGCCTGCTTTTTAAATACTTTGGCATTGACTTTATGTGAATAGTGGCAAAATGTGTGGGAATATTTATATAGAACCCTTGAATTGTGTTCTTTTTCTTAAAGGTCAACTGTGATAGTAAGGACTGTAACTCTTCCCAGCACATAGCTGTATTAAAAGTGTAACCAGTGGAAGGAGTACAACATTGGGTTCACAAACACACATTATTTTATGACAAAAAAAACTTCAGAAGTATCTGGAATTTATACAAAATCAAGTTGTTCTTGGAGTTGCATATTTGCAGGACATTTTCCCTAAGACCATATGTAGGGAATATGCCAATTTCAGGTTGAAACAACAGGAGGTAAAGAAATTGTAAACAATAATGAAACTAGAAACTGCCAGTATTAAAATGGTGGACATTGCAAGCATTTGAATGCTTCCTGTGAATTTATTTCAAATAATATCATAAAGATGATTTCTTGTTTGAAAAATCATCCCAGTGTTGTTACTAAAAAAGCTCTCTATGTAACATCACTTCAAAGCTTAATGTTGGCTGTATCATCTCAAACATCCCAAGTTGATGAAATGACGGGATGCCCCCATCCCCAAACAAGAATGATCACTCACTCACTGAGGCAGTACTTGGGGCCTGAATTAGAAGGCCTCTTGGTAGCAGGCATTTGCAAATGAACATGCTGTATGTCCCTAAATGCATTTTTAATGGAATTGTCAGAATTCTGTCAACTTTGAGATTATACCTTTGTCAGGCACAGTTCATACAGCCAAAGAAATGCAGGTATTTATCAGTGCTGAAAGTACATCTCAGGCACCACTGGGGGACAGATCAGAAGGCCTTCTTTATGGGTAGCATTGTAAAAGATCCTGCTGGAGGGTCCTCAATACATTTTGTTGCAGAGTTGTCTCAGTTCTATCAACTCCAGCCAAAGTAATGTAAATATTTAACAGCGCTGAATTAAATCTCAAAATTGGGTTAAAAATTTCAGACCATAATTGGTCTCCTGGTATCCAAATGCAAATATTTCAGGGGAGCCCAATCAATACCATCATCCTTGCATCAAGGTCCATTTTCTGACAAATAAAGAAAATAGCTGGCCTCAAGAGGTGTCCTAGTGTGATACTTTGTCGGGTGACGTATTTTCTCACAAACAGTTTATGTACAAACCTTATATTTATTTAACAAGTAAGACTACTTATGAACAGTAGTTTTGCCCTGTAATACCTTAGTAACATGGGGGTTGCCTTAGGTTCAGAACTTGACGATCTGGACTTTTTTATATTTTGGAATGGTGGCGAGCAACAGTTACATGTATATGGCTCAGTCCTTGTCATCTGCCTGACACATAGAAAATGGAGGGCAATGTTTTGTTGCTCTAATTAAACCATGATTCTGAATGCAGGTTGAGGCCTAAAAAGTTCCAAGAAATTGAACATAATTTGCTGAATACTTAGCTGCCTTTAGTTCAATTACCAACCAGAACTTGACTTGTTCATGCCTTTGCTGTATCTTGGAGTAATTGTCAATGTCTTTCTTAGAGATCTATATAAATTAGAACAGAGGGAAGGGAGGTGGTGATGGTAGCATCAATCTTAATAATAATAATAATAATGCATGTAATAATAATAACAACTTTATTTAAAGATTAAGCTCATTTGGTCAACTGACCAATCTTCCATGAGGCTTTCTACAGTGACATTGATATAAGTGTATACATATATAATGCATACGTTTTACAAGATTATGTGTCTTTAGACAACAAATGGTATTAAAACTAGACAATTGATCTTTTGCTACAATAAAATATGTACATTAGCATCAAGGTGAGTACATGAGTACGTGATAACAATGCTGTAGAAAACAGTAGTACTTAATTAACAAAATCATACAAATGGTTGTTTATGCAGATGTTGATTAAGAAGCTTTTTGAAAGCTTGGCATGAGTTTGTTGACTTTACATATGGAATTCCATAGTTTGGCTACAGAAAAGCAAAACTATTCTTATAAAACTCTAAATTTGGTTTAGGTAAATATAACTTGTTATTTGAGATGATCTGAGTTCATACATATGTACATTTTCAACAAATTTAAAATTACATTTAAGATAATCAGGAGCCAAACCATTAGTGCTCAGCCATGGAATCCAAACTATTTTCTTTTGTGTTAGATCAGTCACATATACTGTCCAGAACATATGAGATTCTGCTTCTTCCACAGAGAAACATTTATGTGCACTGCTGCATTTTCTTCTTCTTACTGCACCCATTGAAACAGCTCTACTGGGAAGTATTTCTGTTATCAGGCAGACTATAGAAAACAAACTTAGTTTATGCTGCATTAGGAGACAGCACAGTTAAGATATTGAACACATCTCCACAGATTGCTCTGCTTTTATGACCCAAACCAGTTCTATCCATTTTGCTCATTTGTACATTTCATTTTGGAATCCTTACCTGTTCTCATTCATAATGGAAAAAGCCATTGGCTCATCAATACAGCCATGTCAGCTATTAGCACATCTAGTTTGGATCAGATGGTTCCAGTTATTCACAACACCATTGCTTGTTTCAGGAGATGAGTGTTCACTGGTTTGTAAACATTCCATGAAATTACCCTCATACACAATAATGTTTCTTTCAGCATTACTAGCAAAGAGAACAAACCCTTACTTTCATGCATCCTAGGAATTTACATGTCTGTAAGAACAGACTTATCTTTATAATAGATGACCTTTAGCAGTTGTGTGCAGGTAATCTTTTGGGTGAAATTTGCTTAGCGCTTGTGCCAGATGTCTTTGTACAGTCACTCTGATTGTTATTTTAATAGGACAAACAGCATTAAGAATAATGAAACCAATCTGTTCTTAGTTTCCAGGATCCTTTTGGGGCAGTGAAATATTAAAAGATGGCTACAATCTACCATGCAAGCTGCTACCATCAATATACTAAGATTTTTCACTTCATTGTACATGAATGTCATACATTAGTGCTATTTTTTCAGACAATGTACCTCTGGATACTACATGAAAACAGCTGTTGGAGTGAAGACTCTGTCTTCCTGAAATATGATCAGAAACCTATCTCATCAGACTTGTCATTCAGTGTAAGCTGTTTGAATCAGCTCCAACCTGGTGTCATTAATTTTATTACATGCATTTATCATCTTCAGTTGAATTTGCATGGTACATTTTCATGATTTATGATGCAGAGTGCACTGCCTCTTTTTCATACCATACTTCTCTCACAGGATACACTCTAAATGTCTTGTGGAATCCCTTAGGGTACAAAAAGTTAAGTGAAATTGGAAAATTTAACAATATATACCAGCCTATAGTACCCTTAGGGATCATATGTCCACCCACACTCCCTGTGTCTCATCTTGTGTTGTGTGACCTCTCTAAAGTCATGTGGCCTTTGTATCATCTAGTGTGATGTTTAAGAGCACTAAAGGTTCAATGAAATTACCATAAAACTTCAACTTGGTAACCATCATTTAATTTTCCAGTCACAAAGCGTATTTTTGAGCAACATGCTGCTAAATGCCAAATAACATAGCCATATGCCAAGAGTCAACATGCCATTTTTTCAGTAACAAATTAAATATGAATCTCAAGGCAAAAGTAAATATTTGTCATGATAAATATTTGAATCTAGCCAACGTCCAGAAGCACTTCTGGTCAGACTGTTCAGTGATATTAATAATCTGTGATACAAAAAATAATATAAGCAATGCGGACTATAATTCTGACACAGATATTTTGGTCACACTTTGAAACCCAGATCATAAACTATAGCCATATTACAGTGTCAGAAATGGTGAAAGTGAAGAGGATTTTTTGTTGTTGTTGTAGGGTTTAATGCCATTTTTCAGCACATGATAGGCTATACATGGCGGCCAGTATTAATGGTAGAGGAAGAACTCGGGGGAAAACCCCGGAAAGAACCACTGACCCACGAGAAGCTACTGGCAAGCTTTCTCACATACCAACATTGGCTGAATCAAAGACTTGAACCCAGGCAGACAGAGGTGAGATGGCAGTGATCTGTAACAGAGAGCGCTGTAGACCACTCGGCCACTCGAGGCCCCTAAGTGAAGAAAAAAATCAGTGGTTATTTTTTAATAAGAGACCCCTTTATTTTGAACCAGGGCTTAACAGGTGATAAACTGTAGAGATAAATCTCAAAAAAATACAATATCAAAGACTTTTTGAAGAAAAGTAAAATCTTGTTGCAAATCCTCTCCTACACCCAGATGCAGATGCTGGTGCAGAAGAAGTTTTGGTTTAACACAAGTTTCTATGGCTGACTAGCACCATAGATTTGCCTGACAAGGACTGAACAATTGAGTTTAAAATAGAAATTCAAAGTTATTCAGTCTTACAAAAAAGTATTAGCATTCATTTCTTATTTTGCATGAATTGTGCTTATTAACATATACTTTTTTTCTTGAAGTTGATTACTAATTTAAACCAAAGTATTTCTTAGATGAATACTGTTACTAAAAATTTCATCCAAAATACAGTTAACAGCTGTTGCACAAAAGAGCATTTGCTCTGGAACAGGGCTATTTACACAGTTCCTGATTGTAATTTAAAATATGCAAAACGCATCTACTCTTTTGGTGGTACAGTATTACAGACAGATGGTGTAAGGGAGGTAACCTATCCACTTCAGCTAATACCTTGGCACAGAGTTGTAAAGTTGATTACAACTATTGTCATTTAGAAAGCACTTTGCAACATAACATAAATTTTAGATCTATCATGACAAAAAAGGTAATGCATTCATAAATTTCATATTTTGTTAATGAGGTGATGCAGATAATGTTATTTAAATTCAGTGTGATGATATATACAGTAATGCAAATTTAGGAGTAAGGAAAACATCATCCACCATGCAGGTCAGTGCTATTATATTCAGATAAAGTGTTACTCAATAACAAGGTGAAACCAAACTCTGCATTGCTGGTTATTTTCAGATATGTCAAGAATATATTGTGAATGAAATGCAATTATAATTGTTCATTTTGGATATTTGTGATACAATATCATGGTCAGTACAGGGTCTGTTAAAACTTAAATATCACGTGGATGTAGGAAATGTGACAATTGATCCAGATGGTAATATGTACTGGGCAGCAGTAAATCTTCATGAGGTTTATTTTCTAATTGTTTTGGATTTTTACATGTAGCAGCAGGGAGGCTGGACAGACCAATATGGTCTACAAATTAGAGAACCCGACCGGACATACAAGGTCTAGAATGATAAACTGAGGCTTCTAATGCATCCGGTGGCTTGTAAACCCACATGCTGTCTCTCCCTGCTGCTGTAGATGATCAGAGAATGACTGGTGGTAGATGGTCGTTGATTGTCTGCACCACTGTTTGCAGCCAGGTACTGGACCATGAGCAAAAAGCAGTAGCTGCAGGTAACAGGTCTCTCAACCAAAAATTGTATTGAGACCAATGTGATATCGTGACTGAGGATCATGTAGATTGATTATAATACACCCGTGTGGCTCCCTTTGTGCATGTGCAAAGAAGTTTTTAAATCTAATCATATCCATGTCATCAGAAAAACCAAGTCTGATGAATATATCACAGTGTGTAGGTATCAGTGCCATTTAGACCAAAAAAATGATTACAGTTATCTGTGATGACTTTGGGAATCTGGATATATTGTTGTGGGATGTAAATTACATCAGTGTTTTTGTGCCTGCCTCATGAAAATTTTTGGGCTGGATTTGTCTGTCGGTCAAGCATAACATCATCGTACACTACTAGATTGTTAATGTTGCCATCAAGATCTTCAACTGATGGAGCAACATTGATGTCCATGATAATGTCATTGCCGTCCGTGTCCAGCAACTTTGCATTTTCATTGAATTCCCTAAGAACACTATAACATCACTTATCATCCACAGATGGTGCCACTAAATAAAGTTTATTCCACTTGAGCCATCTCATTATCAGGTTAATTAACAACTGGATTTTACCAGACCCAGACAAACAAATGATGATTCCTCGAATGGAGTTTGCCAATGTGAGATGCTGCTTGACTTGTTCTTGCTCTTTTGTTGCAGAAAAGTCAATAACATTCATATTAGTACCAATATGTTAAGTTATATGAATTTTTATTGTGTGCGATGCAAAGGTTTCACCTATACCAGTGTTCTAACAACAATGATGACAAAGAATTGTTGACATGCACTTGCAGGCAAGTGCGTGAAATGTGGTACAAAAAATACAAATTTGTGTTGCCAATGTAAGCAGCATCTGGTGGTGATATTGCTGCTGCACTCAGGAAATTGCCAGGAACTCCATAGTCTGAGTTTCCTGGTGAGAAGCATTTTACGGGCTATAATTATTGTGACATGATATACTTGACATGAATTCAAAAAGTTCAAAACACAGCTGCTCGGATCATACTTAGAGTACCACGATCAGAGCACACATCCCCGCTGCTCTGTACCCTACACTGGCTATCCATTCGATCCAGAATCAAACACAAAATTTGTTCTCTGTGCTACATTTCACTGTCGGACTCTAGTCCAACATACCTATCTACCTATCTGACCTCACCCATGTGTACACCAGCAAGATACTTATGCTCCTCTTCTGACAATCGTATACTCATTATTCCCACTATGAAAACAAAGTCGTATGGACAGCATTCTTTTGCATACCAAGGCCCAGCAATGTGGAATGAATTGCCCACTGAACTTAGACACAAGGAGACAGTAATCACATTCAAGAGGGCTCTCAAAACTCACTTATTTCAACTGTAAGAACAAACTTAAAAGACTGAATAATGTTTCCTACCTTAAATATTCTCAGCATGTTGTTTAATGTTTTCTAATTTCTAATTTCATGGTGTTTATTTTTGTAATCATATCATTATATGTTGTTTTTTTTTATCTTATAGATGTCTAATGTTGTAAAGCGCTTAGGGCTTCTAAAGATTAGGTGCTTTACAAAGTCCTCATTATAATTATTATACGACTCGACTAAAAAAATCAACTGAAACAAGGAGAGCATCCAGTAAATATAATTGCTCTAGCATGATATACTCATGACATCATAAAAATCAACATTCACAACAATGACATGTCATGGATGTCAAGTCGATTCCCACATTGAAGTCTGTAAAAAATAAATCTCTCAGAGAATCATTTCCCAATTGGTTCATAAGATGGGCTGTGAGTGGTAAGTTAGCGGTAGGAGCGGGCAATTAATTGCAGATAATTATAATATGGAATCGATTTATTATAGCCCAAGATGATACTGGAGGGTCAGAGCAGTGATTAGTAAACTCACTGATGCAGCAGGTGTCACATGTGCTGTTTGCCACAGATTGGTTGGCCTGACAGATTTATTGCAAATTTATCTACCACCACTTAAAACAATTCATTATGGATGGTTTGATGTAAGCATGCCAAATGAAGTTCACCAGGCAGATATTTTGTTCTTGCCCCATGATACTATTACAATTGGTAGACATTCTGCCCTCATGTGGGCACACACACTTACAAATACATGTTGACTGATGTCAATGTTGCAAGCAGATACATGTGGGAGATCGCTGGTTCAAACCCTGGCCGAGTGGTTCCAAAGACTTACAAATATGGTAATAACAGCTGCCTCACTTGGCGCTCAGCAATAAATGGTTAGTGTTAGGACTGGTCGGCCTGGTGTCAGGATGTAGATCTAGAAATCTTTCTCTGTGAAGTGAGAATAATTTATGTTGAAGTGAATCATGAACTATTTTCCTAGATATGACTTCAAGATTGCTAAACACCATGAATTCCAGAAATCATCAGTTGTCATCTCTTGAATTACAGCATGCATTATCTCACATTGAATACTGTGCATATCTCATCCCAGATGATGATTCTAGGAATATATTTATCACCTATGCGCTCGGGTGACCATGCATCACTGCACCATCGAAAGAAACTGAAAAGTACGAGACTTAACACCTCACTGCTTTGTCTCCATGGCAAGTCGATGAGTTGTGGTTATTACTATCATATCTGAATCCCTAAACAATTTTAACATGTGTGTGGTTTTTCCAGAACAACCAGAGCCATTACGATAAACTGTTTTATGTCTCTCAACGGGATCATACACTGATGGTGCCCAGATAGCCTGACAACTGTGAGTTGTTGTAATACCCGGTGTAGCAGGCCAAATTAACCCCTGCCAAGATTAAACCTGGGTATAGTTTGGCCCAGGCCAGAGTATACTCTGGGGGATAAAGTGTCCTAGGCTAAACTATGCACGGGGGTGTAAAATAGACTGGGCCAGACCATACCCAAATATGCCCCAATCGTATATTAAATTAATATTTACTTTCATTCTGGTCTTTACTTGTAGCAGGAAAATATAAACAACAATCATCACCGCCTTTTCTGAGCTTATTGAGGTATGTTTTAGCTTCAGATTAAAGAAATAAGAATACCATTGTGATTTAAAAACTAGAACATATTGATGGGAGTGTTGGAAATATAATAGTTAATCAATACAATTGGACTGGAAGAATGTGAGGTATATATTGTATCATGATTCTTTATTCCTTCTTCAAGTTTTCCACAGAAAGCTCAAATTGTTGTGCATTGACACTACCACGATAGTGTACCACATGATTAACACTGTCTCTGGACATGAAGAGTATGTATGTATGCATATATATATATATATATATATATATATATATATATATATATATATATATAATCTTGTATGTATATACCTTGACAGACTACAAGTACTACTGAAACATGTCACTTAACTTACTTGACAAATCCTCAATAAAATGTTGAAAAATTAAGTAATTCTTCTGTATATCACTCAACACTATTGATATCATGGGGGTATAATTTGGCCTGAGGGGTATGAATTGTTCTAGGCCATAATATACCCCAGGGGTATAAATTGGCCCAGGCCATAATATACCCGGGTATAATCTAGCCTAGGCCACTTTAACCCCAGGTATACTCCAGACTGGGGGTATACTATTGCCTGTTACACCGGGAACAGGTTTATAATCTGCAGACCTTAAATAATCAAACATCTCATTTTTTACCCACCAGTGCCCCCAGGGCACTAGGGCCTTGGGATCATCGTTGTAGCGATCTATTTGCTGATATAAAATGAGTAGGTGGTGACCCTGACAGCATTCTTTGGAAATGGGTTGATAATCGATAAAAGGTTTATAGAAACATAAGCCAGCAGTGAAAATCTTAAATGAGTAAACTGTGGCAAATCACCATCATAGTAACTGACAATGGTACCCAGCAACGTTCCATCTGGTAGATTTACAAGTTTTCTATTTACAAATATACCTTTGTTTGTTGTATTGCAATTATAAAGTCAAGTTCTGCATCATTGATGATTTAATCACAAAAACATCTTTTATTATCCACTGAGGCTCCATGTGTAAATTTACCAATAATTTTTCGACCAATATTTTTGATAAATGATATATCCTTGGTGTTTTTGCTTTCTGGTTCAGGCATCCACACCTTTTGTCTATATGACATTATTGCTTCACCAATTGTCGGCAATAACAATATATTAGCATCAAGCATGTATCATAGCAGCACAATTAGACCCCAACCACGTTTATTCTTCACACAGTAGTCCATGGGATTTATCTCAAACAGCAATGACTGATGATGAATATTCTCAGCAAATTTGAATGATTGGATCTCAGCAAATTCTGTTAAATCAAAATCCACTGGCAACGTGACATTTATCATGGCTTGAGTCATCAAGTGTGTTGGATGCCCAAAATACTGCCTGCATTCACCTATTCCAAGATACCTTCCAGGATAATGTGATAATGTGCAACCACATCAACTGAAATGATGTCATGGTAATCATATTTAGTATTCCAGAGACTGCAGTGTCCACATTTGACACATGAGCATTGAATATCTCCAAGAAATTCTTGAGGTGTTGGCTGCCATTAATTTTTCTGCCAGCAAAAGTGAGCAATGACAGATGAGATAATAAAACAATTACGGGATATTTGGTTTAATAGATCTGTGTTGGCTGTGTATTTTAGTGCAACCTTGGTCATTTGATCATGATGAGATTCAGTACAATAAAGTTCACCAGATGGTAACACGAATTGATAAAATCCATGATTGTTGTTGGATGGCATGCAACTAGACTGCGGGTAGTCTAACTGTTTAGAGTGCAAGTGTAAACAGTCCAAGTCTCCTCTCTCAAACAGCCATGCCGACACAGAATCACACTTGCTGATATTATATATGCATTCAAGAATATCACCACAGTAATATCTAACCAGCTTTTCTCGTGGTAATATTGTTAGACTTGGTGTCCATGCTTGAGTGTTACGATCAACATTTACTATCGGAGAACCCCTCATTGGTTATTGTTGTTCCCGTGATTGGGAGTTTCAATAGCCACTCCAGCTCAGTGATATTGTTTATCATGGCTCCATGCTTTCTGATGCCTGATGCCCACTCATTTATTTTTTGTAGGTCATAGATCTGATCTGTAAGACCATTTCCTCATAACCCCTGTGAAAAAATCATGAACTGTTCATGAATTGTTCTTGAACTAGTTCATGAACTGGTTCATGAATTAGTACCTGAACAGAAAATGGCCACTTCATGAATCTTCAGTTCATGAACTATTCATGAACAAATTAAGAACTGTTCATGAACTAGTTCATGAACTGTTCATGAACTAGTTCATGAACTATTCATGAACTGGTTCATGAACTATTCATGATCTGGTTCATGAACTAGTTCATGAACTATTCATGAACAAATCAAGAACTGTTCATGAACAGAACATAAATCTAGTTCATGAACTAATGTTATTGTTCATGAACTCCGTTCTTTATAGTTTATGGAAGTAAATTTCATGAAATTCAATAACATCTCTTTCTGTGAAATAGAAGCTCAGATTGATGATGCTGATTATGAAAAGATACACGGGAAAGCTTTTGAAAAAGCAAATAATAGTTTTCCTGTGAAAATAACTATCTTTAGTAATAGTCCTTGTGTGCAGATGGGTGTATACAATTTTAGATTAAATGTTGCACTGCAGATTAGTTTTCTAGAAACACACAAATGTCAAAATACATTTATGCCAATCCTGTTTAAAATTGAAGCACTATTTAAAAATCATTGACAAATATCAAATTTATTAGAACAGAATTTATTAAAAATGTTTTATCATTTCATAATGATATTGATCACAATTAGGGTGACCAATGTATATATATATAAAAAAGAACCTGTTAACTTCTCCTCAGGATTTTTTGTAAGTTTTCAAGTTTCTTGTAAAACAAGTCCTTGTCCATTGTGGTACACTGTAAAACTAACAATTCCAGCTTGCTCAGTTTTTGAATATCAAGTGGTGGTCTTACAGTGCCCACACATTTAATGGTTTTTTTCCCTGTTCTTGAAGAATTCTTTAATTCATCCTTTGAGAAAATCTTCAGACATAACACTTTAAAAATGTCTTTATCACATTTTATGTGTTGAACACTTTTTTTAATGTCATCAAGAGTGTCTTCCTTTGGAGCAGAAACACTGCAGCATTCTCCCTCTGCTGCAGGCTGTTTTACTTCTTGAACATTCGATTCACCACTGACATCCTGCAGAGAATTTCTCTCTTCAAGTTTTCGTAATTTCCGTCTTAAATACTTATTGTCTTCCTTGAGTGCTTTAACGTCGTCTTCCAGTTTTCTAATGCGTCTATCCCTGTATAAAATTAGATGCAAGACGATAAACAACAACGATACTGTTTTGTTAATGTCTTAATATTTACTAGATGTCATCATGTGTAAACAGTTAAATGTTGCAGATTTCACAAAGCATAGTTTTGATAATGCAAAATACAGATTTCTAATACAGCTAGAGCCTATTAAACTCCCTATTTCCATTTCAGCCGAATCTGGGTAGCAACTAGCTTATCCTAATAAAAATCTGATATGATTATAAAAATACACCAGGAGTACCAATGTGTGTGTGTGTGTGGGGGGGGGAATAAAAAAATTACCTAATGGAGAATTAAATGACATTTTGCCAGTTAGCTTTTTGTGCATAGAAGTTTTTATAAATCTCATTGTAAAGATGAAAGGTAGCACCCCAGCCATTCTGTAACTTGTGAAAATAAAGACCAGAATACTGTGAAAATTATGTGCATGTTGTCACTGTGTACCAATGTTTTCCTTCATGGCGTCAAGCATAAAGGGGTTCTTCCTCTCACCAAGGGCAATTTACTATGAAGTTTCATGACCCTGGGTGTTATATATCCTGGCTTATTGCACAGAATGCCCATGTCCACATGAGGTTATAGCAAAGCTTGACCATTGACCCCCAAAACAATAGGGCTTCTCCCTGGGGCAATATATCTGTCAAGTTTCATGCTAGTAAGTGTAACATGCTTTCAATGTTATTATCCCTAAAGGTCAACCTTGCAAAAATATTCAGTTGATGGAATATCTATACAATTTTACCTGGAGTTGTTGCTCTCACTTTCTTTTCTGAGGTAGTCTATTCCCTCATTTGATCCCTTTACTGCAAGTTAAAGGAAGATAAATTAGATGAATATTTACATGCATCAAAAAAGAATACAAGTTATGGAAACGAACATTTATAGAAAATGCAGGGTTCTTACATGAATTCCGATAGTGGCCGACTTTTCCCAAAACTGACTGAACCAAGAGAAGGTGTATTTAAAAAGTGCATGTTAAATACAGGAGTTTATTGGAACTGTCATCACTATGTAATCAGATGTGAAACATCCCTTAAGAAAGCTACTCATTTTAAGTTTTGTTTTACATGTAACTATTATGACCAGGACATTTAATGGCCAACCAATATTGGTTGAACAGATTGCTGTTTTAATGGCCCATTCATATACTTAACGTCATTATAAGTAAATCTCATTATTACATTTCTATTATTTTTTAACATGCTCAGATTGTAAGTCTAGTTCTTAAGTACATTTCTGTTAAGCAATTAATATTTGATAAGCTATAAATCAACATCTCAAATCTGATGTACATTAAATAACCCAATACATATATACATGTCAAGCTTTAGTCTTATTCATTTTACAAATAGAATCAATGTAAAATATTCAATCACCTGGTAACATCTTGGATATCAGAATATTATGAAACTTATAAATTTAAAGCAGAGTGACCCAAATAACATTCCTGACAAACAGAAATGAAATGATATTTGCAGTTTTGGAAAAATTCAGACTTTGCTCACAGACTGAAAATAATTAAATGGACTAATAGCAGTTTGGGAAAAGCTATTTAAACTTGACTCATTTGAAACCAGTGGGCAGAATCCAATTAAATTTAGCAATTTAAGGATATTAAGTTTGTAGGTGTCCTTTAAAAATAATTAAAGACAGAATATAAGACATGGGAGCATTTCATACTTTGTGGTACCAATCCATCCATTTTGGGTAACTTCTTGTTAGGAGTCGTCTTTTCTGGAGTGATCATATTTGGAGTGGCCATTTTCTTTGTTGCTATCTTCTTTGGCGTGGCCATCTTCTCTGGGACTGCAGCACTCTTCTTTGGGGTTGAAAGGTGTGGTTTGTCAGTCACTGATGGGACTGTATAAGAAATATTTTAAAGAATTTGCTGTGGGTTGAATGAAAGGCAGCATTTAATCAAACAATAACATTCTTAATTAAGCTTTAATATGCATATTCATTTTCAGTTACACAACAAGCCAAGGTGGTAGCTTATACTGCTTGATGGATCTTTTGTTTCTGTTCTACTCTTGCAGGACAATAGGGAATTTTCCCAGTCATTAAGTATTAAACTCATTAGTGTTTGCAAATATTGTTGGTAAAATAAATGTTTAAGTTATTAATTTTAGGTTCAACTTTAATCCATATATTCATTTTTTCAGTCATAAAAATGTTTAAAATAAGATTGTCAACAACTGTCTTTTGGCAAGACATTATTATTTTCATCAAGATTTGTTTAATATAAATTAGTTTTCATTATTTGTAGTTAAAGTCTATACAGTCTGTATAGTTTTCTGAAAATGTCATACCTTCTGGTACCAATCCACCCAATTTCTCCTCAGTCTTTGGAGTAGCTGTAACCTTCTTGGTTGAAGCAACTGGTGTGTCAGTCATGAATGGGACTGCATGAGAAATATTTTAAAGAATGTGCTAAAAAGTTGATATATTGGAAAAAATAGTACCTACATGGACTAAATCACTATTTAATTCAAATTTAGTGTTATTAAAACATTAAGTATGCTTGTAAATATATATATGTTCAATTAAGTTATCATTTACACATCCCTACCTTAAAATAAGCCAAGTTTGGTGCTGTAATGCAAGTTTGAATTATTGCAATCTAACTGAATCTATATTGACTGCATATGTACACACACACACACATACTCACTGAATTCATTCTTGATTTTCGTTATCCTCTCTTCTTCTTCATCTACATGTGCATTGACTCCAAGGAGGAATTTTTTAAAATGCACTTCAATCCTCTCTATAGATGACTTGTTCTCTGAAATTCGATTTAAAAAAATGTGTCCATTAACAGACTGAACACGTTATTACCGTTTCGCTTCTTTAGACCTCAAAAGTATGAAAATTATCCAATGCACATATTACACGTTCATGAAGTGTTCTGTGATTCTCTCAGCTACATAATTTAGAATAATGTTGGTGTTGAAATTTCTGTGGCTGCTGATAGTATTGGCTCATGTACCATTATTGCTGTCTTGGATTCTCAGCCAGTGATAGATTTAGTTCTGTGTTGAAACTCTTCGTTGATTTGTTCCATTTGATAAGTCCCAGTTGGCAGGCCAACCATGGTCTAATCAGGTCTTCTGTCATCATGATTCTTGTATGTGAATATGAAGGAATTATTTGCTGATAATCCACAAAATGACATTAATCTAATATCTGGCCAATTATTCTAGACTCACAGTTGTGCCAGTGTGATTTCAAGAAACCACTGGGATCTATGTGAACTTATCTGTGTAATGAAAACAATATCAAATTCTTGTTCCGTTGATGTCACTGATATCACCATAGTTGTTGGTGGTGGTGTATTAGCTGTGGATTATCAGCAAATACTCTTTGGTTCAAGCATCCTGTGTGCCAGCACATAGCAGGTGAGCTGTTGTTGGTCTATCATTATTACTTACACTGATTCTTATGGAGTGTTAATGCTCAGACTGTGAACACAATGAGTGTTAATGCTTGGACTGTGAACACTCCGAGTGTTAATGCTCAGACTGAATAGTCCGAGTGTTAATGCTCAGACTGTGAGCACTCTGAGTGTTAATGCTCAGATTGTGAACATTCTGAGTGTTAATGCTCAGACTGTGAACACTCTGAGCGTTAATGCTCAGAATGTGAACACTCTGAGTGTTAATGCTCAGACTGTGAACACTCTGAGTGTTAATGCTCAGACTGTGAACACTCCGAGTGTTAATGCTCGGGGGGTTAACAATCAATTGCTAGCAATCCGATTACATGTCCCACTGTTTACAGTGGTGTTATAAATCTTGTTCAATTTTGTGAATTCACCATTGGATATCATTCCATCATTGAGCCGTGTTGATATTAGCGATGATAGTCACTCGTGTGTGTGACGTTGTTGATAGCACTTCTGTATGTTCATATAATTTCTCAGTCACTCAAATCTATATATTTTTGTTACAATATTAAGAATACCAATGGCGCTAGTAAGCACAGCAATGCAGACTCCTATCACTGGCAATATAACATATGTCACCGATAATGTGCCAAATAACATCAGCAACTATGGCCAATGACACGAATACAACAACCTTGATAACCATAATGCATCTGTGTTATTTTTTTCTGCATGTGTATGCATTTCAATGATATTTTGCCTGCCACAAACTCACTTGTTTGAACCTGTACACATTTATGAGTTCCTGAAAATTCGCAGCATCCTGCTGATTCCAGTCCTGGGAATTATTGCCAGCTCATCGTCCACTGATCAGATTTTCTAGTTGACCAACATCAGCAAGAATGTTATTGGAGCAGAGTTTGTCTTGAACCTCTGGAAGGGTTTGTTTTTCATGAAGTTGAGATAACCTACAAGTGGCAAGACCACTTCCTGTTGTTTCTTCTCGATACGAGGTGGTCTAAATTATGATTTTTCAGGCCATAATAATAGATCTCCAAGTAATGGCACTTTTCTAGCTTCTTCGACTTGTTTCTCAAAATTTGCAAATTCATTCTTGTATTGCTCACCAGTGATTCTAGTTACAGCATGGGACTTTCGAAATACAAAAGGAACCCAATTATTTTCTGAAACACTGGAGGTGTTTGGATCTAATAATTTGGATCTATTAATTTATCACAAACTTGATATCCTCTTGTAGGTTTCTCTTGAAGCAGTTTATGGCCATTGGTAAATTGGGCTGGTGGTTTTGATTTTGATGCAGCAGTATCCTTCACATTGCCTGTCTCCTCATGAACTTTGTCATTACCCTTGAGTACTTGTATTTCTTCTTGTAAATGTCATTGAGCAGCAGCTATTTCAGCTGGGAGTTCTTGTAGAATCATTTTAGTAGCATTGATTCTATCTGTGATTTTTCCCAGTGGTGGAAGAAGACGTTTAGTAGCCTTCATGACCAGTTTAAACAACTCTTCTGCACTTTCTGCAAATCCCTCTCTGGCCTCGTGACACTGTTGCAGTTGTTGTTGGACAAATTCACGGACGGGTAGATATTTCTCAATCGCCTCTAGTCGTTGTCAAGATAATTTAGCTGTATGAGATTCCATGGTTAGCGCAGAATCACTTCTTTATATTACAATGACAATTTAATTACAGACCTGTTTTTGCCGGCAGCTACTAGTCTTTGCTCATGTCCCAGCACTTGGCTGATCTACAAGCCACCAGACGCATTACAAGCCTCAGTTTATCATTCTAAACCTTGCATGTCTGATTTTGCCTCATTCTTTAATTGGATTCTCTAATTTGTAGACCTAATGGTCAGTCCAGCCTCCCTGCTGCTTGTGTATCTGATCCAAAATGACACCAAACATTATCTGTTGTATCATAATTTCTTATAAATCAACTAATGGCACTGAAAGGAATACAGCAGTGCAGATAACTGTCATGGACACATACACACTACCACCACCTTATTTGGATCGGACCACTAATTAATTTTCTATAGAACTTAATGTCAATATAAAAAAATGAAAATACATACAATCCACACATGGTTAGATTCAGTAGAGTTGGAGAAAGAGAAAAAATGCCTTGAAGTGCAGCTTTTGTTTTTGAGCTTTATACTCAAAGGGGAATCCCTGGTCTGTATATAATAACATAGATTAGTACCTAGAGTCCATATAATATTTTATCTGTTGGAAATTAAAGACAGAATATGAAAATAAAAGCAAATATTTTGTTGTCAATTATAGTTCATTGGTCATGGTTTATGAAGTATATAATGGTAGAAAAGTTATATATTCTAATTACTAGCCAACCGGTACATCTAAAATATTTAGTACTCTATTTTTATTTTTATTCCCACACCAGTAGACTAGTTCTCTGGCTGTAATATAATTGGTTGTGTGAAAGGAATTTTCTATCCCATTTAATGTTTATGGAATCATGGACTGAATATCATCTACATCATCTGATGCAATTAATGGGTCTTTAATTTTACACTCTCTTTTATTCTTATTGATATGCCATTATGGTTCACATATTTTGTTTCAAGAATTTATACACTTGTACATTAGGGGATGGTGGAGCACATATTACATCATAGTTATAAAATATGCCTTTAAGAGTACATTTTTACTCTTACTGATTGCACATGACAATATTGTTCTTTTTCCTGAAAGGAATACACTCATAATGTGAAATCTTCAAGTAGAATGGACATGAATGAAAGAGGTTATTCACCTGAGGAACAGATATAGGAAAACCTAAAGTAGTGGAAATTCAGTTGCAGTACACTAAATTTCAAACTCTTTGTCAGTAAATTGAATGCCAGTCTTACTGAACAGCTGGGTATTATGCTCAGCATTTCATCATGACACCCATATTGTGGACACATTATATTGTGGACACATTAAAATGTGAACACATTTTATTGTGGACACATTAAAATGTGGGAATGTCCTTAATAGTATGCTTTGAAATTTTTGGTTTTTAAATCTATTTATATTGAATATACAAGTTGCTTTTATTTACTGAGAACGACATAAAAACCAGCTTTTAAGTCTTGATGACTATTTCAGAAAATAATGCTATTTTATACAGACATATCACATGTTTTGTTACTTCAAATTCTATAATACATACCACTGACCACTTTCAAAGACAAAACCAGGAGTATTAAGCTGGCAGGTAACCAATCTGGTGGCCTAGTGGTTAGAGCATACGCCTCGGCTGCGGGAGGTCATGGGTTTGATCTCTGGCCAAGTCATACCAAAGACTTACAAAAATGGTACTAACAGCTGCCTCACTTGGTGCTCAGCATTAAGAGGTAAATTAGTGTTAGGACTGGTCGGCCTGGTGTCAGTATAATGTGACTATGTGGGACATCATGCTTCATGTCTGTGGCATGATGCCCCAGTGCTAGACATGACTATAAACTGCCACACTGCAGACATCGTAGCGATATGACTGAAAAATTGTTAAAGCTACATTAAAAATCCAAATCACACGCACACACACCCTAAGATGGCAGGCAGTTGATCAGGCCCTTTGACTATGTTGAAGGAAAAGAATGCTATTCCTCCTTGGGTGGCAGTGGGTTTGTTATATCTGCTGCAAAATATACTGCAATAGATTTGTTATATGTACTACAAAATAAAATACGGCAGTGAGTTTGTTATATCTGCTGCAAAATATACTGCAGTATATTTGTTATATGTACTACAAAATAAAATATGGCAGTGGGTTTGTTATATCTACTACATAGTACAAATGGCAGTAATCTTGTTATATTGACTGACAAATAATATATGGCAGTAGGTTTGTTATATCTGTAGCAATATACCGCTGACAGTACTAGGATTGTCACAACCTCAACATTGCTGAGGTGGCAGTTTGGTTTACTAGGCAAGCATATTGTATAATCTGCTGTAGGAGATTGTTGCTGTTCTTCACTGTGAGGCAGTGGGATATTTAGTAGTGGTTCCATTCACTGGAATCTCTCTGCCATCTTAGCCTCAAAATATACAAATTGGTTATTGCAAACAGCTGTGAGAACATACTAACATTTACTGTGGAGTAGAAATTCTGTTCATCTAGATTCCACTAAATGTCCAATTGAAGTACACCATTCCCTGGAAAGGTCCATCCAAATCTTGTGTATAAAATGACTATGCTGGTTACAAGAGGAAGAGGAGTTGCATAGCATAACACATGCATGCTTTGGTGTGTGTGGAGGGTATTTACAAGATTCTGGAACAGGAACATTCATTTTATCATCAAATACACATTGGTCAATGGGCAAGCCTGACTGTTTTGTATTGTTTTTTCAGATAAAACAGATTCTAATGGAGGAGTCAACCATGTTGCAGTTATACTGGTTGTTGTCATCATTGTGGCAATATTGAGTGGTCTTGGTACATTTGTTAGCTGTTTGATATACAAAAGAAGAAGGAAAGATGAAGCCACCAGTGGTTAAGTATCATAGTCCTCATAAATGCATATGATTATTACATATGTTCTCATTTTCCAGGGTGTAAGAAAGAGCAGTTTTTGATATCATCAGTCATAAGATTGTCTTGATTTTAAGTGTAATATGGAATCTTGAGCAGTCACTTAAGAAAAGAAACATAAATATTGTCCTGTCACTTGATCAAATGAAGCATTTCATTAATACCTACATGATATATATTGCAGCAGATCTCCATGATGTCATGCATGGTGTCATTGTCTGTGCATTATTACATTTATGGTTGAGTAACTAAACTTTATAATAGGATCTCTGTTAATACTACATCCTTACAACCAAAGAAGGTCATTGTGACCTAAAGTTTATGTTAAATAACATTTGTTAAGTATTTGTGTTTATGGCCCTATTCATCCAAGTTTCCTCTGACCCATGACACCCCATTTTTCATATTTGGACATTTATGTTGATTGTAGGGTCAGAGTCCATTATTCACGAAAATTGGATTTGGCATGTAGGTTTCGAGATTTGTGTAGTCATGTGACTAGGAATGCAAATGGCAAGATCCAGGTCAAATTTCAACAATGCTATAATTTCATCTCATCTGTCAGCAGATTAAAGATATCACAAATGCTATGCTCACAATTTCTGAGAAAATAAGCCGTATTCCTGTCAGTTTCATGCTGGTATATCTCTATGAAAGGTCATTCAGTTTTGTTAGGCTGGCTGCTGATAAGCAGCAACCCTATGCAGACACAAAAATGATGTTGGTGAATTCCAAATTTTCAATAGACAATGGACTCTGACCATACACCCCAACATAAATGTCCAAATATCAAAAATGGGGTGTCAAGGGTCAGAGGAAACTTGGATTATGGCCTTATAGTCTACCATGCTATATACATCCTAGCTTATTCTGACCAGTGCCGTTGAAAGTAGGAAAACTGTTTGTTAATTTATTGGTAAACTTTCCATGTTAATTGCTATACATTGCAAATGTATATTGCGATAGGTTATCTATAACAGGGTAACTGTATTAATGTACATGTGAATGAATATAGGGATTAGATGATTTTACTACATGTTGCATTCTTTCTTTTTCATGTAAGACCTCAACTGTATTGGCTATCAGGTTAATTATTGATGGATGAACTATATTGTGATTTAATATATATTTATTTCGATTTAATTGTTTGTCAGTTTTTAAAAAAAAAATCATTACATGATATTGTAATGTAAATTTATTCTCTAGAGATGACACTTTTTTCAGAAAATAGTTTGACCTTGACTGTTTGTTTTATGAACACCAGGTGTTGACCTAAATCCTAACCTTGTTTCAAAATTTGTAGGAACCATGTAAACAAGTTCTATTTTATTTTTAAATGATTGATTATTGTCAAGGTCATGGTGGGACTTCATGTTTAAGATGTAAACAAGTTTTTTTATTTTTTAAAATGATTGGTTTTTGTCAGGGTCACACTGGGTGTACATGACCTTTAACAAGTACATAATTCAATGAGCTTCCAGAACATGATCATGTGACCCCCTTGTTTACATTTAGAAGACATATAACCTATATTTTAGAGAAATATTCTCAGAAGAAGCTGGGCTGTTAAACTGGAAGTTGTATGTTGTGCTGTTTGGATTTATTTCAAATTACTTGGATTCAGAAGGATTAATTCTGTTATTTTTCTGGAAAATATGTGTGATCATGTAAAATTGTTGAACAAGGACAGCTTTTTATTTAAAAAAATTATTCAGCTATCAGAAACCAGAGTGATAATTCTTGATTCTACAAAGAACTGTAGAATTCAGCACTACAGTTTCACCATATATCATAGTCTTCCATCTTGGATTATTCATTGGGATTCGAAATTGAAATCAGTAGAACATTTTGTTATTAGGACTTCAGAAATTTTATTCGTGTATTATTCTTGGATTATTTTTGGATTTGCTTCTTTAAAACCAAAAGTTCATCTTGTTTTCATTTTTACAGAGTTTTTTCAGGGAAATAAATTATTGTATTTTTCAAAGCTTGTTTTCACTCTTTCTTTTGTTACTGTTTATTTGAGCCTAAACACGTGCCATAAGGAAGCACAGTGACCAGATATCGAAGTACAAAGGCCACACAGAAATACAAAACTACTACCATTTTCCAGAGATAGAGCAGTTATGCATCAAGGTCTTTCATATTGATCAGTTGCTCAGTATAGAAGCTATTACTTATGGCTGCCATTTTTAGCTCACCTTTATGAAGTAGAGGGGAATTGTATTAAACTACTTCCCCCTCCCTGCAATGGCATGCAAAGACAGAGAGAAGCATGGAGATAGCTACTGCCTCACTGTATGTCAGCCATTATTTCATCCTTGGTCTTAGGAAAGGATTAAGTGACTTAAATCTGTACAGTTTAAAAAGGAATTTTATGATCCATCAGATGTGATTGTCTCAATACAAATGTAGGTATTCACAAACAATTGTGACCTTGCGTACCTCATGCAGTCTGCTGTTTATATAGAAGTGGTGTGATGATATCAGATGCTAGAAACAGATACATGCTTCCTTTCTGAGTTTCTTCAAACCTTAATGTTAGACCAGCTGTCAAGGTTTTTATGATTATAGTTTGAGAAACTTTTGGTATATTTCTGTAGGACAAACAGGTCAGTTATGAGTTAATTTTGTATCTAATTGGTTGATACTTAACACTAAAGGCTGATTTTCAATCAAGGTTTTGTTCAGACTTGTTCAAAAGCTCATAAAAACATAGTCTTGGTGTAGTTCTATAATAAGTGACCTTATTAATAAGGTGATCTTGCATCTGATTATCAGAGCTTGTTATTTTTTATTTGCATTATATTTTTCATCAGACATTGATAAAACTTTATATATGCAGTTATAAATAATTGAGATCTTCACTGCATTCAGTTATGAATGAGATCTTTTTTTCCACTATTGCACTTTCCTGAGTGAGTTGTTCTCCATTAGTTTTGTTTTGTGGAGAATACTGGTAATGCCTGAGCAGAAGGCTTTGGCACTATTCACTACCAGTTAACACAGTAGGAGGGTTGTTTACAAGAAGGCAATAATAGATTTAGCATACAACATAATGCAATGTGATACTATTACATTAGCACATGGAATTAGTGTCAACTGAACAAGTACAATTCCTTGCTTAAATTTGTCCACAACAGGGGCCAGGAGCCAGAAATCACAGAATTTTAAAAAAACTGCAAATGCAACATCACAAAAGCCTGTCTAAAACAACTTTATGCAGACTTGAAACAAGTTTGAATGAAATATGTGTAGAGTTGAATTTCCTTGAATTCAGTCTATAGACATTAATAATTATTTCATCTACTCCCATCACAAATTAGAACTTAAGCAAGTCCCTAAATTCTGACACAATGAAGACCTGATTTTTGTTGACCTGTTGTGGAAATAGCAGTTAATATTACAGTAATATAAAGTATTTGCTTTGTTGCATTTTTTGCATTTACCATCAGTCTCTACTGCTTTTCCATAATGTGGCAACTAATTGAAGTTTCCATTCCATTAGGAAGAGACCCTGACTAAAATTTATGAAAATCAGCATGGGTCTTCAAAGTGTGTCATGTAAATAATGAGGATATGTTAAATAAAATTTGAAGAAAAAACATGGAACTTAATTCAATTTTTCTTACTTTTAGATGAAAGAACAGGAGAGGACACTATGATTCCTTTGAAGAAGCAGACAGATTCTGAAGAAATCTGAAAAATGTTGTGTTAGGAAATGCCAATGAACATGTCAGTATATTCAAATTTGACATGCATGTATGTTGTAACATTTTTGGAATACATTTTATTTTAAATTTTAAAACAAAGCTTTTCAATAACAAGTCCACTCATTCTTTTTTTGGGTTGCAATATTTTCTTGTATTTCTGTGTATGCTAATTAATACTTAATAATGAGATTGTCTCATGTATGTAATTCCAGAATGCAGTTGTACTTGCATTGCAGATCCATGTTTTACCAAGTGATTTTAATCAAGTGCATGTTCCATTTCTGGTCATTATTTATGTTTTCTGAATTTGTTTGAAAATAGGTGCAGTCTGTTGCCTTACAAATGTCTGTAATGATCTGTTTATTAGGTTTATTTATATTGTAATGGAAGTATTTAAGAATGGAAATTGTGATATAGTGATTTCATAAACTTTCTTCTTAATACTGAAAAAGAGTAACCAGAACGAGATGAAATTTGAAATATGATCTGTTAGAACTTTCATATCACACAGTTGTTATTCTTTGTGTGATGTATAAGAGGGGAATAAATCAAGAGTAACACACTCTCAGACCCAAGCTAACCTGTCCTGAGTATCTGTTCTGCATGGGTTGCAATCATGTGGTCAACATATTTTGAACTATCCTCACATTGCTTGTGATTTACAAATTTTGCAACTAAGGTATAGTTGTATGCAATTTATATCCATTTTTTCTGGCAGTTCAGAAGTAAAATAAGGTTCATGTTTTACCCCTCCATGCATACCAGTTACTGAAATATACATTCTGTAGAAAATATTTCACCACAGCTAACATGTTGACCCCAAAATATCATTCTGGAGAATATCGTGGTAAATATGTTGTGAACACTATGACTGGGGTAACAATCCCGAAAAGGCACATTTGAATTATACTTAATTCATTAAATTTAATCTGAAGTACATTTATCTTAAATTATCTGTAAACTCTGTAATTTTAATAGTATTAATATAGTACTTGCTATAATGCACACTGATTTCCTCTTCCAGGATGCCAAGTACAAGCTTAAAATTCCCTCCTCCAATTCATAATTGCACAGCCAGAGTTGACAAGAACATGATCCCAGTCTCACTCCTGAGTTATAATACACATTTGGAATATCTATCTCTTTTTCCTTGGATTGGCTTACAGGACACACACCATGTCACTGATTGAAATTTGCCATTATTCCCATCTTTAAATGCCTTTTAGGCCAGTTGTATGCCTTTTTTGTGTCAGTTGAGTGTTTTTGCTTTAGTTGTTGCATTTTAGAAAAGTTTATTTTGTTCATTTTGCTAATTTTGAAGGAATTTGCTCCTTGCTTAGCAAGTGCTTTAGGTAATTGTAATCTCATCATTGTACTAGTGTGGGGGTAAGTATTGTCTACTTGTTTTATTTTCTAGGTTTTTTGTTTTGTGTGATTTGTTTTCGTGCATTGCTTGCATGTTACAGGGTGAGGGTTTGTATGGCACAAGAATAGTTGATTGGGACACTAACCCCACCTGCCTTTCATGCATTTTTGAATACACATTGACAACTGTCTGATTCATTGTCTTTGTGTGGGCAGAAAGTCAGTATGTATTCAGAGGGAGGAGATCAGTCCAGTCTTGATGATAGCTGTGACCAATTAAAGCTTTCCTGATGACATGGAAGAGCAGCAATCTCATTCTAATATATCTGTTGTGGAACTGTCTGCCAGATCTTCATTGTGGAACTGGCCTTGACATATGCAGATATGGGACGATCACAAGTCCATTTTGGTGTCTCACTCTCCAGAGAGAGAGGAGAGCTCTATCGTGTCATAGGAACAGGTTCATGACTAAGATGAGTTTTCCATTATGGTGTACTCATGTGAGTTTGCAGAAGTACTGGTGGCAATGGGTCCTCACTCTCTACTGACATTCCCTTCTCCTTCCCACCTTTCCAGTCATGTGTTGGAGTAGAAGGAAGATAGGATATTCAATAAAGTAGTGAATCTGTGAATAAAGTTCATTGCCTCTTTTACCCAGAATCTGCACACTTGGAGATTGGTGATATGCTAGAACTCATGCAAATTAGTTGAAACTCACACATATAAAAATGTGTTCAATCCATTATAACACTTTTATTTAACTGTTAACTCTTTAAATGATTGTGCTGCTGGTATCGTAGCGCTTACTGCCACATTTGTCTCCTCTACACATCTGGACACTTTGGCTTGACATGAATGGCTGTTAAGCTAAATTTTGGGCCTGGAACAAGCATTTTGTTGTAGTTTGAACCGTGCTTGTTCAAAATGCAGGCTACCTAGAAAACTCCAAATGGCTGGCTCCCAAGATGCTTCATCTTTGTTTGGTAAATATAGGTTGATGATAGCGATGATGACAGTGATTTTATACTTTTGCAGTATATCAGATTATTGGAGCTGGGAAAGCGTTGCTGGAAATAACAGTGAGTAATTTTGAATGGGAAAATGATGTTGAATGCAAGTCAGATGTACATGCTGGATAGACAAAAACTGATTGCATGCCAATCAATCTCATATTCAGTGGTTTTTTATAATTTATATAAATTCAGAATGCCATGACTAATTACAATGCAGTCAGTTTAAAAGTAGGGTTTTCATTTCATTTCTCAAAGAATTTAGCCCTGATTGATCTTATGCAACAACTTTAAGGGTCAAGATAAATTGAATCAATAAGAACCCAAATGGAAAATAAAAAGTGGAGACAGTTAGTTAATGCAATACCTCGCTCTGAACAGGCATCCTAGGGCAGTGATCGACATAACCCTAATGCATCATTATGGAACAGACAAGAAATCTGGCATAGTAGTCAGCAAAGCCCTGATTTAGGTAAGTGAGAATTTGGTTGAATCATATTAGTAAAAAAATCTTATTTTGGACAGGTATCCAATAGACAATACCTGTACATAATGACAACAAATGAACAGTTTGCCAACATTTTCAAGCTAGATAAACTAACCATGCTTATGCTAATAAAGACAGCATACTGTGAGAGGGGATTCTTACTAAAGAACAGTACCGGTTATCAGATTAATGCTTGCAGAATCAGAGGTGACATCTTATAGGGATTTTGACTTAAATAGAATTCTAACAGTGGAAGTAAGAGAGATTTTAATTGTTTGTCAAATATTGAACTATGGGCATTTTCTCATTCCCTTTTTATTAATCCTCACCTTATTTTGGTGACATGTGGGAGCTCCCCCTTATAGATAAAATCTGGCAGCATCTCTGTGCCTTTAGTGGGGATTTCAGCTCCAGTTCTGAATGAGATCCTGAGTCTCAGTTGTATATGTGCTTGGGATGATCAAGATAAGTTCATTTGCCAAGTATGGATTTTATGGTTATAGTTGGCAGTATCTAAAGGGAGAAGGAAGGATTAGAATCATCTCTTCCTACTGTAAGAGTTCCTCTGATATTTCCTCAGCTACAAATTCCAGGTGGATTGTAGTCACTATCAAGCGAGTTTATCAGTCCCTCACTGAGGGGGCCTTTCTTTCATGTTATATAAAGCACACAAAGGTAGGGCATTGTTAAATCTTGGGCCTGCTCAAGTCATTAATATTTTAGGTCATATTATGTGATCCCTCTTCTCATGATCTCACACTACCTCTTCATCCCTTTGCATTTGATATTTGGCACTTCAGAATGAAGGCACTTATTTATTGGATCTAATTTTGATAGCACACTATGTGGTCTGACCATCTATATATATGATGTAGTGAACAAGGGTATGAGCAGTTATTTTCTAAACAAGTTGGTTGAAGATAATCAGCCTCCCACAGATTGGTAAATTCAGCAATGCAAAAGTAGCAGGTGTTGTATTAATGCTATTAAGTGATGATGGCTCAGTAGTTAGCTTGCCACTCATGACCAAATGGGTGTGGATTTGAATCAGACCAGCCTGGGTTAGCTACCTTTTAGTTGGTGGGTTAGGGGAGGAAGGGTTTTAATTATGTAATACTTACCTGCTACTATTGCAAAGATTACCTCCTTTCACCCTGCTTTGATTTCATATAGTCTTAATCCAAGAGAAATGAGAAATATATTTTATATGTTGACTTCGATTTAAGAGTCAGACTGAGATCATGTTCTTTTGGAATTCTGGTTGTCTAATTACTAATTGGAGGGAGGAATATTTAGCTTGGTCTTGGAACTAATGCCCTCCCAGAAAAATAAAGAAATGCAGTAGTAGCAAGTTAGTATTACCTAATTAAAATTAGCCCCTGCCCTCTCCCAAAAAACTACATTTCAGTTAGGTACTGTTACTACAGTTGGATTCTTCCTAATTGTTAAACTAGTTACTGTAGTACCCATGATAAACATTCTCCAGAGTTCTCGTTTATATAGTGCAGTCTTTTCATGATGAATGTACCTGGAAGAAACCTCTGATCTTGAATGGGCAACAGTTTCATCGTTGCACATCCTGGAGCTGGGGATAAAAACAAGGTCTGCAAGATACGAAGTGAATGTGATGCTACTGTGCTATCCATGATCTAATTTTTAGCAGTGCTATCTTAGTTCCATTGTTTTACTACTACACTATTTGGACCTTAAGATAAAGACCAAGTTTAGTATGTACATTTTTGCAAGGCTTTAATATTTGATGATATTAACACAGACATGAAAACCAAACATTTACAGCTGCTTTTATTCATGAACTTACTGATGCCCAATCTGGCTAAATTCTTGAATCAAGCATGAATGACTGAGTGCTCAGCATTAATCATTCCTGAATCAGTATGTGCATTTGAGGATTCTCAGTGTCCAGCATTTTGAGAATTGCCATATTGCAATTCCTGAATCATTACAATTCCCAAACATGCTGGACACTGAGAATTCTCAAATTAGGCATTTAATAAAGTTCATGGATAAAAGTAGCTGTAAATGATTGACATCACATTTACTATTTGCTGTATTTAGTTTGATGTCATTATACATAATTCATGAGATAGTATTTATTAGTTTGCAACAAGAAATGACACTGAATAGATCTGTATGTTGAAGTGTTGATGTCTCTCAGATTTTAGCCAGTGTATCTTTTTCTGTTGATATATCTAAGATTATTGCCAATTATTTTTGTACTGATGTCTCTGTGATTGTAGTCAAGCTATTTGTATATTAAGCAGGTTGCACAGCACATTTTACCTCCATATCTCATGCTTGGTTATTGAACATGGTTGTTTTAGTAAGATGTTTTTATTTTTCCAATTGTTATTGGCGATTGTACTGACTGTTTTGTGGGGCTAATTTAATAGTTCCTAGCTTTCCTTTAAGCCTGGTTGACTTCATTATCATTTACTGAGCTTTGGATTACTTCCTCTTTCGCTTTCAGACTTTACTTAAAATACCCAGCAAGGCATTTTCTCACTGAAAATATAAAAAAGAATAAAAATGCATTGACGTGGTCAGTACCTACTTTGTGTTACTTTTAAACGTTTATAAGATTTTGTACAGGAACCTTTCAGTTTTCTTTTTACAGGAACACACTAAGCAGGGTGTGGGTAGGTGTGGTCACAGGAAATCCATCTAGGAATCTCATCCCACTTGCTTGTCATGTAAAGTCATTTAGAGGGCATATGATTGTCCTTTCTACAGTCTATGGTCAGACAATGTATGGGATCTCACTGAGCTTAAAAGTACCTTCCGTGACCATGAGGTGCCGGACTAAAGGCAAGCTTTTGAGTCATAGGAGACTTAAGGTGAAGACTAAGTTACAGGAAGTGGCTGTTTGTGATCTCATTGGCTTAAATGTGATGACTGTTTTCGGAATGCCAATTCTGAGTCTCATATGCAACAGAGTATGAGCCATTTCTCTTCAGCTTTCTCACAATCAATATCAAGAGGTCAGAGATGATGCACAACCTACGCTAGGAATGATTTACATTGAGCATACTATCACAGGAAATGGCCAGACCCTCGTGGCAGTGGACAAATTCGTCAATCTCGACAGTGTACCGTCACATGCAATCTTCATCTTTGATGAAACCAAGGTTATAATTGCTAAAGCAAGCATGATGTTTGGCAGATGATGCACAAATGTGTGTGATGCTGAGGCATCAGTCTATAAATAAAACTAAGTTCTTCACAGCCAATGTGTTGCCGACCCTGCTGTCTGCTTGCAAAACATGGACAGTGTACAGATGCATGTCTAGAAGCTGAACCATTTTCACTTGGGCTGCTTGAGGAAACTGTCTGGGATAAGTTGGCAGAACAGCACTCCAGACGCAGAGTTTCTCACGCGGGCAGGCAGTCCAAGCATCCACACTCTGCTGATGAAATCGCAGATGATATAGGCAGGTCATGCCATCAAGATGTCATAATGTACTCAAGTTTCGTTTCTGTGTACAGTGTTACCTGCGGGTGGTTTATCTATATCATACATTATTTCAATGTAGTTTGTTTGGTTCGCCCCATGCTGCATGAACAAAGTACTTATGATGGGAAAACTGATATACCTTGAGTGCACAGGCAGTGTATTGCAACATAGCCTGTGTACATATAGCCTCATGGTAGTATTAAACATCATAGTATGAGAAGTCCTGTCAGGGAGCGGTCCACTTTATGGCGCGATTATCTCCAGCTGTAGAGCTGTGTGAAAGGGGTGAAGGGCAGAAAGGAGTGATAGAGCTACGCTTCGTGTTTGCACCGTACTGAAGGTGTCGTTTTAGCCAGGGTGCTAATTTGGGTTGGGATATACCCAGTCTGCTGCTGTTGGTGGTGACATTGGCCCGAAAGAAGTAAATGATTATCATGTGGTCAAGAACCAAGGCTTTGGGACCAACAGGTCTGCAGGGAACAAGAGGTTCTACTGATCTTTAGGCAGACCAAGAGGGGCGGACCATTCATGGTGGCTCTTTGATCACCCAACAGATCGTTGGGGTGAAAATACCTTGTGGTGAAGAATTGAAGATATATGGCCCAATGTTTGCTATCATTTATTACTATTTGAGTGAAAACATATCATTTATCACTATTTGTGTGAAAACATCATTTATCACTATTTGTGTGAAAACATCATTTATCACTATTTGTGTGAAAACATATCATTTATCACTATTTGTGTGAAAACATATCATTTATCACTATTTGTGTGAAAACATCATTTATCACTATTTATGTGAACATTTTGTCATTGTCTATGTGAATCATTTTATCATTATTTGAATGGAACCACATTGTTGGAGTCGTTAATCGCTGTTTCTTTTTTGTTTAATATATGTTCAATATCAGTTCATTGTTCCGTTTAAATTATAAATCGATACAGCTAGGAACTGTATTATTTATATCAGTTATTTGACTCAGTGCGCATCATTGTGTTAAATATCCAGTATTTGGATTTTTCCGCACGTGTTAGGTATATGTTTTTTTTTTCTACCTTTACATCATCTGTAAATAAACATAGTATTTTCGTTAAAATTCTTAGTGTCTTCATTGTAATATGACCCCATCCCGTTTCATCTTGTTACATTTAGAACACAAAATTAGCTAAATCAGCCACTGGTTAGTTATGTCTTATGATCTTCTTACTTGAGCGATGAACAACATATGACAACCATTTGCAGAAGAGGGATATTATTGTTGGTTGGCAGCGACCCCTTGAAGGATTCCGTTTGATCAAATATACAGATTTTCTTGCTTAATACAAAGGGGGTAAATACACGTGACCACTGTCACAAGGATGAAAACATGACACTTTCAATGGTGGAAAAGACTTCAGTTTGGAAGGGATTTTGACCTGGAAAAATTAGAGAGAAATCCCACAAAATCTTCAGCTAGTAAGCCATCACATTATATTATTATAGAATTTGTAACATTTGTTGGGTATGGAGTACACTTAGAATATAATTTGAAGATACATTCATTAGGGAACGACAATGTCATTTGTTGGTGGTGGGATGAAGTAATTGAAAAAAATATTCGGGATGGAAAGATATTCGCAGCCTTTCGCATTGAATATTAAACTTTTCAGTCCAATACCACGGTTTACCAGAGGCTGTATATTTCCCTACGCTTGCTACTTTTTTGTCAGAATTTATATTTTCTAAAATGGTTTGACCATGCATATTGTTTGAAAATCAGTGTAATGGTGAAAATTTATCACACTGAAAGAACAATCATAGCAAAGCGAATTAATGTTTGACCTGTATGATGTGGAGATGGGTGTTTCAAGTTTATGTCCCCCGTTTTGATCATTTCTTCAAGTGTTTGGGCCATATGAAGTACAGCGAGCATAAAAGAAAATATACATTATAATTAATAAAAGTTTATAGGGAAACATAGATTCCATTATTGAAATCACGAATAGTACACATTAAATCAACTGCGGCTAAAAAAAATAATTCACTTTTGTTTCGACAGCATCACTAAAAATGACAAAGTCCTAAACATTTTAAAGATACACTAAAACCTATTCAAATGCTGCCTTGTTCTTGCAATCACCTCGTCTCAACAGCCATTCCAATTTCCACCCCTGGTAAATATTATGTATAAAGCAGTCACCTGCTTTGTGGTCAGTAGCGAATGTTTCCTGACCAAATGATCGCTACTCATTTGTTTAAATACTGAGTTGTGTATATTTAATTTGCATTGTTTGTTATTTTTTAAAGTTTTGTTTGTTTCATTAGATGTTATGGGTAATGTAACATTTTATCTAATAGCTGTTTTTGTCCAAGATCAGAGATAGTTTTGTGAACAAGAATGGATTATAATTAGGATTATTATCTTTTGCTGGGCCAGGGACATTTATACATTTCACATAGCTAGACCCTGGACTAAATGATGGAAATCACTTGTTTTGTTGTTCTTCTAGAACAAGACTTTTGACCCTCGTCGAGGTTTTTCTTCTTAGTTTCTCAGATAAGTATTTTTTAAAATTGCAATAATATTTAAAGTAGATTCAAATTATTTATTCACTGGAAATATAAAGTGCTCATCGAAAATAATGTTCTCGGAAAGAGAGACTTGGATTTATGGTGAAATTCAAACAAGAATATATTCTTGGATATTATTAGTGTGATTCAACAAGAGATTGTTGGCACATCACTACTATTTGGGCCGAGGCCCCGAGTGGCCGAGTGGTCTAAATCGACCTCCGTTACGGATCACTGCCATCTCACCTCTGTCGGCGTGGGCTCGAGTCTCGGATTCAGCCAATGTGGGATGTGAGAAAGTTTGCCAGTAGTATTCTCGTGGGTCGGTGGTTCTTTCTGGGGTTTTCCCGGGTTCTTCCTCCACCATTAATACTGGCCGCCATGTATAGCCTATCGTGTGCTGAAAAATGCCGTTAAACCCTACAACAACAACAACAACTATTCGGGCCCTCACAGGCACATCAACACTTTCAGCATTGGATTTATTTTGTAATACCATTTTAGTTTATTCAGAACTTTAATCATTAAGACTTGTTTTATGGATTCTTGGAATATTTTGGATTCCATTCGCAATATCGTAAGTTATTTTTTTTACATTTTCACTTTATATTTTAGGAAAATAAATTGTTTGTTGAAATTTACAAAAGTTTGTTTTGTTTTCGCTCCTTTCTATTACTTTTAAGACCATATAGTCGTAACAGAAAATTAGAGTCTCCTTTGAGATAAGAATTTCTCTAACATTTTTTAGAAAACTTTGTTTTTCAAATTTAAATTAACCTTGTTTTGGAATTTTCTAAGTCCCATATATTATTTCACATGTTAGAAATCTTTTGTTAAACCAACGAGCTTTTACGTTGTCATCTAACGTGGTGAACTTTATTTCAAATACTACCCAATAACGGTTAGACTCCTTGAAAAAGGACGAATTGCTCCAGCTTGCCGGAAAAATTATTTTTCTGAGGCGAAATATTCTTTAATGAAATTTTGAGTTCATTATTTTGGGGAAAATAATGTTTGAGATAAAAGTGCTTTGGGTTTGCTTAGCGAGTCACCACCTGGCTCAAACGAGCAAGTTATTGAATTGAAATTGAAATACAAGAATGAAATTGAGTTAAGAAAGCTTGAGCTTCAGAAAGAGGAAAGGGAGACACAAGTGCAGTTGCAGAAAGAAGAAAGAAAGAGACAGAGAAGATAGGCTAATGTAAATGCAGCGTGAAAAGGAATAGAGAGATATATAGATCGAAAGAGACGCAGAAGATAAGGAGTTTCAACTGAGATTAAAATAATTAGAGCTGGCAAGTGGAAAGCAGTCCCCCACGTTATATACAAATGTAGGTTTAGATGTTACTAAAATACTACGTTAGTGCCCCCCTTTGAAGGAAAATAGGTACATAACTATTTTCCTCAGGTTTGAACAAAATTGATGAAAATTTGAAATGGCCAAGGGAGCATTGGACTCGCATTACAAAGTGCAAATTAGTGCACTTTTTGGCTAAGGTCGTGGCAGTAAAGTAAAGTGCTGATTATGATCTTGTTAATGAATGTATCTTAAAGGGTTATGAGTTGGTACCTGAGGCCAGTGCCGGATTAAGGCCTTCCAGGTCCCTGTGTACTGAAAATATTATAGTACCCACTCCCCACAGAAAATGGGAAACTTAAATTTTTTTTAATTAAAAGCTAAAAAGTGGTGTGGAGGGAAATACCACTGTTGCCAACATTCCAAATCAAAATACTCGTACATGCAGATCGAAATGGTCATATATATATATATATATATATATATATATATATATATATATATATATATATATATATATATATATATATATAATTCATTAAATTTTTATCATCAACAATTAATCTGAATTTTTATAGTGCCCCTACAACATCGATATTCGGCACATCAAGGGAAAAGAAAAAGTAGTCGCAGATGCACTTTCACGTGTGTATGAGTACCATATTACTTTATTTTATATAGATTGTTTTAAAATACATCTTCCTGTGCAATTTCATTATTATTATCATTTATGAGTTTGATTAATATGAAAGAAAAGAAAACTTTATTACCTAAATATTTCTTTTCATTATGAGGTGATGTGTTATCTATATATATTTTGTAATTCATGGTACATGACTTGTATCTAATTTTTGTAATTTTTTATTCCTGGCTGTAAATTGTACAGATTATCTTTAGTTACATTTTGACTACGTGACAGGGCCTGATATGAGCTTAAAATTACATAGGATCTTTAAATAGATGCTTGTTTATGTATTGACAATTACTAATAATAATAATCTTAATAATAGGATTTAATGATGCCTTTCGTCAATTTCTCACTGGCTGATGGGGTTTTGACAGTTCTAGAACAATTCAGTATTTTCCCGTTGGGCTAGGTCACTTGAATTGGCAAGTTTTAGACAAATTGAGTAGTAAGCTCAGTCGTGTAGGGTATGCTGTGAAATATAGTAGTAACAGAAGTTGAGAGAGAGAGAGAGAGAGAGAGAGAGAGAGATTTATTCCTATTTTGGAGTCATCCTCATTTCTTGTTTTCCTGCTGTAAGTCTGAACACGTGTTTTACGTTTTACTTCGATATTGTTCGAGAAGAAAAACATTTGTTTGGACTGTTCAGTGGAAAAAAGAAAGTACTCGTTATTTGGACTATAATAGTATTCAGGAATTATTGTGAGTTCTTTAAAGAAGTAATGGAGTTCTGGACAATGCCAATTTGACAATGTTACGAGTAAATGCCCTTAAAATAAGTAACTGAAAAGAGTGAAGGACAGCAAGCTTTGTAAAATTTAACAAATATAATTCCCTAAAATACAAAGAGAAAAAAAAGATATTACGGTATTGCGCATTAAATCCCAAAATAATCCAAGAATTACAGATATATGTCCTAGTAATTTATTGTCATGAATAAAACTCGTTTCAAGTCACGAAGAAAGCCAAAACTGAAGGCGATGACGCGTCTGTTATAGCTTATAGAGTGTTGATGTGTCAAGTCTTTTTGTTGAATCACAGTACTAAAATTCCAGGTTTGAATTCAGTATAAATTCCAGATATGTCTTTATCCAAGAATTTTATCAGAACACTTTTGTATTTTCCGAGAAAATAATCACTTGAATTCAATAATTTGAAGTTAATAAAATTAAGCCGAACTGATAACAACATAATATAACTTGAAAGTGCTAGATGTTAAAGCACGAATGACCATGAGACCGTTCAGGTGGCCTAGTGGTTAGAGCGTCCGCCTCGGATGCGGAAGTTTGTGGGTTCGATCCCCGGCCGAGTCATACCAAAGACTTATAAAAATGGTACTTACAGCTGCCTCGCTTGGCGCTCAGCACTATGAGGTTAGTGTTAGGACTGGTCGGCCTGGTGTCAGGATAATGTGACTGGGTGGGATATCATGCTACATGTCTGCGGCATGATGCCCCAGTGCTAGACATCACTATAAAATGCCACGCTGCAGACATCGTAGCTATACTAATAAATTGTTAAAGCTACGTTAAAAATCCAAATAACACACACACACACGGGCATCCCGATGTTAGTAAATTCTTTTTACAATATTTTCTTCTATTAATTTTGACTTCACAAATACAAACAGACCTCTCAACTATCTACCGAACGTCAGTGTTTTCTTTCTACTTAAATTACTAACACTAAAGTTTTCTTCTGCAAAACCGTCGAATTGACTTTCTAACTTGCCCCAGGTTTTACAAAAGACCACAGACGTAAAATCTCGTTAGATTCAGACAAGCCTTCATTGTTCCAAACATAAATATGTACTTTGTTTTCCTTTGGGGGCCTTTACCGCATTCCTATATATGTATTGGTCTTGTGGCGTTCCAGTTGCCTTTTTCTAGCCAACGGCTGAGTATACGTATCACCCTCGTCTGGGTGTGTTCTGCTCTCGTCACGTGGGTTGTGGTAAACATTGCCATGTGCATCAACTCAAATCGTGCATAACTTCCATCGTATTTTTCCTCCAAATTGTCGTTGGATTTGCGAATGGCGTTCAGTTCACCAGTTTATTTATTATAGAAGAACGATTTTCCGGCTCAGAATAGTTTATTGAATGAAAGCTTTAATCATGAATTGTAACAATCAGATTAAAATCAGATCTCCACTGTTATGCATAAATTTCTGACAGCGACCTCTAAGGGGTCATGTTTAGGTAACCTATGTTATTGCCATAATCGCTAATTTTATCATCCATCAACTAATCAGATCAAGTCTTATATATTCGCGTTTGGCGACTGAGCAGCGTGAATGAAGAGCTTGAATGTGTACCGAACGATTTGATTCACTTTCAGATTTTTAAAAGCTGCATTTCCATTGGCTAATTCAGATGTCACCAGACGATCACCCTTAAGCAGTCGTCGTCAGATTTTTCACGTGGGACAGCTGAAATCTGATTTTAAACAGATAGAAATTGCACAAACGCTTTCATATCGTCTCTCATGTTCTTTGTGTAGTCTTCGGTGACGTCGTGGGGATTTGACCAGTTCGTAATTCGTTCCTTTATGCCTTTTCTTAACATTTCACTGAACATTTTGTTTGTCCTTAAATTTTGTAAATTTGGCAATATTTGGTCATGGCTTGGCACCACATCGAAGCCTACGAGCACAACATATTTGTTCTTTATCTGTGTTAATTTCAAGAATGTCCCACGTTTATTTTATGATTTTCTCCTCGCATTGTTCCTAAGTTTCGTGGTCATTTGGTCCATCAAATCAACTGAATATTAAGTTGGCTTGTCGGGGGAGAGATTTTAAATGGCCACAACGTTTTACAGAGATATTAAAACTGCGTTGCAACATTTCCTAATCTTCTCGCAGACGTTCAATTTGTTCCGTTTTTTATTAAAATTTAGTGTCAACTTTGCTGTTATAGCTCAAATAATTACGGTTGGGTGATCTGAGTTCATGGCGTATACCAGTTAAAACAACCAAACATCTTTCTCGCCATTCTTAAAGACACTATCTCCGAGTTTCCTATCAGTATTTAATGCTAAAGATCTCTCTCTCTCTCGTACTTTTCTATTCCTTTTAACCGCAGATTTGGTTTGGATAAAGGCAAAGCAAATATGGGCGGCTCAGGATTTTGAGTTATTAAAAACGATTTGGCTGTATTTACAATTTCTGATTCTGTGATAAAATCAATTCTTTGTTATGGGTCAGAAATTTGAGAATATAAATTTAGAAGAGGTATTGAAATTGTGCAATACAAGTTTTGCAAACAGTATTTAGGTGTTCCTAAAACTACCAATAATGCGAATATATTTGGAGCGTGAGGAAGATATCCACTTTGTACCGCACAATTTACGACGTACTTTGTACCGCACAATTTACGACGTACTTTGTACGGCACAATTTACGATGTATTAAATAGTGGCTGAAGGTTGTAAGAATGCCTTCAACTCACTACCCAAGAAATATTTATTTAAAGCTGAAATGATTATATGAAGCTACCGTGTCAGTTGGGCTACCAAAGTTAAAGACGTGTTATTTGGCTTCGATATTGTCTGTGCACCTTTATTTAGCACATAGGTGTAGGGAGGGGGAAACAACAGTTTTCTCACTATTTTCGCTAAGAGTTGAGGATTCCACTTTCCAAAACTGGCAAAACGATATAAAAATTAACAAATGTATGTATTGTGGTACATATAAACTGAATTAGAACCGGAAAATGCCTATCATGTGGAGTATCACATTTATTTAATAAGTTACTTGCTAATTTCAGATGCTCAGCGAACATGCTGAAGGCAGAGGCGGCAGAGCTTTGTAGGATTGAGGGAAATAATAAGTACGGTGACTTGTTCGGGAAAGTATATTTTATTTGATAGAAGATGAATTCCAGTTTTGTCAAGCTTACGACCATTTAAGAAATAAGTACTTTAATTAAGTTTATTATCTGTATCAGCGTATAGAAAAATTCGCATTCCTCATGAGTCATAATAATATATTGATTATAAGAAATCTTTATTCCTATATAAATTCAACTTTTCGTTTGAAACGATCTTTGATGACCATTACAATTGGTGAATGATACACTTAATGGTAGTAACACCTTTATAACATCATACATTGATTCTTTATTAGAAGTGGTGTATGTATACACATGTGGAATACAACATTTTTGGTGTATGTACACCATTGCACACACTGTATTTATGCGTGTTTTGCGATATGAGCCGGATACCTAAATTACTGAATAAAGGATTCTTATTCGTTTAGAAACTACGCTAAGTTTAGATAACCCTATTATTTACTATTTAATATGCAAAACCTTTCGTAATAAAACTCCCGGAAACCAGCAAAAGAACAATTTATTGATCAGCCCAAAAACATAAACCAATCGATCTCTCACTGGTTGATTAAGATGTTGATCCTTTTTTCTTTGAATGTAACAGACGCGATCCTGTGAAAAGGACAAAAATAAGTTAATGACATAAAAATGGAGTCCTAATACCAATATGGCAAAACAGCAATATAAATTTTAAATTACTTTGGTTTAATATGTTTGTGATGCATACAGGTGCATAATATGAATTGGCAAATATCAAAGAATTTCTTTCATACAGTATGACGATCTCAAGATAACAACCAGTAGAAATTCAAGACAAGAAAATTTCATTAAAATCAGCTGCTATATATTCCACTACTTAATGTTTTGACAAGTTTCCTGAAGAAAAATATATTCAATATGAATTTTCTTTTATTTTGATTGTAGTTATAATATTATAAGATTAGATGTTAACATTACCAATACAACGTTATTAGATGATGTCTATTGTTAATAAATACTGAACATGGGATATACTCTTTCTATATTAAATTTAATATGGCAAAAATAAAAGAAGAAGAAATTCATAATTAAATTGCCTATTCTTATTATCTCAATATTATCTTTTGAAAAGAGTATTCTTACTAATGAAAAAACAATTGTCAAAAAGGTACCAAATAATGAAACAGTATGCCATATATTGGTAGCGATAATATTAGATTGGGGATCAATAAATCTTTAACAGTTTTATTTTAAGCAAATAAGTTTTACGTAACATTATATGTTTCTAGTCCATTGGATCTTGTTTTTAAACATGATGGTAAAACATAAAACGTAAATCTTTTACCATCTTTTTTTTAATTTGTTTATGTACCAAACAAACACGCGTATAAAATAGACCATAATAACAAACCTTTGGAAGAAATCGTTTGGAATCACGATAAAATTAGCAATTCATTTGTCTCATAAATATCATATTAAAGTTATTAACATGCGTTTAAATGCACCAGTTTTGTATCAATAAAGTCGAACAAATGAAGAATTATATTATACAAGTATGTGAAGGAATTAATGGCATTAATATAAAACAAAAATCAGTGCTCATGAAAATATTGTTCGATCATTGACATAAAACGCCCAATTTAAACTTGAATAAAGCCCATTTTATGTTGATGTCATTGCACAATGAAAACTCGTATATTCATACAATTGATTTTATTGATGAGGATCAGAATCAACAATTCCACAAAAATCTGAAGAGTTTCATAACTAAACCCCAATGAACATGTTATTGTGTAATCCAAATGTCAGGAGCACAGAAAAAGAATTCAAAATATTAGGCCAACTGGCGGTTATTTTAAATGTAAATATAAAATACATATTTTCATAGGCACTTAAAGCAACAAGGGTTATACATCCGACCTTCTGTATATCAGCTACTAACCAGTTTTACATTATTTTGATGTATGGATGTAACATAATAATAAAAAAATCAACGATTTTAACCAATATATTGTTGAAGATATTACATGCATTTATTTAATAATATAACATTTCTATGGACTTAAATTAAATAGAATTGATTTTAAATGAAATATTACATCACCAGAAACCATTAAATTTAAATGCAATACGACAAAACTTGCTTAGTACTGTGTATAAAACAAATTTTGGTATTAATTATAAAGAATCTCACATAATTAATACAAGTCTTAGTTTTAATCGGAGACAAAACGATCAATGCAAAAATAAAAGCTAAATTATTTAAGTATTATGATGAGTCATTTTACCAAAGGCCAAGTTATTTTTAGTAGAAAATTAAATATTGCCAAAAGCAACAAAGATCTTATATGATAAGTAACAAAGAAAATATTCCTTAAAATTGAACATCAAATTCCTTATGAAATATTTATTTCACACCCAAATAATACCGAAGCACATATAGATATAAACAAACCATTTTCTAAAATCAGAAAACTGATATTTTGTAGGCATATTGTATAAAAGAAGCCAAAAGATAAATTAATAAATAAGTCTTTACTTATTAAAGACTTATGATACGGTATCAAAGCATTACAAAAATTAGTTAACCCTGAGTAAGGTTTTTTTAAAAAAATTATCATGTTTTTGGAATTGCAATCAGAAGTTTACTGTTACAATTATTAGCAGTACAGAAGCACACTCATTCTTCAACATCAATGAAAATATGTGGTTAAAAAATATAAGAAATTAAATCTTAATAAATAGTAACATATAAAGACAAGAAAATAATTTACTAAATATAAAATTAACAAATGTAACAGAGCATAAAATTATAAATGAAGGAGAAAGAAATTAAATTTATGTAGTTTTCGAAATCATCATACTTTTATTGCAGGTCAGTATCCCGGGGTTCGTAAAACCTAGTGCGCAAAAAGTCTAATTAAGAGAAAATATTCATTACACCATATTACAAACTTTGTAAAGAATTAAGTAAAAATGCCAATGACGCAATCGCATTGAATATGTTATTAGGAATTGGTATTAATTATGAGCAAAAACATATTTATAAAAAAATGTCTATGGATAAATACAGTGACAAATTTTGTGTACGGGTTATGCTGATCAAAGAAATATATTTAAATATGGTATTAATAGTTTTAAATTATTGATCTTTATGATTCGAGAAGCCAAAGAGTCTACATGCTGACACATTAGTACAGAAGCTGAAATTATACACTACATTATCTAAACTGTTCAGCCCTTAAGCCTTATAAAATGGTTCTCTAACTATCTCCAAAGCAGAAGAGAACGAGTGATATTTTTTGCCCTGTTTTGAGAGTGGAAGTGTTTTTGTTTTAGTGCTGGTGTGACCAAATGATCATTTGAAGTTCCTTATTTCTCTTTTTATTCCTTAATGATATTTTCTATGCTATACACTTCAATATTATTAATTTGCCAACAATACAAGTCTAATTGTAGACAGTCCCAATAATTATCGCTCATAAGTTAAACTCAGATATAGAAATACATATTTAAATGGGCTAATAATTAATTGACTTGTGGTAGCATATTTAATTAGTTCTAAAACCGAGCTCCTGACAACTTCTTGCAAAAATTAATAAACCCTCGAATGACTGCTCCTGGCATATAAAAGTACTATATATGAGAAAAGGCATAATGCGTCAAATGAAATTCCAACTTGACAGGAAATCTTTAGAAATTATATTTACGTCTTTTATGGGACCCATTCTGCACGCATACACTTCTGCAGGTCATGAACAACTGCAAATATAAATCTCCCCATTTTTGCCATATGATTCGCCATTCACCTCTGCAACTACTCTCTCCAGAAGAAAGTACTTACCACTTTTAATCTCTTTTTTAAAAAAATGTATTTATTTATTAATTTTATTTATTTATTTATTAATGTTCATTTTTATTCCATACCTATTCTATTTTTAATACTTTCTACATAATATTTGATAAATTTTAATTGACAATTTCTCCTTTAAATCTATTTTTCTTCCGTTATTCTTGTTTTTCGCTTTATCCCTCGTTTTTCGTAGTTTTGCTATATTTACTAACTGCTAATCATTAACTAAGGGACTCTTCACTTAAACTGTTTAATAATTTACTTTTGACGTCATCAACCATATATCTTGATAACTTTAGTTACTTACAAGGAGAAGATTATAATCCACTGGTTTTCTTGCTAATAACCTTCTATATTCTACCTCTTATACGGTTCTACTAGAAATGCATGAAATAACTCAATTATTTTGCATTTGTCAAATATTTTATCATGAATTCGTTTTTAAAGAGAATGCGATATTAAAAAGTGGCATTCATAAAATCATATTGCTTAATCTAAAAAAAAAAGATAAAAATGTTATTCAAACTTTAAAAAAATAATGTTAAAATAGTAAATTAAAATTATTGAGAAAGTGTGGATTTAAACACAAAACGCAACTTATGGCTTTTAACATTAGATGTACTAATTTTAATACTCATGTTCCAAAACATACAAAAAACCCCCACAAAACAAACTCACTGGCTTTTTATGAAGGTCATGAAATTGTATGCAAGAAACATTTTAAAATGTCAGGAATAAGATTATACATAAATTATCATGGTATCAGCAATTCAATTTATCCTCAATGTTTAAAATAATTTAACATGTTTAAAGTCAAGAATTATTCTCGATATGAAATTATTTTAACATTTTAAATTACCGTACTCAAATGCGCGTGATTAAGTTCAAGGATGAACATTAAATACTCCCCCCCCCCTTTAATTTCTTTTTATGTTGACAGATATTTATCTGGACTACTAGTACAAAATGTATGGATTTAAATAACAAAGACGTTTATAAACATAACTACGACGAAAAAATATAACACCAAATTAAGTCAGTCTTTATTTTACAAGAAAAAGTGACGAATATAAATCACAGGACCAAAAAGCTAAACAAACGATTTCACATCCGAAGATTATGTTAATCTTGATTGGTTAAAAGAAATTTATCGTAAATACAAAGTTGATGTTTATGTAATACACTCTTTCGTACAGTTATTTTAGATGATAATAAAATAACATTCATATTACTATTTACAGAAAAATAATGATCAACCACATATAAACTCAAATTGTCAGTTTACATTTCCAACATGTATTATGAAACAGGTCTATTGATAGGATATATTAGATTAAGCCTATCTGATTTTAAAATATATAAAAAAATTATTTTTGGTAAGGATAAAAACATACATATAAATATTTTAGATCATTTTAAACGAACACATTGTAAATAACACAAAAACTACTACATTTCATCTTTATCGAATTGTTTAATGTTCGAATAATACGAAATATGTTTGAAACATTCTTGATATAATTTTAAATATGAAAAAAATTTGGAACTTTTTGCCATCATTTTCTTTTATACCTAATTAATAACTTCTCAGGGTTTTTTTAAATTAGAAATTTTATCTGATAGTTTTTAATACTTTTGTTAGAACCTGATAAAATTTGTAAATCGACAATAAAATATTTTATATTTGATATATTATTAAATTTTATCACAATCAAATTTAAATTCTTTATCACTTTTACTTGTTAATTATTGAGTATTTTACTATTATTTTATATTTATTAAAGATTTAAGAAAAATAATATTTTCATTCGATATAGTAATTGACTTAATTCATCAGCTCTACACATAGCATTAAAACAATTACTACATATAATTAATTGTGAAATAATTTGGTGATATCTTTAATATTTCAAGTTATTTGTAAGTTTTTATAATGCTTTCTGGTTTTGTATGCTTGTTTTTTATATTTTGTATATGCAATGGTATTTCTTTATTTAATTACACGTATAATGCAAACGTTAAAAAGAATATAGTCGTTTGAAATATTTTAAAACAGTTATTAAAATACATAATTATAACATATTAAATTATAACATTTTTAGAAAGGTTGAAAAAATAGTTTTCTTTTGAAGAAGTTTAAATATATATCTTTTCATAAGTTTATTTTATTTTAATGAATCTTTATTATATCATAACACATGATAGAAACTAAAAAATGCACTATATTAGTATGAAGAGGTGTTGACACAATATGGCCTTTACAAATGTTCGAGTCAAACTATACAAAGTTCAACTGACTCTAGCAATAGGGATGAAAAGCAACAATCAAAAGAAGATAAAAATTCAGGACAAACATATTCAGTATTTTCTCATGCATTTTTGTCAGAATGATATGTAAAGAAATATGTACTCTTGACCAGTTTACATATTCAATTCGAAATTCAGAAATATACCTGAATTACAACCATAGTGGGTGTCCCTCGATTATTTAAATAATTTCATAAATTATTACTAACACTCAGCCTGTTAGTTAACAATATAATGTGGGCATATTATATTGTTTGAAATAAGAAGTGTTTATTTTTAAATCAAAATAAGTGTTCCAAAATTCGCGTGTAAAAAGTTGGTCTGCTTCTAAGAACTGATAGTTCGAATTTTTGGTTCCAAATTATACATCAAAATTTCATACATGAATGTTCCTTTTCAAATGTTATTACCTTTCTCATTTTCAATCTTTTATGCTGTCTGTTAAAGACTCAATCTTTTAAAAGACCCCTTTCTATCTCTCCTTTTTCTTTTCACTGTTTGCCCCCTACCTTGAATTACAACGTTGTTTACATACGTTTGGCACGTGTAATCATTCTGGTAAATAAAGCATGGATTGGTAGGTATAGTAATCGATTGGCCAATCCAAATCGACCATGCTTGATGGAACGTGACCTCACGATTATAATACACAAAACAGATCCGTACATAGATGTCTCTGAATTCACATGAAACAGTGACCATGAGAAAGACATTGACAAACCTGTTAAAATTTTTACAAGGTTTAATAGAGACGACATCACAAGACAAAATAATAGGAGGTTCCACAGATTCAAAAGTAGGAGTGGAAAAAAGAAACATAGCGAAGAAAACAAATTAAGAGAGGTAAAGAAACAGTCTTAAACCTCTCGCGTAGAATATTAACTGATAATGACTATATACTGTTAGGCAAAGGGCTAAAATTTTGTCCCAAACCAAAATGTCACAATAAAATTAAATTAGCTGAAGAAATTTTTAATTTCTCTAGACGCTTAAAATTAAAATAATTTCTTTTATGATAAAGCATACAACAATTCAGAGAGTAAATCGATTTCTTTTCATTCTAAAAAAATGGGTTATTTTAACACAATTAAATCATCTTTTACACCAGCTAGTGGACGTGATTCATATTTAGATTTTTATATTGACGCGATCACAAAAGAGATATTAACTGATAATCATAAAAAGCAATACCATAGTAATATTTCTAAGGAAAATATTAAGTCTTTATATAATCTAATGAATGACGAGAGTATAGTTATTAAAAAGGCTTATAAATCAAACACTATTATTATTGTGAATCAAGATGATCATGTTAAAGAAGTTGAACGTCAATTAAATGATGAAAAATACTACAAACATATTGACAAAAACCCGTCAATAGAAATTAAATAAAATATTTCAACACGCATTAATGAGATTGCTAAAAATAATAATTCCGTAATTGAGGAATTTGATACTTTCCCTCTTAACATATGTACACCGCAATTCCACATATTACCCAAAACTCATAAAAATCCTGACCATAATTTACCTTTAAATTATCCAGGACGACCCATTATATCAGGTTATAATTCATATACTGAAAACCTATCCAAATTTATTGATAGTGTTTTACAACCTTTAATGAAATCACTTCCTTCATACATTAAAGATACCACTGATTTCATTAAAAAGTTGAAGTCTATTCCACAGCTATCTGATAACTCAATCCTTGTATCATTAGATGTAACATCACTATATACCAACATTCCGCATGCAGATGGTATTGAAGCATGTAAATATTTTATTGATAACAATTTTAATAATAGCACACTATCTAGTGAAGATATGTGTAAAATAATAAAACTTGTCTTGGAAAACAATTATTTTCAATTCAATAATATGAATTACATACAAATAATGGGTACAGGAATGGGTAGTCCTATGGCTCCTTCATACGCTTCCCTTTTCATGGGTAAATTAGAAAAAGATTTTCTTCAAAACGAAAAGTTTAATCCATCTGTTTGGTTCAGATTTTTAGATGACATATTTATGATCTGGAACCATTCAAATGAAGAACTGAAAAAATTTATTGATCGCCTAAGTCATTTTCATCCGACAATTAAATTTACTTATACTGCATCAAGTACGCATCTTTCATTTTTAGATGTAAATGAATAAAAAATATTGATAATACTATCTCTACAAATATTCATATCAAGGAAACTAATATCCACCAATATGTGGAATAACCTTCATGTCATCCCATGTCATGTAAAAACGGTATACCATATAGTCAGGCCAAAAGATACCGACGCATTATTTCAGATGATTGTCAATTACAAAATTCTTTGAATAAATTACGAACTTATTTCCAAAATAGAAATTATCCTACATACATAATTGATTCTGCACTGAACAAAGCCCGTAATCTTACTCAACATGAGGCTTTAAACACATCAGACTGTAAAATAGAGAGATGTAATTCCTTTCACAATACAGTATAATCCTTCATTACCTGATATAGGTCGTATAATTAATAAATATTATAGTCTCCTAAATTTATCCAATAAAACTAGCGTCAAATCACTTTTCAAAAGTAAACCAATTCTCGCCAAGAATTTGCAAGATTTTTTAATCAGAACTAAAAATACACTTTTCGTCATCTAAATGCAACAGACACCGGTGCTCTCAATGTGCAAACATAAGAGAAAGTACTTCTTTCAGTAGTGCTAATACAAAAGAGGTATTTTCTCTATGCGATAACACTAACTGTATATCAATTGATGTGATTTATTTAATAACCTGTAAAAAATGTAGCATGCAATATGTTGGACAAACACTACAACAAGTTTCTAAGAGAATGAATAATCATCGCTTTCATATAAAAAATTATAGAGATCCTCAGTTTTCCTCTAATGTTTCAACACACTTTAACACCAATAATCACTCTCTACTTGATTTTTCTTTCATGCCAATAGATATTGTGCATGGTGACATGAATTGACTCATAAAATAAACTTATTGGATTCATAAGTTAGATACTCTGTATCCTAATGGACTTAATGCTAATGCACTATATAAAATTGTATAATTTAAATTGATATATTGTATATCCTTTATAACAATATAATTATATGTATGACTGTTTGTCTCTAGTTTATTTTATTGTTTTATGAATTCACATGATATATTGAGAGGATTTCAAATCTGTAATGATGTAATATTGAATTAACGAAAGGAATTGAGTAATGTGCAGCTTTTGCGAGCCTTGTATTAACGAATTTCATAAATTTAAGATTTTGAGATTCTGTTTATCACAGTTTATTTTTATTTTTATTGTAATGGAAACAGAAAGAAGATATACAATGCTGTCGGGCATTTCTGCGCACGTAAGGTTTTCGTTTCCAATATTGAAGCAAAACGCGTATTCAAAATAGCACGTGATCAAATGTTTACGGAAATGACGTATCACCGACATGGAATAATTTCGTCAATTCTGATGCAGCACATGTAGTTTTTTTTGTTGCGCGCTCAAAATAGTCCCAAACTATTGTCAATTGTTTTTGCAGTTTTATAACAAATAAATTTAAAAAACTCTTTTTTCTTTTACAAATTAGAATTAAAAAGAATGAATGGAACAATTGACTCAGAGAACATCGTTTCTAAACACAATATGTACTGTTTGGATACAAGATATCAATGTAATAAGGTTGATGCTTCAGGTGTGTCACGTTCAGTACGGGAAATTGTAGGATATTCATGCGAAAGGATTATTACTGGATGAAGAAATTTCATATTTACTGTAATGTATTTGTGACTGATATTTGCATTTGTTGATTTGGAATAGGAGTCATTGTTAATTGCATCTCGTAACAGACGTTATAGATCGCACCCCGGAAAAAATGCTATAGTTTGACTAGTACTAATATTAGTACCCTTACTCGTACCTCGTGGACGAATCAAGTTGAGGTTACGACATCTTAGCTATAGTTTGACAGGTCTAACTATCTGTCACTTGAGAGACCGGTTTATGTCTACACTCTTCTATGAACAGAGGTGAGCTTATTTGCTTCTAGAAGTTAACATATAAACCACTCTTTTATATATGCATTACCAACCACCCATCGCTCATGTACGCTATCAATGGACCGATATTTTTAATTTTATTTGCTTTTGTTTGGGGGTTTAACGCCACATTTTCAGCGCATGATAACACATGGTATAACGAGCTCCAGTGAGGTAAATTCGTCATATTCAGAAAAGCGTCACCTTTTTTTCTCATTTCATTTTGGTCAGTGATTCGAAAATGGCCTCCAATATATCAATGGTATTATAGTAAAAAGAAGGCGTGGTAAAGAAAATTTGCCAACGATCGCAACCAATCAGTAGAGAGAAAAATACTTCTTGCGCAACAATGTCACGGGCTTATTTTGGCCGATTACATAAAGCACTACGTTAACGCGATACTATAAAAAATATAAAACTGCACACGTTATATGTAAAGTGTACAGACTATGTGATAATAAAAGATATGATAAGTCATGATAAACCTACCCGAATATATGATTCTCATCATCGACCGCTTGTGAAGGTAATTTAATGTAACAATGTTGTATTGTTTTACAAAATACGCGACCGGGTAACAAGCAGTTCGATGTACGAGGGGACATCTCAAAATGGGTATCTACTACTACAACACAATGTTGTGACTGTCCAGCTGATCTGAGGATGCAGAAAATAGAGGCATAGCACTACCCCCGCCACTATGAACTGGTCACCAATTGAAGTATTCCAAGGAAGAAAAATGTTTGGAATTAGGGTAAGTTAAAATATACACTACCCAAATGTTCTTTTTGTAAACAGTAACCAGATTTTGTTCAATATCAATAGAGTTAAAAAATGACATGTCAGTTATATATAACATTACACAGATGCTTTATTGCTTAACATTAGCAAACAAAATACAATATGTGAAAACACTGTTGAACATTCGGTGTCTAGTGCATTACATTAATAGTCTCTCTCTCAACAATATTTGTCTTAATATATCCAAATATTTATTTCAGTTATGATTTTATAGAATTTTTGATTTGATTTTAACTTGAGCTTGGATGACACTAGTCTGCATCTTCTTAACTAAGCTGTACATTTTCATTACATTCATATAATAACAATGAAAAATATCTGTCCATAAAATAATACACAATTATATATTGCATGTAATCTTTTATAGTATATTCCACACCTGTCATTTATTATGAAAAACCTGTATCACCAATACTTTGAAATGTATTTAGAATAGATTTAGAGACACAGCTTTTGTTTCTACTGAAACCATTCAGTACATGCTTTACATATATTATGGATGTAATATTTCATGTCTACCTACATTTTGTAATTATGTCTTAATTAGTAAAAGTTCTATGTAAAGTTACACCGATTCCAGAAGTTCTTAAATCACTTTTATCCACTTGAAGTTACACAGTCCATAAATCCAATGCTGTCTTTCATCTGTAAAGTTCTGAATGTCACTTTTAAAGGATTAATTCCTGGAAAAGAGATCCACGATGTATATTCACACTAAATATGACGGGGAGAACTTCAGGACAGGAACCAGTTTTCAACCGTTTTCATACATCAGTTTTATAGATCTGATTCATTTTCATGATAATATCTGTTTTCATGACATCGTTTTTGAAGCAATATTCACTTCATAGGAAACATTGTTCCTTAATTCATAATCGGTTTCAGATGCTATTCTCCAAAATCATTTCATTTGAAACAAAGTCAGCTGAAATTTTTTGTCTGCTTTCAGAACTGTACTGTCCATGATGGCATAGAGCCCTGATGAGATTCAAACCTACCTGATTCTCACTGGAATATCTGTGCAGTAAGTAGTATGACTGGATCAGTACTTAAAAATAAATATTATTCATATAACTGTTAGATTGTCAACTATTTTAAATATTACTAATTAAACATTATTTAGATATTTGTACTGACCCAACTCTCTACATATTTAAAGTTCCCAATTTTTCACAGTGAGTATAGAAAATAAAATGTGCTGACTTACAATAGACTTTAAAAAAATTATTTTTTACACTTTACACTAGTCAATTAAATCACTGTGGTAAGTTTGTACCTTCATATAGTCTCTATTTGTCATGGTGGACAACTTTTGGTTTTTGTTTAGGTCCTCCTTTTGTTCTATACGTCACTGCCTTTCTTCAGTGTTTGATATGGACCTTTCCAGGGTCTTTGTAATTTCGGGTTTCTGATTGGATTGTAGTACCATACAGCATCACCTTCTTTGTATTTACTAAAATTTATTTTAGTATCATAATTTCTTTTCATACATTTGCAAGACAAATTCAGTCTGGGAGTTATTCCATTTGATTCATGTACTACTTACTGATATGCATGACTTTATAACTAAAGGTAAGAATTAATTTTCAAAACATTGATACTGTTATATTTGGGGGTGGGGGAGAGCTAAGTGGTCTAAAGTGCTCACCATTACAGATCATTGCCTTCTCACCTCTGTCTGCATGGGTTCAAGTCTCAAGTTTGGCCAGTGTGGGTATGTGTTAAAGCTTGCTAGCAGGACCACCATCCAGGCTGGATATTCCCATAAATTTTAGAAGCAATAAAGCAAAGAGACCAATTAAAATCAGTAGGAAATCGATCTGAATATAGAGTTTGGAGGAATAAAGTTAATAAAATGATACGTCAAGCCAAACAAGTGCACTGCAAAAAAGTGCTGGATGAAAACCCAAATAACCCGAAAGCTGTCTGGAAAGTGTTTACAGAGTTTGGAGCAGGAAAATGTTAGAGTAAAACTGAAATTTTATCCCTCAATCATGAGTGCATTTACACCAATTATCCAACTGACATCTAAAATATTTTTAATGACTTTTTCGTTCAAACTGCTGAGAAACTTAAAGAACCCGGAACTTCATCTGATCATCTTGAGCCCAACAATTTTGTGCTACAAAACTGCCAACATTATAAAGTTTGAAATTCCTGACATGAGTCCTGAATTTGTGTTGAAATATATTCAAAATATGGATGTTTGTAAAGCTGCAGCACTTGATATGATTGGATCAAGGATACTAAAGGTAGTATATGGAACAGTAGAGAGTATAGCTTTCTGCTATGAAAGTATTAAGTCTAATAAATTTCCACAGACAAAGAAACTGCCAGGGTAACACCACTGCATAAAGCTGGAACAAAAGATGATGTAAATAACTACAGACCCATCTCTATCCTTCTATGTTTTTATTTGAAAAACTAAAGATCTATCATTGCAATGCAAGTCCCTAAACTGGTTTACTTCTTATTTAACCGACAGAGTGCAAAAAGTATCTTTAAATGGTCAACTTTCTAAAAGAAAAAATATTAATTGTTGAATACTAATGGGCTCTATCCTTGGACCTTTGTCATTAATTCTTTTTATCAATGACTTAACTTTTAAGATAGGAACTACAGTTTCTTCCACTGACCTCTGTGCAGATGATACTACACTGAAATGGGTAAAATCAAAACTGTACATGAAAAAAATTTACAATATGCTCTCAACAGACAAAGTATGATACAAGGAAACAGTATGATCATTAATACAGAAAAAACAAAAGCACTTCTAGTAACAACATAAAAGAAATGAGCAAGGCTAGATAGCAAACTCCAGGTTCTATTTGACAATATGAACCTTAATATGACCTCTTATGATAAAATTCTTGGTGTATTCATAGATAAAAATCTTACTTGGTCTATTCACATTAAACAGGTTTTAAAAAAGGTTAATACTTATCTTGACTAATGAGGGAACTCAAACCATATATTCCTCTTCAGTACAGAGTCACTTTTTATAAAAGTTATATTCAGCTATATTTATTGTAATGTAATTTGGGGTAATACCTCTAATTCACATGACAAAACTTTTAAGACTCCAAAAGAGGGCATGCCACTTAATTCTAAATCAATGTATAGGCAAAATTTCCAGGATCTAATACATAATATAACGGTTTTAACAATACATGAAAAATTAATTCTTAGAAAGGCCAGAGTGATGTATAAAGTATCCAGTAATGCCATTCCTGTCTGTCTAAGCAATGTCTTTCACCAAAAAGATTCTGATGGTACTCCAAATTTAAGGTCCGTAAGAAGTAAAAATTACATTATACCAAGGCCAAAGATGGAATTGTTTAAAACAAGTTTTCAATATACTGGTCCACTGATATGGAACAACGTTTCCAGTGACATAAGGCAGGCTTCTAGTGTTTCTTCTTATCATTATTGATGTCTCAAATGGATGAAATCTTTAGACAATTTAACAGTTATAATGATATAAATACTGACTGCCTTTCTGTACTTTTGCATTATATTCACATTTGAATTTTTCAAATGTATGATATTTTATATTTTATATATGTTATGTGTTCACAGATGCCTGTGCATATATATTCCAGGCTTGATACTTTGAATTTTAAAATTACTTAATTATTTAGTGTCAAGCCAGTTTCTTCACATCATGTTGTATATACTGTATATATTGTACATAACAGATAGAATACCTCAAGGTAGACTAGTTCTTTAACTGAGTTACCTTCTCTAAATAAAGTCTTTATTATTATTATTATTATTATTATTCCACATATCTTTATGTGAGCACACAAATGCTAAAATGTTATCATTTAGCTCTCTCTATCATGCCATCACTTTGGGGTCTAGCAATAGAAGTTCTTGTTTTCTCAAATCCTAATGTTATACAGATTTTTTGAAATGTTTTGACTCAAAGTTTTCCTTTGATCTGTGTGAACAAGAAGAGGTATTCCAAATCTTGTGAGTAGTTATCAATCTGTTCTCTTTTGTTTAGCATCAATCTTTTTTTCGTGGAATGCCTCTGTCTATTTGGCAAAATAGTCACCTATGACCATTATGTATTTATTTCCCTGTTTGGTCCTGGGGAGTGGACCTATAAAGTCAATAGCCACCCTTTCCATAGGAGTACCTACATTGTAGGTTTTCATGGGTGCTTTTGATTTCATAAAGGAAGATTTTCTACTGGCAGACACAACACATTTTTTTTTCACCAATTTTTAGCATCTTTATTCAGCCCATACTAAAATAAACTCTCACTTTTTGTTACTCCTAAGTGTGCAGTTGTGACACTGTTATGCAACTGTGTAAGTATAGAGCTTTCTAAGCATTCAGGACAACAATTTGCATGGTGACTGTCTTTCCATGATCACTTTCCAATTTCATATACAGGATATCATTTTCTACTACAAAGGAATCAACCCTGTTTCCAGTAGAATTTTATTTCAGGACAGTAATGTGAAATATTTGACCATTCATATTTCTTTTCACTTGTCACCATCCCCTTTACAACTTTCAGAACTATATATCATCATATTTTAAATGGAGTAATTGTTTACATACCCAAGTTGTCCATATCATCTTTTGATTGAGAAGTGATAGTTCTCGGTGTACTTATGTTACTCTCAGGAGATGGGAGTTTCTTCTTAACCTCTTTTGTAACAAGTTTATCACTAATACTCTTCAAGTGATTACAGCTTTCACTCAACACTCTTTGGTTTTTCTGCTTCACCATGTTGAATCTCTGATAGATTTCTCTCTTGTGTATTGTCATTCAGTGAAGAGTATCCAGTTACCAAATAGCACATATTCAACTAGCCTATCGAGTGCTGAAAAATGGCGTTAAACCCTAAACAACAATAAACAACAGCACATATTCAACATGAAGCAAATAACATATATTGGTTCTTTGGGGACTAGGCATTGTAAGAATATTGTGAAGAGTTAGATGAAAATATCCCTTTTATATTCCTCTTTGTTTATCTCATTTTTATTTGATTTTACATGGAATGGAAGAGAAAAGGAACCTACTTGATTTGGGAGCTTAGAAATACAAACTGTCTGTTCTCTATTTCATTCACTTTCAGCATAATTTTCAACATTTTCACAATAGATACAGTTCATTTCGACTTTTGGATGTCTTGATAAAGCATCTGCATTAGAGTACAGTGTACCAGCTCTGTGTATAATCTCAAAATTATGTGTAGCCAGAAAAGTCAACCACCTAGCAAACTGACCTTCAACCATTTTGAAATTTCAGACTGCCTTGATCAGCCCTTATTGTGATAGTCATGAAAATACTGGACCGCACTTACCACTGTAAGAAGTTCTCATCTTATCACAATATCTTTTTTCACTTTTTGAGAAACATTTATTAAAGTAGGTAATTTCATTTTCTTTTCCATTTTGGATTTGGGAGGGTACAGCTCGTTGACCAACATTTGAGGCATTGCAATCTAACATAGATGTATCATTTTTCAGTAAGGCAAGATTGTTTTTTTTAAACTTTTGTGATAGAGGCACACACACACACACACACACACACACACACACATAATAATAATAAGGACTTTGTATAGCGCCTACTCTTTAGAATCTCTAAGTGCTTTAAAACATTACACAACACCTATAAGATGAAAACATAAATAATGATATGATTACAAAAACAAACACCATGAAATTAGAAAACATAGAAGAAAAAAACCATCTGAGGATATTTAAGGTAGGAAACATTATTAGGTCTTTAAGTTTGTTCTTGCAGTCGAAATAAGTGAGTTTTGGGAGCACTCTTGAATGGGATCACTGTGTCTTTGTGTCTAAGTTCAGCAGGCAATTCATTCCATGCTGCTGGGCCCTGTTATGCAAAAGAACGCTGTCCATATGACTTTGTTTTCATAGTAGGAATAATGAGTATATGATTGTCAGAAGAGGAGCATAAGTATCTTGCTCTTGTGTACACATGGGTGAGGTCAGATAGGTATGTTGGACTAGAGTGTGAAGTTCTATGTGACCCACTGTGATGCGTAGGGGTGGGGTGCTCCCAATATTTATTTGAATTACTATGGAATTCCCACCCTGGCTCATTTTTGTAGGAAGTGAAATTAGTGATAGAGAGAGGGAAAGCTCTGAGCCCCCAGTCAGCAATACCGACAATTAAATTATTAAGAACACAAAGGTGAAATTCAAAAGAATAACAATTTAATACAAATTAAATGATATTAATTTCTCAACCAATCTTCTTCCTCTCAACCACGTAACAACCTATTTCATCACGTGATTATAGTGTGAGATGGCTTTCCCCTGTACTTGGTTTCTACTCATCTGTGTTTACTCCGCCAATTCCTTTCCTCCTTCCAGCGTTCTCCGTACTTTGAATATTTCTATCCTCTTCCCCTTTTGTCTCTTTTTCTCCTCCTCCTTCTCTCTCTTTCTCCAGCAACTAGGCTTGTTCTTGGCCTACTTCTATCCTGTCTCTCTGGGACTCGGGACTTGACTACCCGGTAGTTCTGTCCCCAAAAGCTTCCTACGAAAAACACAAGGACGATAGCATTTGTGTTAGCCATCTTGCCTCACACTACATCAACAATCAATCAGTCATCAGATAAAAGCTATCTACATCTTTGGTCACACATTCATGCACCTCGAAAACCCACACGTTCTTATAGAAAACAACGTTGCAATAAGAGCGGTATCCTACTTATCATACAGAAATCACTAAATTGCGTCACATCAATATATATGTATATTCTTAATCTCATTATTCTCAACAATATCATAACAATCCGATGCATTTCTGTACATTACATTCCCACAAGTGTACACAAATATTCAGATATCCATATTATTTAAATTTACACCCTGCAACCATTTTACAAGCTACAATTTAATTCAACAATTGCAAAATCTAGAATATCACATAAATAAATACACTAGTTTACCATGAAGTAACTAATAGCGAATTACAATATTAATTCTGACGAGCGAGCAATCTACATAATCATAGCTTATTTCTCAAGTACACATGTAAATTAAGCAATAGAAAGGTAATTCTGTGTACAAACGATTCTAGTAAGTAAATATACATACTGCACATAATTACAATTACAATGCCGTAACAATCTGCAACAATCGAGCAAATAACTCACTGAACTTTACGAAGCATTTTGTCCTTGAATGTACCAAGGTTTTTCCCGCCAAATCATGAGTGGCTCCCAGAGTTATTGCTACAGCTTGTCAGCATGATGCTTCACAATGACTAATTTGTTCCCAGCCCAAATGACTGTTAAATTCTGGTTCGATTTGATGGCCCCACCCTTCCTCAGTTCTGATTGGATATCAATTCTACCCCAGTTGGTCCAGATTAACAGAAGAGCCTCAGGCCATCTGTCAAAGCAGGGAGATTTACAACAGCATCGAGGGTCCTTTGTTCAAAGCTTTCAATGTTTACATGTGAGTTTTAACATCTAACGGAGCAGCTCTTGTACAAATGCGAATCGCCACAACAGTGCGGGGTCAACATACTCATTGCGCTAACCCATTCCTTTGTTCCTGACTTATGTAATCGCGGGCAGGCAAACGTGACATAGAGTCTGTCAGTGAAATGGAGCACAGAGAACAAATTTTGTGTTTGATTCTGGATCGAATGGATAGCCACTGTAGGGGTACAGAGCAGTGGGGAGGTGTGCTCTTATCGTGGTACTCTTAAGTATGACCCAAGCAGCTGTGTTTTGAACTTTTTGAAGTTTTTGGAGTAGATATTGAGATGAACCAGACAGAATTGAGTTACAATAGTCCAGTCTTGAAAGTACTAATGAACACACAAGTGTTTTAGTGGCATCAACTGAAAGATATTTGTGAATAGAGCTGATGCGTTTCAGCTCAAGATATGCAGCCTTGCATATGTTCATGACATTTTGGTGCAATGTGAGAGTACAGTCCAGAGGAACACCTAGGTTTCATACCGATTGTGTGAATTTAATGTTGGTGTTGCTGATGTTTATTGTCTGAGGTAAAGGATGTGAATGAGAAAGTCTTTGTGTTGTAATCAGAATGGCCTCAGTTTTATCATCATTCATCTGCAGCTTGTTACATGTCATCCATGATTTCACATCAGAAATGCACCTCTCTACACCTTGGATGGTAGCATCAACTTCAGTTTGTATATTTGGGTGTCATCAGCCCACAGTTGTTGAGACACTGGATGATGATCTATGACACTTGAGAGCGGCTGAGTGTATAGAATGAAGATAACAGGTCCAAGAACAGACCCCTGTGGAACACCACAAGTGTAATCAGGTGGGCTGGAGTGTAATCAGCTGGGCTGGAGTGATCTGTAGTAACTTGCCAAAGAAACGAAGCTTCTAGCCAATCTCCTACACCTGTGATTTTTTGTGTACTTTTGCCCATACTGGCTTCACTTACAGTATGACCTAAAGACATGACCTCTTTTAGAAACAGGTTGTATATCTTGGGATTCAGTTTCATGTTATCATTTTTCAATCTCTGAAGAAAACAAATATCCTAGTTAGTGAAGTGTTCTTTGAAGCGTTTTGAATAGCAGATGATATAAGCAAGTTACAAAATGACAATCTTCCACAAGAGACCTGAAAATGCCATCTGGACAAGATGAGTGAAAGTCTCAGGTGCATTGCAGAGACCAAATGCTAATCTGTGCCATTGCCATTGTTTCCCTCCCTGGTATGGAGAATGTAGTTTTATGTCTCTCTTTTTCTCAATTTCTACTTGCCATATAGCTTGATTTCATATCCAGACAAGACCATCATTTTGATCCATCTAAATCCTCTAGACTATCATCTATTTTAAGCACTGTTTGAGAATCTTTGACAGTGACATCATCCAATCCTCAAAAATCACAACAGATCCTTACAGAACCATAAGATTTAGTCACCATTACAATGGAAGCATTTCATGGACTTTGTCAACATTTTCTGTAATTCCATCTTCTGCCACCTTTCTAATTTTGTTCTCATCAACTATCAGCTTATCTTTTAGCAAGTGGTATTCTATAGGGATACTTTTTAACAGGTTTTGGATCTCTTGTATCAGTTTGATGTTTTATTAAGGTTGAATGACCTATATTGTTGATGCAGAAAAGATACTCTGATGTTTTATCAAAAATTCTTTTAAATGTTGCATTTGTTCTTTATCCAGATTTTTAGAAGAAACATTTCTGTTAGACTTTCTGGTAATTGTTGAACACTACCCCCTTTTCTGTCAATTGCACCAGCATGTGTATTGTATACCAATTGAACTGGTTGTAATTCAGCAGTAACATTATTTTTTTATGCAATGGAACTGGTTGTTCTCCTAAATTTTCTATTCTGTGAAGAATACATCCAGTTTTAGGATGTACTAAAACGTTTGCTAGTAGTAGACCAAATTTTGAGAAAGTTCAGTTAAACCCATTGCTTCCTTATCATACTGGTCAATTGGTTTGCCATTAACAATCACTTCAGATTCTGGCAGTATCTCAACGTTTTCAGTTAAAACAATTCTACAGCACATAGTTTTCTTTTCATCTGGTTTTCTTTTCATCTGATTTCACATAGCATTGTACTTTTTTTCCTTTTACATTTTCAATCTACATGTCTGCGGCATGATGCCCCAGTGCTAGACATCACTATAGACTGCCACATTGCAGACATCGTAGCGGTATGACTGAAAAATTGTTAAAGCTATGTTAAAAATCAAAATCACATCACATCACACAAAATCACATGCTTTTACATTTAAATAAACTTGACCCATAATAGGGTCACACTCAGTGTTTCTTTAAAACATAAATACCAAGTATACCATTTTGTTTTATGTGTGTTAACAATACTTCATGTGTGAGTATGAGTCCTTAACATAATTTCTACCTCTGCTTCACAATAAAAAATTTAACATTTGCTCCTGTGTAATACAACAAAGAAACACAATTTCCATTTACTTCAACATTTCAGAGTCTAGCAAGGCATCAAGAAAATAGTCCAGGGCTAAAATTTCAATAATTTCACTATTTGCATCATGCTATGCAATTCTGGTCAGTTTCTTAGTGTTTTATACCAATTCAGAAATTGATTCTCCCTTTTCATTTCAAGTCCTGTATAATTCATCCTTATTCAGAGTTCCAAATCTGGATTTTAGCACTTTTACAAAATTGTAATAATCTTTCCTTGGTTCTGGTTCAGTTTCATTAAGCAAAGAGCAAGCTAAATGCAATGACTTTGAATATTAATCCCAGTCATTCATTTCTGCAATAAACAATCTGAGTTAAATATTCATCTATGTCTGTCTTAACATCATATAGGTGTAGTTTCATTCTAGATTATTTATTGCTTCCCATAATTTCATGTGTGTGTCTGCATTCACAACTACTTCTAATTCCACTGTTTATTTCAGTGGCTGTTGTTTACTATTTCTCTAGTTCTCTAGTTCTGGAATTTTCATTTCTATTTTCAGTTAAATGTAACTTTTTCTGTCAATGATTCAATATTGACTCAAAATCTTCAAATGTAGATTTCATGTCATCTGCAAGAGAGAGTACTTATCCTTAACTTCTCTTGCTATACATTTTATGTAATTGTTTTCCTTTTCAGGATGATCAGCTCTACTAGATTTTCAAGAAAGAAGATAAGATAAGATTTTATTAATAAAATTTAAGAGCTGTGTTATGGTGTTACTCTCTTTTCTTTGATCAGATCATCACGATACTACTTCTGACACCAAATCTGTTACATGGGGGTGGGTGGGGGGCTCTGAAAAATTAGTCAGAATTTTAACTCTTCCAGACTTTGAAGCTACAAGGGATTTGACTGACTCAGCAATCAAAAGAAGATAAAAATTCAGGACAGATTTTTTCATTATTTTCTCGCATTTATTTTTGTCCAGATGATATGTAAAGAAATGTATACTCTTGACCAGTTTACATATTCAATTCCATGCAGATATCTACCTGAATTGCAACCATAGTGGGTGTGTCTCAGTTATTTAAACATTTTCATAAATTGCTAACACTCAGCCTGTTTGTTACAATATAATGTAGGCTAATTATGTTGTTTGAAATGACAAATTCTCATTTTTAAATCAAAATATGTGTTCCGAAATTCACATGTAAAAACTCTTCTGCTTATGAGAACTTATAGGTTGAATTCTTGATTCCAAAATTATACATCAACAATTTCAAACATGAACTTTCCTTTTCTAATGTTTTTTATCTATTACCTTTCTCATTTTCAATCTTTTTTTCTCTCTTTTAAGGGCTCAATCTTTTAAAAGTCCCTTTCTATCTCTCCTTTATCTTTTTTCTGTCAACCCCCTACTTTGAAAAACTGTACTGTATATATACATGTTTGGCAAGTGTAATCATTCTGGTAATCAAAGCATGGATTGGTGGGTATTGCAATTGATTAGCCTATCCAAATTGACCATGCTTGATGGATCATGTCCTCACAACACTGATACACACACAAATCCATGCTTCAGTTCCTCTAAATTCACACAATATTAGAATAAATCATGAGTCATGAGAAACCTACCCAAATATACGATTGTTATCTTCAAATGTTTGTGTAGGTAATTTAATTTAACAATCTTGTATTATAGTACAAAATATGTGAATGGGTAACAAGCATTGACCGGACATTTCTAAATGGACATGCTTTACTACAACAGCATGTTGTGACTAAAACCAGCTGATCTGAGGATCAGAAAGTAGTGGCATAGCAATATTTTGACAAGGAATTTGAATGAAGAGCAAGATACTGTACATGTAGAGTTCCTTTAAATGTTGACCTTTAAAACAAATCTGTTATCACCTGTCTGGAGTGACTGCTTTTTCTGTATTTCAAAAAATGTGTGTTTTGCCTGGTGCAAACAGACTTCCCTAGCGTACGCATGTCAGACAGTCTCTGATCCTGACTATATTGTGTTCAAAAATATGTATGTAATGACCAGTAAGGAGAACATTTAGATGACATGTGGACTTTCAAATAATGAACAGATACAGGTAAGGCCAGTCTATGTGGTATAGGAAGACCCTGAGAAAGCCCTGGGAAGAACCACTGACACACTGGAAGTTACATACCCATGTTGGCTGAGCCTGAGACTTGATCCTATGCAGATAGTAGTGAGATGTCAGTGATCTGCAAAGTGAGTGCCTTAGACCACTCTGCCACCTGAGGACCTAGCAAATGGGCCTGTATTGTTGTAGTAGGAATTTAACATTAGGGACCTGTATGGTGGTAGTAGGGATTTAACATTAGGGTCCTGTATGGTGGTAGTAGGGATTTAACATTAGGGTCCTTTATGGTGATAGTAGGGATTTTAAATTTAGTGGGTATTTATGCCTGGAATGGGGATTGAGTATTAGCAGAGCTGTATGGTTGTGGTGGGAATTTAACATTATGGTCCTGTATGGTGATAGTAGGGATTTTAAATTTAGTGGGTCTGTATGCCTGGAATGGGGATTGAGTATTAGCAGGGCTGTATGGTTGTGGTGGGAATTTAACATTATGGGACTGTCTGGGAACTTTAACATTAGGCTGACACTCTTAATTCTTTGAAACTTTAACTTGAATTTTAACAAACATGCAGGGTGTGAGTGACATTTGAAATATACCTACATTGCAAAAATCTTGAGGGATGAATGGGTTGTAGGAAAAAAATATGTTCATTGTAGCAAGCCCACATCCCTCTTGGAATAATAAACAACATTTTATTTTATTTGTTATTTTATGCTTTAATGGCACATTTAGCAAATTATAGGGGGTGTCATGCTGATGAAATGAGAGAGATTACTTTTCTTAAGGACATACCAAGGCAGATCAACTGTGCTGACCCATGACCACTGGAATTAGCCCAGCATTTCTCTTAACTGAACTACCATAGCTTCACAATGTAGACAATGAATCAATTTTTAAGTATTTTATAGCTATATGTACATGAAAACAAAGGAAGTAGGAGTAGGGTCTGCTTCATTTTCATACATACATACATACCAATGTTACATTTTTTAATTTTTTATATAGAGACATGCAGTCACACGCACACAAAGAGAGAGTAACACAGTGAGAGTAGGGCTAAGGGTCACATTTTGTTTACACACACACATACACACACACACACACACACACACACACACACTGTATGTCACATCTGCTTATTTTTAAGTTCAAGATATTTAGATTGTCCTCTCTTCATCCCCTATTCATTTTTAACTTTTCATCATCCAGGACATTTTCGATCAAATCTTTGGCTGCATTGAAGTGTCTTTCACAAATCTCCCTTGTCCTGGAATTATGTCCTACTCTCACACCAGGTCCAAGTGGTGCTTTACTCCCTCCATTACTTCAAGGCTAAAATTAATTAATTTCTGATGGTCTGGTTGTTAATTCTTCTTTCTTCTGGTTGATGAAAAATTGCATGACTGTATTTGATGGCGGTGCAGACATTATGGAAAACATTCTAAGGTTCAGGAAGTTGATGGTGTCTGTAAGTCTGATGTGGGCTAAAATGCTATATGCATATCTTGTGATAAATTTAAACTGCATCATTGAGTTAAATTAAGAGTTGATGAGAGTACAGTGACAGCAAATGCACAAGGCCCATTTTTTTGTGGAGCATTAGGACCCAAAAGACTTGATTGTGACATTACAAACAACAGTTTATAACCAGAACCCAAAATTACCATATCAACTCCATGAGCAGAGGTTTGCACTCTCACATTTGCATAACCCGAAGGTTCCTATGATCAGAACTGCATTGTAACAATTACAGGCAACATAAGAACAGTGTTCCAACAGGAGCTGGTCTTAAAGGATGTTGTCATGGTTTCCATCAAAGCAGCCGAGCAGGCTAGCCAAACTGATGACTGGCACCTGGACTATATCATAACTGCACAACGCTCAGGGGAGGATAATTGAAAAACAAAAGGTCAGACAATAGGCATTGGTTTTGTTTTGACAGGACTGACAACAGCCAGTGCAATATGAAGAACAGTATACATCTGACCTGTAATGAGTGTAACCCCAAAAATGGGACAAGCCACCTTGCTTCTCAGAATTGACCTGCTCAGAAAACCAATATGTCTTTGACCTTGATGATGTTATTGTGACTAAAATTGTTTCATTTACTTCTTTGGATAATCATGGGAGGCAGCAGAATGAATGGAGGCACCATTTGCATCTCTTCATGCATAGATGTACATTTGAGCTTGAACAGCAGGTAACAGAGCACCAGCTCACTGGTCTGTGCAACAACCCAGTCTAAGTCATACACATTCACAGACCAGACAGGATCAATACCTAGACATCCACCTTCCAGCTCTCTGGGATGTAAAGATAGCACACTGCTGCGTTTGCAGGCAGTTGTTGTTTGCTCTCTGTCAAGGTGAGCTAGATATGTTGCTGGAACCTAAGTTGACACATTTGCTACTGCCTTGTTTATTGTCCATTAGAGACTGCCATTACTTGGCTGCCAGTCACTGGCTATACTTAATGGATCATACTCCTGAAGGACGTCACATTTCTATTTTATGCTAATAGCCAAAGAACCACTGGCCAATGTTTAGTTAAAACACTTGGCAATGTTTGATGCCCATTAGTTCATAAGCCTCACTCTATAATCTCACTGGCATGATGTTCTTGGTCAGCAAATGTGACATGCTGTCCATAAATTCCTGGCTGGAGTTCAACTTGAAAACCTTGGGCCATGTCAGCAGGCTGCATATTTATATGAATGTCAAGGCATTAGCAGTCTCTCTGGCCTTCTTTAAAGTTAGTGGATTGGCTTCATTACAGTGACGACAATATTGACCATGGATTGTTAGATTATAAATAATGTTTTGAGGCCAACCTTGTCATAGGGAAGAAATCTATCTGGTCTGTCTCATTCATCATATCAATTGCAGGTTTATGGCTGGAAGTTTGATCTTTCCTGATGGCCTCTTTTATCAGCTGTACGCATGTAGTTTCATGGGCAACCTGTGCAACATCTGCAAGTTTCTGTTTGTGCTGATGCTATTGCAAATAGGATTTCAGGCTGTAGTAGATTTGTTGCAATTTAGTATTCATCACACAGATATTCCAGCAATTTGAATAGTCTACAACATCTCCATGAGGCTTGCATGGATATTCTTCAAAAAGGCATGCCAACTTATTAAATATATTCATACATGAAATGAAGCACTCTCTGTTATCCTCAAACTGGTGATTAAAATTGTCAACAAATGAACAGTAGAACAATCTTAGATTATCTAACTGAATGGAAAGGATCATATAAATGTTGTGCACATCAGCTTTTCTTTTAGGAGGCAGAGTGTGATGTAGAGAAATTTCTTGTGCAGTTCATCTTTGACTATAACAGACTCTCCAAAAGACTACCAGAACTTTAAGTAGGTCATTTGGTTTGGCATGCCAAGGTATTTCATGGTTAGCTGGTAGATGACAAGAGCTGTAACTGCCATTCCAGTGATGACAAGGACCAACTCACTGTCGTTTTGGTCTTGATTGGGACAGAGTAGTTGGATAATGGTGGGTTTGAGCTTAAGTGACTTGAGCCTTTTATAGTCACCAAGGAGTACCATCACATCGCTTGATCAACATCATCAAATGCACTTCCAGCATCTTGTTTGTGGCACAGATCTGCTTTCATCATGTTCAGACTCTTTGCTTTTTTGGAGGACCACTTAGCCTGAATGGGATTGCCAACCATCGTTACCACAGTTACTATTTATTATATATATACACACATAATTGGATCCTGTATTTCAATATGTTGACTGGGAAGATGCCCTGCTTAATCAGTTTAATGAAGAATGTTATCATGGCACCCACATTGAGAATGGTTATTTCCAGATTTTAGAGAAAGACATCAATCTATGTGGCTGCCACCTTGAAGATCTTGTATATCTGGGTATAGGCAATGGTCAGAACAGCAACTATGTTAGGCCATTATCGATGATTTGCTTGCCATCTTTAGAATTAGAAATTGTTAAGTGCTACTATTTCATAGTTAATGTGTCTGGTTCATTGTTTAATTTGTCTAGACCAGTGGTTCAGGCAGTATCAGGGCCATTGTAAGGGACATGCAGTATGAAAATTACCCAGGATGGACGGGCACCATCATGTGTAGTTTGCAATGTTTTCTCTGAGTTGGAGGTGCTGTTTCATCCAGTGCAAACTTGTGATGGCCTTGACTGTAGTGTCAAGCATGGTGGCAGGAGCACATATTTGCTTTAGGATATGTGCTGAATTATCTTTGTTGTTGTTGAAGCAATAAGGATAACTTGCACGGTTGTGGCCTAGCCAAGCTGGTTATCTATACTAGGGGTGTAGAGACAATAGTTATCATGCTCTTGACTAGTGCAGCTATTGGTATGACAGTTGTCATACTTATCACAATTTTTTGAAGATGATTCTGCAATACCATATGACAGGTACATTTTCTTAGCATATCTCTGCAGGACCTTCTGTTATCATTTTTTGCCTCTGCGCCAGTTCACCCATCATGAGCATTTTTATGATCTTTAACCTGACTCTTCTTTGTCACTCTCTGAACTGTATTTGGGTTCTCCTCAGGATTGATTGCATTAGATATCTTGTCAGCTGTAACCTTGGAAATTGGTTTTTATCTGTGATTTTCAGACCAGGTATTGTTTGGTGGATAATCATGTCCAGATTAGAAGTGTCAGATTGTGTTTAGGTGCCAGTAAACAGTGCCATGTGCATGCCATAACAGTGTCAGTGAAAGAGCATGGCATAATGCCATCAGTGTATGCCCAACAAAAGGATTTTAAGTATCTTCCTCAGGGTCACTTACCAGTTTAAGGCTGATTTCCTGGAGGGAAGTTCATCTCCAGTGAAGCAATAGCTGCATACAGCCGTACTACACTCTCTCTCCAGCACTCTTGGCTGAGATAACAGTGAAATGGGTCATAGAACTGATTACAACATTGTCCATTTTATCCAGCTGAGAAAGCGTTTTCTGATACCCCATATAATGCTCAGTGCTACTTTTTGCCATTAGTGAAGCAAGGCAGGTGTGCTTTGTTCCTTTTGGTTTTGAGCCTCTTCTTTTACTTATGTATTGGCAGTATGCTTTGTGTTTTCCTTAAGTTATTAGTCAAACATCTCAGCATTTTTTGTTTTACTGCCTGCATTTGGGCTGTGATATCACTGATCTGGAATCTAAGTTTAGTATGTGTATACAACGCATGATAGGATGCCCAAAACAAAGATAGGTTGTAATAACTTAATACATGCTTCTTCAGCAAACCTAATAGAAGAATGCTATTTTACAGATGCTCTTGACTGTAGCAATTAGCAGCGAATATTAATAACAACTTACAGAAAATGTTCACTGACATGCCATACACTTTTGCAAAACATGGTCAGGCAATAGTTTCTCTACAAAGTCCATCATGACAGTTTTTCTGCACAATATATTTGTGTTCTATCAGTGTACTTTTTTCTTTCTTATAGAGCTACTGCCACATGTTCAGTATATCATTAGAGATCAATGCAGTAACGTTTGTTTGTCAAGAACTGTTCAAGACCTGTAGGTCCAGTTTTTTTTATTGCATTTAAACATGCAATCTAGCTTGCCCATGTAAGGATTGCCATGTAGATATCATCCTTCATTGTTTTCTATTAACTGGTCCATGTACTGGTTATGTTTCATCAGCTCCTCCTTGTCTACTGTTGGTTGGACATACATCATCCTTATTGATGTAGCTGAGTGTCTTGAAAAGTCATAGGCTATCCATATAATAATGTCCACCTTTTGTGTTTAATATCAAAAGCCAAAATTGTGTGAAACATATGACTTCAGCAGTAATATTTTTGCCAGCTATATAAAATAATAATGTAATTAAATCATGTATGTACAAATGAAATCACTATCAGAAGTCTGCATGATTTTATATCTCTGGCTTGCACAAGTTTGATTAGAAAATTCACTTGATATGACTTAAGTACAAACACTATAATGCTACTATTTGTTGGTTATTCTTTTATGTACAAAGTCAAATGTCAAATTTGTGCATATCAATACTTGGATAGCTTTTCAAAATCTGATCTGGTTATAATTTGTGTCTGGAAAGGCCACATAAATCACCAAGCTAAGGTAAAAGTTGGGATTGACATTAATTACTAAGATGTAGTAGAACATTCTGTGTGCTCCAACTGTTGAGGTTTTTTCATTTTTTCATGATGTCTGGAAGCATTGTCGTCTTAACATTTTTAGGAAGATAGCTGCCTGGCTCACAAAGAATTTATGGGCCCTGGTAATGGCCATTGGCAGGCTACTACAGCTGTGTGTGCATGAGTGGGTCCTATCATCATCAATCATCATAACATCGGTGTCATCTACCTGTACCTTTAGTTTCTAGTGATTATCATATGTGTAATATTTCAGTGGCAACTGTACATGATTTCCTTGGTGCCAAGAGCACAATTGCAGAAATAAGTATATGCATCTAGTTTTTAGAGAGAAAATGGAATGCCAAGGAGACTCTCAGAGATTCATGGAATGAATCTTGGAATATAATGTTCCCTTGCCTTGAAAAATGGAAAGTAATGGAGCATTATTAGCTTTATGCACATGGTGTCATAAGTGTGGATGCAGAATTGCATGGTAACCCAAGGAACACCAGGTTCAGAACTTAAGGATTTTGATGGTAAATCTGTTGTGGAGAAATTTTTTATAGTTTCTTTGAGAAACATTTGGCTGTTTTGCTTAAAGATTGAATGAAATAAGTGAATGGATATGATCATTTGTTTCTTTTATTCCAGTATCTTGGCAAATTGATTGATATGAAATTGAATTACGCTAATGAAGCCAATTTATATAATTCTTTCCTTGTTTCCTTCTGGAATGAAAAAAAATATCCTGATTGTGACTCCTAGTTTTAGAACTGTGACTGCAACATTTTTGAATGCAACTTTCAAAATCATTTTAGCTTAATGCATCATGTTTGTTATGCTAACATGTGTCCAAAATGGAAGGCAATCCTCTAGTTGAACCTAGTGGCTGCCAAGCTACCAAATTCAGATAGTAACATGAGTGGTAACCTAATGAATGCAATCACATATTGCATGAATTGATATAACATTCATCACCCTGTCTTCCCCCACCCTCGATACCAAAAACCCCACCATGAACTGCCATATTGCCTCTATATATATGTGGCCAGAGTGGGGACCAGGCTAGTGGTTCTTTATAGAAATTGAGGTTGTTGAGAGGAGTGTACAGAGAAGTTGGGATGAGTTTCAACTTACAAACATGACAAGAAGCAGGTACAAACCAAATTAAGCTCTATCCTTGATCATGAACAAAGGTCCAGCACACAGTACAGTCAATTAACAGATACACCAGTCCACAAATTCTGACAATAGTTTAGTCTTCCTTCAAGGACTGATACTACCATGCTCGATACTTAATTCTTGAAATTATTTGTGAACACTATGTGAATGAACTTAACCTGCAAAACACCATTATTCACTGATCCCAAGCAAACCTTTTTTTAATAGGCTATACTGTATCTTTGGCTTTGACTTTGATTTAGTATGCTAGTTTTAAAACCTATTTGCAGGTTACTGAAATATCTTTATTTTTGTTAAGAATAATGATTCCATGTCAAAACTTGTTTAAATTGTTTATTATTTGATTTCTAATTTCAGAATACATAAGATGGCAGGACAGTTACTTATTTTGTTCTTGATTTCTACTTATCTCACACAGAAATCTGGTAAATACATTATTATAAGTACATTATTATACAGTTTTTAATGTTTACACTCACCAGTTCATTATTGCACAATACAAGCAGTTCAGCAGGAAACTTTAATAAAGTTACATTCCTCAGCTACCCTTTTCTTTGACGTATATTCATCCACATAGGAGACTGCTTTGGTGGCCTAAGTGGTTATAGTCTGCCTCAGCTGTGGGAGGTTGCGGGTCCAACCCATTTCCAAGTCATGCCAAAAATTTATAAGCAGCTGTTTCGCTTGGCTCTCAGCATTTGGAGGTTAGTGGAGGGTAGGCTTTTTTTCTTCACACAAGACCCAGCACACCAATTGAAAAGTTAAATGGTCAGTCCCTTACTTAAGGGCCTCATTAAATGAAGACAGTGTAATCATATTGTCCATCCATCATCAATATAGTATTACCTTACATGGGATTGTTGGATTTTAACCATGTGGCCTCTGATTGCTGCCTTGACTTTATTTCTATTGCTTAATTTTGCTAACATTACTGGATTTCAGTCAGACGTGTCATGCAGCTTTGTATTTAGATTTTGATTTCTAGTATTCCATGACATCATTTACACCAGCTATACTGCCTTCTGGTGCATCATTGGGTTTCAACTTCAGCTTTAAATTCTCAGGACCTTAAATCGGTTAGATTTCCATCATTCTTTAATGTCTTATACAGGAGTTCTTCCCCCATTCCCTCCCAATTTGATGTCCTTCTGACCCTGGAGGAGTTCCATTTCCAACTTTCCACAACATCCTTTAGAGGAGTTTTGGCCATTTGTACATCTCTATAGGTACCACATCTGTATTAAAAAGGGTGTCTGAGAGTGACATTTTTCATTTTATGGGTTTAAGATAAGTTTTTGCATTTAGCTCTTCATCATTGCATAAGATTCTGTACACTCTTTATATACTGTCCTATCTAGTATCATGAAACTTGCTGTAAAAATATGGTAGTTAGTGTTTCAGCTTGAATTGCTTGTGTGGACAAACAAGATGTACTTGTTGACCTGAAATTGCATGTACTTGTAGGAAATGTACACTGGTAGTTTAAGAGCCATGTGTTTATATTGATGTCTGAATGTAGAGACCATATAATTAATGTCAGATGGAACATTGCTGTCAGTGGGTGTAAAATCTGTCCATCATGTGCTAATAACATTCCCAGTATACTATGAGCGATGGGCCAATCAAAACCCAGCTTTGCATCAGTTTATTGCTTCTTCTCTTGAATGGATGGTCCTATCAACATGAGTTTTTGTGATGTCTGCTTGGACCTAAATGAAAATTCTTTGAGGTCCAATATGGTTTTAATAGGAGACATCTTGAAAATATTGTTACTGCTACCCCTCCTAAATGGAAGGTCATATTGACATGTAGTTTATACCAGTGTTTTGCATCTAATATGGACACACACACAGACACACACAGAGTTCTTTTACTTAGAACGTTTCTAAGACTGTTCAATCTCTTTGCAGATATCAGATTGACACTTAGATCAAACTAAGATATTGAAGTCCCAATAATGTCCCTGTCCCTTTGCAGTCAAACAACCAACATGATCATGTTATTGTACTAGTCTCTTTGAAGTTTAAATGGCAGCAGCTGGCAAATGTAATATGGTAAAATGTGAGCCAGAAATCTTATTCCCACTGAGAATTCATTTGAAAATAGAAACATTGTTGTTGAATTTGTTATATATTAGTTGGCGATATTTATAGTATTTTAATTTGCAAAAAGTGTCACTCAGTGATTTTGTATATATTTGCTATGATATATTGCTTATATAATATATCAAACTCATATACATTAATAATTTGACTAATTATTATAAACCTTCATAGAGTGTGATGTGATGTGATGTGATTTGGATTTTTAACATAGCTTTAGCAATTTTTCAGTCATATCGCTACGATCTGCAGTGTGACAGTTTTTAGTGATGTCTAGCATTTGGGCATCATGCCGCAGACATGTAGCATGATGTCCCACCCAGTCACATTATCCTGACACCAGGCTGACCAATCCTAACACTCTCCTCTTAATGCTGAATGCCAAGTGAGGCAGCTGTTAGTACCATTTTTGTAAGTCTTTGGTATGACTCGGCCAGGGATTGAACCCACGACCTCCCGCATCCGAGGCGGACACTCTAACCACTAGGCCACCAGAGCGGTTTCATAGAGTGTGCAAAAATGTAAAAAGAAAAAAAAATATAGAAGCAGTCTGAGGAGTGTAGAGTGAAATATAAGCTTTGGCATTCCAACCATTTGCTGGTGTGATGTGATCTGGTGAAAGTCAGCATAGGGCAGCCCTTTTGTCCTATATCTTGATTAGGTGATTAGATACAATGACAGTTGGTATGATAGCTTAGAATTAAAGGAGGATTAATCTTGTGATTAGCTTGAAAGTATTTCGTTCTAAGTAATATTATGTTTTTGTTACAGATTGGAACAGTGTGAGCTTGAGCCCAAGTCTAGAAGTATCAGTGAAAGAAGGAGAGACAATAAATTTACGTTGTGACTACACTGGGTCAAAAAATCCAGAATTCATAAACTGGTATTTGAATAATGATAGTCAAGGCTTTGCGATAGATACAACAAACTGTAAATTTTACACAATGCCAGAAGTATATAGAACATATAACATGAGTCCATCATGCAATGGAAGCAGTTTTACCTTGTCCATTGCTAATATTTCACAAGGTAATAATGGTGACATATGGGCATGTGATGCTACCATCACTGGTATGCAGCCTCCAAACAAGACTTCAACAAGAATAAAGGTGATACAAGGAGGTAAGTGTATAACTTTTAGCTCACTTTGGATCAAAGCAATGCAAGGATTAAGCCAGGTTTTTTATGAGAATTTTATTCCTGGGGCCATTGATTGTATTTTGGAAAAGATTTCATGAATTGTTGTCTCATAGAGTAATGTATTCCTAAAAAAATATGGAGGGATATGTTGTAGTTTGTGTTGTAGTTTATGTTGTAGTGTGACAAAACAAATGCTAGCCTAACACATGAACATGAAAAGCATTATCTCCATTTTTAACTCACCTAACCTGAAGGCCAAGAGAGCTTATCTATTTGTAATTCTGGTTTTAATAATACTAATATTAATATTAATGCTAATAATAATAATAATAATAATAATAATGTGGACTTAGTACAGCACCTAATCTTTACAAGCTCTAAGCTCTTTACAATATTAGATTAATACATAAAACCATACAACAACAAGATTACATTACATAAAATTACAAAAACAAAATGATGTATGGTTTGCTTTGATGTCACACATTAGTTTGGTTCTATTTATCATAAGTAGGTTTCTCTTAGCAGAAAACAGATGCAGGGTTACAGACTGAAATGGTGAGATGGCATCCAATGTAGAGGTGATCTGATACAAGTTCATAGGAATGCAATTAAGACTGAAGAATATTATCATCAGGTCATTGAAGAATCTAGCCTAACATGTGACTGTGTTTATTGGTGGGTTGGCTAACTAACCGAGGTTCAAAATGTGAAAAGAATCCAGGAGTTTTGATGTGTATTGACTTTCAGGACAGACAAAGTGAAAATTTATATCTCCAAAAATAATCAGGTTGCCACCTATCAAATTTCTGTACTCCAGGAGTTTAGGAAACTGCTACAAAAAGAGAGATTCAGTCAGCTTCTTTTTTTTACTAGGAGGAGGGCATTAGAGGTAGAAGAATGGACTGACCTTTGCTCCTTTGTGAGTGAGGTTTGGACCAGTTCAAATGATGTGTGTTTGAAATTGAAAGTTGTAGTGTGGTTAGGATGGTGAACTATGGATGACATTGGAATGACTTGATGGAGTAACTGGAGTTTGTTAGATTACACAATTTGGCTCATTGCATGCCATTTACATTTAAATAAAGATGAATGTAGTCCCAGGTTGTAAAGTCTAGTTCACAATGTAGCATTGAATGCCAAGGAGCTATTTAATGAAATTAATGAGGATTCCTTGTAGCATAAATGGGTTAGTTAAGTGATACTGTATGGTCATATCATTTTATATGGAGAAAATGGTGGAAAAATTTATATGGGCAAGCAAATTTATAGGGTCAAAATATTTATAGGGTCAAGGAGAATTTAACATGGTGGGACAGTATAGGGTCAATAGGAATTGAACAGGCATGACGTCAAGATGCTGACCACAAAAATTTTAATGTGAATTGATCTGTTAAGCATTTGGCAGCCAGGTCATGCACAATCTTTCATATCACACATCATCTGTTGTAGATTATCTGCTCTGAAAATGTGTAAAATTTGGCTCACAGATCAGATCAGCACTGTGAGAACAATAATGACTCTTAAGTCACTATAGGCCACTTGACTGGGGATATTAAGCGATATAAATTGAAAATTAAAGTAATTTATGTAATTAAGATAGAAAAGTACATGAAATTGACATTCACTTTCAATGAATTTCACTATGGGAGAGGTTGCTGAAAGTCTAAATGTCCGGTACACTTTGCCAAATGAAGCATGCACAAAGACCAGATTTTCCTGGTATCAAAGAATGGTAGAAAGTTTTGCCTGATTAGTGACCTTTCCTCCGTAAACAGATTTCTGCTGCAGGAATCTTTCAAGATGAAGACCAGCCTTAGTCAAAAATGCCATAAGACCTGATGAATGGGCAGTCCCTATCGATCTTTAGGATACATAGCTTTACATCCTAACTTTCCTCCACACAGGAAGTTTTGCTTAGATAGGGAAATCTTCAGATTTCAAGATTCACCATTCATCCGATTAAAGCCTCTGCATCCATAGTATTTATTGGGTCAGGGGATTAGTTGCAGCCCATTTAAGGTCACTAGGTATACCAATCCTTCAGTCTCGATCTGTTTTACTGTTGTTCCAAATTGACCAGACTGGGTCTTTTAACCTGGAGAAATTTATGTCTTGAGATTTTGTCTGTATAGGAATGAATTTCCTCACAACAGAAGATTAGTCCAAATCTCTGAGGACAAAGTAGACACGATTCTGTCCTTGTTGGAGGCTCTGAGAGCCAAGACCACATTGTCTGCTCATCTTTCTCTTTCTCTGTTGGAGACCCTGGACTCTGCATTGAACCTGGTTCACTTAGTAAAGAGACTGAACTTGCATCCTCTCCAGTTTCTCCTTTTGGTGGTCTGGAACCTACATGGGGATCTTCTGAATGCTCCAATTTCTCATGTTCATATTTTTGCCATCATCTGATTTGATTGACAAATCATGACTGGTTTTGTGGCCAGAGTCCTCATGCAGACCCCAGAAACCAGTTCATACATATTTTTCTTGAGTCAGAAGGGCTTATTCTTCAGTGTTCATGGTCCTGGGAAGTATCTGTTCTCAACATCAACAATTTGGAAATAAGGGAAGTGTTCTTAGCCCTTCAGGCATGAGTTTACAAACTAAAATGTTGCTGCATGATGGTCTCCTCCGACAGCACAGTGGTAGCATACTTCACGAGACAAGGAGGCACACATGTGCTTGCATGGAGGTTTGGAACCTTCTTTGTTGCTACATTCCCAGCAAAAATGATACATGTATTTCGGCAGACAGTCTGTCAAGGTTAAGGGAAGATAGTTGTCATGGAATGGTCCCTACACCAATTCATAGCAGATTCATTGTTCCAATTGTTGGGGACTCCTTTCATGGATTTGAGTGCTTCAAGGTTAAAGAAAAAACTTCCCTTTTACATTTTCACAGTCATTGACAAAAGTACTGAGCAGTAGACGTTTTCAGGATCCCTTCATTTACTCCCTTCCAGATGATTCCACATGTAGTGCACAAGGTCAGAAACTTCACTTCTCAGCTCATTTTGATGGCCTTTCTGTGGCCTCAGTGATTATGGTTTGATCTTCTTGATCTGGTGGTGGACAATCCCTGGACATTACCCAGAGTATGGACCTCATGTAACAACACAACACACTCTCTCCTAAACAATAGCCCACAGATTCTCCACCCTTGCACTTGGCTCATCTCAAATGATTGCTCCACAAAGACCAGTTTTCAAGCAAAGTTGTCACATGCACCATTCAGTCCAGACTACAGCTAAAAGTAAATGAAGGTAAATGGAGAATCTTTTGTGATTTGAGTAGTAAATAATTTGCCAATCCTATCTGTCCTGACATAGGTGGTGCTCTAAAGTTTTGTATTTTGGATAGGTTTGATTTTTAAAGACAAAGAATTTCCCTGGTTTTCCTCACTGGTTATTCTGGCTATTTAAAAAACATCTTGTATGTATTAGGTCTTGTTAAAATAACTTTTTATTCCCTTTATTTTGGTGTACGATTGATGGGTGAAACATGGGTTATAGCTTGGCCTTCAGATGTGTATCAAGCAAAAAACTCCTCGCTTTGCTTAGTCATTTTCCCTTCCTGGATATCAGATACATTTTACAAAAAGAGCTGATAACATTTTTATACATTTTATTTTTTTGATAATTCATTCATTGCACTTTCAGAAGTTAGTATTGTTTAGTCTGGCAAAATTCCATATACATATTTTAATAACTGCTAAAGATAGTGTACTTTAGACAAATTTAGGCTGATTTTGAGTGGAATGAAGCTATTATTTTAGTTAGCTGTTTGCTTAGATGATATACAGTTACCATAAGTACAATATCCAAAGAAATTTCAGCCACAGTACATGAAAGGAACATAGAGGTATGCCAACATTCTCATCAGTGTGTATGTTGTAAATGTAAGGAACGTCATCTTACACCTGTTACTCTTTTAGAAGTTCATAATATATGTACAGTGCCCCCATAAGCTCTGTGAAGTGTCGAATTTTGAATTGGAGTGAACTTTAAAGTTGAATGCATTGAGCATTACAATTTTATCCCATTTAAGCCAGAAAAGTCTTTGTGAAGGGTCACTTTGACCTTTCATTGTTCATCTCCCCACATGTCAGTGTAATCTTCAAAGGGGCAGAATTCCAACTCATTGAAATTGACCTGGGTATCTTAACCTGGTCCTTAGAAAGTAAACATTTGAGCTACCAACCCTAACCGCTTGGTAGGAACCTATATCCACTTATCATTTTTTCAAAGGGCAATTGTTATGCGCTGTCATTCACAGATTCTGAGCTGTCTAAACCTGATGAAAGGAATTATTTCTTTGGGAAAAATTAGGGACTGCTGCCCATGATTGGGCAGAATAAATTAAGGCGTACACTTTAGAAGCAATAAGACTTTAAAGTGACAACCTTAGTCGAAATTCTTTTGTCTGAAAATTTCCTGGAAGAGGAAAAGTAGTCGACATCGTGGAAGTCTAAAGAGAATAGTGCTTTCCTTGCTAAACAAAAAAGGGACCAGGTGGCTATCCTGTAAAAAGATAGACAGGTTTTAGTGTTAGGATGCACAAGTTCTGAAAGAGAACAGCAATAAGGAACAGCTTTCTGGGAGAGAGATGGGACTGTCAGAAGACAGAAGTCCAAGGAAAAGAAGGATGAGGTCAGAATAAAAGGACCAGAAAGTCCATGAAGGGGCAAAACATAGAGCTTAGGAAGGATGAACTAGGACATATTGATATGGCAAGAGAGGAAGGTGATGCAAATCAATCGTGGACATTGCGCTCTTTTCACCTCTTGTTATGATGATGAAATAAATCCAAATTGGACACTCCTTCTAAATTCTATTGATATAATCTAACTTGAACTGGAATTGCTGTTATTAATTTGTTCTGATTAAATTTGCTATTTTCTTGTCAAAGGGGCTCATTTTGGTTTATTTCTCCACAGTATTCTCGCTCAGTTCTCTGTTGAAATTCTATTCTTCTTTCACTCCCGCTGGGCTATAATATTGAGGGAGGTCATCCTTTAGATAACGCCAGCCAAATCCAATTAACCACCCCTCTTACTAACAGGGCAACGTTACAAGTTCAATGGCTGAGTTCCTTCTCCTTTGTGAAGAGAAACAATGCTCAGTTTCTACTATCATGGGTCATATGGTAGCCCTATCCAATACTCTTGAAATTTGGTAAGGCCTGGCCATTGGTGCAAACTCAAGTTCATTTGACCTGCCAAATATGGGTCAGTATCAGAAATGGCAAAAGTGAAGAGGAAAATCAATGGTTATTTTAATAAGAGACACTTTTATTTCGAATTCTAATTCTCATAATAAGTTAAAAATTATTGACATGGATGTCACAAAAATTAAATATGAAAGATGTTTCTGAGGAAAAGTAAAATCTTCTTGTAAACCCTCCTATCTCCCTCAACCCACCTCCTCCATTTCTGAAGAACTGTTGGTGCAATACAGTGTTCACTAACCTGAAATATGTATAGACAGACTAACACCAAATATGTATAGGCTGGCTAACACCAAATATGTATAGGCTACCACCAAATATGTATAGGCTACCACCAAATATGTATACGCTGACTGACACCCAATATGTATAGGCTGACTGACTCCAAATATGTATAGGTTGACTGATATGATATAATTATTGGTTGACTGGCACCAGATATGTATAGGTTGATTAACACCAAATATGTATAGGCTGACTGACACCAAATGTATATAGGTTGACTAGCACCAAATATGTGTAGGCTGACTAACACCAAATATGTATAGGCTGACTAATAGCAAATATATATATATATATATATATATATATATATATATATATATATATATATATATATATATATAGGGTGAATACCACCAAATATGTAAAGGCTGACTAACACCAAATATGTATAGGCTGACTAATACCAAATGTATATATAGGGTGAATAACACCAAATATGTATAGGCTGACTAACACCAAATATGTATAGGTTGACTGACACCAAATATGTATAGGCTGAAAGACACCAAATATGTGAAGGCTGACTAACCAAATATGTACAGGTTGACTAACCCCAAATATGTATAGGCTGACTAACCCCAAATATGTATAGGGTCATCTACTTGTGAGGAACTTCAAACAGTTGAAGAAAATAGAAATTCATAGTTATTCAATGTTACAAAAAAGTAATAGAATTAAATTTGTTTCTATTTTGTATTTGTATGTACTTATTTTGTTTTAAGAACAGTAATGTAAGCCAAGATGTTTTTTAAAAATTTGAAAACTAAAGATTTCAACCCAAATGCAGATGACATGGCTATTTACACCGCTCCTGATTGTAATTTATGCAATTTTAGGTTTTTATTTGAGACAGATGGTCTAAGGGAGGTAACTTATCCATTCCAACTAATTCCTTGGCACAGAGAGTTGTAAATTAGATCATAATTAAAGCCCTTTAGAAAGCTCCATGCAACATATGATAAATGTTATATTCTGTGTGGTAAAAAAGGTAATACATTCATAAATTTCATGACAGGTCTAGTGACATGCAAATAAAGGAACAATCCAAGATTAATAAGAAAAGTGATTTTGTTGTGAGGTGTTACAGAAAATGCTATTTAATAATTCAGTCTGATATACAAAGTAATGTAGTGAATTTATGAGTTACAAAAGCACTATCCATCATGCAACTCAGTGGTATTGTGTCCAGGTTAAGTATAACTCAAACTAACAAAGTGATTAGTGTGGTGATCAAAACCAAACTCTGCCTATGGTTGAGTTTCTGATATGTTAAGAAATTGTTCACTGTACATGTAGTGCAGATATAATTGTTCAGTTGGATATTGGTGCAAAAGCATGGTCAATATAGTTTTTTTGAAACTTTAATCTTAAAATAGATGTGACAATTAATTCAGATAGTAGTTGCTGCTAGACATGCATCTGTGAAACTTTAGCTGGTAAGTAAAAAATGTTAACCTATTAAATACCGAATCTGTTTGAGAAAAACCAAATTAATGCACAGGATATCCAATAATAGTGCTCCTGAATATTTACAATCACTATTCCAGTATAGGCTACCTGGTAATACTCTCCACCTGCGATCTGTGTCTACCAAACAGTATAAAGTTCCCAAACCAAATAAGGAATTATTTAAAACAAGTTTCCAGTACTCTCGAACTTTGCTCTATTTCCTTCTTCCAAACCTGGTATATCCAGTGGCTTCAGAGATGCAGCTTAAATAAATAAATTCCTTTGTATGAGGGCCTCAAGGTAGATTAGTTATTAGCTAATTGTGTTACTGTCTTTAAATAAGGTGATTGTTATTATTATTATTATTATTATTTATTATTATTATTATTATTAACAGTACTGTTAAATCTACTACATAGTACAAATGGCAGTAATCTTGTCATATTGACTGTCAAATAAAATTGGTTTGTTATATCTGTAGCATTATACCTCTGACAGTACTAGGATTGTCACAACCTCAACATTGCTTGGTTTACTAGGCAAGCATATTGTATAATCGGCTGTAGAGATTGTTGCTGTTCTTTACTTTGAGGCAGGGGGATATTTAGTAGTGGTTTCATTCACTGGAAGCTGACTGCCATCTTAGCCTTAAAATATACAAATTGGTTATTGCAGACAGCTGTGAGACCATACAGACATTTACTGTGGAGTAGAAATTCTGTTCATCTAGATTCCACTAAATGTCCAATTGAAGTACACCATTCCCTGGAAAGGTCCATCCAAATCTTGTGTATAAAATGACTATGCTGGTTACAAGAGGAACTTGAGGAGTTGCATATCATAACACATGCATGCTTTGGTGTGTGTGGAGGGTATTTACAAGATTCTGGAACAGGAACATTCATTTTGTCATCAAAACCACATAACACATTGGTTAATGGGCAAGCTTGACAGTTTTGTATTGTTTTTTCAGATAATGCAGATTATAAGGGAGGAGTCAACCATGAGGCAGATATACCGTTTGTTGGTATCATTTTCATCATTGTGGCAGTATTGAGTGTTCCTGTTACAGTTGTTAGCTGTTTGATATACCAAAGAAGGAAGAAAGATGAAGCCACCAGTGGTTAAGTATCATATTCCTCACAAATGCATGTGATTACTACATATGTTCTCATTTTCCAGGGTGTAAGAAAAAGCAGTTTTTGATATCATCAGTCATAAGATTGTCTTGATTTTAAGTGTAATATGGAATATTGAGAAAAGTAACATAAAAATTTCCTGTCACTTGATCAAATGAAGCATTTCATTAATACCTACATGTAATATATTGCAGCAGATCTCCATGATGTCATGCACAATATAAAGTATGGAGAAATAAAATAACAAGTATGATTAAAAAAGCTAAAAAAATTTATTATCAATCATTGCTTGAAAACAAAAAGAGCAACACAAACTCCATTTGGAAAGTCTTCAAGGAATTCACTGGAGGAACCCACAAAGATCAGACAAATAAAATTCACTCATTTCTGGTAAATGACACCATTGTCACTGATGAAACTGCCATTGCAAATGATTTCAATGATTTTTTTTGCCAACATTACCACAAAGTTAAAATAACCAGTGATAGAAAACAACTTTAATGAACTGAAAAAGTTCTGCAGCAGCAAAATCTCTAAGGAGTATGTTTCTCTATCCCACCAGTATAAAAAAACTTTGTTAAAAAATGTCTCAGTTAACTTGATACCAAGAAAGCTACAGGACTTGATCAGATTGGTCCATGACTTGTTAAATCATCTGCCTCTACTATTGTAGATAGCATAACATTCATAATTAATTTAAGTATTGCAACCTCATTAGTCCCCAAAATATGGAAAACTGCAAAAGTAACTCCTATTCACAAATCTGGTTCTAAGAATGATGCTGATAACTACCGACCAATCTCAATACTACCAAACTTGTCAAAATTGATTGAAAAACATGTCCATGACTCATTCATGTCATATTTAACCAAACACTTGCTGTTACACCCTAATCAATCAGGCTTTAGACAGAAACATTCCTGTGAGACTGCCTTGATCTCCCTAACTGATAGATGGCTTCAAGCACTTGACCAAGGTAGATAATAAAATCTGTATTTGTAGATTTCAGGAAAGCTTTTGACATGGTGGATCATGAAATCCTTTTGAAGAAACTGAAAATCTACCAGTGTGATGAAAGAACAATTAGATGGGTTACTTCTTACTTAAGTGAGAGAACACAACATGTTTACATAAATAATGTTCTGTCTGAACATGGAACAATTAGATATGGAATACCACAAGGCTCAATTCTAGGTCCATTACTGTTCATTTTACTTATTAATGACCTACCACTTTTACTAAGAGACTCAATATCATTTTCAGATCTCTATGCAGATGACACAACATTGTCAGACATCCAAAACACAAAGCATGAACTTTAAATTTCTTTACAGAATGCACTAAACAAACTGGAAAACTGGTGCACATACAATGGCATGGTGGTAAATACTGGTAAAACTAAAATATTACTTATCTCAACATGGCAAAGAAAGACAAATCTTGATAGTGATGAACTATGTCTGACATGGAAGGATAAAAATTTGCAAATGGTCTGTCATGATAGACTACTTGGTGTTCTGGTATAATAACCTATCATGGACTGAACATATCAAACATATCAGTAAAAAAGTCAATTCAAGTTTATGGCTTCTCAGTAGGATAAGACATTTTCTCCCTGAAAGGCATAGAAAACCATTTTATAACAGTTACATACAACCCTATTTAGACTACTGTAATACAGTATGGGGTAATTCAAATGATAAAAACATGGCACATCTTCAAAAAAGAGCATTTGGGCTAATATCAATCCAGAAAGAAAGCAAGGAAAATTTATCTGATAGGTTACAAATATTACCTATTAAAGACTAAATCTGTTTGAGAAAAGACAAATTAATGTACAGGATATCCCATAATAGTGCTCCTGAATATTTACAATCACTATTCCAATATAGGCTACCTGGTAATACTCCCCACCTGCAATCCATGTCTACCAAACAGTATAAAATTCCTAAACCAAATAAGGAGTTATTTAAAAAAGTTTTGAATTCTCTGGAACTCTGCTCTGGAATAGTATTCCAGTTGAGATTAGAAATGCCCACTCTATTTCCTTCTTCCAAACTCAATATATCCAGTGGCTTCAGAGATGCAGCTAAAATAAATAAATTTCTTTGTATGAGGGCCTCAAGGTAGATTAGTTCTTAGCTAATTGTGTTATCCTATTTAAATAAGGTCATTATTATTATTAATATTATTATTATTATTATGGTGTCATTCATTACATTGTCTGTGCATTATTACATTTATGTTTGAGTGACTAAACTTTATAATAGGATCTCTGTTAATACTACATCCTACAACCAAAGAAGGTCATTGTGACCTAAAGTTTATGTTAAATAACATTTGTTAAGTATTTGTGTTTGTGGCCCTATTCATCCAAGTTTCCTCTGACCCATGACACCCCATTTTTCATATTTGGACATTTATGATGGGTTGTAGGGTCAGAGTCCATTATTGCCTCATGAAAATTGGATTTGGCATGTAGGTTGTGAGATTTGTGTAGTCATGTGACTTGGAACAGAGGCGTAGCTGGTGGGGGCAGGGGGGTACATATGTCCCCGGGCGCCAAGGTACAGGGGCGCCAAAATGAGGCTTACAACGTTACATTATAATAAGTAAACAAGGGTAATATTCAAAAATGTGATTAAACGGGGAGGGGGCTGGGGCGCCAGTTTTATAGTTCATCCCCAGGCGCAAAATATCATAGCTACGCCTCTGACTAGGAATGCAAATGGCAAGATCCAGGTCAAATTTCAACAATGCTATAGTTTCATCTCATCTGTCAGAAGATTAAAGATATGACAAATGCTATGTTCGCAATTTCTGAGAAAATAAGCCATATTCCTGTCAATTTCATGCAGGTATATCTCTATGAAAGGTCATTCAGTTTTGCTAGGCTGGCTGATAAGCAGCAACCCTATGCAGACACCAAAATGATGTTGGCAGATTCCAAATTTTCAATAGGCAATGGACTCTGACCATACACCCCAACATAAATGTCCAAATATCAAAAATGGGGTGTCAAGGGTCAGAGGAAACTTGGATTATGACCTTATAATCTACCATGCTATACACATCCTAGCTTATTCAGAGGGTCCTTTCTGACCAGTGCCATTGAAAGTAGGAAAACTGTTTGTTTATTTATTGGTAAACTTTCCATGTTAATTGCTATACATTGCAAATGTATATTGTGACATAACAGGGTTACTGTATTAATGTACATGTGAATGAATATAGGGATTAGATGATTTTACTGCATGTTGCCTTCTTTCTTTTTCATGTAAGACCTCAAATGTATTGGCTACCAGGGTAATTATTGATGGATGAACTATAATGTTACTATTTAGTAAATTGTAGATAAATAGCAATGGGAAATTTCAGTTTCAGTGTCTGTCCATTTTCCTTGTTTCAGATTTTCATTGGTGTTACTGCATAATCTGGTCACAGATCAAATGCATTAGCATACAACTTTAGTCTGTGGGTAGTGAATAGGGGCACCCTAGGGACAATGGGAATTACCATTACAGACACCCCTGGGCAACTCTGGGGACTATGTAAATTTAACATGGAGAAAAATCGTGGGCAACTCTAGGGACAAGGGGAATTAGCATTACATGGGAATAGAGTTTGGGTCTGTCTAGGGACAAGGGAAATTGAACATGGTCAATAGAGTTTGGGTCTGTCTAGGGACAAGGGGAATTGAATATGGGATTTTTTTTTTTTTTTAAATTTTTAAAATAAAATTTTTTAACAAAAAGGGTAGGCAATGGAAAGTCATTCTCTTTTCGAGAAATATGGGTGGCCCTGAAAAGGGCCTTTGGGTTTATGTTAATGTATCCCTTAACATAAAGGGCATCTGCGGCATCTTCTTGTCCTCAAGCTGCGTCTTACTCGAGGGCCATAAATCAGTGTCCTCTTGAGGCAACCTTGTCTTTCTACGTACACTCTTTGTATCCACAGACTAGTGTCTGACTTGTCGACAATGGTCCACTTGGACTGGACATACATGAGTATGTCCGTCCTAAACATCATGGAAGACACAAGGGTGGATGATTCGACTGTGGTCCACATCTTGAAGCAACGAGAACAGGTGAATCAATGCAGTGAACTGCGCTTATTTATAGGTAGAGGAAGGATTGAAACGGATTGAGTTCATTCACCAATCCGAACACGCGTTACAAAATTCAGTCAGCCTGCATCCAATCTGAAGAGAGCAGTCTGTGACGTCACGTGGTCTATATAGATTCGCTAGTGCTTGTGTGCAGTCAATCTATGCGACAGTGATTCAACATGACGGAAACTCAGAAAACGATCCATTGGGGTGCATCAGCAGGGGAGACTGCCCAAGGGAACCCGGACTTACTTTCAGAAGAGGTGAATTGGGATTTTGTGGATTTTCTTACCTCGCAAGAATTTGTTCCGGAACCTTCGTTACCTTCTTCATTACCGCAAGTGGAGAATTTTAGACAGAGACAGAAAGAAGAATTGGAGAAATTTATACAACGACAAAAGGAAGCGGAACAAGCTTTTCTCCTACAGCAACAGCAGCAAGAAGAAGAGGTAAGAAAAAAACAACAGCAACAACAGCAAGAAGAAGTAGCAGCAAAGAAACAAGAGGGTGAAAATCAAACGGTCACGGTACTGTTGGACATTTTAGCGGAGTTAAGAAGTCTGAAACAAATGTATCAGACTTCTTTATTACGACCGAAGAGAATACGACCTTCCCGAGCTAAACACGTTAACCCTGTGACTAAGCCTACCGTACCACCCTTAGTGATTTCAACCCAATCATCATCAACATTACGCAGTCCAGAAGTAGGCCATGGCCGTGGCAAAGGCTTAAGGCAGTTAAAGTTGATTGCTTAAACTCACCCCTACACCAAAAAAAGCCCTTTTCAGGGCCACCCATATTTCTCGAAAAGAGATAGCCTTTCAATTTGCCAATAACTCAAAAAAAACCAAAAAAAACAACCCATTTTACCCCTATAGTACGTGTCTTTGTATGAGTGCATGAGTGTAGCTTCTTATTTTAAAATCAAAACTCAAAGACACTTACCTTATATCATTAATTTATTCTTTTATCCATTGTTACAATCCAATTCACAATTCACAACAGAACACTTTAAAAAGTTCATTGACTTTTTTTCCTTGTTTAGTCTCTCTGTTTTTTGAATTTCTTCACCGTCTTTTCCTTATCTTTCTCCTCATTTTCTTCCCTTCTTCTTTTCTTCTCCTGTTTCCTTGCCTCTTGTAAATAGAATTGTCTTCTTTCTTCCTCTTCTTCCTCTGAAGAATTCCTCTCTTCCTCTGAAGAATTCCTCTCTTCCTCTGAAGAATCCCTCTCTTCTTCTGAAGAATTCCTCTTTTCTTCTGACTCCTCTTGTTTCTTTTTTGGGCAATCTGGAGACCAGTGTCCTTTTTCTTGACAATAATAACAGGTATCTTTACTTTTGTCTCTTTTAGTCCCTGTTTTTTTTCTTTTTTGACGGTCTGGACACTCTGAAGACCAATGCCCTTTCTTCTGACAGATATAGCAAGTATCTTCACTTTTATCTCGAAAGGAAGGAGAGTAGTCCGTCGGCTGGTCTGAAGAGAATTTTCTAATGACCCCTCGCAAAGCTCTGACGAAACGTTCGATTTGGCTAGTCTCTTCCATCGTTGTGCTCGGCTTGAGAGTGAAATGAATAGTGAAAGGACAAGACACACACCCTTTTATATACGCTAGTCTGCCATGACTATAAATTAGTCTGTGGTGTTTAAACTTGAGTCATTTGACGTTTTGCACTCAAGATGAAACAATCCTATTCATTCGAGAAGAAAGAAGAAGAAAGTAAGAGGCAGAAACGTGATCTATCGCCTCGTACCAGAGCTGAAATCTTGGCACAAATTCATGCCAGTGATTTTGAAGAGGACATGAGTGAACCAGAATCCGAACCCTCTAAACCAAGTTCACCACCCTTAGTCAACCCTGAAAAATGCTATTCCATTCGAGAGACGGAAAAGCGCTCCTCTAGAAAATTTAGAACCACGGCTTACAAATACACAGTGAAGTTTAAAGATTTCAAGGCTGAAGTGCCGTTAGAGAAAGCAGAAGTGTTTATCACTGGGGTGTGGGATTCTTTGCTCACCGCACTCAAGCGACAATGTCAACCCAAAGAAGACGATCGCTTGAGACTTTCCATACAACACGACGGTTTGAAATCCCCTGTTTGGATCGAGTTTAGCACCCATGCAGAATTGACTGCTTCCAAAGTCATGGACAAGATTCAACACGTACAACAATCTAATGATCAGTTTGACATCACCGATGGTAAAGCCACACTGGACATGACCCACGTCTCTCCTCCTCAAGGGACTGGACGCAAAAAGATGTTATTGGTGGACGACCTTCGCAACACCAAAACAAGTCTCGTCTGAATTAACAACCCTCAAGACCAGATGTGTTTAGCCCGTGCCATCGTGGTGGGACGAACCTATGCCAACAATAACGACACGGTAGAATGGAAAAGAACCTGGGAGAACATTCGAATATCGAACCGAGCCAAACAACGAAACGAAGCAGAACTCCTGTTACAACAAGCCGGACTGTCCAAAGACATACCCTGTGGCATTCCTGAGATGCAAAAATTGCAAGATGCCCTAGCTCCACGATACACCTTGAAAGTGCACCCTCAAGAAATGCGCGGGCCTCTGTTGTTTCGAGGCCAAGATTTTAAGGACGGAAAATACATTCATGTTTATTATCACGATGACCATTTCGATACCATTACCAGTATTACTGCATTCCTGGCATACAGTTATTACTGTGAGAAATGTGATTATGGTTTTAATAATCGAGAGCAACACAAGCATTGTGGATTGAAATGCCCAGGATGTTTGGCCTCTCCACCCTGTCTGAGCGAAGAACCAGTGCCTTGTTCAACTTGTCTGCGCACGTTTGTCAGCTCTACCTGTTACCAACAACACTTGAAGACGCAAGGTTCACAGCAGAAATGTGCTTGTCAACTCCTGAGATTGTGCCCTATGTGTGGACAAGGCATATGTACCAATACTGCCAAGGCACACGTATGTCGAGGAAAGAAAAAATGTCACATTTGTCACCACACCAATGCTACGTGCAAAAATACCAACCTCCACCAGAGAAAGAGGACGGTCACAAGAAGAAAGGCAATTTCATCTTTTTCGATTTTGAATGCATGCAAGAGACCGGCATTCACATTCCTAATTTCTGCGTGGCTCATCGAGCGTGCGAGAAGTGCATTCAAGAACCTATCTTCAGTCATTGCCCTCACTGCAACAAGATTCATGGAGGGCGTGAAAAAATCTTTCGGGGACCGAACACGTTAGCCGATTTTGCCCAATGGGTTTTAGACCCCGTCGACAAGACGTGGAGCCAAGAGGACATCGAACGTCATGGAGATTGTCATCGCCATGCCACGGTGATGGCTCACAATTTCTCCGGATACGATGGACAGTTTCTTTTGAGGTACTATACGGAACATGGCACCGAGCGTCCTGAAGTGACTTTGAACGGAGCCAAGATCATTTTCATGCAAGTGGGACAAGTACAGTTTAAAGATTCGATGAGCTATTTGGCCATGCCTTTGAGCCGAATGCCTAAAACGTTTGGAATGACAGAAATGGCTAAAGGATACTTTCCACACTTTTTCAATACGGAAGCCAATCAACACGCCGTTCTACCCCATTTACCTGAGGCTCACTATTACGACCCCGACAACATGTGTACCGAACGAGAAGCTTTCTACGCTTGGTACCAGGCTCACGCCTCAGACCCTTTCGACTTTCAGGAAGAAATGCTAAAGTATTGTCGTTCCGACGTGGACATTTTACGACGTTGCTGTGGAAAATTTCGAGAACTGTTCATGGAACACGGAGGGGTCGATCCTTTGAAAGAAGCTTGCACCATTGCCAAAGCGTGTTCCTTAGTGTATCGACAACGATTCATGCCTGAAAAGACCGTGGCTGTCATCAGCCCTCAAACGACCCACTATGTCAAACGTCAATACTCGGTCAAAGCCCTACGCTGGTTACATTACTTGTGTGACAAGGAAGACAAGTGGATTCAGCATGCCCGCAACGGAGGGGGCGAAAAGACCATCGGAACGTATTCGGTCGATGGCTGGGACTTAGAAAACCCCAAGATCGTGTACGAGTTTAACGGTTGCTTATTTCACGGATGTCCCGTCTGTTACCCTGACCGTAGCACTAAAAATCAGTTTTTACAACGAACCATGGAAGACTTGTACCAGGACACTTGTCAGCGGCGCCTAAAGTTGGAACAGGAAGGATACCAAGTGGTGGAAATGTGGGAACACGAGTACGATCACCGTATGAAAACCGATCCCGAGTTTAAACGCCTCGTGGAAAGTTACCAGTTCATGGACCCGCTGAACCCGAGGGATAGTTTGTACGGAGGAAGGACCAATGCCACCTGTTTGCTGTACCAAGCCGACGAAGAGAAAGGAGAAGAAATCAAATACTTGGACGTGTGTTCGCTGTATCCCTACGTGTGCAAATATTGTCGCTTTCCTGTAGGGCACCCGCAATTGTTCACGGAACACATCGACCTGAAAAACATTCGACAATACGAAGGCTTGATCAAGTATAAAGTTTTGCCTCCCACGAACCTAAACCATCCCGTCTTACCTCACCATTGTCAAGGCAAACTGATGTTTCCCTTGTGCCGTACTTGTGCCGAAACGTGCAACCAAGACCAACCTTGTCAGCACAGCCAGGAAGAACGTGCCTTGACGGGAACCTGGGTCAGCGTAGAATTGTTCAAAGCTCTGGACATGGGATACCAACTGTTAGAAGTGTACGAAATTTGCCACTTTCCCAAGACACAACAATACCACAAGGGTGATCCCAGTCAGAAAGGCATTTTCGCTGACTACGTGGATGCCTTTTTGAAACTGAAACAAGAAGCCAGCGGCTATCCTTCCTGGTGTCACACTCCCGAAGACCAAATACAATTCAAAGAGAAATACTATGAACAAGAAGGCATCTCTTTAGACCAAATCGAGAAAAACGAAGGCAGGCGATCGTTTGCCAAAGTGATGTTAAATTGCTTGTGGGGTAAAATGGCACAACGACCGTGTTTACCCAAGACGGAATATTTGACAGAACCTTCCCGCTACTTCCAGATGATTCACGACAAAACCAAATACATGAAACACGTCGTTCGCGAGGATTTGATCTTGGTCAATTACGAAGAAAATCTGGACTTTGTACAAGACGACCCTTTTGGAAATGTCATCATTGCGGCTTACGTGACAGCTCATGCTCGTTTAAAATTGTACGAAGCTTTAGAACTGTTAGGGGAATGCGTCCTGTACTTTGACACGGACAGTTGCATTTACATCCATCACCCGAGTCAACAGCATCCTAACATCGAAGGAGACCGTTTAGGAGCCTGGACAGACGAGCATCCCGACGACAAGATTCTAAATTTCGTCAGTGGCGGTCCCAAAAATTACGGCTAGGAATACCGGGAGAAACAAGGAGAAGTGCACACGACGTGCAAAGTGAAAGGACTGACTCTGAATTATCGTACCAGTCGAGTGGTCAACTTTGGGGTATTGAAAGAAGCCTTGCAATCGGGAGAGGATGGAAACTTTAAAGTGACCACCTATCAACCGAACAAGATTGTACGTTTACCCACTCATCACATCGTCAGTCGGCCCTTGGAAAAAGTCTATCAAATCGTGTACCAGAAGCGAGTGCGACTTCCCAATCATTTCACCTTACCGTATGGACACGTCGGTATTGGTCTGTATAGAAAAAGGAACCCTAGGCAAGATCGATAGTTCATTGTGACTACCAAGACCGAGCGAACAAGATGAATACTTTCAGAGAAAGTGTGAGGCTTCTGAAGTGGAATGCGATTGTGAGCCTTGCGATGGGTACGATGCTGTACGCTGTGACCTTAGCGATGCCGTAAAGCATCATGGGAACTTTGTTCTCACTACCCCTATCATGGAAAGTGATGCTGTGCGTGTCAAACCTGAGGGATGCGAAAGTGATGCCGCTCGTCCTCTTGGACATTTTACTGGGTTTCGTTTTAAAGGGGAATGTTCACCTTCACGTCTACCTCCCTACGGATGTCATCCAGCCCTGAGCAAACTCCTGTTCATGTCACCTAACCCTCATCGAAACGAACCTGTGAAAGACGAATATTCGTTTCCTGTGCGTTTGTCGGAATACTGCGACTTTGAAAATCGTCTTCATTCGTTCAAAGGAAAATGGCCTAAGTATCTGGGAGGACCGACCCCCGAAGAATTAGCCAGAGCCGGATTTTTCTACTTGGGCGAAGGAGATAAAGTCAAGTGCTTCAGTTGCGGTGTGTCACTTCACCACTGGGAACCGCAAGATTCGGCCTACGTAGAACATGCTCGATGGTCACCGAATTGTCATTACTTACCCTTAGCGGGACCGAGACATTGAAGTAACTTACCATAATCTGTTCATGGATACTTTACAAGAGAACATTCGTGCTTTGCCTGTGGAGTTGAGAGAACGCATTTACCGAGAGCTGGTGAAAATACAAGTGAAACGTAAAGAACAATTGCATCCGTTACGTCACCGGTGTTTGAACCACTGGTACCTGAATGCTATACAAGGACTGATTGAGTTGAAAGTGTTCCATTGGACAGACATTGATCAACGACCCCCTGGTTTTAAAAAGGAATGGTTTGCTCTGGATGATTCTATCTACTACATTGTAAACGTACTGCATCGAATTCCAGAGGAAGAGTTAACGAATTACCAACATCTTTTACGCAATGTCGACTTAGTGAAAGAGGAAACTTCTGAACGAATTGTAACGTGTAAATTAGTAACTAAACGATTTAGATTCAACAATGAATTAAAACCATGTCTGTGCAAACAGTACATGTCTTGTGTCAGACAAAAGAGGATTTAGTATGACCTATTCATGGATACTTTGCTAGAGAACATTCGTGCTTTGCCTGTGGAGTTGAGAGAACGCATTTACCGAGAACTGATCAAAATACAAGTGAAACGCAAACGCAAAGTTATTGAACCGTTTTTAAATTATGCTCTGTTCCAAAGTACAAGAAGATTGATTATGAGTGGATATTACATCAGGCACAAAGGTAAACGAGGCTATTGGCCACCACCCAAGGATTCCAAAAACAGTGTATATACTTATGGATACTTTACAACAGAACATTTTGGGCTTGCCTGAGGAGTTGAGAGAAAGGATTTACCGAGAGCTGGTGAAAATACAAGTCAAACGTAAAGAACAATTGCATCCGTTACATCACCAGATCTTTAACCACTGGTACCTGAATGGTATAAGAGAACTGATTCGTCAGAAATTGTTTCAATGGTCAGACATTGTTCAAAACTTTGAGGTCGCCAATGATCGACATGTTCATAATTTTGGTTACTTCGACATTCACCTAGTGCAACGCATTGAGGAAGACAAGTTAAAGGATTACCAACATTTGTTACGTGGAATCTGCTTAGTGGAAGACGAAACATCTAGACAAACTCTGACGTTTCGGTTACAGTATGCAAGATTTAGATTCCCTACTGGGGAACGAAGATCTCTGGCTAGAAAGTACGTGTATTGCATCCGAAAAAAAGAGAATATAAAAACAGGCTGCCATGCCACGACTTATGTCACATGTCATTGAACAGATTCCGTGGAAGGAACTCAATGACCACATTCAAACCGTGGATCATTACCATCGATTATTACAAGAACTGTATCCATTCAATTTGGGTCGACAAGTGGTGTGTGTCTTAGTGATTTGTTTTCTGGGATTTCGTTTACCAGCCGATTCTTTGTGGACTCTTTACGATCAGTACTTACCACCTCAATGGCCTTAAATAGTCACGAAAAACTCCTTTTGCTCAAAGCCTTGCGTTTTCATCTGGATACTTCTCGACCTCAACAGGAAAAAAAGATTCGTCAACTTTTAGCTACCCAAGACGTGTATGACGATGTGTGTGTAGCTTGTGACTTACATCCCCATTGGACAGATGTCCGTGCCTGGAAAGAATGGGATTTTGAGGCTTGGACCCAAGAAGTGGCCCAGTATGCACGAGAGTTGTTCAAGGAAAAAAGTTACTTTTCAATCCGTGTTAGTGACGATGCCAGAAGAAGAACCCGTCACCCAGGACGGGACTGTCATGGACAGGCCTGAAAGACCCTTTCGGGAGGACACTTGTGTGACCTTACCCCCTACTATAGAACTGGTTAGAACATTACCCAAAACATGTTGTACAGACACTTGTTTTTATTCCACGTTAATGGTTATCATGTGCCTTTTATCCTTGTACTTAAGCCTTTGGCTTTTATGTATTTTTGTCTTTCGTATTCATGTTTGAAACATTCAATAAACGTGTTCTGAAAAAAGTATATAAACTCTTGTCTTGTTTGTTTTCGTGTCACAAGTGACATTTCTCACACTATGGCTACCTCTGCTGTCTCTGCTCCCTCTTCCTCTACTGTCAAAGTCATCGACGAACACTTAGATCGTGCCAGTTGGGAGGCTTTGTATCTTCGCCATCCCTTTAACATGCTCATTGCTGGACGTAGCGGTTCAGGCAAAACCGAATTCGTCAAACGTTTGATCGAACATAAACATCATTTGATCGATCGACCACCTCAGCGAATCGTGTGGTGTTATAAAGAGTGGCAATCGGCGTACAGCCTCTTGCGAGAAAGTCAAGGCGATTCCATCGTGTTTGTGGAAGGCATTCCTAAAGAAGACGACGGCATCGTCTCTGACTTCCGTCAAACCCATTTGGTCATTTTCGACGACATGTTAGGAGAAGATGAAGAAGAAATTAAACTGTGTTTCACGCGCAAAGGGCATCACCGTAATGCCAGTGTCGTTTACATCACCCAAAATTTGTTTCAACAAAGTAAAGCCCATCGCACCATCAGTCTCAATGCGCATTACGTGGTCTTGTTTAAAAGTCCTCGAGATAAATCGCAAGTGCAAGTCTTAGCCAAACAGTTAGGAACGCCTTGGCTGACTCAGGCGTACGACGATGCCACTCAAACTCCACACGCCTATTTACTCGTCGATTTGAAACCTACAACCCCCGAGGATTTGCGATTTCGTACCCACTTGTTTCACCACTGGTGCCAAGACGGAGGGCCTGTCCTGTACACGTCTCCGTCCTCGAATTAATTTCACTCCACATAAAAAATCTATAAAAACATCAGACCCTTTTTCGTCTGTCTCACACAGTTTGAACATGTCGTCCCTTCAGTCGCATCTTCCCGTCAAATTGATTCGTGCCTTATATGGCATCAGTCGAGAAAAAAATCCACAAATACGAGCTCGTGTCTTAGAAGCTAGTCTCAAAGAAGTCTTACGATGGTTCACGGTGACGGAACGTCAAATACTCCAAGGAATCATTCAGATTCCTCATCAAACCAAACGCTTTTTCGATCGAAACAAAGTCGCTTTGGTCCAACTGGCCGATCCCCGCATCGACACTCAAACCAAAAAACAAATCATTTTGAAACCTGGAGGGAGCGGTACTCTAGGAGGGGTCATCATTCGCTCTCTCTTAAGATGGGATCCTAATGCCCCCAAAGTTATACCCAAGAAAAAAGTCCAACGAAGCCCCAAGAAGAAAAAGAAAAAGACCAGGTCCCCAAGGAGAACTTCTCCAGTGGCAGGACCCTCCTCTTACCAGACACCACCCCGGAAAAAGAAAAGAATCCCCCAGAAAAAGAAACAGAGAAAAAGTCCCCAGAAAAAGAAAAGTCCACAGAAGAAAACTAGTCGCAAGAGAGGCACTTCGGCCAGGACGCAACCTTACACTCGCAAACCACGACCTGCCACGGCGGTGACTGCATCTCCGGCAGCCTCACGTTCATCCACTTCTCTGTTAATGACACCAAGAACTGAAGAGTACTTGGAGACGTTGATCACACCAAGAACTTCTTCGTTGATGACCCCAAAAGAACTTCCCCAGTGGCAGGACCCTCCAATTTAGTGGCAGTAGCTGCTGCTCACAAAGTACCTTCTCCCAAAATCAAAGTCCAAGAAAGATCGGGCATGTTACAAAGTTTATTGGATTTGTCCAAGCAAGAACTGGCTCGATTTAGTCCGTTACGTACCCCTGCACGACGTGTCATGCCTGTCCTCAAACTGATACAATGTAAAGACAATCAGTGGCGACGCGTTCCAGTATAAAAAAGGTGTGTGATCAAGTAGGGTATCAGTGTTTTTTGGTGCTCCTGAAGACTCAAAGATGTCACCCTCCAGAAAACCCCAAGGAAAGAAAAGGAAAGGACTACCACCACGTTTAGTCAAACATGGGGACATGTTATCTGTCCTGTCCAAAGCTTCTCCATCTCTACGAAAAAAACTCATTCAATCGGCCTCCAGAGAGGTCATCGATACCGTGTGCGAATGTTGTTTGAACGTCTTGAAAGGCACGATCCCTTTGTCCAAACTCCAGAAACAATGCTTAGGCAAACATCGTCACGTTCTTCGCCAAATGGTTCAAAAGAAAATTCCCATTCGTCAAAAAAAGAAGATGTTGGTCCAACGTGGAGGTATTTTACCCCTCTTGTTAGGTCCCATACTGAAAGGAGTCTTGGGAACCATGTTGGGAGGACTGGTGGGAGCAAGATAAAAAGGCCTCGGAAGTCCCAAGATCTCAGAATCGACCCCTGACAACCCCATGGAAGGACGAAAACTAGCTTTAGTGCCTTACAAACGATGGATGGAATACCATCGGTGACAAGAACAACGCACCCCACATTTACCTCCCAATCCCCATTTGAGCGAGATGTCCCAGTTACAACACGAATTGCAGTCCTTGATGGATCGCCAAGATTTGTCCGAAACAGAAAAATCGCAAAAGTACGGTCAACTCTTGCAACGACTGCAACTCTTTCACCAGAAAGCTTTAGACGAAACAGCTCTACCCACTCTGAAAGATTTTAAGACCTTGATGAAAAGTCCAGCACCATCACCAGTACCAGTACCAGTACCAGTACCACCACTACCCGTGACCAAGACAGAAAAAGTAGAAGAAGAAGAAGAAGGGTTTCAAACTCCACCAGAAAAAGTACGCAAGTTAACAACACCACCTACCTCCAGAATTGGATGGATTAAAAAGATGATGGCCATCCCTTCTTCATCACAAGAGAAAAAGAAAGTGAAGACAGAAGTGAACAAGAACCGATATCCCCCGCTCAGACATCCTCCTCTTCAACACCTATTGCCGGTCGCACACGCAAAGCATTGCAATCCAAGAAAATACCCCAAGAGAAAAAGAGTAGCATCCTCCAAGAGTGGTGCCTTATTAACACACCAACCAACACAAAAAAATGGAAAAAGTCTTAGCCAGCATTTACTACGATCCCTCACATCCTGCAGGTTACGCATGAGTTCAAAGATTGTATCGTACTGCCAAAACTCGACTGAAAAGTCTCCGTTTACCTCAAGTGCAACGATGGTTACAAGAACAAGCTACCTACACTTTACACAAACCCATTCGACGCAAGTTTGCCAGAAGTCGCACCCGAGTGGAAGGCATCGATCATCAATGGCAAGCCGATTTAGCCGATGTCTCTCATTTGGCCAGCTACAATCGTGGCTACAAATATTTGTTTTGTGTCATCGACGTCTTTTCCAAATTTGCCTGGGTCGTGCCCTTGACTTCCAAATCGAGCAGCGAGTTAGTGCGAGCCCTGCAACGGGTGTTGAAACAAAGCGGTCGTCACCCTCTTCGATGGCAAACGGACAAAGGCACTGAATTTCTGAACCAAGCTTTCCAAAAAGAATTAAAGAAACGTGACATTCATTTTTTTTACCACCGAGAATCCAGAAACCAAAGCCAGCATCGTGGAACGTTTTCAACGCACTTTGAAAGAACGCATGTGGAAATATTGTACGCATCACCACACTCTGAAGTACATCGACATCTTACCGCACCTGGTGCAAGCGTACAACCAATCTTACCATCGAAGCATCGGACGTGCCCCGCAAGACGTGACTCCCGACAACGAAGTGCTGGTGTTTGAGCATCTGTTTGGTACGTCCCCGACGAGGGCTGTCCCCAAGAAAAGTGGAAGGTTGGCTGTAGGAGATTGGGTACGCATTGGCAAAACCAAACGCACTTTCGACAAAGGTTACTTACCTAACTGGACGACCGAATTGTTTCGCGTCACTTTACAAGTGCATGGTCGTCATCCTGTCGTCTATAAATTGGAAGACATGAACGGAGAAGTGTTCAAAGGAACGTTTTATTTGCCCGAGTTACAACGTGTCACCAAAAAAGAAGACGACGTGTACGACATCGAAAGCATTCTCGAACGCAGAACCCGTAAAGTGGGCAAACAACGTGTCAAAGAAGTCAAAGTACGTTGGAAAGGATATCCACCCAGTTTCGATTCTTGGATCGACGCTTCGCAAGTCATCGACTATAAAAAGAAGTGACCATCATGCCCTTTCACACAGACGCAGCTACGTCGACCACTCCTTCACCTAGTTCTTCTGTGCAAGATTTACAAAAACAACCCTTGTGGGTGTGGTGTGGAGAACGTGTGCCTAAAACACAAATCGTCTTTTTCTGCCAAATCTTCGTGGTGTATTGTGTCATCGGGGCAGCCATTGCCAATTTGAGTTTGCAACAAGGAGACAAACAATTGTGGACCATTTTATTGAGCAGTTGCATCGGTTACCTGCTTCCTAATCCCTCCCTGAAATTCTCCTCGAACGGGAACCACGGGAACCTTGTGTCCAGTGCCAGTGTCAGTCACCACTCCAACCACAATCAGAACCCCATTTTAGACGGAGACACGCCTCTGACGTCCAGTAACCCCTCGGACAGCCACAGAACTCTGGAATTATGAGTCACCAAAACCAATTTTACTTAACCTTACCCAGTGACAGTTCCATGGAGGTGTTTCCCCACAACACGTTGTGCTGTTACATGGCCAAATTACCTCAGGCCATCCCCTTAGATCACGAAGCCCATTGGGAAGTGGCTTTAGTAGAAATCATTCACCCGACCCAAGTCCTCAATGTCCTTCCCAATCAAAACTTTTTTGATGTGGAAGTTCATGACGAGCAAATGCAACAGTGGATGGATAGCAGTGTCAAATATGACAAGAAATCCCGTACACAAAAGTACACCACCTATCACTTGTTCATTCCCCCAGGCTATTATTTTAGTGGTCAACATTTGGTCAGCACCATAGCCACCAGGTTTAATGGCGTATTTCTGAAAGCTTTGGAGCATGTCAACAAAAGTGTCACCATGGAGTACCACAAAGCAGCTCGTCGCTTCTCGATGAAATTTGAATGGAGGAAAATCGTGTCCATTTTATTTTGTCCTGAATTGTTTGACATGTTGGGCGGAGACATGAACATGAGAATGACCATAATGAAGAAAAACGAATTACCCATCGTTTACGACAACGATTCTTTTAGCAAGTTATTTCGTACCCCGGTAGAACTGAATCAAGGACTGAATTTGATGTTCATGTATTCCGATGTGGTGGAGTACAACGTGGTGGGACACACCTCCGTACCATTACTGCGTGTCATTCCTTTCAAAGTGGATTCTGCCACGAACGCTGACGAGGAAGGTGGAAACACTTACCACGTCCACTGCGAATTTGTACATCCTCACTATTTGCCTGTCAGTAAGTCGTATTTGGACACGGTCAACATTACTATAAAAGGAGATTTGGGACAAAATATTCCATTCACCAAAGGAAAAGTCACGGTGAAACTCCATTTTCGAAAACGGTTTTCTCACGACTCTTAAGTCATGTATCCAGTGTACCGAGGGGTTGCTCGACAGCGAGGACATGGTTTAGGAGATATGTTAAAATCGGCCTTTCGTTCGGTGGCCCCGGTGTTGAAACCGATGGTGACACGCGGATTGCACGCCTTGAAAGATGCGGCACTGACGCAAGGCAAAGAATTTCTCCAAAATGTCATCATCGACAAACAAAACCCTAAAGAAGCCTTCATGAGGGCAGGCAAAAATGTCTTGCTGCAAACGGGCAAAGACATTTTGGGTCGCCGAGAAACACCTATAAATGCCCTGCACGCTACCGAGTCAGGCATTCAGCAAGGACAAGGCAGAAAGAGACGACGCAGAAAACACCCTTTCACCAGACTTCAAGCTAGAAAGGCCAAGAAAAGAAGAACCGTTCGAGACTTAGACGTTTTCGATTATTGAGAAAGAACAAAAAATGATGCACCGAGAGTCTTGCGCTTGTTCCAAGTCAGAACTGGATCTGTTTGCCATGCCCCCCACCATGATGACCATGCAAGAATCCCAGTGGGTGGAATTTCATCCCGTCTCCTCTTTGACGGATTCCGCTCCCATCGAGTTTGAAATCAAAGGACAGCCCGAAGATTACATCGATCTGAATAGCAGTTACTTGTACCTGAAAGTCAAAGTTCTAGATAAGACTGGAGATCCTATAGACGATGAAGCAGTAGCTCCCGTCAACAATTTCATGCATTCCTTGTTCAGTGGAGTGGACTTGTACTTGAATAACAAACTGGTCAGTAGCAGCATGGATGCTTACCCTTATCGTGCCTACCTGGAAAATCTCTTGACGTACGGAATAGATGCCAAGAACACTCATCTCAATGCCTGTGTGGTATGGGAAGCTGATGAACCTACCAAGTTTGAAATATTGGAAACTGATAAAAAGAAAGACAACAATGATGGATTTCTAGAACGAAGAAAGAGAATCACGGGAGTCGACACAAGTTTAGAACTGATGGATCGTTTGCATTTGGACATGTGGTTGCAAGAAAAGTATTTGCTGAACGGGGTGGATGTCCGCCTGAGACTGAATCGTAGCAGTACCGCTTTCCATTTAATGGCTGATAGTGACGGTTACAAAACCAAAATCCAAGAAGCCAGACTCTACGTACGCCGTGTGGAAGTGTTACCTAAAGTGGGAAACGACATCAGTCAGACGTTGAGCAGAACGACCGCCAAGTATCCCATACGACGCGTGGAAGTGAAAACCTTCACCATTCCCAAGGGACAGCGATCCATGATCGAAGATCATCTGTTCCAAGGACAGTTACCCAAACGTTTGATCGTTGGTATCGTCGAGAATACAGCCTTCAACAGAGCTGCCGAAAAAATCCTTTCTACTTTCAACACTTTGGCGTGTCCAAAATCGAAGTCAGTCGCGATGGCAAAACCTTGTGTACCCGACCTTTTGAACCTGACTTTACCAAGAAGAATTACTTGAGATCGTACTTGTCCTTGTACGAAGCCACCGGACAGTTAGGAACCAATACCAGTCACGGTATTACGTATGAGGATTATGCAGGAGGCTATGCTTTGTGGGCTTTCGATTTCACTCCAGACCAAGGCAGCGACGAGGGACATTTCCACCCTATAAAATCCGGCCAGATTCGTGTGGAAATTCAGTTTAAAGACCGAGACCCTGATGAAACGGTGAACGTCATTCTGTATGCCGAATTCGATAATACGATAGAAATCAACAGTTTGAGAGAAGTCATTCTAGATTACTAGAAACCATGGAAGACTGTTATCCCTCTTTACCTAGTGGAGAAACTTTGGAGATGGAATGTGAGGAGACCGTGGAAGAAGAATCCCAAGACAAAGACGAATAAGATATCATGATGAAGTCAAGATGGCCAGAACAAGAAGCCCATTTAGTCTGCTGTTTTGCCAAACACTTGGTCGAAAAAATGACGGAATTGATCAAGAAAAATTGCTATGGATGTCAAAACGATCATCCCAGTCAAATTCAACACGATAAATGCCTGATGTTGAGTCAAGAAGAAAAATTGGACGAGTATCTGGACGAAGCTTGGAGTCTCATCTCGGACGAAGACGTGTGGCACCAGTGGTATAAAGACTTGCGTGAACATTCTTGTCCACCATTAACCACTCAAGAGATCCATCGTATCGAAGCTCTCCTGAATCAGAGTGAGGAGACGAAACGAAGAAACGGTTATTTGTCAGACATTTCAAGCAAAAAGTCAGGATCTAATTGACGACTTATTATTACCTGTGAAGAAGAAAAAAACACACAAAACATGGATATCTGGGAACTTTATTACCTTTTGAACCACAGTTCGTATACGGCTTCTTGGAATCCTGTCGTCTGTGCTAAAGATGAACTCCCTCATCGCAAACTTCAAGACCATCAAGCTTACGTGATCAACACGGACGACAGTCATCTCCCAGGAACCCACTGGGTAGCCGTTTACTTTCCTCAAGAAGGATGTGTGGAATATTTCGATTTGTATGGATTGCCCCCTTTGGAAGACGATATCATCGACTTTATGAGAAGAAATGCTCAGACCACCCGATTCAATAAGTGAAATTACAAGGCACAGATTCTTTGGTGTGTGGACAATATTGTGTGTATTTTCTGCATCATCGCAGCCTGGGCTATTCCTTAGAACATTTAGTGACTCATTTTGATCCTCGTTCTTCTTCAAGAAACAATGTGAAAGTAGATCGATGGTTCTGTGACCATTATGCTTATCTTTTGTCTCAAGCTAGGAAACGTAGTGTCCATCAATGGCCTAATGACTTCCAACAGTGGAAATCACAATTTCATTCACAACGTTGTCAGCCCTGTTTAAAGTAGAGTGTGAATTGAGAAAAAAATGTTTGTGATTTTTTTAAAAATGTTTCATGTTATAGTGTTGGATTATTGTTAAAAATGTTAGAGTTGTTGTTGGTTAGTGTTAAGTGATTTTTTGAATAAAAAATGTTGCATTGTGAAAAAAATGCCTTTGTCTTTTGTTTGGCTATAAGAATGTTTGATTCATGCTCTTTGACTTCTTACTATCCGTCTCATGACACTCATTGAATGTTGCGACTCGAAAACCGTGTGGGGGATGTTTTCCTTCACGTCCGCGCTTTGACTTTAAGAACCGGGGTAGTTTCCAGTCTAACCATCCATTGTCGACTCATCCTCCAACGAAGATGTGCTCCAAACTAGCTAAGCTAAATGAAGCCTACGTAAATTTGCATAGGGTCAGACACAGTCTGATACCGAAGCCAGAAGAAATAGAGAATGTGAGAATGCTAAAAGTCACTGAAGACCTGATAGAAGAGCTCTTCAGAGAAGAAGTGAACAGGGAGAAAGAAGAATGGACAGAGAAGTACAGACTTCAGAGACAGCAGCAGCAGCAACAGCAACAACAACAACAGCAGCAGCAACCTGAACCTGACAGAGGCTTTGTCGATTGTTGTATCGACACCAAAGAGTTCTTCTTCTCTTTCCGAAGAAGCAGACCTATTGCCAGAAAGTCCATCCTCAGAGGACATCTCATTCTTAGAAACTTAAAGATTGCCATAGCAAACAAAAAAACAAAAAACAGCCCTTTTCAGGGCTACCCCCCAATACTCTAGAAAAGAAATAACAATCAATTTGCCAATGTGTGAAGGTAGAGTAGTGTGAATATAAACACTAACTCTTTTTTTTTATAGTGTGAGGGTATGTGTTTGTGTGTTTGTGTTTGTAAGTGCTCATGTACGTTGGTGTGGATAGTAGATTAAGATCAGGTTTTTTTGGTGTTTGAGGTGTGGGGGAGAGTAGATTTGGGGTTGGATTGAATTGCTTGGAGTATGTGAATAGTCTATTGAAGTGATTAATAAAAAAAATTTTTAGAATAGGAATGGGTAGCATAAAAAAGTGAGTGAGTGTTTCTTTTAGGTCCGCGCGTTGTTTTTTTTGGTCATGATCTAGGTAAGATCAATTTTATGTTTTTAGGGGGATGTTTTCCTTCACGTCCGCGCTTTCACTATAAATTGAAACTCGCTGGACAGTCTAGCTACCCTGTTCATTCGTTGACAAAACAATGAATACCAGAATTGTGAAACTGCTAGAACTCCAGATGCACCTGGAATATGCCAGGCGCATACTAAATGAACTGGCCGCGGAGGCCATTGTAGAAGAAGCAAGAATGAAAGAGGAGGAGGAGGAAAGAAGACGAAGAAAAGAAGAGGAGAGAAGAAACAAAGAAGAGGAGAGAGGAAATTTCAGAATCCCAGAGACAGAAAATTGGGATTCTGAAGCCACATATCCCGCCTCTGCACTCCCAAGAAGAAAGGTGAAAGGAGACTGGGGAAGAAGATGCGTGTGTGGCGCCAGGCCAGGAAGGTGCCATCATTAGATAGGTGCATCTGGAGTTAAAAAAAAAAACCAACAGCCCTTTTCAGGGCTACCCAATACTCTAGAAAAGAAATAACAATCAATTTGCCAATGTGTGAAGGTAGAGTAGTGTGAATATAAACACTGACTCTTTTTTATAGTGTGAGGGTATGTGTTTGTGTGTTTGTGTTTGTAAGAGCTCAGGTATGTTTGTGTGAATAGTAGATTATGGGTTTCTTTATTGTTTCTTAGCGTATGTGGAGAGTATAGTTTGGGTTTTATTATATGAAATGAGAAAGTAGGGGGGATGTTTTCCTTCACGTCTGCGCGTTGTTTGGTCATGATCTAGGTAAGATCAATTTTATGTTTTTAGGGGATGTTTTCCATCACGTCCGCGCTTTCACTATAAGAACCCACAAAGTCTGATGTTGGAACCATTCTAATGAATAACTGAGACAAAATGACTCAAGTATCAGTTCTATTTAATCTATTGAGAGACATCTATTTTTGGATAATGGATGTAGAATATGTTATAGGAAGAATAGAAGAGGAATGGAGGCATGGATATATGAAAGACTTGGTAACCAGTCAAGTTCAAGGCCTAAAGACAGCAAGAGATATCATAGCAGAGATGATAGAAGAAGAAGTCAATAAATCAAGAGGCTTCATTAACCCACCTTACTTCAGAGTGGGAAGTTTGAAGGAAGCACTGGATCATGTCATCCAAGTCCGGTGCTTCCTAGAAAAGATATTGTACTGGACAGAGTGGAGGAATGTAAAATGGGGGTTGGACAAGGTGAAGAAAGGGGAAGATCTGATGAGAAAAGTAATGGAGGAAGAAGTAGAGAAGATTAAAGAGAAATGGAGGGAAGAAAGAAAAGATGTGGAAAACAAAAAGAAAAAGGAAGAGTTTGAGCGGCTTAACAACAATTGGATGAAAATCCAAAACAAGTTCCGAGCCATGGGTCACCCGGACTGGATACCGGAAAATGAAAAGAAGAAGAACAAAGGAATTTGGGGAAAGATTAGGGGCTGGATGAGAAAATGGAGGAAATAGAAGAAAGCCAAAGGCCCTTTTCAGGGCCACCCATATTTCTCGAAAAGAGAATGACTTTCCATTGCCTAACCTTTTTTTAAATTTAAAAAAATTTAAAAAAAAAAAAAAATCCCATATTCAATTCCCCTTGTCCCTAGACAGACCCAAACTCTATTGACCATGTTCAATTTCCCTTGTCCTTAGACAGACCCAAACTCTATTCCCATGTAATGCTAATTCCCCTTGTCCCTAGAGTTGCCCACGATTTTTCTCCATGTTAAATTTACATAGTCCCCAGAGTTGCCCAGGGGTGTCTGTAATGGTAATTCCCATTGTCCCTAGGGTGCCCCTATTCACTACTTCTGTGCCACCAAAATTGAAGTGTTTACCAGTCTGAAAACCTAGTTCTTATGTATTATATGTAATATCTAATTGGTCCATTTGCCATCAAAGATTCCTTGTTGTTAGTTTTCACTGGAAGAAATTCACAACATACACAATTGTTCTATTATTGTTTTTGAAAGTTGCAACATTTACAGCAGCCTGAAACCTATTGGACATTTATTATCTGTGTTAATAGTACCTGTTAAGCTAATTACCTGTTTGAAAAATTGAACATTCAAGGTTTAGGATTTTAGCCCTAATAATTTGATCACCTTAAACATTAGTCTTTTAATGGTAGGAGATGACAAAATGTTAAGGTTTTAAGTCAAGTTAATGAGTAATTATTACAAAGCATACTTACTGCTCCAGGTGTCCTAGTAGTTAGAGCATCTGCCTTGGATGCGGGAGGTTATGGGTTTGTTCCCCTGCCAAGTCATACCAAAGACTTACAAAAAATGGTACTAATAGCTGCCTCACTTGGCGTTCAACATTAAGAGGTTAATGTTAGGACTGGTTGGCCTGGTGTCATGACAATGTGACTGGGTGGGACATCATGCTACATGTCTGCGGCATGATGCCTCAGTTCTAGGCATCACTATAAACTTGCAGACATCATAGCGGTATGACTAAATAATTGTTAAAGTTATATTAAAAATCCAAATCACACATACAAAGCATGCTCTTATTTTTAATAGTGTACGGTACTTATATATGTCTTGTAGAACAGTTAACAGTCATCACTCGCTTCACACCAATGCCAGTGATTACAAATTCACTGTTTGTGGTTGCTCTACATATTGCATTTTATTTGCAACTTGTATAAAAATGTTTTTAGCATACCTGGCTGCAAAGCCATGTGAATTTATGGTATGGGTCCTTATCCACCAGGAGTCATTAAGGATCTGTGAACAATAGGTATTGTCAGCTTTTTCTCAAACAGAACCAGACCAATTTTTAAAATTTTATGCTGATTTGTCATCAGACTTGGCTACCATTTAATGACATCTTCTCAAAATTTGCCAAATAGAATTTGACTGAACTTGAAAGAAAGTATTATGGATTAAGAACCTTACAAATTGTATAAATAATGCCAATCGTGTCATCAAATACCAATACTGCTACTAAAAATAGAAAAACCTTAAAACAGCTACATGACAACCACTGAATAGACAGACTTGTCTAAAATCATCCAGGCATGAAGATCTTTCACATTTATTAAAACAATGCTAATCTGTCATCATATATGCCTGTTGTTGCTAACATTAAAAAAACTTCAACAACTTCTTCTAAATAATTGCTTAACATAATCTGACCAATTTAACATCTTCATTGCCTTTGAGATGCTGTTCCTTCATCAGATATCTCTGTTGTTACCAAAAGTTGAAAAAGTATTAAACAGATTTATAGTACAATATAAATGATATTCATGTGCTATCAAAGACACAGGAAACTACATAAAACCTTGAAACATTTGTCTTCAGAACATATGGAATCAACAACGCTTAAGAAATTTCAACAGAAACATTCCATGGACCCAAATTTTCTTTGCCATTTTCTCAGAATTTTGCTGTTGAGTATAAGTCACTTAGGTAATGATCTCTAACTCACTTGGGCCTCTTCTTACTGTGGCAGTGTGTGAAATATGTAATGGGTATCAGTGATGGTGGTTAAGGACGATCTAGTAGATACACTGAAATCAGGATTTTTGGGTTATGGAAATGACTGAAAGGTTGATAGGATCTTTTTAAGCTGAAATGTTGCAAATGTTTACAGTAGGTGAAAATATAAATATTATATTTGTTTATTTTACTGAGAATTGGGGATATAGTACTGCATGTGCTTTATTAATGTATTGCTGGAAGAGTTTTTTTTAAGAGATTTCTATCAGCTCTATTTATAGGTGGTGGTTGTTTTGCAGTGGTGACATTGCTAGAACTTAATGCAGTATGATAAAAATAATATTTTACTGAAGTGTGAAAGAAACATATTTATTTTCTGGATTGTGTTAAGGCTATTAAGAATCAAAATAATACAAATTTTTTGAACTTTTAGGCAAAAACTTGCTTTGAGGGTTGTCTCTGTCATTGGTTTCAATCTATTTGACTGTGTTTGTGGACGTTTTGTAAGTGATTTTTTAAAGCTGCCACGCACATGATGTCAGTAAATTAAACTAATTCTGAACTGCAATTATGAAGGTATGCTTATGCTTGAGTAGAAACATTTTCATGCAACTTTGATGCAATTTTCATTTTTCATTCTTCTTAATTCATAAAGTGATTATTCATATTTCATGTTATTTTTTAAAACACCCTGAAAAAATATTAAATTAACTATTAAGTATAAATATCTGCATTTTTAATTCATAATTATTTGCATGAAGCTGTTATGTATATTTGATTTAATTATATGTGATTTAATATATATTTATTTCAATTTAATTGTTTGTCAGTTTTATAAAAAAAAATCATTACATGATATTGTAATGTAATTTTGTTCTCTAGAGATGACTTTTTTCAGAAATAGTTTGACCATGACTGTTTGTCTTATAAACACCAGGTGTTGATCTAAATCCTGACCTTGTTTCAAAATTTGTAGCAACCACATAAACAGGTTCTATTTTATTTTAAAATGATTGGTTATTTTTGAGGTCATGATGGGACTTTGTGTTTAAGATGTAAACAATTTGTTTTATTTTTTATTTCTTAGAGTAAAATGATTGGTTTTCATCAGGGTCACACTGGGTGTACAAGACCTTTAACAAGTACATAATTCAATGAGCTTCCAGAACATGATCACGTGACCCCCTTGTTTATGTTTAGAAGACATATAACCTTTGTTTTAGAGAATTATTCTTAATAGAAGCTGGGCTGTTAAAGTGGAAGTTGTATGTTGTGCTGTTTGGATTTATTTCAAATTACTTGGATTCAAAAGGATTAATTCTGTTATTTTTCTGGAAAATACATGTGCTCATATAAAATTGTTGAACAATGACAGTTTTTTTAAATAAAAGATTTATTCAGCTATCAGACACCAGAGTGATAATTCTTGTTTCTACAAAGAACTGTAGAATTCAGCACTACAGATTTCACCATACGTCATTGTCTTCTATCTTGGATTATTCATTGGGATTTGAACTTGAAATCAGTAGAATATTTTGTTATTAGGACTTCAGAAATTGTATTCATGGATTATTCTTGGATTATTTTTGGATTTGATTCTATAAAACTGTAAGTTCATACTTTTTTCATTTTTTCAAGAATTTTTCCAGGGAGATAGATTATTGTACTTTTCAGTGCTTGTTGTTTTCACTCTTTCTTGTGTTACTGTTTATTCGAGCCTATACACGTGACATAAGAAAGCACAGTGACCAGATATGGAACTACAGAAGCCACACAGAGATACAAAACTACTACCATTTTCCAGAGATAGAGCAGTTATGCATCAAGGTCTCTCAGATTGATCAGTTGTTCAGTATAGAAGCTATTACTTATGGCTGCCATTTTTAGCTCACCTTTATGAAGTAGAGGGGATGTATTAAACTACTTCCCCCTCCTTGCAGTGGCATGCAAAGACAGATAGAAGCATGGAGATATCTACTGCCTCACTGTATGTCAGCCATTCTTTCATCCTTGGTCTTAGAAAAGGATTAAGTGACTTAAATCTGTACAGTTTAAAAAGGAATTTTATGATCCATCAGATGTGATTGTCTCAATACAAATGTAGGTATTCACAAACAGTTGTGACCTTGCATACCTCATGCAGTCTGCTGTTTATATAGAAGTGGTGTGATTGGCAGTTGGATGATCACAGATGCTAGAAACAGCTACATGCTTCCTTTCTGAGTTTCTTCAAACCTTAATGTTAGACCAGCTGTCAGGTTTTTTTAATTATTGTTTGAGAAACTTTTGATATACTTCCGTAGGACAAACAGGTCAGTTTTCAGATAATTTTGTAGCTAATTGGTTGATACTTAACACTATAAGGCTGATTTTCAATCAAGGTTTTGTTCAGACTTGTTCAAAAGCTCATAAAAACATAGTCTTGGTGTAGTTCTATAATAAGTGACCTTATTAATGAGGTGATCTTGTATCTGATTATCAGAGCTTGTTATTTTTGATTTGCATTATATTTCTCATCAGACATTGATAAAACTTTATATATGCAGTTATAAATAATTGAGATCTTCAGTACATTCAGTTATGAATGAGATCTTTTTTTCCATTATTGCACTTTCCTGAGTGAGCTGTTCTCCAGTAGTTTTGTTTTGTGGAGAATACTGGTAATGCATGAGCAGAAGGCTTTGGCACTACTCACTACCAGATGACACAGTAGGAGGGCAGTTCACAAGAAGGCAATAATAGATTTAGCATACAACATAATGTCATGTGATACCATTACATTAGCACATGGAATTAGTGTCAACTGAACAAGTACAATTCCTTGCTTAAATTTGTCCAAAGCAGGGGCCAGGAGCCAGAAATCACAGAATTTCTTTAAAACTGCAAACGCAATATCACAAAAGCCTGTCTAAGACAACTTTATGCAGACATGAAACAAGTTAGAATGAAATATGTGTAGAGTTGAATTTCCTTGAATTCAGTCTATAGACATTAATAATTATTTCATCTACTCCCATCACAAATTAGAACTTAAGCAAGTCCCTAAATTCTGACACAATGAAGACCTGATTTTTGTTGACCAGTTGTGGAAATAGCAATTAATATTACAGTAATATAAAGTATTTGCTTTGTTGGTTGACTTTTATGCATTTACCATCAGTCTCTACTGCTTTTCCATAATGTGGCAACTAACTGAAGTTTCCATTCCATTAGGAAGAGACCCTGACTAAAATTTATGAAAATCAGCATGGGTCTTCAAATTGTGTCATGCAAATAATGAGGATATGTTAAATAAAATTTGAAGAAAAAACATGGAACTTAATCCAATTTTTCTAACTTTTAGATAAAAGAACAGGAGAGAACACTATGATTCCTTTGAAGAAGCAGAAGATTCTGAAGAAGGCTGAAAAATGTTGTGTTAGGAATTGCCAATGAACATGTCAGTATGATCAAATTTGACATGCATGTATGTTGTAACATTTTTGGAATACATTTTATTTTAAATTTTAAAACAATGCTTATAAATAACAAGTCCACTCATTCTTTTTTTGGGTTGCAATATTTTCTTGTATTAATCTGTGTATGCTAATTAATACTTAATAATGAGATTGTCTCATGTATGCAATTCCAGTATACTTGCAGATCCATGTTTTACCAAGTGATTTTAATCATGTTCCATTTGTGGTCATTATTTATGTTTTCTGAATTTGTTTGAAAATAGGTGCAGCCTGTTGCCTTACAAATGTCTGTGATGATCCGTGTATTAGGTTTATTTATTTTGTAATGGAAGTATTTAAGAATGGAAATTGTTATATAGTGATTTCGTAAACTTTCTTCTTAATACTAAAAGAGAGTAACCAGAACGAGATGAAATTTGAAATATGATCTGTTAGAACTTTCATATCACACAGTTGTTATTCTTTGTGTGATGTATAAAAGGGGAATAAATCAAGAGTAACATGCTCTCAGACCCAAGCTAACCTGTCCTGAGCATCTGTTCTGCATGGGTTGCAATCATGTGGTCAACATATTTTGAACTATCCTCACATTGCTTGTGATTTACAAATTTTGCAACTAAGGTATAGTTGTATGCAATTTATATCCATTTTTTCTGGCAGTTCAGAAGTAAAATAAGGTTCATGTTTTACCCCTCCATGCATACCAGTTACTGAAATATACATTCTGTAGAAAATATTTCACCACAGCTAACATGTTGACCCCAAAATATCATTCTGGAGAATATCGTGGTAAATATGTTGTGAACACTCTGACTGGGGTAACAATCCCGAAAAGGCACATTTGAATTATACTTAATTCATTAAATTTAATCTGAAGTACATTTATCTTAAATTATCTGTAAACTCTGTAATTTTAATAGTATTAATATAGTACATGCTATAATGCACATTGCTTTCCTCTTCCAGGATGCCAAGTACAAGCTTAAAATTCCCTCCTCCAGTTCATAATTGCACAGCCAGAGTTGACAAGAACATGATCCCAGTCTCACTCCTGAGTTATAGTACACATTTGGAATATCTATCTCTTTTTCCTTGGATTGGCTTACAGGACACACACCATGTCACTGATTGAAATTTGCCATTATTCCCATCTTTAAATGCCTTTTAGGCCAGTTATATGCCTTTTTTGTGTCAGTTGAGTGTTTTTGCCTTAGTTGTTGCATTTTAGAAAAGTTTATTTTGTTCATTTTGCTAATTTTGAAGGAATTTGCTCCTTGCTCAGCAAGTGCTTTAGGTAATTGTAATCTCATCATTGTACTAGTGTGGGGGTAAGTATTGTCTACTTGTTTTATGTTCTAGGTTTTTTGTTTTGTGTGATTTGTTTTCGTGCATTGCTTGCATGTTACAGGGTGAGGGTTTGTATGGCACAAGAATAGTTGATTGGGACACTGACCCCACCTGCCTTTCATGCATTTTTGAATACACATTGACAACTGTCTGATTCATTGTCTTTGTGTGGGCAGAAAGTCAGTATGTATTCAGAGGGAGGAGATCAGTCCAGTCTTGATGATAGCTGTGACCAATTAAAGCTTTCCTGATGACATGGAAGAGCAGCAATCTCGTTCTAATATATCTGTTGTGGAACTGTCTGCCAGATCTTCATTGTGGAACTGGCCTTGACATATGCAGATATGGGACGATCACAAGTCCATTTTGGTGTCTCACTCTCCAGAGAGAGAGGAGAGCTCTATCTTGTCATAGGAACAGGTTCATGACTAAGATGAGTTTTCCATTATGGTGTACTCATGTGAGTTTGCAGAAGTACTGGTGGCAATGGGTCCTCACTCTCTACTGACATTCCCATCTTCTTCCCACCTTTCCAGTCATGTGTTGGAGTAGAAGGAAGATAGGATATTCAGTAAAGTAGTGAATCTGTGAATAAAGTTCATTGCCTCTTTTACCCAGAATCTGCACACTTGGAGATTGGTGATATGCTAGAACTCATGCAAATTAGTTGAAACTCACACATATAAAAATGTGTTCAATCCATTATAACACTTTTATTTAACTGTTAACTCTTTAAATGATTGTGCTGCTGGTATCGTAGCGCTTACTGCCACATTTGTCTCCTCTACACATCTGGACACTTTGGCTTGACATGAATGGCTGTTAAGCTAAATTTTGGGCCTGGAACAAGCATTTTGTTGTAGTTTGAACCGTGCTTGTTCAAAATGCAGGCTACCTAGAAAACTCCAAATGGCTGGCTCCCAAGATGCTTCATCTTTGTTTGGTAAATATAGGTTGATGATAGCGATGATGACAGTGATTTTATACTTTTGCAGTATATCAGATTATTGGAACTGGAAAGCGTTGCTGGAAATAACAGTGAGTAATTTTGAATGGGAAAATGATGTTGAATGCAAGTCAGATGTACATGCTGGATAGACAAAAACTGATTGCATGCCAATCAATCTCATATTCAGTGGTTTTTTATAATTTATATAAATTCAGAATGCCATGACTAATTACAATGCAGTCAGTTTAAAAGTAGGGTTTTCATTTCATTTCTCAAAGAATTTAGCCCTGATTGATCTTATGCAACAACTTTAAGGGTCAAGATAAATTGAATCCAAATGGAAAATAAAAAGTGGAGACATTTAGTTAATGCAATACATCGCTCTGAACAGGCATCCTAGGGCAGTGATCGACATAACCCTAATGCATCATTATGGAACAGACAAGAAATCTGGCATAGTAGTCAGCAAAGCCCTGATTTAGGTAAGTGAGAATTTGGTTGAATCATATTAGTAAAAAAATCTTATTTTGTACAGGTATCCAATAGACAATACCTGTACATAATGACAACAAATGAACAGTTTGCCAACATTTTCAAGCTAGATAAACTAACCATGCTTATGCTAATAAAGACAGCATACTGTGAGAGGGGATTCTTACTAAAGAACAGTACCGGTTATCAGATTAATGCTTGCAGAATCAGAGGTGACATCTTATAGGGATTTTGACTTAGATAGAATTCTAACAGTGGAAGTAAGAGAGATTTTAATTGTTTGTCAAATATTGAACTATGGGCATTTTCTCATTCCCTTTTTATTAATCCTCACCTTATTTTGGTGACATGTGGGAGCTCCCCCTTATAGATAAAATCTGGCAGCATCTCTGTGCCTTTAGTGGGGATTTCAGCTCCAGTTCTGAATGAGATCCTGAGTCTCAGTTGTATATGTGCTTGGGATGATCAAGATAAGTTCATTTGCCAAGTATGGATTTTATGGTTATAGTTGGCAGCATCTAAAGGGAGAAGGAAAGATTAGAATCATCTCTTCCTATTGTAAGAGTTCCTCTGATATTTCCTCAGCTACAAATTCCAGGTGGATTGTAGTCACTATCAAGCGAGTTTATCAGTCCCTCACTGAGGGGGCCTTTCTTTCATGTTATGTAAAGCACACAAAGGTAGGGCATTGTTAAATCTTGGGCCTGCTCAAGTCATTAATATTTTAGGTCATATTATGTGATCCCTCTTCTCATGATCTCACACTACCTCTTCATCCCTTTGCACTTGATATTTGGCACTTCAGAATGAAGGCACTTATTTATTGGATCTAATTTTGATAGCACACTATGTGGTCTGACCATCTATATACCTGATGTAGTGAACAAGGGTATGAGCAGTTATTTTCTAAACAAGTTGGTTGAAGATAATCAGCCTCCCACAGATTGGTAAATTCAGCAATGCAAAAGTAGCAGGTGTTGTATTAATGCTATTAAGTGATGATGGCTCAGTAGTTAGCTTGCCACTCATGACCAAATGGGTGTGGATTTGAATCAGACCAGCCTGGGTTAGCTACCTTTTAGTTGGTGGGTTAGGGGAGGAAGGGTTTTAATTATGTAATACTTACCTGCTACTATTGCAAAGATTACCTCCTTTCACCCTGCTTTGATTTCATATAGTCTTAATCCAAGAGAAATGAGAAATATATTTTATATGTTGACTTCGATTTAAGAGTCAGACTGAGATCATGTTCTTTTGGAATTCTGGTTGTCTAATTACTAATTGGAGGGAGGAATATTTAGCTTGGTCTTGGAACTAATGCCCTCCCAGAAAAATAAAGAAATGCAGTAGTAGCAAGTTAGTATTACCTAATTAAACTTAGCCCCTGCCCTCTCCCAAAAAACTACATTTCAGTTAGGTACTGTTACTACAGTTGGATTCTTCCTAATTGTTAAACTAGTTACTGTAGTACCCATGATAAACATTCTCCAGAGTTCTCATTTATATAGTGCAGTCTTTTCATGATGAATGTACCTGGAAGAAACCTCTGATCTTGAATGGGCAACAGTTTCATCGTTGCACATCCTGGAGCTGGGGATAAAAACAAGGTCTGCAAGATACAAAGTGAATGTGATGCTACTGTGCTATCCATGATCTAATTTTTAGCAGTGCTACCTTAGTTCCATTGTTTTACTACTACACTATTTGGACCTTAAGATAAAGACCAAGTTTAGTATGTACATTTTTGCAAGGCTTTAATATTTGATGATATTAACACAGACATGAAAACCAAACATTTACAGCTGCTTTTATTCATGAACTTACTGATGCCCAATCTGGCTAAATTCTTGAATCAAGCATGAATGATTGAGTGCTCAGCATTAGTCATTCCTGAATCAGTATGTGCATTTGAGGATTCTCAGTGTCCAGCATTTTGAGAATTGCCATATTGCAATTCCTGAATCATTACAATTCCCAAACATGCTGAACACTGAGAATTCTCAAATTAGGCATTTAATAAAGTTCATGGATAAAAGTAGCTGTAAATGATTGACATTATATTTACTATTTGCTGTATTTAGTTTGATGTCATTATACATAATTCATGAGATAGAATTTATTAGTTTGCAACAAGAAATGACACAGAATAGATCTCTATGTTGAAGTGTTGATGTCTCTCAGATTTTAGCCAGTGTATCTTTTTCTGTTGATATATCTAAGATTATTGCCAATTATTTTTGTACTGATGTCTCTGTGATTGTAGTCAAGCTATTTGTATATTATTGGCTATAACATTGTATCATTTTATGTCTTGATGGATAGCAGAAGTGCAATAGCTAATATGTTGTGATAATAGTGATGAAAAATTGATCTGTACTTATTATAGATTATTGGTCAGTAAATCAAATTACTCATTTCTATTTTGCCTAAAACTCATGTTTTCTAATTTGGATTAAACTAATATTTTAATATAAGTAATACCATACCTGTTACTATTGCACAGTTAATACTTTTCTGGTGGAAAATACCCTGACTGTATGACAAGAATTTCTACTCCCATTAGAGTGATCCAGAAGATTCCAGGATGCTAGATCTCCTCTGGAATCCCCCATAGATATAATGCCTGTGTGTACTCCCTTCATTCTTTTCAAGGTCGCATGGCAATAATGTTTGTAATTTTTTTTACATCCAAGAAGATGTACCATTGCTTTGTGGATTAAGGAGTGAATTTTCTGTATCTCTTCTGTGCACATATGGCTTTGCACTTCCTTCTTTATCCCCAATGATGTTGGTGATCAAAGAAAAAACTAATTTTCTTGTGCATTTTTCTAGCTGTTTTGTTAATTGTTCCCATCTTTGCATAATTGCAGTCACCAGACTTGCCCTGAATCATATTATTGTTCAGTGTTAATTATTGTAGTTCACATTGCTCTATCATAAATGGTGTTGATTTATACTTGTTAATTTAAGCAGGTTGCACACCACATTTTACTTCCATATCTCATGCTTGGTTATTGAACATGGTTGTTTTGGCAAGATGTTTTTATTTTTCCAATTGTTATTAGCAATTGTACTGACTGTTTTGTGGGGCTAATTTAATAGTTCCTAGCTTTCCTTTAAGCCTGGTTGACTTTATTATCATTTACTGAGCTTTGGATTGCTTTCTTTTTCACTTTCAGACTTTACTTAAAATACCCAGCAAGGCATTTTCTCACTGAAAATATAAAAACGAATAAAAATGCATTGACGTGGTCAGTACCTACTTTGTGTTACTTTTAAATGCATATAAGATTTTGTACAGGAATCTTTTCAGTTTTCTTTTACAGGAACACACTAAGCAGGGTGTGGGTAGGTGTGGTCACAGGAAATCCATCTAGGAATCTCATCCCACTTGTTTGTCATATAAAGTCATTTAGAGGGCATATGATTGTCCTTTCTACAGTCTATGGTCAGACAATGTATGGGATCTCACTGAGCTTAAAAGTACCTTCCGTGACCATGAGGTGCCGGACTAAAGGCAAGCTTTTGAATCAGAGGAGACTTAAGGTGAAGACTAAGTTACAGGAAGTGGCTGTTTGTGATCTCATTGGCTTAATTGTGATGACTGTTTTCGGAACGCCAATTCTGAGTCTCATATGCAACAGAGTATGAGCCATTTCTCTTCAGCTTTCTCACAATCAATATCAAGAAGTCAGAGGTGATGCACAGCCTACGCTAGGAATGATTTCCATTGAGCATACTATCACAGGAAATGGCCAGACCCTCGTGGCAGTGGACAAATTCATCAATCTCGACAGTGTACCGTCACATGCAATTTTCGTCTTTGATGAAACCAAGGTTATAATTGCTAAAGCAAGCATGATGTTTGGCAGATGATGCACAAATGTGTGTGATACTGAGGCATCAGTCTATAAATAAAACTGAGTTCTTCAGAGCCAATATGTTGCCGACCCTGCTGTCTGCTTGCAAAACATGGACAGTGTACAGATGCATGTCTAGAAGCTGAACCATTTTCACTTGGGCTGCTTGAGGAAACTGTCTGGGATAAGTTGACAGAACAGCACTCCAGACGCAGAGTTTCTCACACGGGCAGGCAGTCCAAGCATCCACACTCTGCTGATGAAATCGCAGATGATATAGGCAGGTCATGCCATCAAGATGTCATAATGTACTCAAGTTTCGTTTCTGTGTACAGTGTTACCTGAGGGTGGTTTATCTTTATCTTACATTATTTCAATGTAGTTTGTTTGGTTCACCCCATGCTGCATGAACAAAGTGCTTATGATGGGAAAACCGATATACCTTGAGTGCACAGGCAGTGTATTGCAACATAGCCCGTGTACATATAGCCTCATGGTAGTATTAAACATCACAGTATGAGAAGTCCTGTCAGGGAGCGGTCCACTTTATGACGCGATTATCTCCAGCTGTAGAGCTGTGTGAAAGGGGTGAAGGGCAGAAAGGAGTGATAGAGCTACGCTTCGTGTTTGCACCGTACTGAAGGTGTCGTTTTAGCCATGGTGCTAATTTGGGTTGGGATATACCGTCTGCTGCTGTTGGTGGTGACATTGGCCCGAAAGAAGTAAATGGTTATCATGTGGCCAGGGACCAAGGCTTTGGGACCAACAGGTCTGCAGGGAACAAGAGGTTCTACTGATCTTTAGGCAGACCAGGAAGGGTGGACCATTCATGGTGGCTCTTTCATCACCCAACAGAGCGTTGGGGGTGAAAATACCTTGTGGTGAAGAATTGAAGATATATGGCCCAATGTTTGCTATCATTTATTACTATTTGAGTGAAAACATATCATTTATCACTATTTGTGTGAAAACATATCATTTATCACTATTTGTGTGAAAACATCATTTATCACTATTTATGTGAACATTTTGTCATTGTCTATGTGAATCATTTTATCATTATTTGAATGGAACCACATTGTTGGTGTCGTTAATCGCTGTTTCTTTTTTGTTTAATATATGTTCAATATCAGTTCATTTTTCCGTTTAAATTATAAATCGATACAGCTAGGAACTGTATCATTTATATCAGTTATTTGACTCAGTGCGCATCATTGTGTTAAATATCCAATATTTGGATTTTTGCGCACGTGTTAGGTTTTTTCTTTTCTACCATTACATCATCTATAAATAAACATAGTATTTTCGTTACCATTCTTAGTGTCTTCATTGTAACACGACCCCATCCCGTTTCATCTTGTTACATTTAGAACACAAAATTAGCTAAATCAGCCACTGGTTAGTTTTGTCTTATGATCTTCTTACTTGAGCGATGAACAACATATGACAAACATTTGCAGAAGAGGGATATTATTTTTGGTTGGCAGCGGCCCCTTGAAGGGTTCCGTTTGATCAAATATACAGATTTTCTTGCTTAATACAAAGGGGGTAAATACACGTGACCACTGTCACAAGGATGAAAACATGACACTTTCAATGGTGGAAAAGACTTCAGTTTGGAAGGGATTTTGACCTGGAAAAATTAGAGAGAAATCCCACAAAATCGTCAGCTAGTAAGCCATCACATTATATTATTATAGAATTTGCAACATTTGTTGGGTATGGGGTACACTTAGAATATAATTTGAAGATACATACATTAGGGAACGACAATGTCATTTGTTGGTGGTGGGATGAAGTGATTGAAAAAATATTCGGGATGGAAAGATATTCGCAGCCTTTCGCATTGAATATTAAACTTTTCAGTCCAATACCACGGTTTACCAGAGGCTGTATATTTCCCTACGCTTGCTACTTTTTTGTCAGAATTTATATTTTCTAAAATGGTTTGACCATGCATATTGTTTGAAAATCAGTGTAATGGTGAAAATTTATCACACTGAAAGAACAATCATAGCAAAGCGAATTAATGTTTGACCTGTATGATGTGGAGATGGGTGTTTCAAGTTTATGTCCCCCGTTTTGATCATTTCTTCAAGTGTTTGGGCCATATGAAGTACAGTGAGCATAAAAGAAAATATACATTATAATTAATAAAAGTTTATAGGGAAACCTAGATTCCATTATTGAAATCACGAATAGTACACATTAAATCAACTGCGGCTAAAAAAAAAAATCACTTTAGTTTCGACAGCATCACTAAAAATGACAAAGTCCTAAACATTTTAAAGATACACTAAAACCTATTCAAATGCTACCTTGTTCTTGCAATCACCTCGTTTCAACAGCCATTCCAATTTCCACCCCAGGTAAATATTATGTATAAAACAGTCACCTGCTTTGTAGTCAGTAGCGAATGTTTCCTGACCAAATGATCGCTATTCATTTGTTTAAATACTGAGTTGTGTATATTTAATTTGCATTGTTTGTTATTTTTTAAATTTTTTTTTTCATTAGATGTTATGGGTAATGTAACATTTTATCTAATAGCTGTTTTTGTCCAAGATCAGAGATAGTTTTGTGAACAAGAATGGATTATAATTAGGATTATTATCTTCTGCTGGGCCAGGGACATTTATACATTTCACATAGCTAGACCCCGGACTAAATGATGGAAGTCACTTGTTTTATTGTTCTTTTAGAACAAGACTTTTGACCCTCATCGAGGTTTTTCTTCTTAGTTTCTCAGATAAGTATTTTTTTTAATTGCAATAATATTTAAAGTAGATTCAAATTATTTATTCACTGGAAATATAAAGTACTCATCGAAAATAATGTTCTCGGAAAGAGAGACTTGGATTTATGGTGAAATTCAAACAAGGATATATTCTTAGATATCATTTGTGTGATTCAACAAGAGATTCTTGGCACATCACTACTATTCGGGCCGAGGCCCTGAGAGGCCGAGTGGTCTAAATCGCCCTCCGTTACGGATCACTTCCATCTCACCTCTGTCGGCGTGGGCTCGAGTCTCGGATTCAGCCAATGTGGGATGTGAGAAAGTTTGCCAGTAGCTTCTCGTGGGTCGGTGGTTCTTTCCGGGGTTTTCCCGGGTTCTTCCTCCACCATTAATACTGGCCGCCATGTATAGCCTATCGTGTGCTGAAAAATGGCGTTAAACCCTACAACCACAACAACTATTCGGGCCCTCACAGGCACATCAACACTTTCAGCATTGGATTTATTTTGTAATACCATTTTAGTTTATTCAGAACTTTAATCATTAAGACTTGTTTTAGGGATTCTTGGATTATTTTGGATTCCATTCGCAATATCGTAAGTTATTTTTTTTACATTTTCACTTTATATTTTAGGAAAATAAATTGTTTATTGAAATTTACAAAAGTTTGTTTTGTTTTCGCTCCTTTCTATTACTTTTAAGACCATATAGTCGTAACAGAAAATTAGAGTCTCCTTTGAGATAAGAATTTCTCTAACATTTTTCAGAAAACTTTGTTTTTCAAATTTAAATTAACCTTGTTTTGGAATTTTCTAAGTCCCATATATTATTTCACATGTTAGAAATCTTTTGTTAAACCAACAAGCTTTTACGTTGTCATCTAACGTGGTCAACTTTATTTCAAATACTACCCAATAACGGTTAGACTCCTTGAAAAAGGACGAATTGCTCCAGCTTGCCGGAAAAATTATTTTTCTGAGGCGAAATATTCTTTATTGAAATTTTTAGTTCATTATTTTGGGGAAAATAATGTTTGAGATAAAAGTGCTTTGGGTTTGCTTAGCGAGTCACCACCTGGCTCAGACTAGCAAGTTATTGAATTAAAATTGAAATACAAGAATGAAATTGAGTTAAGAAAGCTTGAGCTTCAGAAAGAGGAAAAGGAGACACAAGTGCAGTTGCAGAAAGAAGAAAGAAAGAGACAGAGAAGATAGGCTGATGTAAATGCAGCGTGAAAAGGAATAGAGAGATATATAGAGCGAAAGAGACGCAGAAGATAAGGAGTTTCAATTGAGATTAAAATAATTAGAGTTGGCAAGTGGAAAGCAGCCCCCCACGTTATATACAAATGTAGGTTTAGATGTTACTAAAATACTACGTTATTGCCCCCCTTTGAAGGAAAATAGGTACATAACTATTTTCCTCAGGTTTGAACAAAATTGATGAAAATTTGAAATGGCCAAGGGAGCATTGGACTCGCATTACAAAGTGCAAATTAGTGCACTTTTTGGCTAAGGTCGTGGCAGTAAAGCAAAGTGCTGATTATGATCTTGTTAATGAATGTATTTTAAAGGGTTATGAGTTGGTACCTGAGGCCAGTGCCGGATTAAGGCCTTCCAGGTCCCTGTGTACTGAAAATATTATAGTACCCACTCCCCACAGAAAATAGGAAACTTAAATTTTTTTAAATTAAAAGCTAAAAAGTGGTGTGGAGGGAAATACCACTGTTGCCAACATTCCAAATCAAAATACTCGTACATGCAGATCGAAATGGTCATATATATATATATATATATATATATATATATATATATATATATATATATATATAATTCATTAAATTTTTATCATCAACAATTAATTTGAATTTTTATAGTGCCCCTACAACATCGATATTTGGCACATCAAGGGAAAAGAAAAAGTAGTCGCAGATGCACTTTCACGTGTGTATGAGTACCATATTACTTTATTTTATATAGATTGTTTTAAAATACATCTTCCTGTGCAATTTCATTATTATTATCATTTATGAGTTTGATTAATATGAAAGAAAAGAAAACTTTATTACCTAAATATTTCTTTTCATTATGAGGTGATGTGTTATCTATATATATTTTGTAATTCATGGTACATGACTTGCATCTAATTTTTGTAATTTTTTATTCCTGGCTGTAAATTGTACAGACTATCTTTAGTTACATTTTGACTACGTGACAGGGCCTGATATGAGCTTAAAATTACATAGGATCTTTAAATAGATGCTTGTTTATGTATTGACAATTACTAATAATAATAATCTTAATAATATGATTTAATGATGCCTTTCGTCAATTTCTCACTGGCTGATGGGGTTTTGACAGTTCTAGAACAATTCAGTATCTTCCTGTTGGGCTAGGTCACTTGAATTGGCAAGTTTTAGACAAATTGAGTAGTAAGCTCAGTCGTGTAGGGTATGCTGTGAAATATAGTCGTAACAGAAGTTGTATTGAGAGAGAGAGAGAGAGAGAGAGAGAGAGAGAGAGATTTATTCCTATTTTGGAGTCATCCTCATTTCTTGTTTTCCTGCTGTAAGTCTGAACACGTGTCTTACGTTTTACTTCGATATTGTTCGAGAAGAAAAACATTTGTTTGGACTGTTCAGTGGAAAAAAGAAAGTACTCGTTATTTGGACTATATTAGTATTCAGGAATTATTGTGAGTTCTTTAAAGAAGTAAAGGAGTTCTGGACAACGCCAATTTGACAATGTTACGAGTAAATGCCCTTAAAATAAGTAACTGAAAAGAGTGAAGGACAGCAAGCTTTGTAAAATTTAACAAATATAATTCCCTAAAATACAAAGAGAAAAAAAAGATATTACGGTATTGCGCATTAAATCCCAAAATAATCCAAGAATTACAGATATATGTCCTAGTAATTTATTTTCATGAATAAAACTCGTTTCAAGTCACGAAGAAAGCCAAAACTGAAGGCGATGACGCGTCTGTTATAGCTTATAGAGTGTTGATGTGTCAAGTCTTTTTGTTGAATCACAGTACTAAAATTCCAGGTTTGAATTCAGTATAAATTCCAGATATGTCTTTATCCAAGAATTTTATCAGAACACTTTTGTATTTTCCGAGAAAATAATCACTTGAATTCAATAATTTGAAGTTAATAAAATTAAGCCGAACTGATAACAACATAATATAACTTGAAAGTGCTAGATGTTAAAGCACGAATGACCATGAGACCGCTCAGGTGGCCTAGTGGTTAGAGCGTCCGCCTCGGATGCGGAAGTTTGTGGGTTCGATCCCCGGCCGAGTCATACCAAAGACTTATAAAAATGGTACTTACAGCTGCCTCGCTTGGCGCTCAGCACTATGAGGTTAGTGTTAGGACTGGTCGGCCTGGTGTCAGGATAATGTGACCGGGTGGGATATCATGCTACATGTCTGCGGCATGATGCCCCAGTGCTAGACATCACTATAAAATGCCACGCTGCAGACATCGTAACTATACTAATAAATTGTTAAAGCTACGTTAAAAATCCAAATAACACACACACACACACACACACGGGCATCCCGATGTTAGTAAATTCTTTTTACAATATTTTCTTCTATTAATTTTGACTTCACAAATACAATCAGACCTCTCAACTATCTACCGAACGTCAGTGTTTTCTTTCTACTTAAATTACTAACACTAAAGTTTTCTTCTGCAAAACCGTCGAATTGACTTTCTAACTTGCCCCAGGTTTTACAAAAAACCACAGACGTAAAATCTCGTTAGATTCAGACAAGCCTTCATTGTTCCAAACATAAATATGTACTTTGTTTTCCTTTGGGGGCCTTTACCGCATTCCTATATATGTATTGGTCTTGTGGCGTTCCAGTTGCCTTTTTCTAGCCAACGGCTGAGTATCACCCTCGTCTGGGTGTTTTTCTGTTCTCGTCACGTGGGTTGTGGTAAACATTGCCATGTGCATCAACTCAAATCGTGCATAACTTCCATCGTATTTTTCCTCCAAATTGTCGTTGGATTTGCGAATGGCGTTCAGTTCACCAGTTTATTTATTATAGAAGAACGATTTTCCGGCTCAGAATAGTTTATTGAATGAAAGCTTTAATCATGAATTGTAACAATCAGATTAAAATCAGATCTCCACTGTTATGCATAAATTTCTGACAGCGACCTCTAAGGGGTCATGTTTAGGTAACCTATGTTATTGCCATAATCGCTAATTTTATCATCCATCAACTAATTAGATCAAGTCTTATATATTCGCGTTTGGCGACTGAGCAGCGTGAATGAAGAGCTTGAATGTGTACCGAACGATTTGATTCACTTTCAGATTTTTAAAAGCTGCATTTCCATTGGCTAATTCAGATGTCACCAGACGATCACCCTTAAGCAGTCGTCGTCAGATCTTTCACGTGGGACAGCTGAAATCTGATTTTAAACAGATAGAAATTGCACAAACGCTGTCATATCGTCTCTCATGTTCTTTGTGTAGTCTTCGGTGACGTCGTGGGGATTTGACCAGTTCGTAATTCGTTCCTTTATGCCTTTTCTTAACATTTCACTGAACATTTTGTTTGTCCTTAAATTTTGTAAATTTGGCAATATTTGGTCATGGCTTGGCACCACATCGAAGCCTACGAGCACAACATATTTGTTCTTTATTTGTGTTAATTTCAAGAATGTCCCACGTTTATTTTATGATTTTCTCCTCGCATTGTTCCCAAGTTTCGTGGTCATTTGGTCCATCAAATCAACTAAATATTAAGTTGGCTTGTCGGGGGAGAGATTTTAAATGGCCACAACGTTTTACAGAGATATTAAAACTGCGTTGCAACATTTCCTAATCTTCTCGCAGACGTTCAATTTATTCCGTTTTTTATTAAAATATAGTGTCAACTTTGCTGTTATAGCTCAAATAATTACGGTTGGGTGATCTGAGTTCATGGCGTATACCAGTTAAAACAACCAAACATCTTTCTCGCCATTCTTAAAGACACTATCTCCGAGTTTCCTATCAGTATTTAATGCTAAAGATCTCTCTCTCTCTCTCTCTCTCTCTCTCTCGTACTTTTCTATTCCTTTTAACCCCAGATTTCGTTTGGATAAAGGCAAAGCAAATATGGGCGGCTCAGGATTTTGAGTTATTAAAAACGATTTGGCTGTATTTACAATTTCTGATTCTGTGATAAAATCAATTCTTTGTTATGGGTCAGAAATTTGAGAATATAAATTTAGAAGATGTATTGAAATTGTGCAATACAAGTTTTGCAAACAGTATTTACGTGTTCCTAAAACTACCAATAATGCGAATATATTTGGAGCGTGAGGAAGATATCCACTTTGTACCGCACAATTTACGACGTACTTTGTACCGCACAATTTACGATGTATTAAATAGTGGCTGAAGGTTGTAAGAATGCCTTCAACTCACTACCCAAGAAATATTTATTTAAAGCTGAAATGGTTATATGAAGCTACCGTGTCAGTTGGGCTACCAAAGTTAAAGACGTGTTATTTGGCTTCGATATTGTCTGTGCACCTTTATTTAGCACAAAGGTGTAGGGAGGGGGAAACAACAGTTTTACTCACTATTTTCGCTAAGAGTTGAGGATTCCACTTTCCAAAACTGGCAAAACGATATAAAAATTAACAAATGTATGTATTGTGGTACATATAAACTGAATTAGAACCGGAAAATGCCTATCATGTGGAGTATCACATTTATTTAATAAGTTACTTGCTAATTTCATATGCTCAGCGAACATGCTGAAGGCAGAGGCGGCAGAGCTTTGTAGGATTGAGGGAAATAATAAGTACGGTGACTTGTTCGGGAAAGTATATTTTATTTGATAGAAAATGAATTCCAGTTTTGTCAAGTTTACGACCATTTAAGAAATAAGTACTTTAATTAAGTTTATTATCTGTATCAGCGTATAGAAAAATTCGCATTCCTCATGAGTCATAATAATATATTGATTATAAGAAATCTTTATTCCTATATAAATTCAACTTTTCGTTTGAAACGATCTTTGATGACCATTACAATTGGTGAATGATACACTTAATGGTAGTAACACCTTTATAACGTCATACATTGATTCTTTATTAGAAGTGGCGTATGTATACACATGTGGAATACAACATTTTTGGTGCATGTACACCATTGCACACACTGTATTTATGTGTGTTTTTGCAATATGGGCCGATGATCTAAATTACTGAATAAAGGATTCTTATTCGGTTAGGAACTAAGCTAAGTTTAGATAACCCTATTATTAATTATTTAATATGCAAAACCTTTCGTAATAAAACTCCCGGAAACCAGCAATATAACAATTTATTGATCAGCCTAAAAACATAAACCAATCCATCTCTCATTGGTTGATTAAGATGTTGATCCTTTTTTCTTTGAATGTAACAGACGCGATCCTGTGAAAAGGACAAAAATAAGTTAATGACATAAAAATGGAGTCCTAATACCAATATGGCAAAACAGCAATATAAATTTTAAATTACTTTGGTTTAATATGTTTGTGATGCATACAGGTGCATAATATGAATTGGCAAATATCAACGAATTTCTTTCATACAGTATGACGATCTCAAGATAACAACCAGTAGAAAATCAAGACAAGAAAATTTCATTAAAATCAGCTGCGATATATTCCACTACTTAATGTTTTGACAAGTTTTCTGAAGAAACAATATATTCAATATGAATTTTCCTTTATTTTGATTGTAGTTATAATATTATAAGATATGATGTTAACATTACCAATACAACATTATTAGATGATGTCTATTGTTAACAAATACTGAACATAGGATATACTCTTTCTATATTAAATTTAATATGGCAAAAAATAAAAGAAGAAGAAATTCATAATTAAATTGCCTATTCTTATTATCTTAATATTATCTTTTGAAAAGAGTATTCTTACTAATGAAAAAACAATTGTCAAAAAGGTACCAAATAATGAAACAGTATGCCATATATTGGTAGCGATAATATTAGATTGGGGATCAATAAATCTTTAACAGTTTTGTTTTAAGCAAATAAGTTTTACGTAACATTATATGTTTCTAGTCCATTGGATCTTGTTTTTAAACATGATGGTAAAACATAAAACGTAAATCTTTTACCATCTTTTTTTTATATGTTTATGTACCAAACAAACACGCGTATAAAATAGACCATAATAACAAACCTTTGGAAGAAATTGTTTGGAATCACGATAAAATTAGCAATTCATTTGTCTCATAAATATCATATTAAAGTTATTAACATGCGTTTAAATGCACCAGTTTTGTATCAATAAAGTTGAACAAATGAAGAATTGTATTGTACAAGTATGTGAAGGAATTAATGGCATTAATATTAAACAAAAAGCAGTGCTCATGAAAATATTGTTCGATCATTGACATAAAACGCCCAATTTAAACTTGAATAAAGCCCATTTTATGTTGATGTCATTGCACAATGAAAACTCGTATATTCATACAACTGGTTTTATTGATGAGGATCAGAATCAACAATTCCACAAAAATCTGAAGAGTTTCATAACTAAACCCCAATGAACATGTTATTGTGTAATCCAAATGTCAGGAGCACAGAAAAAGAATTCAAAATATTGGGCCAACTGGCGGTTATTTTAAATGTAAATATAAAATACATATTTTCATAGGCACTTAAAGCAACAAGGGTTATACATCCGACCTTCTGTATATCAGCTACTAACCAGTTTTACATTATTTTGATGTATGGATCATAATAATAAAAAAATAAACGATTTTAACCAATATATTGTTGAAGATATTACATGCATTTATTTAATAATATAACATTTCTATGGATTTAAATTAAATATAATTGATTTTAAGTGAAATATTACATCACCAGAAACCATTAAATTTAAATGCAATACGACAAAACTTGCTTAGTACTGTGTATAAAACAGATTTTTGTATTAATTATAAAGAATCTCACATAATTAATACAAGTCTTAGTTTTAATCGGAGACAAAACGATCAATGCAAAAATAAAAGCTAAATTATTTAAGTATTATGATGAGTCGTTTTACCAAAGGCCAAGTTATTTTTAGCAGAAAATTAAATATTGCCAAAAGCAACAAAGATCTTATATGATAATTAACAAAGAAAATATTCCTTAAAATTGAACATCAAATTCCTTATGAAATATTTATTTCACACCCAAATAATACCGAAGCACATATAGATATAAACAAACCATTTTCTAAAATCTGAAAACTGATATTTTGTAGGCATATTATATAAACGAAACCAAAAGATAAATTAATAAATAAGTCTTTACTTATTAAAGACTTATGATACGGTATTAAAGCATTACAAAAGTTAGTTAACCCTGAGTAAGGTTTTTTTATTTAAAAAAAAATCATGTTTTTGGAATTGCAATCAAAAGTTTACTGTTATAATTATTAACAGTACAGAAGCACACTCATTCTTCAACATCAATGAAAATATGTGGTTATAAAATATAAGAAAGTAAATCTTAATAAATAGTAACATATAAAGACAAGAATATAATTTACTAAATATAAAATTAACAAATGTAACAGAGCATAAAATTATCAATGAAGGAGAAAGAAATTAAATTAATGTAGTTTTCGAAATCATCATACTTTTATTGCAGGTCAGTATCCCTGGGTTGGTAAAACCTAGTGCGCAAAAAATCTTATTAAGAGAAAATATTCATTACACCATATTACAAACTTTGTAAAGAATTAAGTAAAAATGCCAATGACGCAATCACACTGAATATGTTATTAGGATTTGGTATTAATTATGAGCAAAAAATTATTTATAAAAAAATGTCTATGAATAAATACAATGACAAATTTTGTGTACGGATGATGCTGATCAAAGAAATATATTTAAATATGGTATAAATAATTTTAAATTATTGATCTTTATGATTCGATAAGCCAAAGAGTCTACATGCTGACACATTAGTACAGAAGCTGAAATTGTACACTACATTATCTAAAGATTGGTGTTCAGCCCTTAAGCCTTATAAAATGGTTCTCTAACTATCTCCAAAGCAGAAGAGAACGAGTGATACTTTTGGCCCTGTTTTGAGAGTGGAAGTGTTTTTGTTTTAGTACTGGTGTGACCCAATGATCATTTGAAGTTCCTTATTTCTCTTTTTATTTCTTAATGATATTTTATATGCTATACACTTCAATATTATTAATTTGCCGACAATACAAGTCTAATTGTAGACAGCCCCAATAATTATCGCTCATAAGTTAAACTCAGATATAGAAATAAATATTTAAATGGGCTAATAATTGACTTGTGGTAGCTTATTTAAATAGTTCTAAAACCGAGCTCTGACAACTTCTAGCAAAAATTAATAAACCCTCGAATGACTGCTCATGGCATAAACAAAAGTACTATATATGGGAAAAGGCATAATACGTCAAATGAAATTCCAACTTGACAGGAAATCTTTAGAAATTATATTTACGTCTTTTATGGGACCCATTCTGCACGCATACACTTCTGCAGGTCATGAACAACGGCAAATATCAATCTCCCCATTTTCTCCAAATGATTCGCCATTCACCTCTGCAACTACTCTCTCCAGAAGAAAGTATTGACCACTTTTAATCTCTTTAAAAAAATGTATTTATTTTTATTTCCTACATATTCTTTTTTTTTACTTTCTACATAATGTTTGACACATTTTAATTGCCAATTTCTCCTTTAAATTTATTTCTTTCCGTTATTCTTGTTTTTCGCTTTATCCCTCGTTTTTCATACTCTTTCTATATTTATCAAGGCTAACTGTTAATCATTAACTAAGGGACTCTTCACTTAAACTGTTTAATATTTTATTTTTAATGTAATCACCATATATTCCATGGGTGGGCTAACTACGGCCCGCGGGCCGCATGCGGCCCGCCAAGGGCTTTCATGCGGCCTAGGAACAAGTCATCATTCGCACTGCCTCTGTTTATGTTACTCTGTTATCAAATAAATGTGCTTCTTTTGAAGTTTAAGTTTTCAAATATTAACAACATATTAACAACTGAAAATTAATTATGATGTTATTTAGAAAAACCTTTTATTTTTGCTATTCAAATATTAATTCTTTTACTTAATGAACTATGCGGCCCGCGACAAGGTGTAAATTTGTGTATGCGGCACTTGCACTGGAAAGTTTGCCCACCTCTGTTTATTTATATTCATATATCTTGATAACTTTAGTTACTTACAAGAAGATTATAATCCACTGGTTTTCTTTCTAATAACCTTCTATATTGTACCTCTTGAACGGTTCTACTAGAAATGCATGAAATAAAATATGTTTAAACTTAAATATAAATGAGTATCATCTTTTTTGTATTGGTCAAATATTTGATCATAAAATCGTTTTTAAAGAGAATGCAATATTAAAAAGCGACATTCATAAAATAATATTGCTTAATCTAAAAAAAACGATATTTTTTATCAAATAAAAATGTTATTCAAGTTAATTAAAACTATTGAGAAAATGTGGATTTAAACACAAAACGCAACTTATTGATTTTAACATTAGACATACTAATATCATCACTCATGTTCCAAAAGATCACCTCCCCCCCCCGGCTTTTTATGAAGGTTTTGAAATTGTATGCAAGAAACATTCTAAAAAGTCAGGAATAAGATTATACGTAAATTATCATGGTATCAGCAACTCAATTTATCCTCAATGTTTAAAATAATTTAACATGTTGAGAGTCAAGAATTATTGTCGATATCAAATTATTCTAACATTTTAAATTACCGTACTCAAATGCGTGTGATTCTGTTCAAGGATTAACATTAAATACACTCTACCCCCACCCCAATTTAAAAAAAAATTTAATACATTTTATGTTGACAGATATTTTATCTGGACTACTCATACAAAATGTATGGATTTAAATAACAAAGACATTTATAAACATAACGACGACGAAATAAAAAATAAATAAAACCAAGTTAAGTTAGTCTTCATTTTAAAAGAAAAGGCGACGAATATAAATCACAGGACAAGAAAGCTAAACAAACGAAGATTGTGTTAATCTTGATTGGTTAAAAGAAATTTATCGTAAATACAAAGTTGATGTTTATGTAATGCAAACTTTCACACAGTCATTTTAGATGATAATAAAATAACATTTATATTACTATTTACAGTAATATATAGAGGTCAACCCCATATTAAATCAAATTGTCAGTTTACATTTGCAACATGTATCATGTCTATTCCTCTTATTTTCTTTGTACGTCTCTATCGAGCAACAGCTACAGTACAAACTGCTTAATGTTCAAATAATACGAAATACAATGTGTGTGTGTGTGTGTGTGTGTGTGTGTGTGTGTGTGATTAGGATTTTTAATGTAGCTTTAACAATTTTTCAGTCATATCGCTACGATGTCTGCAATCTGGCAGTTCTATAGTGATGTCTAGCACTGGGGCATCATGCCGCAGACATGTAGCATGATGTCCCACCCAGTCACATTATCCTGACACCAGGCCGACCAGTCCTAACCCTAACTTCTTAGCGCCTAGCGAGGCAGCTGTTAGTACCTTTTATGTAAGTCTCTGGTATGACTCGGCCGGGGTTCTAACACACGACCTCCCGCTTCCGAGGAGGAAGCTCTAACCACTAGGCTACTGGAGCGGTCAATATGAAATACATTTGAAACTTTCTTGATATAATTTTAAATATGTAAAAAAAGTTGAACTTTTTGGCATCATTCTCTTTTAAAACACGCAATTAAAAACTTCTCAAGATTTTTTAAATTAGAACTTTTATTTGGGAGTTTTTAATACTTTTGTAGAACCTGATACAATTTGTAAGTTGACAATAAAAGTATCTTATATTTGATATATTATTCATTTTTAACACAATAAAATTTAAATTCTTTATCACTTTTACTTGTTAATTTTTGAGTATTTTATTATTATTTTATATTTATTAAAGATTTAAGTAAAATAATATTTTCATTCGATATGGTAATTGACTTAATTCATCAGCTCTACAAATAGCATTAAAACAATTACTACATAAAATTAACTGAAATAATTCGGTGATATCTTTAATATTTCATGTTATTTGTAAGTTTTTATAATGCTATCTGGTTTTGTCTACTCGTTTTTTATATTTTGTATATGTAATGATGCTTCTTTATGTAATTTCACGTATAATGCAAACATTAAAAAGAACATAGTCTTTTGAAATATTTTCAAACAGTTATTAAAATATTTGAAAAAACCTAATTAAATTATAACATTGTTAGAAAGGTTGAAAAATAGTTTTCAAAAAATATTGAAAAATATTTTACTTTTGAAGAAGTTTAAATATATATTCTTTCATAAGTTTATTTTATTTTAATGAATCTTTTTTATATCATACCACATGATAGAAACTAAAAAATGCACTATATTATTATGAAGAGGTCTTGACACAGCATGGCCTTTACAAATGTTCGAGTCAGTCATAAAGAAGACTGCAACACTCTTTGAAAGACTAAACAAAATAATTTATCAAATGCAATTTGCATTTTCAGAAAAGAAATAATTTTGATATGTAATTCTTATTGTTTTATGTTTCAAATGCAGCAAATCTGCTGAATTGTTTCTCATAAATTATATTTAATTGATAAATGCTGTGTTAAATACAATGACTGGTCCCTAAAGACTGCCGTGATTCATGCCCTGTGCTACTCATGTAGAACGTTTTACGAAGCCTGAATGTTGCCGAAATCTATAAGTTTCAGAATGACGTTTCTTGTGCAAACTTATATTTTTTTACTGTTAGTATTTATAACTTTGAAGCTGTAATGTGTAAATAGTCACTTGGACGAAAGAAGTTTCAAGAATTTCGGAAGGCGTAAATAGTTGCACTGAAGTTAGAATATGAATACAAAAATGGTACTGTTCAAGGATGATAAAACAACAATTGTTGTACAAAGTGTCGATGAGGACGCCGCTAACTTATATATATATATATATATATATATATATATATATATATATATATATATATATATATGTATGTTGCTCTGAGCAGTATATTGACCCAAATCTTGTCTTTTTTCGCTTGAACATGGTGTCGGGTGGATATTCTCCACACACCCCTACCCCCGTGTAGGCGATACATTTATTAGTTATACACTTATAATGCGTCAACAATTATAATATAATTGTGTTTTTCTGTATATTTTGCATAAGCCTGCCCTTTCATATCTCTTCTTTAACAGTACACCAATTATTTGGACCATATGACTTCCTAGCACAACAGAAACATACGCGTTGAAGCTATTCCGGTGCATGCTGACAGCATGTTACTACTAAGGAAACATACGAAAAAGTTTCATTGTTACTATTTTGTTGGCATTTTTATCATACTGCATCAGTAATCAATGTCCAAAGATTTTGAAACCTATCAGTCTAACGAGATGATAGGTTTCAATAACGTTACTGCGGGTTTAAATCAAATCCCACTGGTGACCTTGTATATTTGCATAGCTTTAATATGCATTTGACACACGTGTTGGGAGCAGTCGTTTTGTTGACATTTTGCTCGGGTCAATGTTTAAAAAAATATATGTACAGAGAAGAAATAGTATAAATGGGATTTTATCTTTCTTTCTTAAATATGTATATGTAAGGGACAACATCACATTCTAATGCATTATTCAGCTACAAGTAAGACCTAGTGATTCTCAGGGCTGTGCCGTTTGAGGTTCATTATCTCGTCGTCGCTATGGTAGCCGATTAGTCTGAGTTTGAAGGGACGAAAACGTAGCCTGACACCCATTTACTTATTTCTGCTTTTCCTATACTCTTCGATCTGTCCTATCTCCACCTTTATTTCTAAACTCTTGACCACGTGCTACCCGTTGTTTAATAGTCAAGTGTGACTGTCGACGGATAGATTGATAGATAAGTGAACAATGCATGTTATTCGCTGATGCAGATGCGATGAATAATGACAGCGACTTTCGGTTGATTTATTGTGGATTTTGCGGCACACCAGCACTGTAAGGCTACATAGCAACACAAAAAAGTAATAAAAAAGTATGCATCAACGAGCAATTAAAGTACAGAAAAAACACTACAAAGATGATATATTGAAATATACGAAGGTTCCCTATCAACGAGGTATGTAAATAGTGTGTTTAAAGGGTAATTAAATTATAAAAGGTAAATTAGGGTTACTAACAGTACCAGTGTTGGTTAAAAATACTCAGGAAACAGGGTTGCACACTAGCTGTATTTTAGAAAACATGTTCACTTCCTTCAAGTAATTTAAATACAAGTAACACATTTACTGTATCAAAAAGTTCCTACATACGATTTTCGGAAATGCACGATCATATAATATCATACCATACATGGATTGCATTTTTGTAATTACAAATAGATATGAAAAGTTAATAAGATGTCACTAAAACAAACAATTTATTTCTTGTTTGTTTTCGAAACTTCACCAAAACTGAATGAGCTCGAAAGATCAAGAATGTATTCTGAATTATCTCCCTAAATATCGTAAAGTTGAGGTTACTGATCCATAACATCAGTGACCACCATTGTTTGAATATATAGATATTTTATTGAGCAAGTGTTATTATAGTTAACGTTGTAATTTATGGACATAACAAGTTGGTTTTACCTAATGGTTAACTCTGTAATTCATATGCCATAGCGCCAACAGACTACTCATAAGCTTAAAATAAAAATCATAATACTTCATGACTGATATATTTTTATTGCTGTGTATTTTTTATATTAATAAATTTAATATTGTAACCTCTAGGGTCAGGAGAATTAGTCAGGATTTGAGATTTTCCAGATCTTGAAGCTACACGAAGTTCAGATGACTCTAGCAATAGGAATGAAAAGCAACAATGAAAAGAGGGTAAAAATTCAGGACAGATATATTCAGTATTTTCTCATACATATTTTGTCAGGATGATATGTAAAGAAACATGTACTCTTGACCAGTTTACGCATTCAATTCTAAATGCAGAAGTATACCTGTATTACAACCATAGTGGGTGTCCCTCGATTATTTAAACAATTTCATAAATTACTAACACTCAACCTGTTTTTTTAAAAATATAATGTGGGCACATTATGTTGTTTGAAATAAAAAGTTTTCATTTCTAAATGAAAATATGTGTTCCGAAATTCGCGTGGTAAAAGCTCGTATGCTTATGAGAATTTATAGTTCGAAATTTTTGGTTCCAAATCATACATTAAAATTTCATAGATGAATGTTCCTTTTCAAATGTTATTAACTTTAGCAGCAGAGGGGCTGTACAGACCGAAACTTTTTGCACAATAAACCCCTCCAGGAAACTATTCCTCGATAGAGGGCTTATTTCGACGAAATAAACCCTTCTATTCAGAATACAGGACAAAAAAAAATGTCCCCCGAAAACTCGAAGAGTTTCCAGGGACAAACTCGTTGAGTTTGCACTGACGACTTGGGTTACTTCAATAAATCTGAAACAGTTTCCGTGGCGGGGTCGTTATTGAAAAATCCATGGGCCGGGTCCATCCCCTCTGCTGCTCTGGGAAATGAGTTTCCAAGGAAAAACATTTTTATGTTAGCGGAATTAAATCATTGACAAATAAATAATGGCAAATATTGGAGAAGCACATACGACTAGATTAGCTCGAGAACGTCTCGAAGCAATTCAGAAATTTCTTCCTGTCCGTGATAGTGTCAGACAAAAATTACAACTAAGACAGCAAGCACGGGAAGGCTTTGCAGAGACTACGGAGGAATTATTTAAACCCGTGACCAAAGCTACTGAAAAATCCGCAGCTGTTACCAAAGAGGCTTTAATAGAGCAAAGGAAAATTTTACAGGATATTTCAGCTGGACTTAAACCCCCGCCTCCACCCGATGAAGTTGTTGTGTCAGTACCTGCTGGTAAGCGAGTAACAGGGAGAATTACTGACCCCGCCAAAAGATTTACGCCGGATTATATTGAACTTCTTAAAAATGTACCAGAAGAGAAATTACCTGAGACAATACTGTTAGGATTGATTAGAAGAGATGTGTCTTTAAACCCAGAACACGGTTCTATGACAGATGATAATTTTATCAAATATTCGTATCGTATACGTGAAAATAAAAAACAAATCAGCAGGGACGATACAAAATACGATAGACTTGTAGATGCTATACGTAAACTTGAAATTCCACCATCGCAACCTCAAGAAGAAAAATCACCGTTGCAACACACAGAACGACAACAATATCCTTCACGGCGAAGAGCAATAGATCCTGACCTAACTCCGTTAAGTGAATACGAGGCTGCATCTGAAGGAAGTCCGCGGGGCCAAAAATTCAAACAAACTAGGTCGCCGATAATTAGCTTAACAACATCTTCTGAAAGTTTGCCTCAAGACATTTTATCCCCAAGAATTGTACCATCAACAGGGGAGGGTTTAGGATCCGGTTTTATTGCCTGCCCTAATAATATCATCGATGATGTATCACGGTTGGAAGTTCTCATCGGAGGAAGACGTGCCGGAAACAATTCTCCGGAAATTATAAATGAAGCCGCAGATATCTGTCAGAGACTATTTCAGCGTGGCATCATGGATATCAGCATCTACCGGGGGCTCATTGATGAACTCGCAGACGGTTACCACAGCGACTAATAATTAAATTTGCTAGCAAATTCAGTTAGATAAACAATAATTAAATAAAATGATACTACACGATTCTTTTCGCAGACCAAGAAGTGTCAGAGTAGTAAACTCACGATTACCAGTATACGAGGTTGTTTACGGAGATGGAGTCGGTGATGTTGTTAGGGATTTAGTCACAAGAATCGCTCCGAAAGCTGGACCGTTAGCAAAACAATTCGCGATGAAAGCCGCTGATGTTGTCAAGGATAAAGCCATTGGCACTGTTGGTAGTCTTGCCGGGAAAGCATTTCAATCAATCAAGGATCGACTAGCATAGCTGATACGAAAAAAAAACCCAGTCGAGAGGTTGGTGCCAGTAAAACTACCATCCACTGAAGCTATGCCGGCAAATGTTAGTAGCGTAGTAAATAAGGCCGTAAATCAGAAATTAGCTGAGATCGCAACAGCAGGAATTACCTCCAAAGCGTTGCAAGATAGTGTAACTGCTAATTTGATAGCTGGTAGTGGTTTCCGGTGACGATAACATTTTAATTAGATCATCACAAATAATAATAATGTTTGCACGAAAATCCAATGACGCGTTTGATATGTCCAAACCAGTACTTAAAGATGATTCTGTACGTGATTTTCAATATTATTCTTATGAAGCACGTGATCCTAACCAACGCGGAAGAATTGAACTACAGGTCCAGGATACAAGTAGATACTTCTTGCCCGCTGAGGCCTTCATCGAAGTTGAAGGTAGGCTTTTAAAGAATGATAACACTAACTACGGAATCGGCGACCGAGTTGGATTTGTTAACAACGGCATCATGGCGTTATTTAAATCCGCTATTTACATGATAGATGGAAAAGAAATTGAAACAATTCATGATAACGTCGACGTTGCCACAACAATTCTCGGGTTGGCGAGATACTCGGATGATTACACCAGATCAGCCGGACCATCAATGATGTTTGCAAAGGATATAACCGACAGCCCCGAGAACAGGAATGTAACAATGAATAATGCCGGTGACGCAGTTGCATCGATGAACGAAAATTTTAATTTGGGTTTTGCAACACGTAGATCGATGTTAAGTGGAGATGAAGAGTTCTCAGGTGTGATTCCATTGTCTCACATCTTTGGATTCTGCAGAGATGTCCACAAGGTCATATTCGGTGCCAAACACACAGTTGTACTTGTGCGAAAACCTGATGATAATGACGCTATCTGGCGAGATGCTGCTGTTGCCCCTGGTCAGGTAATACTAACTAAACTGTGGTTGTGGATGCCAGTGTTGTCTCCGTCAATCACCGAAGAACAACGACTGTTGTCTTTCATGGACACGGGCGGTAAATCACTGCTATCCTGGAAAACAACAACCACAGACGTTATTCAGGGTGATAATGGTGGGTTGTTTACATGGCATATATCATCGCAACAAGGAGTATCAGCACCACGACATATTTTCATTGCATTTCAATACCGTGCTAGAACAGATAGCCAGGAAAGAAATCCAATGGTATTTGATACACTTGGAGTTTCTGAAGTTTCGTTGAGAATAAATGGGCATCAGGAGCCATCTGAGGATATATTAATAGATTTCGAACATCATCGTGTCGCACGCGCGTATCATCGTCTGATGTCATTTATGGGGCGCGACCTTAATGTAGACACTGGCCTGCAAATATCACAGCGAGACTTTATGAGTTTATATCCGATTTATTACTTTTCGCTGGAACATCTTGATCTGGTTAAACAATCTGTTGTCGACCTACATTTCCGAGCTCGTGTAGGTGTTCCTGCTGGTGGTTACAGAGCGATTGCCGTCATACTCTCCGATAAAGCAATGCTGCTTGAAGGTGTTGGCGGACGAATGAGGGTCATCGACGCTCCAATCGAGAATATGTAACGCAATTAAAATCAAACTTAGGATATAATGTCATACAGTCATGTTAATGTCACCTTGACTTCCGGTCAAACGAAGAAATTGCAATCAAAGAACGCAAGCACGTGCGGGACATCAATAACACTAAAACGAGATCAGATTACTGGTGGTCCAAACAAATTGTCGTTGACTAATACTCAGCTTAAACATTTTAATAAGGCACTAACAGCAAAAACCGGTGTCCGACTTGATTTCTCTGCTGCAGCTATCAAGGACATGACTAAAACCGGTGGAATATTTCCTCTTCTCGCAGCAATACCGGCGTTGATTGCCGCGGCAGCACCAGCCGTAGCAAAAGCCGCAGCACTCGGTGCAGTTGGAACTGCAGCTGGAATGGCACTAAAAAAGGCAACGGGAAAAGGATACAAGAAAAAAAAGGGACGCGGTCTAAGACTACCAGGAACTCCACCATCATGGTATCCAAAAAAATTCTAACGCCGTTGAGCAATTTTGATTTACTCGATGCTGTTAAAAAATTGCGTGTAAAACATTTCAGAGGCGTATTTATGCGAGATCAATTACCGCAACGACCGAATAATCCAGAAACTGGCATTATCAATCTCGACAACAAAGATGGTCCGGGAACTCACTGGGTTGCTTACGCGATCGATCCACGTGGAATTATCTATTTTGATTCGTACGGTTTAGCACCGCCAGTTGAGTTTCTCAAGTATGTCAGCAGATTTTCTAATGTTCCAGTGTGGCAGTCGACGTTACCAACACAAACATTAATTGATCCGCCCATTTGTGGGAGGGAGGTTTTAAATGTTCTTGATGCAATCTCAAGAAATCCAGCAACTCCTCCTCATAAAGTAGTGTATGAATATACCGCATCGAGAAATGCTAGCATTTGAAAAACAGCAATAAGAATAATGGTGGATATTTACGGAAGACCTTTCACACGAGGAGGTAAACCAAGCACAGATGCTGATCTCTCAAAATATGCGACCAAAGATGAAGTCGATAATCTTTTGAATATAGCTGGAGTTGACCCAGATGAAGTTGCTATTTTCCAAGACAGGCAAGGAAAACTAAGAACGAGCAACATTAAGTGGAATGATATAATTCGCAGAGTTCTTGGAGCTACCAAGGATAACTTCGTTGCATTTAGTGATGGCGGCCGGATCAAGGACTCGAATATATCAATCGCAAGCATCAAAGACAGTATTGATAAAGGTGTTGATAAATGTGTGAAAAAAGCCGGTGACACGATGACAGGCGAACTCAGCATGAGCGGCAACAAAATAACCGCGTTAGCGAATCCCGAATCCGACCAGGATGCGTCAAACAAACAATACGTGGACATCGTCAACGGTAAACTAAATACGCTGCGTGCAGAGCATGATGTTCACGTGGGCGCGTTTACAAGATTTCGAAGAAACTTCGTAAAAACTGATGAGGTCGTGGATAAGTTCTTTGGGACTCCTCCAGTCGTCGATGTAAAACTCGCTGATGTAAAGACCGACATTAACACGATCAAACAAACACAGCAGGATATCGTATCGGGTATTCCTGATATCGTTAACAAAACCAGTTTGATTAAAGTTCCCACTGGAGTTACTCCGGGGCATATCACCAACATCGTATTCACGGTATCATCGGGATTCGCAACATGGTCACGACAAAATAACACTATCAAATATACAGCAACAGCCACCGGTGTTTACAGGTTGTCTGTGTTTTCAGCCGCTAAATTTGAAATCTTCACAACATATCCTTGGAGACATTCCACCGATAAGTATTCCGGGGTTTGCACTGTAATACTAAACAGCGGAACCGAGGAAACATTTATGCTTGAAGCCGAGGACGATAGTTTAACAGCAACATCTTACTGGTTTTGTTTGGAATTCGTCGCTGCAACGCCTCAATTGGTTACCGCGTAATTGAATAATGTCAACGACGCCAGATGCTCAACAATATCGATACAATCAAGTCCGTGAGTGGCAATCTGAGTTAAAAACTGTCATCGAAGTAACTAGTCAAAAAGTAAAAAAATACAAGCGCCGCATAACAGTGCTGGATATTATGGTTTATTCAGTATCTGCCGTTGTTGCATCTGCCGGAGCAATACTATCAGCGGTCACTCCGGTAACTGCAGCAGTCGCCGCCACGATCTGTGTTTCCGCGGCCACAACAACAGCTGGAGTTTTCGGCATCATAGCAAAAAAAATATCATCATGAGCTAACACAAAATTACACGATTACACGACAAAATTAAATACAGCCACGACCGCATATCAGAAATTATCATCGCTGATATCATCATCGTTAGACGTGCAAAGTAGCGACGCTACGATATCAGATTCTGAATTCAAACTAATGTCAGATGCGTACAATGACTATTTGAAAACTAAACAAATAAATAATGTCAATAGAACTGCTTCAACAAATAGTCACAAACACAACACCGGTAAGGACCACAATGATCTCAGTGTCCTCGACGACACCAGAATTCGGTATTAATTTTCGAACTCCAATTCCAGTGAGTGAAATCGCGTTAGCAAAGCTCAGTGTGTATCACAGCTGGCCCAATGTTAGGTCGGCATCATTTGGTGGTCTGCAGCCAAATAATTCATTCGTGTTCGGGAAAAGCAAAGCCGACTCCGGCGAACAGGGTGAACTTGACTGGAATACAATTACACTTCCCACTGGGAGTTATCAGATCGAAGAAATCAATAATGAGATACAACGCCAAATAAAACGAATCACCGGCAAGGAAGCCAAAATATCTATAACAGCTCATGAACCAACGCTGTCTGCGGTCATTGAAATCTCAACGCCAGGATACGCCGTGGATATTTATAACAGCTCAATCCGAACATTATTAGGATGGCCAAAGGCCCCCGAGGTTAAACCTCGTCCACCAAAACCTGAAAAATCGGATTTTATGACCTATAAAGAAGCACTACACGACCTCGAGTACAATTATTATTTACTCCTTGCAGATCAATTACTAGCAAGAAAAAGTACTTTAATGCCCGATACTTGGAGTATAGAAGCTCCACGTGTTAAGGGGGGGGGGCAGGAGCTCCGTGTTTACCGTCTAGATGATATAGAATCTGAATTATTTATTCCGATCAATCTAGTACATAAACAACAGCTACAACTCCTGCGAGTATATTTCCAAGATTATATTTCTGATTTAACAAGTCCGCGTGATAATATTATCACAACCATAGAAAAACTAAACAAACTCGCATCGGCCATGGAAACTATAAATCTAAGAATAATTCAGGCTTTACTGGATCTTAAAGACTATATCGATGATAATTATAGACAGATAGCCAGAGCAGATTTTGCAATTAAATATGGTATTCAAGTGAATGATATTTCAGATTTTAAATTTCCTGGATATAACGTGCCCGAGCTGAGAAAATCAGTCTCTGATCTCATCGATCAATCTTTCGAAGATATTCTTGCCGCGTACGAACGAATAAAACCACAACCTGTTATTCTCAAGCACGACAACAGTACAGCATCCGATGGCAGACACATCTCACCCGGGATCGTAAATATCACAGATGTTATTGCGGTCAATCTTGTATGTGACGTCATCGATGGCAGTTACAGCGCATCAGATACTACGACGGCACAACAGGGGTTTATCCTGTATACGTTCACACCAAGAGACCCCCCTGGTTTTCTGATTGTGCAAGAACCAATCAATCCGGTCTATCTACGGTGTCATAACCCGTGGTTGTCAACGATAAATTTCAAACTCACCGACCAGAGGGGGAATTTGTTGGACCTGCGTGACGAGACTGTTAGTATAAACTTACTGGTGAAGTCCTAAGTCAAGGGATCCATAATATTTATAATAGTTTTTTTTTCTGCACTGATCCATTTTCGTCATTTTATCGTGCAAATACCCTATCAAAACCAGCATAAGTTATCGTTGAAAGTGCTAGCACGCATTTAAAAAAAAACGGTTGTGTATAATGTATCAACCCGAGTACATTCATGCACGAGTTCATATTCATGATAAGCAAATTCTTTACGAGGCAATAAAAACCGCATTTCAAATACAGACATTCCCAGAACAGTATTTCCCCGTTAAAATAGTTATTGACGTGTATGGTGACGAAGACTTCTTGTTAACTCCGTCACAATTAACAGAGCTACAGCAAAATCATATGATCATAGTTTGGTGTCAACGAGAACAGATTATGAACTATTCTCATTCCTGTATTGATGTTGAAACGCTTAAGCAAATCCTGAAAATCTGAAAGCGCCCTTCACTTGAGAAACTCTTTGAGTTTCCAAGGGCCAAAAAAATAATACACTTTTTTTTTTTACCCGTGGAAATGTGCTTTACACTCCAAGCGGGGGGGGGGGGGGCGCTAGCGTTCTCAGGTTCTACTTTCACTTTGTGCTGTGAGTCACACGCTATGCGGTTTATACTTCCTTGTCGGCCTCGTAGTCAGAAACACTAGTATTTTTGTCAGAAATGCAAGGCATTTCCGTGTCTAGATTCTTTATATAACCTTTTAACCGTCTCACCCTGGTGCTAATTAATTTTCGAGTCTCATACTCTTGTGACAATCCAAGACGAATCTTCTCAACTGCACGGCACAGTGGAATAAATTCAGATACCTGATTTTCAGTTATCCCGGCAAGTGATCTGTAAACACGATCTTGCAAACCCTTAATGAACCTATAACGAGCAGGGAGATTGTTCTTCCCCAAGCGTGATAGCTCATTCAAGGATTCAAAATCTGACATAATTGTTTCAGTGTCTAGTAAAATATTAAAACCTCGCTGTTGTAATTCTTTAATTTCAACAAGTATGGTATTTATATTTTCGTGATTCATATTATTATATATTTTTATATTTTTAATAGAAACACTTTGCATGAGAAACGCTAGCTTTCCAAAACAAAACGAGACAGTCGGAAACATTTATCCCCTGCAAGGGCCTAGATCGTCAAATAACGTTCTAGAACCCCACGAGGACTGCTTCCGACTTGACAATACAACATGTAACACGAAACACTTTATCCCCTGCAAGAGCCTCTAGATCGTCAAATAACGTTCTATAGGCTCAAGAGGACGTGTTTAGTGAATTGACAAGGACAAACATATAACACGTAACTTATCCTAAGGACGGACCCCTCTGACTGCCAAGTGACTCAGAGGCACATTTATTTACAAGACGAGACAGCCCTGGCTTCTAGGATCGAGTTCTCTAGCAGGCCCGGCAAACATTTATTTGACAACACAAACAACCTTTACCTCTGATTCGAGTATCACAGCAAGCAAAGGTACAATGAACATGTAATCTTATCCTAAGAGACGGTACAGAACAGACAACCTTTACCTCTGATTCGAGTATCACAGCAAGCAAAGGTACAATGAACATGTAATCTTATCCTAAGAGACGGTACAGAACAGACAACCTTTAACCTCTGATTCGAGTATGACAGCAAGTAAAGGCACAATGAACATGTAATCTTATCCTAACTTATCCTAAGACCTTATCCTATGACGACACAAACATACACAGGTGGGTCATTTTCTACGGTCAGCAGCAGAGCAAAACCATCCATTGAATCGACCATTGGATGGTGCACAAAAGACACCCGCCATTGGCGGATTAAATTTATGGTTTTGCTTGCGCGTGCTGACTTTCGATCGACCCAAAGGTCTTAGGGAGCGATTTCGTATATAACCCAACTGTTACTTGCGAGTTGGAAATTCGCTCTAGCAGTGGGCGGGACTTGTTTAAAATATTTTAATTGTATGTTTTCTTAAGCGCGGTCATATAACAAGCACAGAAGAGCAAAACAGTCGGATATATTCAGTAAAACGAGGATATTGTTTGTAAAAAAATATATATTCTACGGTAAATAAATGATTACATGTTATGAACTCGATAAAATATTTTATCAAGGTGGCTTTCTTAGGGGGAGCAAATCCTCTGACCAGCAACGACAACTCTGCAAAGCGTTACACACTCTCGGAGGAGTTATCGTCGTTTGTGTCAACGATAAGAGTTATATAACAGAATGAAATCTTCTGTTTGAGCTTCTTTGAAAATGCTGTTTTGTAGATCCCATCTGCGACATGCTGTACAGAAGGTGGACAAATACCGAAATACCTACCGGCTGCGCTCATTGATTGAAATATTATTTCTTCACGAGTCTCAACATTCACAGATTTCACTGCTCTTCTTATAGCTGTTTTACATTTAACTCTTCCTCGTATGGTATTCTTGCTCTGAGTGATCGCTTGAAGGTTTTCAATACTGTTATCAAGTCTGTTCCCGTTAATATGATCAATGACAAGGCCTTTAGGGATCTCTCCGTTAAAAACCTCATAGACGAAACGATGACATAAATACCTCCCTTTCCTAACAGTAAATCTTAAATAACCAGCATTATCAACTGTACCAACTTGTTTCCTCAGCCTGTAGTTTCTCACTATGCCATCTCGGTTTGCCTCATAATTTGGAATAGTTGGATGTCGGACGAATTCTTGATTCATTATACTATAAGCAAATCATTGTCTAATTCATAATTTGTCTGAAAACTTATTTATGTAATCACGCTCGCATTTGAGAGCGTTATCACAGTCTGGATTTTTTTTATCATAATACCGTTTTAGTTCTCGATAGCGTTTTCCACCACACGCTGAACATAATTGCGTTTTTCCTCGTACTCCAATGCCGCATCTGATACACGGTATCGGTCCTAGACTCCCACCGCGGACCTGTTGAGCATGTTGTCCACAGTATTCGCCTCTGCAGGGTTTGCTACACGGCGCTGATGAATTTAGTTTGATCCACTTGCATTGGTTCATCATATAATATATTTGTCTATTTAAATATTTGTCTCAATTATAATAATGGGTTTTGAAAGACTATCCAGAATAAAACCCATATCAGGTTCTAGATTCGATCTTGACCGGTTAACCGCTGATCCACGACGAAGAGAGTTAGCAGAGGTAATTGGTGTTATCAAGAATGCCAAAGAAGAGTTTCGTCGTGATGGTGCCGCACACACGTGGTCTTCGTATAAAATTATCCTCGGAAACGCGAGCGTTTCTCGGGAAATGCAAAGCATTTCTCGTGACCGTATCATTGATGCTACCATGAACGATACAATCGCGCGTAACATAATTGGGTATCTCGACGATAGAAGATATTTCGTACAGATAAAATTTATTGTTGGAGTCGGCGAGGGAACGTGGATTATCAGAGACAAACTAGACCCTGTTCTTGATGCCAGAGGCGTTCGTGGAAAAACCGTTCTGTTAAGTAAAGACTCAAAACCGGGAGTACTTGTTGGGATTGATATACCATATTATGCCAGAGCGTATCCTGTGACCGCAGTTGTTTATGGAATTTATCCGATGAAGAAACCACGCGTTGATAAACTCAAACCGATGAAGGTGTCGGTGTTGAATTGTGTAGCTGAGCGAGTAATGGAACATTTTAAAAATGCAATGCGAGGAAACGGCCTAACACCGCTAAGACAAACTAAAATAACAGCGTGGGCGACACGAGTAGCGGATAAAGGAGCGTCAATCAATGATGTTGCTGAGCTAGAGCGATTACTAAAATTTCCTATAACGGTTTCATCGTTAACCGGTGAGGTATTGTATGAGTGTAAATACAATTCCCGTGGAACACCAATAACTATTATCGATCATAACAGTCACGCCTGGACTGACTCGGTTAGGATATTTCCGCAAGACCGTGTTGTGAAGTATTATCCGGAATTGCAAAGCAATTCTGGGAGCATGTTTGATTTTATTTATCAGATAAGTAAAACCGATCCAGTGTCTGTGTGGTTATTCAGAAGTAGCGAAGATGGAGAATATGATCAGTTTGTGAGACCCAACGGGGAAATATACAGAACAATGGCGTTACAGCAGGAAATGAAAAAACTCGCAGAAAAATATCATGCTGGCAACACTGATACGTTACTGACACACTGTTTTACTGTCCCGGGTGTTGTCGCGCATGTAGCCCGGGAACGAAATTCATGGAGACCAACTCCGAAAAGTTTTCTTGCTGATATCCAGCAGAGCTGTGTCGAATACGGACACGGCGGTTTGTGGAATACTCAGTATGATCACCGCGGTATGATATCCGTGGACATGACGGCGTGTTATCCAGGAAGTTTCCTTGGGCGTGGAGAATGCAGCGAATATTTTAAACGGTTTGGCCACGCTGGCAATACCATGACAAGAGTAGCTGTCAACGGTGTTTTACCCGATTTTGACTTGACCGGATTTGCTTGTGTGTCGTCGTTTAAATTCGCTAAGGATTTACATCCTGTGTGTTATGTTTGGTTTGGCAGACATTTCGTTGAGAAGCGATGGGCACCGATAGTGTTATTGCGATACATGCTTGACAGTCGAATACTGTTGTCGCTGACGGTCAGCGAAGCGATTATATGTTATTGTCGTCAAACCGAAGTTTGGTTGCCAACTCCAACGCCGGTTACGTTAGAAGAAGTCATCGAAGATTGGTCACGAGAATATCCAGAAACTTCTATCGACGCTATCATCAAGAAAGCTCCTGAAGTACTTAAAAGCAAACTCAGAAATGATGAAAGCACAGCAAAAGATCTAGGACGAAGAATAATAGGGAAATTCACTCAAGGTGGAGCGTATGATCATAAACAACATCACAGTCGATTAATCATGGACAAGACTGAATTGGATCTTATTGTCGCTGATGCAGCCACGAACAACATGTTCTGTAACCGCAAAGATGTGTTTCTGTCAAACGGGGAAAAACTAGGGACTGTTTTTAGTTATATTGACGGAGAATCATCTCAGTACATACATTTGAGATCTTCGATGCTGGCTTATGTATCCATAAATTTGTTGTCGATGATCAATAGATTCCCTGTTGCCGCAGTGAGAGTTGCAACGGATTCATTTTATATTGATAAAAAACACTCAGCGCTGTTGGATAATGTTATATCGGATGATCCATCGTGGGGCTCGTGGAGAATAAAGAATGAAATGTTACACGGATATTGTAAATCGGCTGATGTTGAAATCGAGGATGAGTATCGCAGCGCAGAAATATCTTCGATGGTTTCGTCGGGGGCAACTTCGTTGTTGCCGCCGGTGCACGATCCTGTTACAAGACACAAAACAGTTTATCTGAACGGTCCTGGTGGTTCTGGTAAAACAACTCGAGCGATTGAATTATTTAGAAACTCTGACATGATTGTGCTAACACCCACACACAGACTTGCCAGGGAGATGAGACAACGGGATGTTAACGCGTGCACGTATCACAGTTTTTTCAAATACAGCGGCGGCACGTGGACACCTGAACGAATGGGAACGAAATATATTCCCGAGAAAATCATCTGGGATGAGATAGACACTGTGCCGTTGGATACATTAAAACAGTTTCTGGATTGGCTGCTAAAGAAAAATACCGCAGTGGTGATGTGCGGCGATCATGGTCAACCACCCCCATTTACAGGTGAATCTCCACACGAGTGGCTGAAAACTTTTGTAGATTATTATGAGGAAATAACTAACGATGTTAGAGCACTCGATGAAACGCTGAAAGAGTTTAAGGCACTGATCAGGCTACAAACCAATAAAGTCCAGTGTGAGATAATGCGTGAAATAATTCCAGAGACTTCGCTGAGCGACTTTTGGGAAACGTGGAAACCAGGTGATTTAATTGTGGCAAGTAGAAAGATAGTCAGGGACACACTTCAGCAGCGGTTATTTCAGTTACATCAGAAGAAATTTCCCATGTTGCCAGTGCCGTTGTGTTATAGACCAGCTGATACGCGATTGCAGAATATTGATGTTGATATTCCAGGGCGCCTGACTGCGTCGGGTCCGGAGAAACAGAATTTAGTATTAAATGATATTGTCACAGTTGATGTTGATGCTGTTGAACAGGCACTGAAAATGAGCAAATCCCCGTGGACGCTAGGATACGCTATGACCATCCACAGTTCGCAGGGACTAACTATTTCAGATACAACAGTTTGGATTGTTGATGATCGCATCGAGTGGTCAAATTTAGTTTATTTAGCCGTGTCAAGAGTAAGAAGGATAGGTCAGTTACGAAGAATTGTATTAGATGATGTTGTCAACGACAGCTCAATCGCTGATGACACAATAAGAAAGAAATTAGCCGGTTACAAACAGAGCGACAAAAAAAATGGTAGAGAGTTTGATCCCAAACAAAGTTTGGATGTTGAATTTGTAATACAATTACAACAACAGCAGAATAATCACTGTGCGAGTTGTAATTGTTTATTGCTGTGGCAGTATTCGAAAAACGACCCAAGGCAATTCACCGTAGATAGAATAGATAGCAGTCGCGGTCATACACGTGAAAATGTGATGTTGACCTGTCTTGAGTGTAACCGACGCAGAGGTGTTGCTGCAGTTATTTAAATGATTGAATCACTTCAGTGCGGATCACTTTAGTGATCGGGGTGGTAATTGTGTATCCTCGGGAATCACCTGAAGTTGCTCGCGTTTAAATCCGCGTTGAGGAGCAGTCGAATCTAATCTGTAGATTGCGTTTCTCCCAGTTGATCTGGTTATGCTGGATATCTTATGTGTAGTAACACTCCATGTGGGATCGGTTGCTCTTTTTTTTCCTCCTTCTAGTTCGCCTGGTTCGTATAAATACCTAACGGTGACATTACCCAGCAGTGGGGACGCTAGCGTCCCTGGCTGCGTTGAAACATTTTGTTGCTGTTGTCCGCGTTCACTGACGCGGGGTATATATTTTTTTGTGATTGCATTTACAGGTCTCATGTTTGTTGTTCTGGTAATTTCATTATTCAGTGCGGCTATCACGTTTGGCAGTCTTGCAACCCATTCACGAGATCTCGTATCGTAAATGAATTCCCTCGCGTACTGGTATCCGAATAATCTCTCAGCGAGTGTTCTATTAAATCGCTCAACAATTGCCTGATCCCGATGAATTTCAGTATGTCCTCGTCGTATGGTAACGTTATGCTGCTTTGTCAGTGATGACACCGCGCCCTGAAATTCCTTGCCAGGATCAACTTGTAATAATCGTGGCCAGTTTAGAGGTCCTCGTTGATAAATTCGTTTAAACGCAGAGGCGACTTCGGACGCTGTTTTAGTCGCTAACGGTTCTGCTTCTTTGTATCTACTGGCAACATCAACTACTGTTAGCGCGTATTTGTATATTTTTCTACGGACAGTATCATGAGGCAGGAATAGTATGTCAGCCTGATGAACTTTATTGGGCACACTAACATCAAAATGTGCAAAGTTGATTTGTCGAGGTGGTGGTAAGTAGATTTGCCATATTGCTTGTTTTGATAGCCAATTTTTGGCAACCTCGCGTGTTACTGATGCCGCGTTGGCGAGTTTATTAATTGCTGAGTTACCTCTCCAGTATCCGATTGGGGAATAATAAATCGCTTGCATTTTTATTTAATTATCCAGCGCCTAATACTAATTTAGATTTCATCGCTGATCTTACTAACCAATTAGCGAGTGACTCCTTAAATGATTTATTTTTTATGGCGCTTAGTGCATGAATTAATTTCACATCCGCGATATGCCTGTCTTGTAGATCTTTACTTCGATAAGCAACATCATGTATGTGACACGCTGCGTCGATAGCGTTTATCGGATACTCTCCCGGTTTTGGTTTAGATTGTTCATCAAGTCTGATATCTAGTCGGGTCCCTGGACCGCAGTAATTGTATCCTGGGAGATGTTTTTCTCCGGGATACTTTGCCCAGGGAGTTCCGGGGAGCTTTCCAAGTTTGGCTGCAATGTCACCTCCGCTAAATTCTCGCTTTTTTTTTGAAATCTAAATTTTTTTGTGCCACATCGCGTACACTTACCAGAAAGTGCTTGTCTGTTATTTTTTGTTGTAATGGTTGTTAGATCATTCGTAGGGGTTCGTGCCTTACACTTCACACAATATAGATCCATAATTATTATTCTTTATATACAAATGGAAATTACAGATTTTTCTGCGACAAAAAAGAAAGAGCCAGTTAAGCATAATTCAGTGCTACCAAACTCTATCCGCGCGATTATAATTGGGCCATCCGGTTCAGGTAAAACACAGCTGTTGCTGAACTTGATAATGAAGTGGATGAAATGGGATAAACTGTATTTGATAGCTCCATCTGTAGATGATCAACGATGCTATAACGTTATAAAAGATTTTAATGAGAGTGCAAGCGCGCTGAGTAAAGACGGTGAGGATGTTGTTGAATTTATCACTGATATCGAAGAAGCCCCCAGCGTCGAGGATCTTGATGAATCAATTAACAACCTAGTAGTGTATGATGATGTTATGTTGGACAAGCAAAAAAATCCCGCAAGAATATTTTCCCGGGGACGTCACAAAAACACTGATGTGATTTATGTTACTCAGCGTTATACACAAATTCCTAAAGTAATCAGGGATAATTGTAATCTTCTTGCGATATTCAATGGAGTTGATACACATACACTGAGAAATATTCATCAAACCTGGTGTGGTGGCGATATGGATTTAAATAAATTTAAAAATTTCTTCAGTCATGCTCAAAGAAAACCTCACGGATTTGTGACAATAAATTTACACGATCCCAGAACAAGATACCGTATTGGACTTGATACACTATTTGCAACATAAAAATGTTTTTCCTTGGAAACTCATTTCCCAGAGCAGCAGAGGGGATGGACCCGACCCATGGATTTTTCAATAACGACCCCGCCACGGAAACTGTTTCAGATTTATTGAAGTAACCCAAGTTGTCAGTGCAAACTCAACGAGTTTGTCCCTGGAAACTCTTCGAGTTTTCGGGGGACATTTTTTTTTGTCCTGTATTCTGAATAGAAGGGTTTATTTCGTCGAAATAAGCCCTCTATCGAGGAATAGTTTCCTGGAGGGGTTTATTGTGCAAAAAGTTTCGGTCTGTACAGCCCCTCTGCTGCTACTTTCTCGTTTCCAATCGTTTATTCTCTCTTTTAAGGGCTCAGTCTTTTAACAGTCCCTTTCTATCTCTCCTTTATCTTTTTACTGTCTACCCCCTACTTTGGAAAACACCGTTGTTTATATACAAGTTTGGCACGTGTGATCATTCTGGTAAACAAAGCATGGATTGGTGGGTATTGAAATCGATTGGCCAATCCAAATCGACCATGCTCGATGGCATGTGACCTGACGACTATAATACACACAAATGCGTGCATCCATGTGTTTAAATTCACATGATATATAGAGGATTTCAAATCTGTAATGATGTACAGTGAATTAACGAAACGAGTTGAATAATGTGCAGCTTTTGCTAGCTTTGTATTCAACGAATTTCATAATTTTAAGATTCTGAAATGCTTTTTATCACAGTTTTTTTTTAATTGTAATGGAAATAGAAAGAAGATACAATTTCGTTCAATTCTCACGCAGACCATTTAGCTTCATTGTTGCGCGTAAAAAATATTCCCAAACTATTATCAATTTTTTGGCAGTTTTATAACCAATAAAATTAAAAACATTTTTTTTTTATTTTTACAAATTAGAATTAAAAGAGTAATTGCACTTCAGAATGGATGGAACAATTGACTCAGAGAACATTGTTTGTCAACACAGAATGTGTGTAGAAGTTCAGTTTGATGTCACATGGATTTATTGAAGTAAGACATCAATGTAACAATGTTGATACCTTAGGTTTGTCACTTTCAATACGGGAAATTAGAGGATATTCATATGAAAGGATTATTACTGGATGAAGAAATTCCATATTTACTGTAATGTATTTGTGACCGGATATTTGCATTAGTTTATTTGGAACAGGAGTCATTGTTAATTCATCTCATAAGAGACGTTAGATCATTTGAGCTATTTTACGGCGTAAAAATGATGTAGTTTGATAGGTCTAACGATCTGTCAGTTGAGAGACCGGTTTTTGTATACACTGTTCTATGAACAGGGGTGAGTTTATTTGCTTCTAAAAGTTAACATGGCTAATTCTTTGTACAGGATTTGCTTCCACACCTCTCCTCATGCACGCTATCAATGGACCGGTACCCTTAATTTTATTTGATGTTGTTTGGAGTTTAACGCCATTTTTTTTCAGCACATGATAACACATGGTATAACGAGCCCCAGTGAGGTAAATTCATCATATTCAGAAAGGCGTGACCTTTTTTCTCAAATCCCTTTCGTCAGTCTGTTCGAAAATGGCCTCCAAAATATTAATAGTATTAGTAAAAGGAAACAATTCCATAAGGCGTGGTAAAGAAAATTTTCCCACGATCGCAGCCAATCAGTAAAGAGAATAATGCGCAAGAATGTCATGGGATTATTTGGACCAATCACATACAGCAATATGTTAAGGCGATACTATCAAAAATATAGAACTGCACACGTTATATGTAAAGTATACAGACTAAGTGATAATAAAAGATATGACCAGTCATAATAAACCTACCCGAATATATGATTCTCATCATCGACTGTTTGTGAAGGTAATTTAATTTAACAGGCTTGTATTGTTTTACAAAATACGCGAATGGGTAACAATCATTTCGATGTACGAGGGGACATCTCAAAATCTATTTCCACTACTACAACAAAATGTTGTGACTGTCCAGCTGATTTGAGGATGCAGAAACAGGGGCATAGCATTACCCCCGCTTCTAAGACTTGGACACCAGTTGAACTGTACCAAGAAAGAAAACTGTTTGGAATTAAGGTAAGTTAAGCTCGAAACATACGTTCTTTTTGTTAACATTAACCAGATTTCGTTCAATATCAGCTGAAATAAAAAATATGACATGTCAATTATATATAACATTATATAACATGCTTTATTGCTTAACATTAGCGAACAAAATACAATATGTGAAAACACTGTTGAACATTCGGTGTCTAGCGCATTACATTAATAGTCTCTCTCTCTCTCTCTCTCTCTCTCTCAACAATATTTGTCTAATATATCCAAACATTTATTTCAATTATAATTTTATAGAACTTTTGATTTGATTTCAACTTAAGCTTGCATGACACTAATCTGTATCTTCTTAACTAAGCTGTACACATTTTCCTTACATTCATATTATAACAATGAAAAATATCTGTCATAAAACAATACACAATTATATATCACATATAATCACTTATAGTATATTCTACACCTGTCATTTATAATGAAATACCTGTAGCAACAACAGTAGGAAATGTATTTATGAATATCTTTAGAGACACAGCTTGTGTTTCTACTGAAACCATTCAATACATGCTTTACATATATTATGGATGTAATACTTCATGCCTACCTACATGGAAAATTTCAATTTACCCTATAAAGAATATACTGTATATTATCATTTTGTAATTATGCCTTAATTAATGAGAGTTCTGTGTAAAGTTATATTGATTTCAGAAGTTCAAAGTTCTTAAGTCACTTTCATCCACTTGAAGTTACACAATACATGAATCCACTGCTGTCTTTCATCTAAAAAGTTCTGAATGTCACTTTTAAAGGATCAATTCCTGGAAAAGAGAACCACTATGTATATTCACACTAAATATGACCAAGAGATATTCAAGACAGGAACCAGTTGTCATACATCAGTTTCATAGTATCTCGACTAAAGCATCTGCTTCATTTTCATGATATCTGTTTTCATGTCATCATTTTCAAAGCAATATTCACTTCATAGGAAACATTATACCTCATAATCAGTTTCAAATGCTATTCTCCAAATCCTTTTTTTTGAAACAGTTCACATGAATTTTTTTAATCTGCTTTCAGAACTATACTGTCCATGATGGCATAAAGCCTTGATGGGATTCAAACTCCCCTAATTCTCACTGGAATATCTATGCAGTAAGTAGTATGACTGGATCATATACTAAAAAATAAATATTATTCATATAACTGTTAGATTTTCAACTATTTTAAATATTACTAACATTATTTAGAAATTTGTACTGATCCAACTCTTTACATATTTAAAGTTCCCAATTTTTCACAGTGAGTATAGAAAATAAAATGTGCTGACTTACAATAGACTTTAAAAAAAAGTATTTTTTACACTTTACACTAGTCAATTGAATCACTGTGGTAAGTTTGTACCTTCGTATAGTCTCAATTTGTCATGGTGGACCACTTTTGGTTTTTGTTTAGGTCCTCCTTTTTTCTATACATAACTGACTGTCTTCACTGTTTGATATGGACCTTTCCATGGTCTTTGTAATTTCGGGTTTCACCCAGTTTTTCTGATTGGATTGTAATACCATACAACATCACCTTCTTTGTATTTACTAAAATTTATTTTAGTATCATAATTTATTTTCATACATTTGCTAGACAAGTTTAGTCTTTTTCTTGCAAACTCATGTACTTTGATTTTATAATCAAGATTATTTGCATACTGTGTTTTTTATCTTTGTTTTTATCATTCTCATTGAATTCATGTTTTCCAAGGAACATGTCAATGGGAAGATTTATTTCTCTTCCAGATGTCATAATGCTGGGAGTTATTCCATTTGATTCATATACTTCTGATATTTATGCCATTATAACTAAAGGTTTCAAAACATTGATACTGTTATATTCCTGGGGTGGGGTGCTGAGTGGTTTAAAGTGCTCACCATTACGGATCATTGCCTTTTCACCTCTGTCTGCATGGGTTCGAGTCTCAGGTTTGGCCAATGTGGGTATGTGAAAAAGCTTGCCAGTAGCTTATCGTGGGTCGGTGGTTCTTTCCGTGGTTTTCCCAGGTGCTTTCTCCACCAGTTATACTGGCCACCATGTATTGCCTATCTTGTGCTGAAAAATGTCATTATACCCTTCAACAACAATAACAACAACAGCATTTCTGGAAGATCTGAAACAGATTCCATGGAATACAGTCCAAATCTTTGACGATTTTTATGATATTTGAGATACTTGGATGCATCTTTTCATAAAAACATGAAACAAACATGCCCTTTTAAAAACACACACAATAAAGTTGTAGTTGTTGTTGTTGTTGTTGTTGTGGGGTTTAACGCCATTTTTCAGTACACGATATGCTATACATGGCGGCCAGTATTAATGGTGTAGGAAGAACCCAGGAAAACCCCGGAAAGAACCACTGACCCACGAGAAGCTACTGGCAAGCTTTCTCACATACCCGCATTGGCCAAATCTGAGACTTGAACCCATGCAGACAGAGGTGAGATGGCAGTGATGCATAACTGAGAGCGCTTTAAACCACTTGGCCTCTCAGGTCCCCCACACAATAAAGAAGGCCCTTTTAAAAACACACACGATAAAGATGGACCACCAGCCAGGTTGGATCTTTCCAGAAATTTTTGATGCAATAAAACAAAGAGACCAACTAAAATCAGTATGAAGTCCAGCTGAATATGGAATTTGGAGGAATAAAGTTAATAAAATTATATGTCATGCCAAATAAGAGCATTACAAAACAGTGCTGGATGAAAATAGAAATAATCCAAAAGCCTTCTGTCCAGCTCCACATCAAGTGAGAGAGTGTTGCTGATGGTTGACCCCAGGTAAGTAAATTTTTGACTGCTTCCAGGGTGACACCATCAATTTTGATTTAAGGAGGCAGTGGTGGCATCTTGCACACTGACGTTTGTCTTGTTCAGACTGATGATGAGCCCAAACTGCTTGCAGGCATCAGCAAAATGATCTCCTAGTTTCTGGAGGTCATCCTTGGTGTGGGTGACAAGAACCGCGTCATCTGCAAAACGCATCTCCCTGATGAACACTGACCTCAGTTTGGTCTTTGAACACAGTTGTGCCAGGTTAGGTTGAACAGCATCCCATCAGATCTGGTGTGCAGATATACGCCATCAGTGGACAAGTTGAAGGTGTAGGAAAGGAGCAAGGAGAAGAAGATCCCGAAAAGGGTTCATGGCAGCATGCAGCTTTGCTTCATGCCGATTTGATAGGGAAGGCATCTGAGGAGGATCCATCATACGGGACTGTTCCCTTCATATTGGAATGGAAAGAGATTATCATGCTGCAGAGTTTTGGGGGGCAGCCAATCTTATTGAGAAGTTCAGATAGGCTCTTCCTGCTGACCAGGTTGAAGGCCTTAGTGAGGTCGATGAACATCATGTAGAGTGGATGACATTGCTCTCTGCTCTTCTTTTGGAGTTGTTGGAGGGAGAAGATCATGTCTGTTGTCAACCTGCCGGCTCTGAAGTCACACTGAGATTCTGGGTACACATGGTCCAATAGCAGCTGCAGCCTGTTGAGGATGATGTGGGCGTACACTTTGCCAACGATACTCAGGAGCGAGATCCTTCTGCAGTTGTTACAGTCACTGCGGTCGCCCTTGCTTTTGTAAAGGGTCACAATGGTGGCATCGCGCATGTTTTGGGGGACTGATCCTTCATCCCAGCAGAGGCTGAGTAGCTCATGCAGCGGCTAAAGCAATGTTTGTTTCCCACGTTTGATAACTTCAGGTAGGATGCAGTCACTACCTGGTGGTTTGTCATTTGGGAGGTAGTCGATGTCTTTGCTGAGCTCCTCTAAGGTAGACACTTTGTCGAGTTTCATCATGGTGGGCAGTTTCTGTATGCTGCTAAGGGCCGTAACTGTGACTGACATTTCTCGGGAGTATAGTTCTGAGTAGTGCTTATCCATCTGGCCAACTGTTGCTCACGGTCTGTGATCTTTCCTGTCAGAGATTTCAGTGGGGTGACCCCTTTCACTGTAGGGCCTAGAGACTTTTTGATGCCACTGTACATACCTTGGATGTTTCCAGACTTGGCACTGCACTGGATTCCTTCACCCAGTTGCTGACAGTACTTGTTTGTGCACTGTCTAGCGATGCATTGGGTGATGCTTCGGGCACTTCTCAGGGCAGCAAGCGTCCATTCATTAGGACATTTTTGTAAGCTATGAAGGCTTTTCGTTTCTCCTTGATTATTGGTTCCATCCTTGAAAGGTGCACATTGAACCAGTCCTGACTGGGCCATTCCTTTTTGCCAAATGTGGACATAGCTGTGCTGTAGATGGCACCCTTCATGGAGTTCCATTGACTGTGGCATCGTGCTCTGGCAGGTCCTGTTGAGCCTGGTCTAGGGTGGACACATACTCCTCCACCATGGAGGGGACTGACATCTGCACAGTGTTGATGCAAGGGCGACCTTTTGGTTTTGATTGGTTTAGTGCATACGGCTGTCGTTGCACCCTGCTGATAATGAGGACGTGGTTGGAGTCGCAGTCTGCACTGTGATAGCTTCTGTGGAGAGGACGCTGTTCAGGGCAGAGCGCCTGGTGATGACCAAATCGGGCTGGTACCAGCGATGAGACCTGAGTGTTTCCATGACACTTTTTGTCGTGGCTTACACTTGAAGAAAGTGTTTGTAATGCACAGGTCATGGTAGGTGCACAGCTCCAGCAGTAACTGACCATTTTCTTTGGTATTTCCAGTGCCTTGATGTCCGAGGTAAGTAGGCCATGACTCGTGGTCCACACCTACTCTGGCATTAAAGTCGCTGAGGAGGAATAGTGGCTCATCTTCAGGACATCCTTTGATCACATTTTAGACTGGATTCTTCAGAGACCTGATGATAAAATTCTACGGTCCTCCTTGGTATCCCATGAACTTGCATCAGATCACCTCTGCATTATATGCCATCTTGATGTATCAGTCCCTAACCCTCCACCTTTAAATCTGCTACTAAGAGAAACCTCTGTATGATAAATAGAACCAAACTAATGCATGACATCCAAGCAAACCTAACAACTTGCTTACCTCCTACAGCAAAACAACTTGATAACTGCCTGTGTTCATTGCTCGACAAACATGCCCCAGCTACCAAGTGCAGAGTATCAATTCAAAAGTGTTCTCCATGGTATAGCAGTGTTAGGGACCAGCTTTGCACTGCTCAAAGAGACCGCTGTAAAGCTGAAAGGATTTGGCTTTCCACCAGACTCACTATTCATGAGCAAATATATGAAGCCGCTAAGAAGAATGTCACAAATATAGTCCATGCAGCGAAATTAGCCGACTACACTACTAAGATCATGGAAAGTTCCAGCTGCAAAGAGCTCTTCAAGATTACTAACAAGCTATTGTCAAGGAACAAATCCTCACCACTTCCAACTACCGTCTCTCCAGTTGACCTTCCAGACATGTTTGCAAATTTCTTCTGTGACAAAGTACAAACCATTAGAGATAAGCTTGACACCACAATTTCAACTGACTTGTCGTCACCATACAGATGGGATACAGAATTTGAGTGGCAACCATTAGCAGCATTTGAACCTGTCTCTATGGATTTCGTACATACAATCCTGATGAAGAGTGCACCAAAGTCATGTGCTCTTGAACCAATTCCAACATCACTGCTGCTTGAGTGCTAAGATCCAGTATTGCCTTCACTAACTGATGTTATTAATACCTCTCTCTCATCTGGAAAATTCCCATCATTTTTCAAGACTGCCATTGTAAAACCTCTGCTGAAGAAACACTAGACCATAATGATTTAAAGAACTTCCACCCAGTTTCTAATCTCCTTTCCTTTTTGTGTCTTCCAAACTAAAATTAGGAAAAAAATAAAATATCTATGACTGCTGGAGTCAGATTTTTATGTACCGTAATTGTTTTCCTTTTCAGGATGATCAGCTCTACCAGATTTTCAAGAAAGAAGATAAGATTTTATTAATAAAATTTAAGAACTGTGTTATGGTGTTACTCTCTTTTCTTTGATCAGATCATCATGATATCACTTCTGACAACAAATCTGTAACCTCGGGGTGGGGGTGGGGTGGGGGCTCTGGAAAATTAGAATATTAGATCTTCCAGATTTTGAAGCTAAAGGGGTTCAACTGACTCTAGCAAAAGGGATAAAAAGCAACAATCAAAAGAAAATAAAAATTAAGGACAGATTTTTTTCAATATTTTCTTGTATTTATTTTGTCAGGATGATATGTAAAGAAATGTGTACTCTTGACCAGTTTACAGATTCAATTCTAGATGTAGAAATCTACCTGACTTGCAACCATAGTGGGTGTGCCTTAATTATTTAAACAATGTGGGCCAATTATGTTGTTTGAAATGACAAGTTCTCATTTTCAAATTAAAATATGTGTTCCAAAATTTGCATGTAAAAACTCATCTGCTTATGAAAACTTATAGTCTGAATTCTTAATTCCAAAATTATACATCAACAATTTCAAACATGAACTTTCCTTTTCTTATGTTTTTATATATTATCTTTCTCATTTTCAGTCTTTTATTCTCTCTTTTAAGGATTCAATCTTTTAAACGTCCCTTTCTATTTCTCCTTTATCTTTTTACTGTCCACCCCCTACTTTGAAAAACAGCACTGTTTATATACAGTTTTGGCAAGTGTAATCATTCTGGTAATCAAAGCATGGATTGGTGGGTATTGCAATTGATCGGCCTATCCAAATTGACCATGCTTGGAGGATCATGACCTTGCAACACTGATGCACACACAAATCCATGCTTCAGTTCCTCTAAATTCACACAATATTAGAATAAATCATGAGTCATGAGAAACCTACCCAAATATATGTTTGTCATCTTCAAATGTTTGTGCAGGTAATTTAACAATCTTGTATTGTTGTACAAAATACGTGAATGGGTAACAAGCATTTTGATGTAGGAGGGGGCATTTCTAAATGGACATGCTCTACTACAGCAGCATGTTGTGACTAAAACCAGCTGATCTGAGGATCAGAAAGTAGTGGCATAGCAATATTTTGACAAGGAATTTGAATAAAAAGCAAGATACTGTACATGTACAGTTCCTTTCAATTTGACGTTTAAAACAAATCTTTTATCACCTGTCTGGAGTGACTGCTTTTTCTGTATTTCAAAAAATGTGTGTTTTGCCTGGTGCAACAGACTTCCCTAAGTGTACCCATGTCAGACAGTCTCTGATCCTGACTATATTGTGTTCAAAAATATGTATGTAATGACCAGTAAGAAGAACACTTGGATGACATGTGGACTTTCAAATAATGAGCAGATACAGGTAAGGCCAGTCTATTTGGCATATGAAGATCCTGAGAAAGCCCCGGGTAGAACCACTGACACACTGGAGGCTACTGACACACTTTGTCATATACCCATGTTGGATGAGCCGGAGACTTGATCCTATGCAGATAGATGTGAGATGTCATTGATCTGTAAAGTGAGTGCCTTAAAACACTCTGCCACCCGAGGACCTTTTAAATGGGCCTATATTGTGGTAGTAGGGATTTAACATTAGGGTCCTGTATGGTGGTAATGAGGAATTTTAAATTTAGTGGGTCTGTATGCATGGAATGGGGATTGTGTATTAGCAGGGCTGTATGGTTGTGGTGGGAATTTAACATTATGGGAATGTCTGATAACTTTAACATTAGGTTGACAATCTTGATTCTTTAAAACTTTAACTTGAATATTAACAAACATGCAGGGTGTGAGTGGCATTTTAAGCTGTACTATGTCATTGTTAATGTGTCTGGTCCATTGTTTAATTTGATGCCTAGACCAGTGGTTCAGGCAGTAATGTCAGGGCCATTGTAAGGGACATGCAGTATGAATGACTGCCCAGGACGGATTGGATGGGCACCATTTTATGGAGTTTGTAGTGTTTTCTGTGAGTTGGGAGTGCTGTTTCATCCATTGTAAACTTGTGATGGCCTTGACAGTAGCGTCAAGCATGGTGGCAGGAGCACAAATTTGCTTTAGGGTATGTGCTGCATTATCTTTGTTGGTTTTGAAGCAATGAGGATAACTTGCACAGTTGTGGCATAGCCAAGCTGGTTATCTATACTAGGGGTGTAGAGACAATATTTATCATGCTCTTGACTAGTGAAGCTATTGGTATGACAGTTATTATACTTATCACAATTTTTTGAAGATGGTTCTGCAATACCATATGACAGGTAAATTTTCTATGTATATCTGTGCAGCACCTTTTGCTATTATTTTGTGCCTCTGCGTCAGTTCACCCATCCTGAGCCTTTTTATGATCTTAAAGCCAATTCTTCTTTGTCACTCTCTGAACTGCCTTAGGGTTCTCCTCAGGATTGATTGCGTTATATGTCTTGTCAGCTGTCACCTTGGACATTGGTTTTTATCTGTGATTTTCAGACCAGGTATTGTTTGGTGGATAATGATTATAAGTGTTAAAAAGCATAGCATAATATCATAAGTACATGACTAACAAAAGGAATTTAAGCATCTTCCACAGGGTCACTTACCAGTTTAAGGCTGATTTCCTGGAGTAATAGCTGCATACAGCCTTACTACACTCTCCCTCCAGCACTCTTGGCTGACATAGCAGTGAAATGGGTCATAGAACTAATTACGACATTGTCCATTTCATCCAGCTGAGAAAGAGTTTTCTGATGCCCCATATATTGCTCAGTGCTACTTTTAGCCATTAGTGAAGCAAGGCAGGTGTGCTTTGCTCCTTTTGGTTTTGAGCCTCTTCATTTACTTATGCATTGGCAGTATGCTTTGTGTTTTCCTTAAGTTATTAGTCAAACATCTCAGCATTTTTTGTTTTATTGCCTACATTTGGGCTGTGATATCACTGATCTATAATCTAAGTTTAGTACATGTATACAAAACATGATAGGATGCCCAAAACAATGATGTGGAAGATAGGTTGTAATAACTTTATACATGTTTCTTCAGCAAACCTAATAGAAGAATGCTATTTTACAGATGCTCTTGACTGTAGCAGTTAGCAGTGAATATTAATAACAACTTACAGAAAATGTTCACTGACATGCCATACACTTTTGCAAAACATGGTCAGGCAATAATTTCTCTACAAAGTCCATCATGACAGTTTTTCTGAACAATATATTTGTGTTCTATCAGTGTATTTTTTTCTTTCTTATAGAGCTACTGCCATGTGTTCAGTATATCATTAGAGATCAATTCAGTAACGTTTGTTTGTCAAGAACTGTTCAAGACCTGTAGGTCCAGTTTTTTTTATTGCATTTAAACATGGAATCTAGCTTGCCCATGTAAGGATTGCCATGTAGATATCATCCTTCTTTGTTTTCTATTAACTGGTCCATGTACTGGTTATGTTTCATCAGCTCCTCCTTGTCCACTGTTGGTTGGACATACATCATCCTTATTGACGTAGCTGAATGTCTTGAAAAGTCATAGGCTATACATATAATAGTGTCCACCTTTTGTGTTTAATATCAAAAGCCAAAATTGTGTGAAACATATGACTTCAGCAGTAATATTTTTGCCAGCTATATAAAATAATAATGTAATTAAATCATGTATGTACAAATGAAATCACTATCATAAGTCTGTATGATTTTATATCTCTGGCTTGCACAAGTTTGATTAGAAAATTCACTTGATATGACTTGAGTACAAACACTATAATGCTACTATTTGTTGGTTATTCTTTTATGTACAAAGTCAAATGTCAAATTTGTGCATATCAATACTTGGATAGCTTTTCAAAATCTGATCTGGTCATAATTAGTGTCTTGAAAGGCCACATAAATCACCAAGCTAAGGTAAAAGTTGGGATTGACATTAATTACTAAGATGTAGTAGAACATTCTGTGTGCTCCAACTGTTGAGGTTTTTTCATTTTTTCATGATGTCTGGAAGCATTGTCGTCTTAACATTTTTAGGAAGATAGCTGCCTGGCTCACAAAGAATTTATGGGCCCTGGTAATGGCCATTGGCAGGCTACTACAGCTGTGTGTGCATGAGTGGGTCCTATCATCATCAATCATCATAACATCGGTGTCATCTACCTGTACCTTTAGTTTCTAGTGATTATCATATGTGTAATATTTCAGTGGCAACTGTACATGATTTCCTTGGTGCCAAGAGCACAATTGCAGAAATAAGTATATGCATCTAGTTTTTAGAGAGAAAATTGAATGCCAAGGAGACTCTCAGAGATTCATGGAATGAATCTTGGAATATAATGTTCCCTTGCCTTGAAAAATGGAAAGTAATGGAGCATTATTAGCTTTATGCACATGGTGTCATAAGTGTGGATGCAGAATTGCATGGTAACCCAAGGAACACCAGGTTCAGAACTTAAGGATTTTGATGGTAAATCTGTTGTGGAGAAATTTTTTGTAGTTTCTTTGAGAAACATTTGGCTGTTTTGCTTAAAGATTGAATGAAATAAGTGAATGGATATGATCATTTGTTTCTTTTATTCCAGTATCTTGGCAAATTGATTGATATGAAATTGAATTAAGCTAATGAAGCCAATTTATATAATTCTTTCCTTGTTTCCTTCTGGAATGAAAAAAAATATCTAGTTTTAGAACTGTGACTGCAACATTTTTGAATGCAACTTTCAAAATCAATTTAGCTTAATGCATCATGTTTGTTATGCTGACATGTGTCCAAAATGGAAGGCAATCCTCGAGTTGAACCTAGTGGCTGCCAAGCTACCAAATTCAGATAGTAACATGAGTGGTAACCTAATGAATGCAATCACATATTGCATGAATTGATATAACATTCATCACCCTTTCTTCCCCCACCCTCGATACCAAAAACCCCACCATGAACTGCCATATTGTCTCTATATATATGTGGCCAGAGTGGGGACCAGGCTAGTGGTTCTTTATAGAAATTGAGGCTGTTGAGAGGAGTGTGCAGAGAAGTTGGGATGAGTTTCAACTTACAAACATGACAAGAAGCAGGTACAAACCAAATTAAGCTCTATCCTTGATCATGAACAAAGGTCCAGCACACAGTACAGTCAATTAACAGATACACCAGTCCACAAATTCTGACAATAGTTTAGTCTTCCTTCAAGGACTGATACTACCATGCTCGATACTTAATTCTTGAAATTATTTGTGAACACTATGTGAATGAACTTAACCTGCAAAACACCATTATTCACTGATCCCCAGCAAACCTTTTTTTAATAGGCTATACTGTATCTTTGGCTTTGATTTTGATTTAGTATGCTAGTTTTAAAACCTATTTGCAGGTTACTGAAATATTTTTTATTTTTGTTAAGAATAATGATTCCATGTCAAAACTTGTTTAAATTGTTTATTATTTGATTTCTAATTTCAGAATACATAAGATGGCAGGACAGTTACTTATTTTGTTCTTGATTTCTACTTGTCTCACACAGAAATCTGGTAAATACATTATTATAAGTACATTATTATACAGTTTTTAATGTTTACACTTATTGCACAATACAAGCAGTTCAGCAGGAAACTTTAATAAAGTTACATTCCTTAGCTACCCTTTTCTATAACGTACATTCATCCACATAGGAGACTGCTTTGGTGGCCTAAGTGGTTATAGTCTGCCTCAGCTGTGGGAGGTTGCGGGTCCAACCCATTTCCAACTCATGCCAAACATTTATAAGCAGCTGTTTCTCTTGGCTCTCAGCATTTGGAGGTTAGTGGAGGGTAGGCTTGTTTTCTTCAAACAAGACCCAGCGCACCCATTGAAAAATGAAATGGTCAGTCCCTTACTTAAGGGCCTCATTAAATGAAGACAGTGTGACATCATATTGTCCATCCATCATCAATATAGTAATATTACCTTACATGGGATTGTTGGATTTTAACCATATGGCCTCTGATTGCTGCCTTGATTTTTATTTCTATTGCTTAATTTTGCTAACATTATTGGATTTCAGTCAGATGTGTCATGCAGCTTTGTATTTAGATTTTGATTTCTTGTATTCCATGACATCATTTACACCAGCTATACTGCCTTCTGGTGCATCATTGGGTTTCAACTTCAACTTTAAATTCTCAGGGCCTTAAATGAGTTAGATTTCCATCATTCTTTAATGTCTTATACAGGAGTTCTTCCCCAATTCCCTCCCAATTTGATGTCCTTCTGACCCTGGAGGAGTTCCATTTCCAACTTTCCACAACATCCTTTAGAGGAGTTTTGGCCATTTGTACACCTCTATAGGTACCACATCTGTATTAAAAAGGGTGTCTGTGAGTGACATTTTTCATTTTATGGGTTTAAGATAAGTTTTTGCATTTAGCTCTTCATCATCACATAAGATTCTGTACACTCTTTATATACTGTCCTATCTAGTATCATGAAACTTGCTGTAAAAATATGGTAGTTAGTATTTCAGAATGAATTGCTTGTGTGGACAAACAAGATGTACTTGGTGACCTGAAATTGCATGTACCTGTAGGAAATGTACACTGGTAGTTTAAGAGCCATGTGTTTATACTGATGTCTGAATGTAGAGACCATATAATTAATGTCAGATGGAACATTGCTGTCAGTGGGTGTAAAATCTGTCCATCATGTGCTAATAATATTCCCAGTATACTATGAGCGATGGGCCAATCAAAACCCAGCTTTGCATCAGTTTATTGCTTCTTCTCTTGAATGGATGGTCCTATCAACATGAGTTTTTGTGATGTCTGCTTGGACCTAAATGAAAATTCTTTGAGGTCTAATATGGTTTTAATAGGAGACATCTTGAAAATATTGTTACTGCTACTCCTCCTAAATGGAAGGTCATATTGACATGTAGTTTACACCAGTGTTTTGCATCTAATATGGACACATACACACACAGAGTTCTTTTACTTAGAACGTTTCTAAGGCCGTTCAATCTGTTTGCAGATATCAGTTTGACACTTAGATCAAACTAAGATATTGAAGTCCCAATAATGTCCCTGTACCTTTGCAGTTAAACAACCAACATGATCATGTTATTGTATTAGTCTCTTTGACGTTTTATATGACAGCAGCTGGCAAATGTAATATGGTAAAATGTGAGCCAGAAATCTTATTCCCACTGAGAATTCGCTTGAAAATAGAAACATTGTTATTGAATTTTTTTAAATATCAGTTGGCGATATTTACAATATTTTAATTGACAAAAAGTGTCACTCAGTGATTTTGTATATATTTGCTATGATATATTGCTTATATAATATATAAAACTCATATGCATGCATATTTTGACTAATTATTTTAAACCTTCATAGAGTGTGCAAAAATTTAAAAAGAAATAAAATATAGAAGCAGTCTGAGGAGTGTAGAGTCAAATATAAGCTTTGGCATTCCAACCTTTTGCTGGTGTGATGTGATCTGGTGAAAGTCAGCATAGGGCAGCCCTTTTGTCCTATATCTTGATTAGGTGATTAGATACAATGACAGTTGGTATGATAGCTTAGAATTAAAGGAGGATTAATCTTGTGATTAGCTTGAAAGTATTTCGTTCTAAGTAATATTATGTTTTTGTTACAGATTGGAACAGTGTGAGCTTGAGCCCAAGTCTAGAAGTTTCAGTGAAAAAAGGAGAGACAATAAATTTACGTTGTGACTACACTGGGTCAAAAAATCCAGAATTCATAAACTGGTATTTGAATAATGATAGTCAAGGCTTTGCGATAGATACAACAAACTGTAAATTTTACACAATGCCAGAAGTATATAGAACATATAACATGAGTCCATCATGCAATGGAAGCAGTTTTATCTTGTCCATTGCTAATATTTCACAAGGTAATAATGGTGACATATGGGCATGTGATGCTACCATCACTGGTATGCAGCCTCCAAACAAGACTTCAACAAGAATAAAGGTGATACAAGGAGGTAAGTGTATAACTTTTAGCTCACTTTGGATCAAAGCAATGCAAGGATTAAGCCAGGTTTTTTATGAGAATTTTATTCCTGGGGCCATTGATTGTATTTTGGAAAAGATTTCATGAATTGTTGTCTCATAGAGTAATGTATTCCTAAAAAAATATGGAGGGATATGTTGTAGTTTGTGTTGTAGTTTATGTTGTAGTGTGACAAAACAAATGCTAGCCTAACACATGAACATGAAAAGCATTATCTCCATTTTTAACTCACCTAACCTGAAGGCCAAGAGAGCTTATCTATTTGTAATTCTGGTTTTAATAATACTAATATTAATATTAATGCTAATAATAATAATAATAATAATGTGGACTTAGTACAGCACCTAATCTTTACAAGCTCTAAGCTCTTTACAATATTAGATTAATACATAAAACCATACAACAACAAGATTACATTACATAAAATTACAAAAACAAAATGATGTATGGTTTGCTTTGATGTCACACATTAGTTTGGTTCTATTTATCATAAGTAGGTTTCTCTTAGCAGAAAACAGATGCAGGGTTACAGACTGAAATGGTGAGATGGCATCCAATGTAGAGGTGATCTGATACAAGTTCATAGGAATGCAATTAAGACTGAAGAATATTATCATCAGGTCTATGAAGAATCTAGCCTAACATGTGACTGTGTTTATTGGTGGGTTGGCTAACTAACCGAGGTTCAAAATTTGAAAAGAATCCAGGAGTGTTGATGTGTATTGACTTTCAGGACAGACAAAGTGAACATTTATATCTCCAAAAATAATCAGGTTGCCACCTATCAAATTTCCGTACTCCAGGATTTTAGGAAACTGCTACAAAAAGAGAGATTCAGTCAGCTTCTTTTATTTTACTAGGAGGAGGGCATTAGAGGTAAAAAAATGGACTGACCTTTGCTCCTTTATGAGTGAGGTTTGGACCAGTTCAAATGATGTGTGTTTGAAATTGAAAGTTGTAGTGTGGTTAGGATGGTGAACTATGGATGACATTGGAATGACTTGATGGAGTAAATGGAGTTTGTTAGATTACACAATTTGGCTCATTGCATGCCATTTACATTTAAATAAAGATGAATGTAGTCCCAGGTTGTAAAGTCTAGTTCACAATGTAGCATTGAATGCCAAGGAGCTATTTAATGAAATTAATGAGGATTCCTTGTAGCATAAATGGGTTAGTTAAGTGATACTGTATGGTCATATCATTTTATATGGAGAAAATGGTGGAAAAATTTATATGGACAAGCAAATTTATTGGGTCAAAATATTTATAGGGTCAAGGAGAATTTAACATGGTGGGACAGTATAGGGTCAATAGGAATTGAACAGGCATGACGTCAAGATGCTGACCACAAAAATTTTAATGTGAATTGATCTGTTAAGCATTTGGCAGCCAGGTCATGCACAATCTTTCATATCACACATCATCTGTTGTAGATTATCTGCTCTGAAAATGTGTAAAATTTAGCTCACAGATCAGATCAGCACTGTGAGAACAATAATGACTCTTAAGTCACTATAGGCCACTTGACTGGGGATATTAAGCGATATAAATTGAAAATTAAAGTAATTTATGTAATTAAGATAGAAAAGTACATGAAATTGACATTCACTTTCAATGAATTTCACTATGGGAGAGGTTGCTGAAAGTCTAAATGTCCGGTACACTTTGCCAAATGAAGCATGCACAAAGACCAGATTTTCCTGGTATCAAAGAATGGTGGAAAGTTTTGCCTGATTAGTGACCTTTCCTCCGTAAACAGATTTCTGCTGCAGGAATCTTTCAAGATGAAGACCAGCCTTAGTCAAAAATGCCATAAGACCTGATGAATGGGCAGTCCCTATCGATCTTTAGGATACATAGCTTTACATCCTAACTTTCCTCCACACAGGAAGTTTTGCTTAGATAGGGAAGTCTTCAAATTTCAAGATCCACCATTCATCTGATTAAAGCCTCTGCATCCATAGTATTTATTGGGTCAGGGGATTAGTTGCAGCCCATTTAAGGTCACTAGGTATACCAATCCTTCAGTCTCGATCTGTTTTACTGTTGTTCCAAATTGACCAGACTGGGTCTTTTAACCTGGAGAAATTTATATCTTGAGATTTTGTCTATATGGGAATGAATTTCCTCACAACAGAAGATTAGTCCATATCTCTGAGGACAAAGTAGACACGATTCTGTCCTTGTTGGAGGCTCTGAGAGCCAAGACCACATTGTCTGCTCATCTTTCTCTTTCTCTGTTGGAGACCCTGGACTCTGCATTGAACCTGGTTCACTTAGTAAAGAGACTGAACTTGCATCCTCTCCAGTTTCTCCTTTTGGTGGTCTGGAACCTACATGGGGATCTTCTGAATGCTCCAATTTCTCATGTTCATATTTTTGCCATCATCTGATTTGATGGACAAATCATGACTGGTTTAGTGGCCAGAGTCCTCATGCAGACCCCAGAAACCAGTTCATACATATTTTTCAGACACGTTAAACTTCAGAGTGTGGCATTGATCTTGAGTCAGAAGGGCTTATTCTTCAGTGTTCATGGTCCTGGGAAGTATCTGTTCTCAACATCAACAATTTGGAAATAAGGGAAGTGTTCTTAGCCCTTCAGGCATGAGTTTACAAACTAAAATGTTGCTGCATGATGGTCTCCTCTGACAGCACAGTGGTAGCATACTTCACGAGACAAGGAGGCACACATGTGCTTGCATGGAGGTTTGGAACCTTCTTTGTTGCTACATTCCCAGCAAAAATGATACATGTATTTCGGCAGACAGTCTGTCAAGGTTAAGGGAAGATAGTTGTCATGGAATGGTCCCTACACCAATTCATAGCAGATTCATTGTTCCAATTGTTGGGGACTCCTTTCATGGATTTGAGTGCTTCAAGGTTAAAGAAAAAACTTCCCTTTTACATTTTCACAGTCATTGACAAAAGTACTGAGCAGTAGATGCTTTCAGGATCCCTTCATTTACTCCCTTCCAGATGATTCCACATGTAGTGCACAAGGTCAGAAACTTCACTTCTCAGCTCATTTTGATGGCCTTTCTGTGGCCTCAGTGATTATGGTTTGATCTTCTTGATCTGGTGGTGGACAATCCCTGGACATTACCCAGAGTATGGACCTCATGTAACAACACAACACACTCTCTCCTAAACAACAGCCCACAGATTCTCCACCCTTGGACTTGGCTCATCTCAAATGATTGCTCCACAAAGACCAGTTTTCAAGCAAAGTTGTCACATGCACCATTCAGTCCAGACTACAGCTAAAAGTAAATGAAGGTAAATGGAGAATCTTTTGTGATTTGAGTAGTAAATAATTTGTCAATCCTATCTGTCCTGACATAGGTGGTGCTCTAAAGTTTTGTATTTTGGATAGGTTTGATTTTTAAAGACAAAGAATTTCCCTGGTTTTCCTCACTGGTTATTCTGGCTATTTAAAAAAGACCTTGTATGTATTAGGTCTTGTTAAAATAACTTTTTATTCCCTTTATTTTGGTGTATGATTGATGGGTGAAACATGGGTTATAGCTTGGCCTTCAGATGTGTATCAAGCAAAAAACTCCTTGCTTTGCTTAGTCATTTTCCCTTCCTGGATATCAGATAAATTTTACGAAAAGAGCTGATAACCTTTTTATACATTTTATTTTTTTGATAATTCATTCATTGCACTTTCAGAAGTTAGTATTGTTTAGTCTGGCAAAATTCCATATACATATTTTAATAACTGCTAAAGATAGTGTACTTTAGACAAATTTAGGCTGATTTTGAGTGGAATGAAGCTATTATTTTAGTTAGCTGTTTGCTTAGATGATATAGAGTTACCATAAGTACAATATCCAAAGAAATTTCAGCCACAGTACATGAAAGAACATAGAGGTATGCCAAAATTCTCATCAGTGTGTATGTAGAGTGCCCCCATAAGCTCTGTGAAGTGTCGAATTTTGAATTGGAGTGAACTTTAAAGTTGAATGCATTTCAGCATTACAATTTTATCCCATTTAAGCCAGAAAAGTCTTTGTGAAGGGTCACTTTGACCTTTCATTGTTCATCTCCCAACATGTCAGTGTAAACTTCAAAGGGGCAGAATTCATTTGAGCAACCAACCCTAACCGCTTGGTAGGGACCTATATCCACTTATCATTTTTTCAAAGGGAAATTGTTATGCGCTGTCATTCACAGATTCCGAGCTGTCTAAACCTGATGAAAGGAATTATTTCTTTGGGAAAAATTAGGGACTGCTGCCCATGATTGGGCAGAATAAATTAAGATGTACACTTTAGAAGCAATAAGACTTTAAAGTGATAACCTTAGTCGAAATTCTTTTGTCTGAAAATTTCCTGGAAGAGGAAAAGTAGTCGACATCGTGGAAGTCTAAAGAGAATAGTGCTTTCCTTGCTAAACAAAAAAGGGACCAGGTGGCTATCCTGTAGAAAGATAGACAGGTTTTAGTGCTAGGATGCACAAGTTCTGAAAGAGAACAGCAATAAGGAACAGCTTTCTGGGAGAGAGATGGGACTGTCAGAAGACAGAAGTCCAAGGAAAAGAAGGATGAGGTCAGAATAAAAGGACCAGAAAGTCCATGAAGGGGCAAAACATAGAGCTTAGGAAGGATGAACTTGGACATATTGATATGGCAAGAGAGGAAGGTGATGCAAATCAATCGTGGACATTGCGCTCTTTTCACCTCTTGTTATGACGATGAAATAAATCCAAATTGGACACTCCTAAATTCTATTGATATAATCTAAGTTGAACTGGAATTGCCGTTATTAATTTGTTCTGATTAGATTTGCTATTTTCTTGTCAAAGGGGCTCATTTTGGTTTATTTCTCCACAGTATTCTCGCTCAGTTTTCTGTTGAAATTCTATTCTTGTTTCACTCCCACTGGGCTATAATATTGAGGGAGGTCATCCTCTAGATAACGCCAGCCAAATCCAATTAACCACCCCTCTTACTAACAGGGCAACATTACAAGCTCAATGGCTGAGTTCCTTCTCCTTTGTGAAGAGAAACAATGCTCAGTTTCTACTATCATGGGTCATATGGTAGCCCTATCCAATACTCCTGAATTTTGGTAAGGCCTGGCCATTGGTGCAAACTCAAGTTCATTTGACCTGCCAAATATGGGTCAGTATCAGAAATGGCAAAAGTGAAGAGGAAAATCAATGGTTATTTTAATAAGAGACACTTTTATTTCGAATTCTAATTCTCATAATAAGTTAAAAATTATTGACATGGATGTCACAAAAATTAAATATGAAAGATGTTTCTGAGGAAAAGTAAAATCTTCTTGTAAACCCTCCTATCTCCCTCAACCCACCTCCTCCATTTCTGAAGAACTGTTGGTGCAATACAAGGTTCACTAACCTGAAATATGTATAGGCTGACTAACACCAAATATGTATAGGCTAGCACCAAATATGTATAGGCTGACTGACACCAAATATGTATAGGCTGAAAGACACCAAATTTGTATAGGCTGACTGACACCAAAATATATATAGGTTGACTGACACCAAATATGTATAGGCTGAAAGACACCAAATATGTATAGGCTAGCACCAAATATGTGTAGGCTAGCACCAAATATGTATAGGCTGACTGACACGAAATATTTATTGGTTGACTGACACCAAATATGTATAGGTTGACTGACACCAAATATATATAGGTTGACTGACACCAAATATGTATATGCTGAAAGACACCAAATATGTATAGGCTAGCACCAAATATGTGTAGGCTAGCACCAAATATGTATAGGCTGACTGACACGAAATATTTATTGGTTGACTGACACCAAATATGTTATAGGTTGACTGACACCAAATATATATAGGTTGACTGACACCAAATATGTATATGCTGAAAGACACCAAATATGTATAGGTTAGCACCAAATATGTATAGGCTGACTGACACCAAATATGTATAGGCTGACTGACTCAAATATATATAGGTTGACTGACACCAAATATGTATAGGCTGAAAGACACCAAATATGTATAGGCTAGCACCAAATATGTGTAGGCTAGCACCAAATATGTATAGGCTGACTGACTCCAAATATGTATAGGTTGACTGACACGAAATATTTATTGGTTGACTGACACCAAATATGTATAGGTTGATTAACACCAAATATGTATAGGCTGACAGACACCAAATATGTACAGGTTGACTGATACCAAATATGTATAGGTTGACTAGCACCAAATATGTATAGGCTGACTAATACCAAATGTATATATAGGGTGAATAACACCAAATATGTATAGGCTGACTAACACCAAATATGTATAGGTTGACTGACACCACATATATATAGGTTGACTGACACCATCTATGTATAGGCTGACTAACACCAAATATATATAGGCTGACTAACACCAAATATGTATAGGCTAGCACCAAATATGTATAGGCTGACTAACCCCAAATATTTATAGGTTGACTAACCCCAAATATTTATTGGTTGATTAACACCAAATATGTATAGGCTAACACCAAATATGTACAGGTTGACTGACACTAAATATGTATAGGTTGACTGACACCATCTATGTATATGCTGACTAACACCAAATATGTATAGGCTGACTAACACCAAATATGTATAGGCTAACACCAAATATGTATAGGCTGACTAACACCAAATATGTATAGGGTCATCTACATATGAGGAACTTCAAACAGTTGAAGAAAATAGAAATTCATAGTTATTCAATGTTACAAAAAAAGTAATAGAATTAAATTTTTTTCTATTTGTATTTGTATGTACTTATTATGTTTTAAGAACAGTAATGTAAGCCAAGATGTTTTTTAAAAATTTGAAAACTAAAGATTTCAACCCAAATGCAGATGACATAGCTATTTACACCACTCCCGATTGTAATTTATGCAATTTTAGTTTTTTATTTGAGACAGATGGTCTAAGGGAGGTAACTTATCCATTCCCACTGATACCTTGGCACAGAGTTGTAAATTCATAATTAAAGCCCTTTAGAAAGCTCCATGCAACATATGATAAATGTTACATTCTGTGTGGTAAAAAAGGTAATACATTCATAAATTTCATGACAGGTCTAGTGACATGCAAATAAAGGAACAATCCAAGATTAATAAGAAAAGTGATTTTGTTGTGAGGTGTTACAGAAAATGCTATTTAATAATTCAGTCTGATATACAAAGTAATGTAGTGAATTTATGAGTTACAAAAGCACTATCCATCATGCATCTCAGTGGTATTGTGTCCAGGTTAAGTATAACTCAAAATAACAAGGTGATTAGTGTGGTGATCAAAACCAAACTCTGCCTATGGTTGAGTTTCTGATATGTTAAGAAATTGTTCACTGTACATGTAGTGCAGATATAATTGTTCAGTTGGATATTGGTGCAAAAGCATGGTCAATATAGTTTTTTTGAAACTTTAATCTTAAAATAGATGTGACAATTAATTCAGATAGTAGTTGCTGCTAGACATGCATCTGTGAAACTTTAGCTGGTAAGTAAAAAATGTTAACCTATTAAATACCGAATCTGTTTGAGAAAAGCCAAATTAATGCACAGGATATCCAATAATAGTGCTCCTGAATATTTACAATCACTATTCCAGTATAGGCTACCTGGTAATACTCTCCACCTGCGATCTGTGTCTACCAAACAGTATAAAATTCCCAAACCAAATAAGGAATTATTTAAAACAAGTTTCCAGTACTCTGGAACTTTGCTCTGGAATAGTATTCTAGTTGAGATTAGAAATGCCCACTCTATTTCCTTCTTCCAAACCCAATATATCCAGTGGCTTCAGATATGCAGCTAAAATAAATAAATTCCTTTGTATGAGGGCCTCAAGGTAGATTAGTTCTTAGCTAATTATGTTACCCTCTTTAAATAAGGTGATTGTTATTATTATTATTATTATTAACAGTACTGTGGTGGCAATTTAGTTTATTAGGCAAGCATATTGTATAATCGGCTGTAGAGATTGTTGCTATTCTTCACTGTGAGGCAAGGGGATATTTAGTAGTGGTTTCATTCACTGGAATCTGTCTGCCATCTTAGCCTCAAAATATACAAATTGGTTATTGCAAACAGCTGTGAGAACATACTAACATTTACTGTAGAGTAGAAATTCTGTTCATCTAGATTCCACTAAATGTCCAGTTGAAGTACACCATTCCCTGGAAAGGTCCATCCAAATCTTGTGTATAAAATGACTATGCTGGTTACAAGAGGAAGAGGAGTTGCATAGCATAACACATGCATGCTTTGGTGTGTGTGGAGGGTATTTACAAGATTCTGGAACAGGAACATTCATTTTATTATCAAAAACAAACTGGCTAACGGGCAAGCTTGACTCTTTTGTATTGTTTTTTTCAGATAAAACAGATTGTAATGGAGGAGTCAACCATGTGGCAGATATATCAGTTGTTGTCATCATTGTGGCAATATTGAGTGGACTTGGGCTTCTAACAATTTGTACAATTGTTGGCTATTTGATATACCAAAGAAGAAAGAAAGATGAAATCACCAGTGGTTAAGTATTATAGTCCCATAAAGACATAAATGCATATGATTATTACATATGTTCTCATTTTCCAGGGTGTAAGAAAGAGCAGTTTTTGATATCATCAGTCATAACATTTTCTTGATTTTAAGTGTAATATGGAATCTTGAGAAGTCACTTAAGAAAAGAAACATAAATATTGTCCTGTCACTTGATCAAATGAAGCATTTCATTAATACCTACATGATATATATTGCAACAGATCTACATGATGTCATGCATGGTGTCATTCATTACATTGCCTGTACTTTATGCTTATGTTTTGAGTCATGAAACTTTATAATTGGATCTCTGTTCATGCTATATCCTTACACCAAAGAAGGTCATTGTGACCTACATTTTATGTTAAATAACATGGGTTAAGTTTAACTGTATTTGCGTTTATAGCCATGTATTCTACCATGCTATAACATCCTAGCCTGAACCAAATGTCCTTTCTGACCAGTGCAGTTGGAAGTAGGAAAACTATTTGTTTATTTATTGGTAAACTTTCCATGTTAATGGCTATACATTGCTAATGTATATTGTGAAAGGTTATCTGTAACAGGTTAACTGTTGCCTTCTTTCTTTTTCACATAAGACCTCAGCTGTATTAGCTATCAGGGTAATTATTGATGGATGAACTATATTGTTACTATTTAGTAAATTGTACATAAATAGCAATGGGAAATTTCAGTTTCATTGTCTGTATATTTTCCTTGTTTCTGATTCTCATTGGTGTTACTGCATAATCTGTTCACAGATCAAATGCATTAGCATACCACTTTAGTCTGTGCCACCAAAATGAAGTGTTTACCAGTCTGAAAACCTAGTTCTGATGTATTATATGTAACATCTGATTGGTCCATTTGGCATCAAAGATTCATTGTTGTTAGTTTTCATTGGGAGAAATTCACCATACAATACATAATAGTTCTATAAAGTTTTTGAAAGTTGCAATATTTACCTAAGCCTGTAACCTATTGCACAATTATTATCAGCATTTCTTCTTTAAATACATTAACTAATCATAATAGAATGACTACTCCCTCGCAAATCCAGCTCTTCCAGATGTTACTTTTAGCTAAAGGGAGCAAAAAATTATCTGCCGATCAATGTGTTGGTCAGGTAGAGTGATTTCCCCTTAAATATAAGAATTGGTGGCAAAGTCTAAGAACCTCTCAGTTACTACTTCTGCTAGTGCCAAGAAACATGCTCTCGTCATGAGAGGCCTCACAAAAGCCAAAATCTACATGGAAGATATTCCATTACAAGTTGGAGGAGTTTATTCACTTCTGAGGAAAGTATACTAGATTTCCAACTTTTTCTCTTCCTATGCCAACAAAGTTCTGCCTTAACAGTTTGCTAACACTTTGTCGTCATTTAGGTACTTGCATGGTGTGCTAAATAAAGCAAATTCACATTAAGTTTACACTATAATTATTTTGTATGTGCAAGTCTCTAGTGCTTATAAAAACTCCTAATATATGTGTAATTCATTACAAATGAACAAGTTTTTATTCCAAGGCATTTGTAGTGTCTGGGCATCAACTTCAGTGTTTCTACTTGTACAGTCTGTGGACCTTTCTTCACATAGGTGACTACCTCGTCATGGATATTGTCTCATCTACTTTGTACATGTCTATAATGGTGCCTCAGTTTCCTTTTACATGAAGGTTTATGTGTGTAATGTAGACACTTGTGTACATTTCTGTATTGCTCTGGTCGGACAAGTAGAGGTAAGCTTTCTATACATGGTTTATTATGCCATGTCCTGCTCATGCATATTTCCCCAGGTGGCACTTGAGTCAATGTTTGTCTGCAAAAGCATTCCATATATTTACAGAGCACTTAGTCACTTGCACAGGTAGTTTATGCAACTTCACAAAATAGGTTTGGGCTATGATATTTATATGTGTGCATGTCTTTATGCCCTTAAGAATCTAATTATATATGTATAATTCTATAATTTCTGGTACATGCAGGAGAGTTTCCTGTACCACAACATCTTTAGTTTTGGAATGCTATGCTTCAATGATTCTACCTGTACATGCCATCCTCGACCTTCCCTACAGGTAGCATTGTAATTAAGATCATTTACAGTCACTTTTTTCAAGGTAACCATCATTTGGTATAGGTCTATGCCCATGCTGTATTCCAACATCACATGTGCAGGCTCACAGGTAACACTTTTCCTTTTACCATCTCAACAATTTGTTCACCTAGGTATGGAGTTCAATACACAGGCATCATTATTCATCTCCTCCAGGACTGGGCATTGAAAATCTGAACCTTGTTTGCATCTTTCCTTTCAAGAACAGTCTATCTGCATTGGAATTCCTTCACCTAATAGGCTTGCTCAACGTGGCAGCAGACCTCATTGTCCTATGTCACCTTTGTATGTGCCCATTGCAAATGATTCTTCTGTCCCAATGGAGGCCAAAAGTTTGCCCACTGGACCAGCCTCTCCCCATCTGCACACATTTGAGGCACAATCTGCAGAATTGGGGCATCCAGCATGGCTCATGGCAGGTACAACCACCTGAGATTGCAGTCTGCACTGAGGCAAGTACAAAAGGCTGGAGAGCCCACCTACTACCATCCTTTCAGAAGCCAGCGGTGCATGGTCTCCCAAGGAGTGCCATCTGCATATCAATCTTCTGGAGATGAAGGCCATTGTGAACACCTTTCACTGGTGGCAGGAATGCTTAAATGGCAAGGGAATTCTCATTCTGTCTGACAACTCTAGTTACTTTTCTCAAATGATAAGGAGGAATCAAGTCCCCAGACCTTTGCGTCATGGTGTGGGACTTTCTAAGGTGGTTTTGTCAACAACAAATTCACATACACAGTTACCATATTCTGGGATGCCTAAATGTACTGGCCAATTCTTTGTCTCAGAACAATAAAATAATACTGACATACTGGTCTCTCCATCCTTTTTCACTGAGATATGCATCTAATAAGAACAACCGTTGGTGGATGTTGTCACAGAATGGAAGAATGGATGGTTGGAATGATACTTATGGAGTACATAGAGACAACATGCACAAAAATTAAGATGATTTGATTAGTTGAATATGAGGAAGGAAAACAATTATATTGCACAATAGTAAAAAGAGAATAACTAACTGCAGTTGAACTGTTCTTAAGTATTGTCTATTCTATGATTCTTAAGAGCACTTTATGTTCACTGGTACTTCCGCACTGAATTATTATTAACTGTGTATACACGCCCTCCAATGGCTTCTTCACTGCATAGGTATGCCCTCCAATGGTTCCTTCATTGTGTAAGTCCACCCTCCAATGGTTTCTCCACTGTGTAGTGAATTAATAGGGTAATTCTTGTGACTGGAGCTCCCATGTCCCAACGTTCTTAGGTCATCCTCGGTTTGTCCGCTCTTGTGGTAGGATTCCCTGGCTAGCACAGCTTTCTTTAACAGTCTCTCAAACTGGCCTTACCTAAGTGGTTCATGTGACTGAGGCTCCCATCTCCCTATGTTCTTAGGATGTCCCGGGTATGTCTGCCCTTGTGGCAGGATTCCCTGGCTAGCACATTCTCCCATTAGCAGTCTCATCCTGACATAATCTCTCCAGGGTTGGAAGTGGCTACAAAACGATAATCGTGTTGAGTCCTATAGTACAAGGTTAATGTGTATCTTACACTGAGTGACTTATATACAGTGCCTTCGTACTCTGTTTTGTTCAAGAAATAATAATAATAATAATAATAATAATGCTTTATTTATAGAGGGTGACTCATTAGTCAAGGACTATTCTCTCTTGAGGCCATCTTAATAAGATTAATACAATGCACATTATATGAAGATAGCAATAATTATTGTTTATTTTAACATGTTTAGTATTAAAATGCCAAATTCCATTATCAATTAGAAACAAATACATGCTCATGATATTTCTTCTTAAATACTGTAATATTTTCAGCAGATTTTACATGTAGTGGAAGCTTGTTCCACAGAACTGTACCACAGTATTGGAAGCTCTTTTTAAATTGCTCTGTTCTTGGTTTTGGTGCTTGAAGGTTTCCATGTGATATTGATTGCTCACAAGGTTACAGCAGTTGCCACCAGCCTAGCATTTGTTTGGAACTGTTTGCTAAACGACATTATTGAGGCTGTGGGATGGAGACCGGAGTCCACATTCTCTATCTTTTATCTCTGAGATCTGTCATCCCAAAGGGCCCAATTTGATCTGGTGAACCTATATCTGCAGCTCAGCAGGTCACCCTTCCAGGTCAATCAACATCTTCTTAAGACATAGCATCACAACTTTTGCTGGATTTGCAGTGGGTGGGGGGATTTTTCACTATCTGAAGCTGTGCCCAGACAGATGGAGTCCCCTCCAGTCAGGTTACCTTGAAGCTGTCTCATGTACTATAGGGGACCCGAGATGGTACAATAAGGAAGAGGTGTGTGAGGTACATCCACTTAAGATGTACCTCCCTCCACCTCATCCCTATTGTCCTAAGGTATTATGATTGGGTAATATATTTAAGGAAGAAACCAGTTTTTCCTATTAAAATATGTTTCTTTGAGAATTATAACTTACACAGTCATAATACACATACACCCTCTCAGCCTCCCAAAAGGTTAAGGTTTTAAGTCAAATTAAAGAGCAACCATTACAAAGCATGCTGCTGTTTGTTTTATATCTGTCTTACAACTGTTAACAATTATCACTAATTCAAGCCATTGCAAATTGATAAAGCCGTGGTTACATCTAAGCTTACAGTAGTTTGACCGAAAGTAAATTTACTGCTGATTATGTATTTTTTTTATTAGTCTTCATATACACATCTTTCCAGACCCATATTATTAACTGAAGTTAACTGTAAGAGTAATGTATTAATCTGGTAACTTTTTAAATATGCTGTAATAATGGCAGATTAATGTAAATAAGGTGGTCTCACAATTGAAAAGGGATTATGCTGGGAATGAAACTGAACTGCAGAATTTGTTTTTAAAAGCGTAAAATGTATTAGAAAATATTAATGTCATTTTCTAGTTCAGATTTATATAAATAATGCAAATATGCCATCAAATATGTCCACCATTACTAAATCAAGAAAAGCCTTTCTTCTTCAAAACCACTGAACAGATAATTGATTAAAGTTGATAAGCATCCAGACATGAACACCTATCAGATTTGTGCAAAAGATGCCTATCTGCTGTAAAATATGGCCACTATTACCAAAAGTAGAACAACAAATTGATTGTTGATCAGCCATTGCTATTTTCAACTTCTTATAAAAAACCTCCTGAACATTTTCAACCAAACATGGTACTGAACATCCTGGCATAAAAGCCCTTTAGACTTTTACAAACAATTCTGCCATCACATATGACCAATGTTGCTGAATTTTGGAAAACCTTCAATAACATCTTCTAAATAAATGTCAAACAGAATTTGGCCAAATCTGACAGTAAGTGTCCTATCTTAAATGCATTTCAGATCTTGTTCTTTCATCAAACTTATATGACTGTTGTTACTAAAAGTCAAAAAATATTTACACAACTTTATTGCAAAATATAAATGAGAATCATGTGTAATCAAATATAAAGATACAGGAAATCACCTATAACCTTGTCTTTGAAACATATGGAATCAACAAATGTGTCCTATAGACCCAACTCTTCTTGGCGAACAACACTTGAATTTGACTGTTAGGTAACTACTTCTGTCTCACTTGGACCTCTTGTTATACATACACTACACTTTGGCTGTGTGTGACCATGTAATGGGCATCTGTGATGATGGTAAGGAAGGATCTAGTTGATAAGAAATATATTAAAATGAGGAATTTGGGGTAATTATCATGACCAGAAAAGCAAGTTGATAGATAGTGCCCTTCTAAGCTGAGTTATTCCAAACATTAGACATTATGTGAAAATATAGATATTATTATATTTACTTAGTTTGCAGAGAACTGGGAATATGGTACTGCATGCTTTATTGGCATACTGATGGAAGATTTCTTAATAGTGTGGATTTCAGCTATTTTTTTAAATAGTTTGTGTTTGTGTCACTTGCGACATTGTCAGATTTTAATTGCAATATAATAGAAATCAACCCCCATTTAATTTAAATATAAAAGAAACATTTTTATTTTTAGGATTGTGTTGAGGCTACATGTATTAGGAACCCAAAAAATAATTTCTTACAAAAGTTAAACATTTAGGGAAAAAAATTTCTCTCAAGGTTGTCTCAATTATTGGTTTCCATCTATCGAATATACCAAACTTGACTGTGTCCATTATTGTCTTCTGCAGAGTGAGTTGTTCTCCATTAGTTTTGTTTTGTGGGGAATACTGGTAATGCCTGAGCAGAAGGCTTTGGCACTACTCACTACACAGTAGGAGGGTTGTTTACAAGAAGGCAATAATAGATTTATAGTTTGTTCCACATAGCATTGCAAATTTTATCATATCTGAAGCTCAGTAAATTTTTATGTCAACTTCATTGACAGTTGCTAACAATAACTTATTCATTTTAAATACTTTATGCGAAACAAATTAAGTACTTTGAGCTACATTTAATGATGTTGACCTTCAAAATTCCTATAGATAGGATAAAATTCACGATGCTGTGTGAATGAACAATAGTGTATCACATAATGTCATGTGAATCATTTTATCATCCAATGTCAGCACATGACTTTTGTGTCTGCAGGAACATGTATAATTCCTTTCTTGACTTTATCCAAAACTGTGGCCAGTGGTAGGCTGAAATCAGATTTTCTTTTAACACTTTGCATATCATGTCAAAATAGCTAGTTTAAAACCATGAAACTGGTTAGCTTGAACGTTATATACAATTGGATTTCCTTGGATTGGCTCATCAGAAATGATTATTTTCATTTACTGTCATCACAAGTTAAGACTTGAGCAAATCCCTAAGTACTGACACAGGGAAGATCAGATTTTTGTAGATTTGTCAAGTTTAGCATTTGACATCACAATAGTATAAAGTATTTGCTTTGCAGATTTTTATCCATTAACCTTCAGCCACAACCACTTCTCCATTATGAGACAACAACCTCAAATTTTCATTTTGACCCAATAGGAAGAGTTCCTGACTCAAAGATATGTGAAAATCTGCATGGGTCTTCAAAGTGTTCAATAAATAGCATGACATTTCAAAGGTCTTTTTATTAAATAAAAGCTAAGAATAAAACCTGGAACTTGATTCAGTTTTTCTTACTTTTAGGTCAAAGAACTGATGATGATGCTCAAACGTCTTTGAAGAAGCAGCCAGATCCTGAGTCTAAAGAGCAGGGAAATGAACTTGTGAAGTGGACTAGAAAAAAATTGTCAAGGAATTGAAAGGAGACCTTTGAACAAAAAGCCAGATCCTGAAGAAGTCTAAAGAATTTGATATGAATTGGTGAAGTTGACTAGCCAAGGCAGATGCATATGACCATGGCATGTAGTTCTTTTTGCATTTGGTAGTTACTTTTATATATATTCATTCAAGTACTTTCAATCTCTTCTCATCAAAGATTGGTTCAGTTTCAATGGAATTGATTAGAGAGCAGCTTCTACTTGATAGAGATTCTGAAAATCTTACGTTAGTAACTAAAAGCATGAAAACATTAAACTAATAAATTTCAGTTGACTTCTTTGCCATCTTTCATAGGACAAATACCTGACTTCCAGCATCTAATGTTGTTTGGACTTGTTGCCATTTGGCCAATTAGGAACATTATGGTACTGTTCATTAAAATATGAATTGGTTAGACTGGGGCATGTACACCTGGATCAGGAGTAATGAACAGGTAGGAAAAGAACATTAAGGCATAGAAACTGACCTGACTTTGGATGATTTTGTAACCTGGAAATTAGCAGGAACAAGGATGAAGAAGTAGCTTGAATCTAATTGTATATACAAATGGCTGGAACAAGACCACTGATGCAATGTAATATTTAAATTTCCAGCCTCATTTGCATACTGTTTGATTTCCAGTGAGAATCTAACTTCCATTACTGAACATGTATACTATCCCAATTCTATCCTATATGCTTTATGTAGTTTACAATTTGTATATGTCTGCATTAAGATAGAATGTATTATGTTATGATGTTGTCAATCCATCTGTCTGCCCTTACATCCATCCAGATTTGTTCCACACAATAACTAAAGTTGTTCACAGTCTACAGTGACCAAATTTTGTCTGTCTTATATATGGGGTATGGATAAACCCTATAGATTTTGGATGGAAAAGCTCAAAGTTCAAGATCAGTATGGCTGGAGACAGATTGTTTCTGCACAGTAAATCAAGTTCTTCATCATGTACAGTTACTTTGGAATGCTTGCACTTGTTGTAAAGACAACTCAAATGATTTTGGGGCCCAAAGGCCAAAGATCAAGGTTACAGTAACTGAAAGAATAAAAGTGGTTCTTGCTCCATGACTTGGGTTCTCCATATACAGTTACCAAATTTTGTGGATAAGTTGCACTTGGGGTAAAGAAGAAACCTATCAGTTTTTAACTTGCACAGTCAAGGGTCATGTCAAGTGTGACAGATAGAAAAATAATCGTTTCCACACAATAACATTAGTTTTACATTATGGACCCAAGCGAAACTTTTTGGATGGGTTGCACTTGGAGTAAGGAAGAAACATATTGATTTTGGAATCAGAAGATCAAAGGCCAAGGTCACTGATTTAATGAAGAAAAATGGTTTTTGCAAATAACATTATTTCTACACTACACTTTGTTTATGTTGTGTAATACTTTTAAATAAGATTGTCTCATGCAAGCAATTCTTGTAGATATATGTTTAGCCAAGTACTCATGTGCATGTTCCATTCTTGGTCAGTTTTTAAATGATTTCTGAACTGGTATGAATATAGGTAAAGTCTGTAATCCATTTATCAGATTTATTTTTTGCATAATGGAATGTATAATGTGTTATATAGAAATATTTAAGAAAGAAAATTATTATAAAGTGATTCAGCTAACTTTCTCGGCCAATGTTGGTATGTGAAAAAGCTGCCAGTAGCTTCCCAATGGGTCAGTCATTTTCCCGGATTTTTCCTCCACCAGTTATACTGTCCACTGTATATAGCCTGTCCTGGACTGAGAAATGGTGTTAAACCCCAAAACAACAACTCCTCCATAATATTGAAAAACAGTAACCTGAGTGACATGAAATATGAAATATGATTCGTCACGACTGTTATATCTCACACTTGTTATTTTTTGTGTGATGTAATCACATGTATAAAATGGGGAATAAATCAAGAGCAACACACTAGCAGACCCAAGCCAACCTGAGCATCTATTCTTCAAGAGCTGCAGTCATGAGGTCAACATACTTTGAATTATCCACACCTTGGTAGTGTTAACATCTTGTGCAACTGTAACTTGGGTACAGCTGTATGAAACTTATATTCTATGGAAATTCAGAAGTAAAATAAGGGTCCTATCTTGATGTTTTATAAAACTTGGGTATAGTTGTATGAAATGTGTATCTCCATTTTCTCAGGAAATTTAGAAGTTAAATAAGATTTCTATCTTGATGATTTACCCCTCTATGCATACCAGTTGGTGAAGTATAAATTGGTAAACAAAAGTTCACCCCAGCATGTACTGCATCACAGTACACCAGTCATTATGGAGTACATTGTGTAAATATGTGATCAGCACTCTGACTGGGGTAACATTCCCTAGAAGGCACATTTAAATAATTTTATAAATAATTCATTTGATAAGAAGTACATTTATCTTAAACTGTCTTTACACTTTGTAATTTTAATAGCAGTAATACATACCTACTACTATTGCATTGCTTTCATTTTTCAGGATGCTAAGTAGAAGCTTAATATCCCGTCCTCCAATCAGTAATTGCAGAGCCAGAGTTGAGAAAAACATGATCCCAGTCTGACTCTGGAGTCATAGCACACATTTTAAATACCGTATTTTTTTCCTTGGACTTTGTGCAAATTACATGTTACAAGTCACTCATTGAATTCGCCTTCGTTGTCATCTTTAAATATCTTTTTGGCCAGTCTTGTCCTTTTTGTGTCAGTTGAGTGTTTTTTCCTTAGTTGTTACAATTGTGGGAAGTGTATTGTTAATTTTGAAGGAATTTGCTCCTTGCTCATCAATCAGTGCTTCAGGTAATTGCAATCCCCATCACAATTCTGGTGCTAGGTTAAGTATTGTTTACCCCCTTTAGGTTCCAAGTTATTTTGTTTTGTGTGCTTTGTTTTCTTGCTTGCTTAATATATCACAGGGTGAGGGTATGTATGGGCACAAGAAGACCCAGTGGGAGACTGACCACACGCTGTCTTTTATGCACTGGTTGAATACACATGGATGTTTCATTTGTGTGTCTGTAAAGATTAACTGTGGGGAGTCAGTGCACATTGAGATGGAGGAAGACAGGCCCATCATTCTGCTTATCAGTATAGAAAGACCTCCATTTACAGGAGGGTTCCAGATCTATTTCCATGTTAGGAAGTCCACTTTCATTGTGGGAGAGGAAGATAGTGATTGCCATGGCTCAGACATTGCCCAGATGCCAAGGATCCCTGAAGCTGTCAATTCAGTTGAAGGATAGATCCTTGCCTTCTCCAGGTGGAGGAAAAATGATTGAGGGCGAACATGTCTTCCAGGTTGGGACATGCATTATCCTCACAAAATCAGTCTACTCTTGATGATAGATGTGAACAAATTAAGCCTTTATGATGACATGGAAGAGCAGTGATCTCATTCTGATAGTTTTGAAGTGGACTTGTCTGGCATATTTTCATTGCAGGACTGGCCTTGACTGATGTATTGTTACCAGACACAGGTCATCTACCAAACACTGGATTTCATGTATCAGTCTCTGTTACCATATAATACCAGTGTGGACAGGGAACTAAATCAGTTAGGGACATGGATCAGATTATTAAGCTAAGGAAGTGGATCAGATCCTCCCTCCATATGCCCCAGTTTAATAGGGATGTAGTGATCCCTCTTATTCTGTGATGATGTACTCAATAAGCCTGCTGTACCTGCTCTGTCACCTCAGCCTTGTCCACTAAGGAGCACAAGCTGACACTCATCTCCAAGAAAATCAAGAAAAGATTAGTGATCCTACTTGCCTACGACTACAGCTAGTGCATTTAGTGGCTACCGGATGAACAAAAACCTATATTTATGTCTCCCTCTCCAGAGAGAGAGAGATCCCAGGAATGAGAGTCCTATTTTGCCACAGGAGCAGGTTCAGGGCTGAGATGAGCTTCCATTATGGTGTACCTGTGTGAGTTTACAGAAGTGCTGATGGCAGTGGGTCCACACTCTACATTGGCATTCCCTACTCCTTCCCACTTTTCAGGTCAGGTGCTGGAATAGAAAGAAGTTTGGATATTCAATAAGGCAGTGGATCAGTGAATGAAGTTCACTGCCTCCTCCCCCAAGACTTGTGCTGAAAGCCAGCTGGAGCTGAGGAAATTAAGATTCTCTCCAGTCTAGAGTGGCTATCTGGGGCTTACTTTTCATAGATCTTAAGCTGCTTCCACACTCTGTGATGGACTGGGAGAAGTTTTCTGTTAACCAGTCAGCAGAAGGGATACTGTGTTCCCCCTTCTATGCTCCAGCTGCAGATCTCCATCTCTAGCTATTGAGTTCCTTTTGCCACTGGGCCCTGTAATGGTAGTGTGTTCAGAGATGTTGCCAGAATGCTTTATTTGTGCAAACTTTTTATGAACCTAAGAGAGTAGTGATATAAAGAACTCCTGCAAATTTAGTAGTTGAAAGTCCAGCACATAAAAATGTATTCTGTGCAGTATAACATATTTTATTTAACTGTAAACATTTAAGTGATTCTCATAAGTCACATATCATCCATCCTTCAGGTAGGCAACTGTTTACACATATGGAAATTTTAGCCTGAAATGAATGGTTGTTAAACTAAATTTGGTTGGCACATTGGGCCCTGCTACAAGCATTTTGTCATAGCTTGGACCTTGCATCAAGGAAGTTTTACAAATGTTTATTTGAAATACAGGCTACCTGGAAAAATCAAAATGGCTGATGTCCATGCATCATCTTCAGATGATGACTTCACTTGGCTAAAAATGGTTGAGGATGGCGATGATGGCAGTGATTTTTATAGTTTCAAAGTCTATCAGATTATTGGAGCTGGGAAAGTGCTGGAAATACAGATGAGTGATTCTGAGCCTGAAAATGATGTTGAATATGAATTCGATAAACATGCTAGATAGAAAAAAAAAAAATAGATGGCATGCCAGTCAACCCCATAGTGAGTGGTATTTCAAAAATATAGAAATGTCAGAATACCTTTTCTGATTAAAATGCAGACAATTTAAAATCATTAGACACCTGACTGTGAAAGGGGTTCTCAGCACAGAACAATATTTATACACGATAAATAACAAATTCCCAACTTGTTAAAGTAAGCTATGCTGATGCCACTTCAGACAACTGAATGTGAAAGCAGGTTCTTAGTGCAGAACTAAGGTCTTACACAGATAAGGAACATATTAAATTCAGAACCAATCAACATATTAATGTTTTTTCAGTCAGAGGTGACATCTTTTAATGATTTGGATTTCAATAGAATTCTAAGAGAAATGAATATTTAAATATTAAGTAGTTATTGAACTATAGTCCCAGTTCACCCCCCTGAATTCTCTACTCTCTGTAAACAGATGTATAAGACTCCTGATGGGGTGTTTATCTAGAGCCAGTAGGAGTAGTTTCTCAGAGACTTTGGTTTCAGGAAGTGGCCCGTAATATATAAGCAATATTGAGATACGGGCAGTGTTCCTGGCTCAACAGTGGTGTGCCACCCTCGTAAGATGTCATTGTGTTGTGGTCACCTTGAGCAACATGTCAGTAGAAGTGTATCATGGGTCTTTGGGAGATACACTTGGTCATTTTCTATGGTTGGAACCCTGAAACCTATTTTTATGGACAGTCCCACACTTTTGAGTCCACCGTATTTGGGGCAAAAAGAATATCCTGGCCAACAGTTTGCCAGATAGGACCATGTGATCCTTATGGAATGGTCTCTTCACAATCAGCAGCAGAGGCTGTGGGGAAGACCTTTAATGGACCTGTTCACTATGAGGCAGAGCATAAACTCACTCTGTAATGTGTTTCCAGTACCAGATCAAAGGGCATTGACAGTTGACTCTTTCAGTCAAAAGTGGGATTGTCAGTACTTGTATACCTTTCCACCTTTCAAAAAAAATTCTGCAGGCAGCTCTGTGTGTTAGGACCTTCATTTCTCGGCTCATCCTGTTAGACCCCCAGTGGCTTTGGAGGTCATGTTTCAAGTGTCCTACATGACCTGTTGGTGGATAAGCCAGGGAGATTACCACAGAGAAGGGGCTTACTGTTGCAGCACAGGAGGTCATTCCTGTACAACAGTCTGCAGATCCTCCACAATCACAGTTGACTCATCCCAAAAGATCAACCATTCACTACCAGGTTTTGAGTATGGTTGCTGACTGCATTGGCCAGGCTACAAAGAGGAGACTATTATGTAATTGATGCAGCAGGATCTAGCTGTCTCCCTTTCAATGTAGTTGTAGACTTTCTTTTTGTTTTGTTTTTGAGAAAAGAGAACCTTTTGTGTTTATTTTTTGGTCTATAAGGCATCCCTTACTAAGACTCATGTTCTTTGTGGTTCTTTTGTTGTGTTGGAATCCTCATCTGTCTGATTTCATCAGGTATTCTGAGCATCAGAGACTGTTTTCCTGATTACCAATGTCACAAAGGAACCTTTCATGCATTATCTAACCAAATTCAAACCTTTAAGTTATGCTTCCTCTGAAAACCATGCCCTTAGAACTTTTCCTGCTGTACTTAATATTGGTGAGGAGAAGGAGTAAGCTTGCCTTGTCATTGGAATAAGGTTGTTTATGGCTCAATTGTAAGTATGATTTTGGGTTTCTGGCAAAGAATCAGCTACCTTCAATAGCTCCAGTTCTGACTGAGATCCCATTCTCAGTTGTATATGTGCTTGGGATAAGTTCATTTGCCAGGTATGGATTTTATGGTTATAGTTTGCAGCCTTTAAAGGGAGAAGGAATGGTTAGAAACATATTTTCCTACTGTAAAGGTTCCTTTGATATTTCCTCCGCTACAAAGTCCAGGTGGATTGTAGTCACTATCAAGATGGTTTATCAGTCCGTCACCAAGGGGGATCTTTCTTTCATGTGATGTAAAGCACATGCGGTTAGGACTATTGTTGAATCTTGGGCCTGCTTGAATCATTCCTTTTTCAGATATTATGTGATTACTTATGATCTCACACTACCTTTTTATCCCTTTACTTTTGATTTTGGCACACCATAGTGAAGGCATTTATTTAAGGGGTCTAATTGTGATAACACATGACGTGGTTCAACCATCTGCCAGCCTGAGCTAATGAACACTCCTATCACAAGGGTAAGTGCAGATGTATTCTAAACAAGTTTAGATGTCAGCCTCCCTATCATTGGAATTCTAGCTGTCAAATTACTATTTGGAGGGGGGAATAGTAGCTTGGACTTGGAGCTTGAAGTCCCAGAAAAGAAATCAGATCAATATTCACAAGTTAGTATTGCCTAATTAAAATTAGCCCCCTTCCCCATCCAAAACATACATTTCAATTTGGTACTATTACTACAGTTGGGTTCTTCATATTAGTTAAACTTGTTAGAGCTCATGATAAACATTTTCCAGAGCTCATGTCCATATAGTTTATTTTTTTATTATAATGGATGTAAGTGGAGGAAACATCTGATCTTGGATGTTCAACAGTTTCACCATTGCACATCCTGGAGCTGGGGATCAAAACAGGGTCTGCAAGATACAAAGTAAATGTGATGCTACTGTGCTATCTTAGTTTCGTTGTTTTACCACTGCACTATTCTGGCCTTAGGATAAAGGCCAAGTTTATTATGTAGATTTTTGCAAGGCTTTTATTTTTGTTGATATTAACACATACATGAAAAGTAGTTCCTAACCAAACCTTTATAGTTGCTTTTATTCACAAACTTTCAGATGCCCGATCTGGCCAAATTCTTCAAATGAACGATTCAGTGTTCAGCACTATTTATCTCTGAATCAGTATGTACATTTTAAAAATTCCCATATTGCAATTCCTGAATTATTACAAATCCCAGACATGCTGGACACTGAGAATTCTCAAATTAGGCATTTAATAAAGTTCATGGATAAAGTAGCTGTAAATGAATGACATTATATTTACTATTTGCTGTATTTAGTTTGATGTTGTTATACATCATTCATGAAATATTATTTATTATTTGCAGTAAGAAATTGCACTGAATATTATTTTTGTATGTTGAAGTGTAGATTCTAGTAGACTTTGTGTGTTGATATCTCTAAGATTGTAGCTAATTTGTTGTGTTGATGTCTCTCAGATCATAACCAACCTTTTGTGTGTTGATGTCTCACATATTGTTGCCAGTTTGTGTTGATGTCTCTCATATTGTAGCCAAGTTGTTGCGTTGTCTCTCAGATTATTGCCAACTTTTTGTGTGTTAATGTCTCTCAGATTGTAGCCAACTTTTTGTGTGTTAATGTCTCTGAGATTACAGCCAACCTTTTGCATGTGTTGATGTCTTTCAGATTATAGCCAACCTTTTGTGTGTTGATGTCTCTCAGATTATAGCCAACTTTTTTGTGTGTTAATGTCTCTCAGATTGTAGCCAACCTTTTGTGTATTGATGTCTCTCAGATTATAGCCATCTTTTGTGTGTTGATGTCTCAGATTATAGCCAACTTTTTGTGTGTTGATGTCTGTCAGGTTGCAGCCAGCTTTTTGTGTGTTAGCCAACCTTTTGTGTACTGATGTCTCTCAGATTATAGCCAAAGTTTTGTGTATTGATGTCTCTCAGATTGTAGCCATCTATTTACATGTTGATGTCTCTCAGATTGTAGACCTCTATTTGCATGTTGAAGCTAGCTATCAGATTATATCTATGAGTGTCTTGATGTATAACAGAAGTTTAATAGCTAAAATGTTGTGATAAAGTGGTGAAAAAATTATCTGTGCTTATTATAGATTGTTGTTTTTTCAGTTAAATTAGTTTCTGTTTTGGATAAAACCAATATATTAATATCAGTAATACCATACCTGTTGCTATTGCATAGCTAGTACTTTTCTGGGTGGAAAATAACCCAACCATATGGTAAGAATTTCTCCTTACATTAGGATGAACCAGAAGATTCCAGGACACTAGATCTCCCCTAAATACTATATCCATATTTACTCCTTTCATTCTTTTCATGGTAGCATTTTGCATTTTATCCTTCTTTCTCCCCATCAACAAGGTGCTAGTAATCAGAGAATAACTAATTTGCTCGTGCATTTTTCTAGCTATTTTGGTAATTTTCCCTGTCTTTGCATAATTGCAGTCACCAGAATAGAATTGATTCATATTATTGTTCATTATGAATTACTGTAAAACACATTGCTGTATTGTGAATTGTGGTATTTTATAGTGGGTAAAGCAGGTTTCACACTACATTTTACCTTCATATCACATATCACTTGCTTGGCTATTTATCACAAGTTCTTGTCAAGATTAGTGACAGATAGCTGTCTTTATTTTTTCTCACTGTTATTAGCAATTGTACTGACTGTTTTGTGGGGCTAATTTAATAGTTCCTAGCATTCCTTTAAGCCTGGTTGACTTCATTATCATTTACTGAGCTATCTTTTGATTCCTTGTTTGCATTTAAACTTTCCCGGAAACACCCAGCAAGGTGTCTTCTCACTAAAATTATAAAAATTAAAATTAAAAAAGCATTGACTTAGTCAGTGCCTACTTTATGTTACTTTTATATGCATAGAAGGCTTCGCATAAGAATCTATTCAGCTTTCTTTTGCAGGAACAATCTAAGCAGGGTGTTGGTACGTGTGGTCACAGGAAATCCACTTGGGATTCACACCCCACTTGCTTATCTTTTAAAGTCTCTTAGAGGACAGATTATTGTCCATCTGCAGTCATTGGTTAAACTAGGTCTGGGATCTTATCAAACCTAGATGTACCTATAAAGCAAGGAAGAATGTTCTTTCCTTGTCATCAGAATGTTTGGGATTTTTGTTCTCTGAGTCCCTTGGGTCTCGGAGAAGGATTACTCAAGTCATGTCAGAGACACTTAGGACTAGGATTTTTTCAAAGGAAAAGGGAGATTATAAATGGGTGGAGATTGCACACCCTCCAATTAGGAAGGAGCAGAATCCTTTTTCCACTGGGACAGAGGGCAAATCATGCACTTTTCTTATGGAGGAGCAGCACCCTCTTTTGTCCAGAAGGTTTGAGAGTGAGTCATGCCCCCTCCCTGGGAAAGGGAAGTTGCACCCCCAGCATGCCCAGAGCTTGGTGTGTGCTGAAAGTGAGTTGTACTAAATGTAAGAGGAAAGCAGAACTTTTTTATTCCCTAGGGCCCATTGACAGTGATAGAGTAGAGCCCCCTTACCCCGAGATCAGAGAGCTCAGATTTAGGTCTGTCAGACATGGGGAAGGGACTTCCTTCAGGTCATTGGATGCACTATAGTATGGAAATGGGGTTTTAGCTGAGTCCCTACCTCCATTCCAGACTGCCTTTCATTCTGCGGGGAACTGGGAACTGGGTTTCAGGTGCGAGATTAGGGAATGGAATCGGATCAACATCCCCCTCCCCTAATAGCCATATAAATTCCTACAGGGTGTGGGACCTTTTGTCGCAAGGAACTGCATTGCCATTTTCCTTCATGCAGTCATATACTTCTGGACTTTGGCAACATGGTGATGAGGTCTTTGCAACTACAGCATCTTATGAAGTTAGGTAAAAAAGAATGTGGTTTATGGATCTTCTAACCCTTATTGCTCTATGTGGGTGGAGAGGCACCCTTATACACATGCCGAGTCCACTGTTAAGGACAATCAGCAGTCGGAGGAGTTGCCAGTTCAAGTTCCTCTTCCCCATGTCTCTTCTACAGCAGAGAGACATCTGGTCACTGAGTCCTATGTCCTGAGAGAGAGCAAGAGAGAGAGAATATGATGAAGATACACTTTCTGTCTTTGTTGATGTGCACAAATTGTATGCAGAACAGGCCAATGTGGTACCCCCTCTCAGACTTAGGCGGTACAGGAGGAATAGAGCTGGTTTTTTCGATCATGCAGTAAATGAGGTTTACCACCTCTTGCCCAGTGACCTGTATCCCAAACCTTCAGGTTCTGATGACTCTAAAAATTCTTTTCAGTTTGTAAAAACAATCCAGTGTGAACTCTCAACAAGATGTCTTGTTGTTCTTGCTTATGATTAAGGAGCTATCTCTCAGCTTTAGCAATGGACTAGAAAACATAGGTTGTGGTCTATCCCCCACTTTATGTTGTGGCCCTTGGTAGCTGCTTCTATCTATAAGGTTCATACCCCATTTTAGCCCAATAAATCACCCACTTCAGATGCTGAAGTGGCTCAGGTGAACATTTCTACAGGGACCTGTATTCCAGTGAGAACTCTGGAATCCATGGAACAAAAGGCTAGGTCACTTTGCAAGCTGTCCTTTATTAAGCAGTTTTAGTCTACTTGCTGAAAGTGGAATATCCAATGGCTTTTCGTTGCAGTTGCAAAACCTTCTAGGCATGTGATGTTCTTGTCCATCGTCTTGTTGTGCATAATATCTATGGAGTATCTATCTGGAATCTTCTTGTTTACCCCAATGGGAAAATGAATTCACATCATATGGTCATGATATTTTCCACTCAGAAAAGTACCAGTGCTGTAATATCAACAGGTAGGTATTACTTCATGAAAATTATTTTTATCACCACCCCACCTAAATTTTCTATTTTAGATAAAACTTATTTATGTTTGACAAAATTGTTATGTTTCAGATGGCTCTATTTCACGGTAAATAAATAATTATATTATCAACGAGTGTTTCTTAGTTTGTGATACAAAATAACAGTATGAATGAGACCTTATATACATGTATTTATGTTATGCACTTTGGCAACGTGAAACGACAGACAGACAGGTGATGTACTATCACCTTATTCCATTTTTAACATGTGTACTGTCAATCACCTGAATATCTTTATTATCTGATTGAGGCACATCAGCACAATGATCAGGATTGTGCTGCCTTTATACTCTATACACATACCAGTTCCCTATTTTGTTCCTGCAGATAACTTAGGTTATCTACAATCTAAAATTCCCATGTGTTGAGGAAGAATCATGATTTCAGGACCAAAAGTTCACATCATGATTCTGGTGGGTGGCTTGCATTTGGAGTTAGGTAGAAGCATATCAGATTTCAACTCTGGATCATGTACTTTCATCAAAGTTTTGATGGGTTAGACTTTGGGAATATTGCTAAAATGTTAAGGTCACTCACTGGAAGAAGAAAGATTTCTAACATAATAACGGGTTGCAGACCACATACCTGAATAATTTTCATAGAGAGCTGCAGATGAGGTATGGAAAAAAACGTTTTATTCTGCATTGATAGAGTAAAGTATCATGGTTGTTGTGACTCAAAAACAAATATTTTGCAGAGGTGTTTGTTCTATTGCAAGTTATTTGACTAAACTTTGTGGAAGGCATTCACTGAGGATAATACAGAAACCTTAAGATTTTGGGGTCAAAGGTCATATGCATTGTAAGTCCAACAAGAAAATACTGTTTCCCACAGCATATGCTCAGTTCATGACTGTGTGCCTTTATCAAAGGGCAAGGTCATTGAGGCCCATTGGTCAGAGTCACCATACCACCAATGTCTGGATGGAGAGTATTGAAACTCTTGGTATGAGTACAAAACATGTTACTCTTGTTTAATATAGTGCACGAGTAAAATGTAGGTAATTTTCACATTGGTACACACACACACACACACACACACATGCACACACAGAAAGGGAGCTTTATCTGTAAGAAGTTGTCAGTTATAATACTGATTTGTGTAATTCTACTGACTTTACTTAAAAAAGCCTTTAAACTTGGTATTTCAGGTTGCACAAGTATTTCAAGTTTGGTAATTAACACAATAATGATAGGGGGATATTGTAGTGACCTGGAATGATAGTTATTGTCACTGTGTGTTAACCATTGTCATGACTTGTGTGTAAGTTGGATTTAAGTGAAGGACTCTTGTGGAGGGTCACTCCAACTATCTCGTCCAGGACTGTCCGAGTCTAGTGGTGCCACACTGTCAACATATCTGAAAGTCCCAATGCAGTGGATGGCCATCAGTTCCTACTGCACCTGAGGTGATGCCCTAAACACAGTCGGGGGATAAGCACATCTGCTTGTCTGCCTGGACAACCAGAAATGACATTCCAGAGGGAGCCAGGTACAGCTGGCCACTCTGGGTCAAAAGTCACAGATAGAACCGTCTACTGTTACTAGGATACGTAGCTTAACCTGACAGCTGACAGGCATGGCATTACCTCCATGCCCCACCAGATACCTTTAAGTCCCATGGCAATAGGTGATCAGCAAAGCAGGAGGTTTGGATTTGGAGGTGCCAGAAATGCACTCACACTAATGGACAGTACATAGAAAGAAATCAGAGAGAAGAACGTCCAGAAAGCAGCCATGAGTGAATTTGCCTGACTGTTGAAGGACAACTCACTGAAGTAGGAGTCGACTACACCTTCTGGAGTGCCCAAGGTAAAGAAGAGCGATGTGATGCTGGCATTGGGTTTGCCATCAAACTACAGCTTTTTGGTAAGCATTCATCATGATTAATGCAGATAAAATCAAGGGCAGTTGTTAACATATAACTGAAGTCTCTTATATCAGAAGTACAAAAGTCAGACAAACTCATCATCTTTGGTGCAGAGAGTTGGCAGAGATCACCAGACATAGCTATGTGTAAATACAAAAAAATGGTTTTAGTATATTCAGCAGCAATGGACTCCTACTGAAAAATGCGCTGAAGTCAAGACAGTCATCTGCCTGCCAAACTGTAACAATACAAATTTGATGTACCTACACTTCAAGCACTAGCATTTTGTTGAAAAATCCATCTTCAGGAGAAAAGGCAGAGAGGATGTCCGAGTGACGAAGGCTGATGCTAGTGCAGAATACTTGACTTACCGCAGGCTCATGTTTTACAAACTCAATATCTAAATTCAGTCGTGCATATGATCACTAGGTAAATAAGTGCCCCAAAGGCTTATTTGGAAAACAATTGAAACAGGAGAATGTGAAACGTGCATGTATCGAAGAGCCATGCAGCAAACTGCATAGAGTTGATATAAACTTTGAGAATATCGAGGAAAACTGGCAATCCTTCAGAGATTCTGTGTAATCAACTGCATCCAAAATACTCTGTGCATCTACACATAAACATGAAATGTGTTTGATGAGAACGATGCTGCCATGCACATCTGAATGAGAAACATCGATTACATGTTTAGAAGACAGCACATCATCAAATAAGAAAACAGCCGTCTGTAACATCATGAAGACTGTCCAATGGAAAATCAAAGAGTTTCAAGACTCATGGCTGAGCAGTTAGGCAGACGAGTTTCAATTCTACTCAGACAGGAACATGACACAAAGAACTTCTATGATGCTTTGAAGACAATCTATTGGCAACAGCCACCAGTAATATCTCCAATATAGAGTGCTGAGGCCGCCATAGTGCTCACGGACAATGAAATGATACTTCCAAGAGGGACAGAACACTTCAATCAATATTCAATCATCAGCGAGGAGTCAATTGATCGACTTCCCCAAAGGGAAATCAACATAACAGTTCCTGATCCTTAAATGCTGACTGAAACTGTGAAAGCAATTCACCTGCTGTCTGATGACAAAACACCTAGAACAAATGCAATAGCAGAAGAAGTCTACCAATGCGGTGGCTCTTACATGGATCAGAAGCTAACTGTACTCTTCCAGTCAGTGTGAACTCGGTGAACTTTAGCCAGGAATAATATAGCCCAGGACTAGAAGTTTGAATCCATAGTTCACGTTCACAAGCAGAAAGGCAACAGACAATCCTGCGACAAATATCGGTGCATTGCTGTCAGTAACCCGCAAAATCCATGCCAGAACTCTGTTGAGTTGCCTTGTGCATACTATTGATCAAGATCTCCTGCATGAGAGTCAGTAAGGTGCAGGAAAGGACATGGAACCACAGAAACGGTGTTTACAGCTCGGCATCACCAGGAGAAATGCCAGGAACAGAACTCCAACCTATTCACACAATTCTTCAACCGGATACACGTGTGGATACATTTGAAAGATCATGGTTTTCAAGTAGAGCTGTCCAGAGTGCATAGAGCCTTGTAAAGCTGTGTAGAGCAGTCAAAAGTGTCTAGAGCGTCTGGAGTGGCTAGAGTATCTAGAGTGACCAGAGTGACCCGAGGGTTAAAAGTTATCGGAGTGATCGGGGTCAACGTGGTGCAAGCTGTAAAGCCAACCACAGGAATTAACCGTAGCAGCTGTGAAGCTGAACTGTAGTAGCCGTGGAGCTGAATTAAAGTGTGCTGATTACTGAGTGTATCTCCTTACATATAGTCTATTAGCCATAGGCTAATTTAGGGATTCGTAAAACCCATTGTATCTTTCGGGACTGTAAAGATGACTTGTATATCTATCGCTTTTTGTTTGCATAATTTCACTATCTGAGTGAATTCATTTTACTACATGAGTAAAATTCTACATTGTTTACTGGCTGAGTAAACTATATCCATCTTTTCATTGTGAACCATTCACCCCTTGACTTTGTATTTTGTACAGTAATTTACTTGTATTTTTCATTATTAAGTCTGTGCTTTCTTATGTTAATTAATCCAATATTTGGATTATATATACGCACACATCATTCATAACTAATTGCGCGTTCAAGTCATTCATTATTAAACATTGTATTTATATCGCCGTCAAAAGTGTTCTGTTGTGAATCCGGAAATCTCACCCGGTTATCTTGTTACAGACGGGGAACTACATACTTCAGAAGCAAAGAGAGCAGAGAGAACAGCAGCTGCATCAACATCAGGAACCAGACAGAAGTTTTGTGAACTGCCGTGTGGACACAAAAGAGTTATTCTTCTCTTTTCGAAGAAGCAGGTCCTATCCGCTGAGAAAGCCTGCCGCCAGACGGGGACGCAATCTTAGACGATACAAATTTGTCATAACTCCCTGTCCACAAAACAGCCCTTATCAGGGCTACACCAATACTCTAGAAAAGACGCACTAGTCCAATTGCGAAAAGTTTTGTGTTTGTGTTTGTCTGTACGTTAAAAAATAGAAGTGTGTCTATAAGCACTTCATTTTTTGTGTTATATGTCAAAAAATAGAAGTGTGTCTATAAACACCTCGTTTCCGTAGCTTGTCGAATAGTCTGTGTTTTTGTTTGTAGTTAGTGATTGTAGGTAAAACGTGTTTCTTTTAGGTCCGCGCGTTCCGTGGATTTTTTTTGTGATATGGGTCTTGTGAGTTTTGGTGTCCGGGGATGTTTTCATTCATGGCCGCCCATCATAAATATAAAGCGAAAGGTTAGTCAGTCTGGCTACCCATCGTTGATTTGTGAACTACAGGAGAATGAGTAACAGAATTGTGAAATTGTTGGAGCTTCAGATGCACCTGGAGTATGCCAGGTGCCTTTTAATTGCGCTGGCTATGGAGGCCATAGCGGAAAGTGCCAGAATAGAAAAGGAAGAGGAGGAGAAGAAAGAGAAGAAAGAGAAGAAAGAAAGAATCCTTCCCCACCTCATGCTAAGGCGTCTGTGTGAGGTCAAGCCTGAGGTGAGGACGCTCCACGACCAGCAGAAGCACCACAGCCACAGACACAACAACCAGTACAGCGTCCACAGGAGGCAATGATGCCATTTCATCCCCGAGTGTGACACAGAAGACAGAGGGAACAAAAAGTGTTCACTATCCCTCAAATGGAGGATTGGGATAGTGAAGCCAATCAACCTCCCTCTGCGCTCCCTTCCACACGCATCAGGTGGGAGCAGGACTGGTGCAGATGATGCATCTGTGGGGTAGACCTGGGAGGTGCCAACACTAAGAGGTGAATCTGAAGTTTAAAAAAACCCAGACCTTCTCAGAGCTAACCAGATCTATAGAAAAGAAACACTATTCAAGTTGCCAATTGGTGTGAATGTGGACTAGTGTGATTATAAACGCTCACTCCTTTCCTGAAATGTGTGTGTGTGTGTGTGAGTAGTGAAGTGGGCCACTTTAGCGACAATGGGAATTAGCATTAAAAACACCCCTGGGCCACTTTGGCGACAATGGGAAATTTAACATTACGAAAACCCCTGGGTCACTTTAGCGACAATGGGAATTAACATGGGAATAGATTTTGGGCTTGTCTAGGGACAAGGGAAATTTAACATGGGAGAAAAAAGCAATTTTAGGGACAAAGGGAATTTAACATGGGATTTTTTTGTGTTTTTTTTTTAAATTAAAAAAATATTAAAAAAAGGGGGTAGGCAATTGAAAGTCTATCTCTTTTCGAGAGATTGGAGTGGCCCTGAAAAGGGCCTTTGGGTTTTATGTTAATATTAAGATATATTAACATAAATGGCACCGCATTGGTCTTCTTATTGTCCTTAGGCTGCGCCTGACTGCAGGACCGTAAATCAGGACTCTTTTGAGGCATCCTTGACGTTCTTTTGAGGCATCCTTGACGTTCTACATAGACTCTTCGCATCCACAGGCTGGTGTCGGTCCTGTGGATAACTGTCCAGTTGGATCGGACATACATGGGTATGTCCGTCCGGAACATCATCGAAGACACAAGCGTAGAAGATTGAACGTCGGTCCACATCTTGAGGCGCCGATAACAGGTGAATCAATGCAGTGAACTGCACTTATTTATAGGTAGAGGAAGGATTGAAACGGATTGAGTTCATTGACCAATCCAAACACCCGTTACAAAATTCAGTCAGCCCACGTCAAATCGGAAGAGAGCAGTCTGTGATGTCACGTGGTCTATATAGATTCGCTAGCGCCTGTGCGTAGTCAATTCATGCGACAGTTTTTCAACATGACGGAAACTCAGAAAACGATAAATTGGGGTGCACCAGCAGTGGAGACCGCCCAAGGGAACCCGGACTTACTTTCAGAAGAGGTGAATTGGGATTTTGTGGATTTTCTTACCTCGCAAGAATTTGTTCCGGAACCTTCGTCACCTTCTTCATTACCGCACGTGGAGAATTTTAGACAGAGACAGAAAGAATAATTGGAAAAATTTATACAACATCAAAAGGAAGCGGAACAAGCTTTTCGCCTACAGCAACAACAGCAAGAAGAAGAGGTAAGAAAAAAAAAAGAAGAAGCAGCGGCAAAGAAACAAGGGTGTGAAAATCAAACGATCACGGTACTGTTAGACATTTTAGCGGAATTAAGAAGTCTGAAACAAATGTGTCAGACTTCTTTATTACGACCGAAGAGAATACAACCTTCCCGAGCTAAACACGCCAACCCTGTGACTAAGCCTACCGTGCCAGCCTTAGTGATTTCAACCAAATCATCATCATCATCAACAGTACGCAGTCCAGAAGTAGGCCTTGGCTTAAGACAGTTAAAGTTGATTGCTTAAACTCACCCCCTACTCCAAAAACCAAAGGCCCTTTTCAGGGCCACCCACGTCTCTCGAAAAGAGATAGACTTTCAATTGCCAATAACTCAAAAAAAAAAAAAAAACAACAACCCATTTTATCCGTATAGTACGTGTTTATGAGTGTTTGAGTGTACGTTGTTATTTTAAAATCAAAACCCCAAGACACTTACCTTTTATAATTAATTTATTCTTTTATCAATGTTTACAATCCAATTCACAATTCACAACAGAGCACTTTAAAAAGTTCATAGACTTCTTCTGTCTCATTGTTTACTCTCTCTGTTTTTTCAATTTCTTCACAGTCACAGTCTTTTCCTCTTCTTCCTTCTCACTTTCTTCCCTTCTTCTTTTCTTCTCCTGTTTCTTTTTCTTCACCTGTCTGCTTTCTTCCTCTTCTTCTTCTTTCTCTGAAGAATCCCTCTCTTCTGATTCCTCTTGTTTCTTTTTTGGGCAATCTGGAGACCAGTGTCCTTTTTCTTGACAATGATAACAGGTATCTTGACTTTTGTCTTTTCTAACCCCTTTTTTTCTTTTAGGACGGTCTGGACACTCTGAAGACCAATGCCCTTTCTTCTGACAGATATAGCAAGTATCTTCACTTTTATCTCGCAAGGAAGGAGAGTAGCCAGTCGGCTTATCTGAAGAGAATTTTCTAATGACCCCTCGCAAAGCTCTGATGAAACGTTCGATTTGTGTAGTCTCTTCCATCGTTGTGCTCGGTTTGAGAGTGAAATGAATAGTGAAAGGACAAGACACACACCCTTTTATGTACGCTGGTCTGCCATGACTATAAATTAGTCCATGGTGTTTAAACTTTAGTCATTTGACGTTTTACACTCAAGATGAAACGATCCAATTCATTTGAGAAGAAAGAAGAAGAAAGTAAGAGGCAGAAACGTGATCTATCGCCTCTTACCAGAGCTGAAGTCTTGGCACAAATTCATGCCAGTGATTTTGAAGAGGACATGAGTGAACCAGAATCCAAACCTTTTAAACAAAGTTCACCACCCTTAGTCAACCCTGAAAAATACTATTTCATTCGAGAGACAGAAAAGCGCTCCTCTAGAAAATTTAGAACCACGGCTTACAAATACACGGTGAAATTTAAAGATTTCAAGTCCGAAGTACCTTAGAGAAAGCAGAAGGGTTCATCACCGGGGTGTGGGATTCTTTACCTACCACACTCAAGCGACAATGTCAACCCAAAGAAGACGATCGCTTGAGACTTTCCATACAACATGACGGTTTGAAATCCCCTGTTTGGATCGATTTTAGCAGCCCTGCAGAATTGACCGCTTCCAAAGTCATGGACAAGATTCAACACGTGCAACAATCCAATGACCAGTTTGACATCACCGATGGAAAAGCCACACTTGACATGACCCACGTCTCTTCTCCTCAAGGGACTGACCGCAAAAAAGATCTTATTGGTGAACGACCTTCGCAGCACCAAAAAGAGTCTCGTCCGAATTCACAACCCTCAAGACCAGATGTGTTTAGCCAGGGCTATCGTGGTGGGACGAACCTATGCTAACAAGAATGACACGGCAGAATGGAAAAGAGCCTGGAAAACTATTCAAAAATCGGACCAAGCCAAACAACGAAGTGAAGCAGAACTCCTGTTACAACAAACCGGCCTGTCCAAAGACACACCCTGTGGAATTCCTGAAATGCAAAAATTGCAAGATGTCCTAGCTCCACGCTACACCTTGAAAGTGCACCCTCAAGAAATGCGTGGGCCTTTGTTGTTTCGAGGGAAAGACTTTAAGGATGGAAAATACATTCATGTCTATTATCACGATGACCATTTCGATACCATTACTAGTATCACTGAATTCCTGGTATACAGATATTGCTGTGAGAAATGTGACTATGGCTATAACAATCGAGAGCAACACAAGCATTGTGGATCGAAATGCTCTGGATGTTTGGCCTCTTCACCCTGTTTGAGCGAAGGACAAGAACCAGTGCATTGTTCAACTTGTCTGCGCACGTTTGTCAGCCCTGCCTGTTACCAACAACATCTGAAGACGCAAGGTTCACAGAAGAAATGTGCTTGTCAACTGCTGAGATTGTGCCCTACGTGTGGACAAGGTATATTTGCCAATAATGCCAAGGCACACGTATGTCGAGGAAAGAAAAAATGTCACATTTGTCACCACATCGTGGACTTGGAACACCAATGTTACGTGCAAAAATACCAACCCCAACCAAAGAAAGAGGACGGTCACAAGAATGGAAAAGGCAATTTCATCTTTTTCGATTTCGAATGCATGCAAGAGACCGGCATTCACATTCCTAATTTCTGCGTGGCTCATCGAGCGTGCGAGAAGTGCATTCAAGAACCTATCTTCAGTCATTGCCCTCACTGCTGTAAGATTCCTGGAGGGCGTGAAAAAATCTTTCGGGGACCGAACACGTTAGCCGATTTCGCTCGATGTTCTTAGACCCCATCGGCAAGACGTGGAGCCAAGAGGACATCGAACGTTACGGAGATTGTTATCGCCATGCCACGGTGATGGCTCACAATTTCTCCGGATACGATGGACAGTTTCTTCTTAGATACTATACAGAACATGGAACCGAGCGTCCTAAAGTCACTTTGAACGGAGCCAAAATCATTTTCATGCAAGTGGGACAAGTGCAGTTTAAAGATTCGATGAGTTACTTGGTCATGCCTTTGAGTCGAATGTCTAAAACGTTTGGAATGACAGAAATGGCTAAAGGGTACTTTCCACACTTTTTCAATACGGAAGCCAATCAACATGCCGTTATACCCCATTTAGCTGAGGCTCACTATTACGACCCCGACAACATGCGTACCGAACAACGAGAAGCTTTCTACGCTTGGTACCAAACTCACGCCTCAGACCCTTTTGACTTTCAGGAAGAAATGTTAAAGTATTGTCGTTCCGACGTGGACATTTTACGACGATGCTGTGGAAAATTTCGAGAACTGTTCATGGAACAAGGAGGGGGCGATCCTTTGAAAGAAGCTTGCACCATTGCCAAAGCGTGTTCCTTAGTGTACCGGCAACGATTCATGCCTGAAAACACCGTGGCTGTCATCACGCCTCAAACGACCAACTATGTCAAACGTCAATACTCGGTCAAAGCCCTACGCTGGTTACATTACTTGTGCGACAAGGAAGACAAATGGATTCAGCATGCCCGCAACGGAGGGGGCGAAAAGACGATCGGAACGCATTCGGTCGATGGCTGGGACTTAGAAAACCCCAAGATCGTGTACGAATTTAACGGTTGCTTATTTCACGGATGCCCCATCTGTTACCCTGACCGCAGCACTAAAAATCAGTTTTTACAACGAACCATGGAAGACTTATACCAGGCCACTGGTCAGCGACGTCTAAAGTTAGAACAGGAAGGATACCAAGTGGTGGAAATGTGGGAACACGAGTACGATTACCGTTTGAAAACCGATCCCGAGTTTAAACGTCTCGTGGAAAGTTACCAGTTCATGGACCCCCTGAACCCGAGGGATAGTTTGTACGGAGGAAGGACCAATGCCACCTGTTTGCTGCACCAAGCCGACGAAGAGAAAGGAGAAGAAATGAAATACTTGGAGATTGTCGCTTTCCTGCAGGGCACCCACAATTGTTGACGGAACACATCGACTTGAAAAACATTCGACAATACGAAGGTATGATCAAGTGCAAAATGTTGCCTCCCACTTGTACCATCCCGTCTTACCTCACCATTGCCAAGGCAAACTGATGTTTCCTTTGTGCCGTACTTGTGCCGAAACGTGCAACCAAGACCAGACTTGTCAGCACACCCAGGAAGAACGGGCCTTGACAGGAACCTGGGTCAGCGTAGAATTGTTCAAAGCTCTGGACATGGGATACCAACTGTTAGAAGTGTACGAAATTTGTCACTTTCCCAAGACACAACAATACCACAAGGGTGACCCCACGCAGAAAGGCATTTTCGCAGACTACATGGATGCCTTTTTGAAACTAAAGCAAGAAGCCAGCGGCCATCCGTCCTGGTGTCACACTCCCGAAGACCAAAAGACATTCAAAGAGAAATACTGGGCACAAGAAGGCATCACTTTAGATCACATCGAGAAAAACGAAGGCAGGCGATCGTTTGCCAAAGTGATGTTAAATTGCTTGTGGGGTAAAATGGCACAACGCCCGTGTTTACCCAAGACGGAATATTTGACAGAACCTTCTCGCTACTTCCAGATGATTCACGACAAAACTAAATTCATGAAACACGTGGACGTCGTTCGCGAAGATTTGATTTTAGTGAATTACGAAGAAGATCTGGACTTTGTACAAGACGACCCCTTTGGAAATGTCATTATTGCGGCTTACGTGACAGCTCATGCTCGCTTAAAATTGTTCGAAGCTTTAGAGCTGTTAGGGGAACGTGTCTTGTACTTTGACACGGACAGTTGCATTTACATCCATCACCCGAGTCAACAGCTCCCTGACATCGAATGAGACCGTTTAGGAGCCTGGACAGACGAGCACCCCGACGACAAGATTCTAAGTTTCGCCAGTGGCGGTCCTAAAAATTACGGCTACGAATACCGGGACAAACAAGGAGAAGTGCACACGAAGTGTAAAGTTAAAGGATTGACACTGAATTATCGTACCAGTCGAGTGGTGAACTTTGGGGTATTGAAAGAAGCCTTGCAGTCTGGAAAAGATAAACACTTTAAAGTGACCACCTATCAACCCAACAAGATTGTACGTTTACCCACTCACCACATCGTCAGTCGACCCTTGGAAAAAGTCTATCAAATCGTGTACCAGAAGCGAGTGCGACTTTCCAATCATTTCACCTTACCGTATGGACACGTCGGTATTGGTCTGTATATAAAAAGGAACCCTAGGCAAGATCGATAGTTCATTGTGATTACCAAGACCAAGCGAACAAGATGAATACTTTCAGAGAAACAGAAAACAAGTTTAGACAGGCACACTTCAAGTGTGGGGCTTCTGAAGTGGAATGCGATTGTGAGCCTTGCGATGGGAACGATGCTGTACGCTGTGACCTTAGCGATGCCGTAAAGCATCATGGGAACTTTGTTTTTACTACCCCTATCATGGAAAGTGATGCTGTGCGTGCCAAACCTGAGGGATGCGAAAGCGATGCCACTCGTCCTCTTGGACACTTTACTGGGTTTCGTTTTAAAAGGGAATATCAACCTTCACGTCTATGCCCCTACGGATGTCATCCAGCCCTGAGCAAACTCCTGTCCATGTCACCCAACCCTCATCGAAACGAACCTGTGAAAGACGAATATTCGTTTCCCGTGCGTTTGTCGGAATACTGCGACGTTGAAAATCGTCTTCAATCGTTCAAATGAAAATGGCCTAAGTATCTGGGAGGACCAACCCCCGAAGAATTAGCCAGAGCCGGATTGTTCTACTTGGGCGAAGGGGATAAAGTCAAGTGCTTCAGTTGCGGTGTGTCACTTCACCACTGGGAACCACAAGATTCGGCCTACGTAGAACAGGCTCGATGGTCACCGAATTGTCATTACTTACCCTTAGTGGGACCGAGATATTGAAGTAACTTACCATGTCGTTGAAGAAGAAACCAGATTGGCTAGGAATCAAATGTTGGACATCACCGAGACCAGTATTTAAACTTCATTTCAAAAACGTTATTGAATGATTACCTAAAGAACTGCAAGAGAAGATTTACAAGGAAGTTTGGCAGGGACTTGCCAGAGTGAAATCTCAGTGGGTAACTGTAGAACTTTTGTGCCGAGAAATTCACAAGAGGAAAGTGAAAAAATTAATCAAAGTGTTAGATTTCTCTGGGTCAAGTGTGCATTCGTCCTATTATATCACTCTAGACCGTTTACATCAAAAGAGTTCAGTGACATTCTTGGACGTTACCCCGAATGGCAGTGGTCAGAAATTACTCACTGTGTGAATTACTTTTCCTCTAGGAGAAGATTGTGAATTGTACGGACTAACCTCTTTATGGATACTTTACAAGAGAACATTCGTGCTTTGCCTGTGGAGTTGAGAGAAAGGATTTACCGAGCTGGTCAAAATACAAGTCAAACGTAAAGAACAATTGCATCCGTTACGTCACCGGTGTTTGAGCCACTGGTAGCTGAATGCTATACAAGGACTGATTGAGTTGAAAGTGTTCCATTGGACATAATTGATCAACGACCCCCTTGTTTTAAAAAGAATTGGTTTGGTATTGATAATTCTATCTTCTACATTGTAAACTTACTGGATCGAATTCCAGAGGAAGAGTTAACGAATTACCAACATCTTTTACGCAATGTCAACTAAGTGAAAGAGGAAACTTCTGAACGAATTGTAATGTGTAAATTAGTGATTAAACGATTTAGATTCGACAATGAATTAAAACCATGTCTGTGCAAACAATACATTTATTGTGTAAGAAAGAGAATTTAGTATGACCTATTCATGGATACTTTACAAGAGAACATTCGTGGTTTGCCTGTGGAGTTGAAAGAACGCATTTACCGAGAGCTGGTCAAAATACAAGTGAAACGTAAAGAACAATTGCATCCATTAGGTCACCAGTGTTTGAACCACTGGTACCTGAATGGTATAAAAGAACTGATTCGTCAGAAATTGTTTCAGTGGTCAGACCTTGTTCAATACTTTGAGTTAGTGAATGAACGAAATGTTCATAATTTTGGTTACTTCGAGATTCACCTAGAGCAACGCATTGAGGAAGACAAGTTAAAGGATTATCAACATATTTTACGTGGAATCTGCTTAGCGGAAGAGGAAACATCTAAACAAACTCTGAAGTGTAGGTTACAGTATGCAAGATTTAAATTCCCCACTGGAGAACGAAGATATCTAGTTAGAAAGTACCTTTATTGCTTCCGAAATAAAGAGACTATAAAATCAGGAATTTATGCCACGGCTTATTTCACATGTGATTGAACAGATTCCGTGGAAGGAACTCAATGACCATATTCAAACCGTGGATCATTACCATCGATTATTACAAGAACTGTATCCATTCAGTTTGGGTCGACAAGTGGTGTGTGTCTTAGTGACTTGTTTTCTAGGATTTCGTTTACCAGCCGATTCCTTGTGGACTCTTTACGATAAGTACTTACCACCCAATGGCCTTAAATGGTCACGAAAAACTCCTTTTGCTCAAAGCCTTGCGGTTTCATCTGGATACTTCTCGACCTCTACGGGAAAAAAAGATTCGTCAACTTTTAGCTACGCGAGACGTGTATGACGATGTGTGTGTAGCTTGTGACAGATGTCCGTGCCTGGAAAGAATGGGATTTTGAGGCTTGGACCCAAAAAGTGGCCCAGTATGCACGAGAGTTGTTCAAGGAAAAAAGTCACTTTTCAACCTGTGTTAGTGATGGTGCCAGAAGAACCAGGACTGTCAGTGGACATGCCTGAAAGACCCTTTCGGGAAGACACTTGTGTGACCTTACCCCCTATAGAACTGGTCAGAACATTACCCAAAACATGTTGTACAGACACTTGTTTCTATTCTACGTTGATAATTTCGATGTGCCTTTTATCGTTGTACTTAAGCCTTTGGCTTTTATGTATTTTTGTCTTTCGTATTCATGTTTAAAACATTCAATAAACGTGTCCTGAAAAAGTATATAAACTCTTGTCTTGTCTGTTTTCGTGTCACAAGTGACATTCCTCACACTATGGCTACCTCCGCTGTCTCTGCTTCCTCTTCCTCTACTGTCAAAGTCATCGACGAACACTTAGATCGTGCCAGTTGGGAGGCTTTGTATCTTCGCCATCCTTTTAACATGCTCATTGCTGGACCTAGCGGTTCAGGCAAAACCGAATTCGTCAAACGTTTGATCGAACATAAACATCATTTGATCGATCGTCCACCCCAACGCATCGTGTGGTGTTACAAAGAGTGGCAATCGGCGTACAGTCTCTTGCGAGAAAGTCAAGGCGATTCCATCGTGTTTGTGGAAGGCATTCCTAAAGAAGACGATGGCATCGTCTCTGAATCCCGTCAAACCCATTTGGTCATTTTCGACGACATGTTAGGGGAAGACGAAGAAGAAATTAAACTGTGGTTCACGTGCAAAGGGCATCATCGTAATGCCAGTGTCGTTTGCATCACTCAAAATTTGTTTCAACAAAGTAAAGCCCATCGCACCACCAGTCTCAATGCGTATTACGTGGTCTTGTTTAAAAGCCCTCGAGATAAATCGCAAGTGCAAGTCTTAGCCAAACAGTTAGGAACGCCTTGGCTGACTCAGGCGTACGACGATGCCACCCAAACTCCACACGCCTATTTACTCGTCGATTTGAAACCTACGACCCCCGATGATTTGCGATTTCGTACCCACTTGTTTCACCACTGGTGCCAAGACGGAGGGCCTGTCCTGTACACGTCTCCGTCCTCGACTTAATTTCACTCCAAAAAAATCTATAAAACCCTCAGATACTTTTCGTCTGTCTCACACAGTGTGAACATGACGTCCCTTCAATCACATCTTCCCGTCAAATTGATTCGTGCCTTGTATGGCATCAGCGAGAACAGAATCGACAAATACGAGCTCGTGTCTTAGAAGCTAGTCTCAAAGAAGTCTTACGATGGTTCACGGTGACAGCACGTCAATTACTCCAAGGGATCATTCAGATTCCTCATGAAACCAAACGCTTTTTCGATCGAAACAAAGTCGCTTTGACCCAACTGGCCGACCCCCGCATCGACACTCAAACCAAAAAACAAATCATTTTGAAACCTGGAGGGAGCGGTGCTCTAGGAGGGGTCATCATTCGCTCTCTCTTAAGATGGGATCCTAATACTCCCAAAGTTCTCCCCAAGAAAAAAGTCAAACGAAGCGTCAAGAAGAAGAAAAAGAGCCACGGTGTCAAGACCAAGTCCCCAAGGAGACCCGTGTCTCCAAGAACTTCTCCAGTGGCGGGACCCTCCTCTTACCAGACACCACCTCGGAAAAAGAAAAGCCCCCAGAAAAAGAAACAGAGAAAAAGTCCCCAGGAAAAGAAAAGCCCACAGAAGAAAACTAGCTAGTCGCAAGAGAGGCACTTCGGCGAGGACATGTTATCTGTCCTGTCCAAAGCTTCTCCACCCCTACGAAAAAAACTCATTCAATCAGCCTCCAAAGAGGTCATCGATACCGTGTGCGAATGATGTTTGAACGTCTTGAAAGGCACGATCCCTTTGTCCAAACACCAGAAACAATGCTTAGGCAAACATCGTCACGTTCTTCGCCAAATGGTTCAAAAGAAAATTCCCATTCGTCAAAAGAAGAAGATGTTTGTCCAACGTGGAGGCATTTTACCCCTCTTGTTAGGTCCCTTACTGAAAGGAGTCTTGGGAACCATGTTGGGAGGACTGGTGGGAGGAAGATAAAAAGGCCCTCTGAAGTCCCAAGATCTCAGAATCTACCCCTGACATCCCATGGAAGGACGAAAACTAGCTTTAGTGCCTTACAAACGATGAATGGAATACCATCGTTGGCAAGAACAACGCACCCCACATTTACCTCCCAATCCCAATTTGAGTGAGATGTCCCAGTTACAACACGAATTGCAGTCCTTGATGGATCGCCAAGATTTGTCCGAAACAGAAAAATCGCAAAAGTACGGTCAGCTCTTGCATCTACTGCAACTCTTTCACCAGAAAGCTTTAGACGAAACAGCTCTACCCACTCTGAAAGATTTTAAGACCTTGATGAAAAGTCCAGCACCATCATCACTACCGCCACCACCAACACTACTACCATCCCCAGGGGTCGCCAGAGATGCTACCCCACGAAGACCTGAGGAAGAAGAGATACGAGAACTGTTTCAAACACCGTCAGCAGCTTCCCTTTCAAGTAAGATTGCAGCATCCTAGTTGACCCCGTCCCCCACACCCCAACGAGAAGAAATGAAAGCTTGGGTTAAAAAGATGATGTCTACTCCTCCTTCGACAGAAGTGAAAAAGAAAGAAGGGAAACCAGAAGTGAAAAAAGAAAAGAAGACCAAAGCCATTCCATTGCCACCTCCACCACCACCACTACCTTCGATTTCTACTCCCGTAGCCCATCGGACACGTAAATCCGTTTCCAAACCACCCTTTCGTCCCACCCAATGTAGCATCCTCGAAGAGTGGGTGCCTTATTAACAAACCAACAAAATGGAGAAGGTGTTAGCCAGCATTTACTACGATCCCTCCCATCCTGCAGGTTACGCATGAGTTCAAAAATTTTATCGTGCTGCCAAAACGCGACTGAAAAGTCTCCGTTTACCTCAAGTGCAACGATGGTTACAAGAACAAGCTACCTACACTTTACACAAACCCATTCGACGCAAGTTTTCCAGAAGTCGCACCCGAGTGGAAGGCATCAATCATCAATGGCAAGCCGATTTAGCCGATGTCTCTTATTTGGCCAGCTACAATCGCGGCTACAAATATTTGTTTTGTGTCATCGACGTCTTTTCCAAATTTGCCTGGGTCGTACCCTTGACTTCCAAATCGAGCAGCGAGTTAGTGCGAGCCCTACAACGGGTGTTGAAACAAAGCGGTCGTCACCCTCTTGGATGGCAAACGGACAAAGGTACCGAATTCCTGAACCAAGCTTTCCAAAAAGAATTAAAGAAACGTGACATTCATTTTTTTTTACCACCGAGAATCTTGAAACCAAAGCCAGCATCGTGGAACGTTTTCCAACGCACTTTGAAAGAACGCATGTGGAAATATTTTATGCATCACCACACTCTGAAGTACATCGACATCTTACCGCACCTGGTGCAAGGGTACAACCAATCTTACCATCGAAGCATCGGACGTGCCCCGCAAGAAGTGACTCCCGAGAACGAAGTGCTAGTGTTTGAGCGCCTGTTTGGTACGTCCCCGACGAGGACTGTCCCCAAGAAAAGTGGAGTGTTGGCCATTGGAGATTGGGTGCGCATTGGCAAAACCAAACGCACTTTCGACAAAGGATACTTACCTAACTGGACCACCGAATGGTTCGTGTCACTGGACGAGTGCATGGCCGTCATCCTGCCGTCTATAAATTGGAAGACATGAACGGAGAAGTGCTCAAAGGAACGTTTTATTTGCCTGAGTTACAGCGTGTCACCAAAAAAGAAGACGACGTGCACGACATCGAAAGCATTCTCGAACGCAGAACCCGTAAAGTGGGCAAACGACGTGTCAAAGAAGTCAAAGTACGTTGGAAAGGATATCCACCCAGTTTCGATTCTTGGATCGACGCTTCGCAAGTCATCGACTATAAAAAGAAGTGACCATCATGCCCTTTCACACAGACGCAGCTACGTCAACCACTCCTTCACCCAGTTCTTCTCTGCAAGATTTACAGAAACAACTCTTGTGGGTGTGGTGTGGAGAGCGTGTGCCTAAAACGCAAATCGTCTTTTTCTGCCAAATCTTCGTGGTGTATTGTGTCATCGGAGCAGCGATTGCCAATTTGAGTTTGCAACAAGGAGACAAACAATTGTGGAATATTGTATTGAGCAGTTGCATCGGTTACCTGCTTCCTAATCCCTCCCTGAAATTCACCTCGAACGGGAACAACGGGAACCTTGTGTCCAGTGTCAGTGCCAGTCACCACTCCAATAAGAACAATAACCCCATTTTGGGCGGAGACACGCCTCTGACGTCCAGTAACCCCTAGGACAGCCACAGAACTCTGGAATTATGAGCAATAACAACCAATTTTACTTAACCTTACCCAGTGACAGTTCCATGGAGGTGTTTCCCAAGAACACGTTGTGCTGTTAAACGGCCAAATTACCTCAGGCCATCCCATTAGATCACGAAGCCCATTGGGAAGTGGCTTTAGTGGAAATCATTCACCCGACCCAAGTCCTCAATGTCCTTCCTAATCAAAATTTTTTTACGGTGGAAGTTCATGACTAGCCAATGCAAAAGTACTTGAATACCCATGTCAAATATGATCACAAAACCTATGATGACAAAACTCAAAAGTGGTCCTACCACTTGTTCATTCCCCCAGGCTATTATTTTAGTGGTCAACATTTGGTCAGCACCATTACCTCCAGATTTAATGTCGTGTTTCTGAAAGCTTTGGAAAGTGTCTAAAAAAGTGTCACCATGGAGTACCACAAAGCAGCTCGTCGCTTCCTGATGAAATTTGACGGGGGTAAAATCGTGTCCATTTTATTTTGTCCTGAATTGTTTGACATGTTGGGCGGGGACATGGACATGAGAATGGTCATGATCAAGAAAAACGAATTACCAATCATTTACGACAACGTGTCTTTTAGCAAGTTATTTCGTTCCCCGGTAGAACTGAACCAAGGACTGAATTTGATGTTTGTGTACTCCGATGTGGTGGAGTATAACGTGGTGGGACACACGTAAGTGCCGTTACTGCGTGTCATTCCTTTCAAAGTGGATTCTGCCACGGCCACTGACGAGGAAGGTGGAAACACTTATCATGTTCACCACGAATTTGTACATCCTCACTATTTGCCCGTCAGCAAGTCTTATTTGGACACGGTCAACATTGCTATAAAAGGAGATCTGGGACAAAATATTTCATTCACCAAAGGGAAAGTCACTGTGAAACTCCATTTTCGAAAACGGTTCTCTCACGACTTGTAAGTCATGTATCCAGTGTACCGAGGGGTTGCTCGACAGCGAGGACACGGTTTAGGAGATATGTTAAAATCGGCTTTTCGTTCGGTGGCTGCGGTGTTGAAACCGATGGTGACACTCGGATTGCACTCCTTGAAAGATGCGGCACTGACACAAGGCAAAGAATTTCTCCAAAATGTCATCATCGACAAACAAAACCCGAAAGAAACTTTCTTGAGGGCAGGCAAAAATGTCTTGCTGCAAACGGGTAAAGACCTTTTGGGTCGACGAGAAACACCTATAAATGCCCTGCACGCTACCGAGTCAGGCATTCAGCAAGGACAAGGCAGAAAGAGACGACGAAGAAAACACCCTTTCACCAGACTTCACACTTCTAAAGCTAGAAAGACAAAGAAAAGAAGAACCGTTCGAGACTTAGACGTTTTCGATTATTGAGACACAGAGAAAAAATGATGCACCGAGAGTCTTGCGCTTGTTCCAAGTCGGAACTGGATCTGTTTGTCATGCCACCCACCATGATGACGATGCAAGAATCCCAGTGGGTGGAATTTCATCCCGTCTCCTCTTTGACGGATTCTGCTCCCATCGAGTTTGACATCAAAGGTCATCCCGAAGATTACATTGATCTGAATAGCAGTTACCTGTATTTGAAAGTCAAAGTGATCAAAACGGACAACACCAATCCTGGAGCCAATGATAGGGTAGCGCCCGTCAACAATTTCATGCATTCCTTGTTCAGCGAAGTGGACTTGTACTTGAATAACAAACTGGTCAGCAGCAGCATGGATACTTACCCGTATCGTGCCTACCTGGAAAATCTCTTGACGTACGGAAAAGAAGCCAAGAATACTCATCTGGATGCTTGCGTGGTATGGAAACCTGACACAGCAGGTGATAACACGTTTAACGATACAGCCCTCACAGCAGATGACGATCTTCACAATGTGGGGTTTAATACACGTAGAAATAAAATTCTGCAAGGACGTAGTTTAGAACTGATGGATCGTTTTCATTTGGACATGTGGTTACAAGAAAAGTATTTACTGAACGGAGTGGATATTCGCCTGAGACTGAATCGTAGCAGTACCGTTTTCCATTTGTAGGCCCATGCTAACGAGTACAAAACCATCATCCAAGAAGCCAGGCTCTACGTGCGACGCGTGGAAGTGTTACCCAAAGTGGGAAACGACATCAGTCAAACGTTGAGCAGAACGACCGCCAAGTATCCCATACGACGCGTGGAAGTAAAAACGTTCACCATTCCTGCTGGACACCGATCCATGATCGAAGATCATCTGTTCCAAGGCCAGTTACCCAAGCGTTTGATCCTTGGTATCGTCAAGAATTCAGCCTTCAACGGAGTCCACAACGAAAATCCTTTCCTGTTTCATCATTACAACGTAGCCAAGATCGAAGTCAGTCGCGATGGCAAGACACTGTGTACCCGACCGTTTGAGCCTAAGTTTGGTGACAGGAATTACTTGAGGTCGTACTTGTCCCTGTACGAAGCCACCGGACAGTTAGGAACCAACACCAGTCACGGCATATCGTACGAGGATTATACAGGAGGCTACGGTTTGTGGGCGTTTGATTTCACTCCAGACCAAATCAGCGACGAGGGACATTTCCACCCTATAAAATCCGGCCAGATTCGTGTGGAACTTCAGTTTACTAATCCTCTACCTGACACAGTGAACTTCCTCCTGTATGCAGAATTTGACAATACCATATAAATTAACAGTTTAAGAGAAGTCATTCTAGATTATTAGAAGCCATGGAAGACTGTTATCCCTCTTTACCTAGTGGATAAACTTTGAAGATGGAATGTGAGGAGACCACGGAAGAAGAAGAAGAAGAAGAAGCAGATTCCCAAGACGAACTAGTTATCATAATGAAGACAAGATGGCCAGAACAAGAAGCCCATTTAGTCTCCTGTTTTGTTACATTCCTGACAGATGTAATGAAAGAATTGATCAAGGAAGAGTGCTATGGATGTCACAACGATCATTACAGTCAAATTCAACACGACAAATGTCTGATGTTGAGCCAAGAAGAAAAATTGGACGAATGTCTGGACAAAGCTTGGGGTGTCATCGAGATAGAATTTGTGTTGAATGAGTGGTATAAAGGCTTGGATAAACATTCTTCTCCTCCATTAATGTCTCTGGAGCGCCGTCGCATCAAATCTCTCTTTGACCAGAATAAGAAGTCGCAGCTAAACGCCTTTTATTTGTCAGACATTTTCAGGCAAAAGGTCAGGATCGAATTGATCACTTATCATTACCTGTGAAGATGAAGAAGAAAAAACCACACAAAACATGGATACCTGGAAACTTTATTACCTTTTGAACCACAGTTCGTACACTGCTTCTTGGAATCCTGTCGTCTGTGCTAAAGATGAACTCCCTCATCGCAAACCTCAAGACCATCAAGCTTATGTGATCAACACGGACGACAGTCATCTCCCAGGAACCCACTGGGTAGCCGTCTACTTTCTGTGTGGAATATTTCGATTCTTACGGATTGCCTCCTTTGGAAGACGATATCATTGACTTTATGAGAAGAAATGCTCAAACCACCCGATTCAATAATGTGAAATTACAAGGCACAGATTCCTTGGTGTGTGGACAATATTGTGTGTATTTTCTGCATCATCGCAGCCTGGGCTATTCGTTAGAACATTTAGCAACTCATTTTGATCCTCGTTCTTCTTCTAGAAACGATGTGAAAGTAGATCGATGGTTTTGTGACCAGTATGCTTATCTTTTGTCTCAAGCTAGGAAACTTAGTGTCCATCAATGGCCTAATGACTTCCAACAGTAGAAATCACAATTTCATTAACAACGTTGTCAGCCCTGTCCAAAATAATGTGTGAATTGCAACAAAATGTTTGGTATTTGAAAAAATGTTTGATGTTATATTGTTGGATTATTGTTAAAAATGTTAGAGTTGTTGGTTAGTGTTAAGTGATTTTGAATAAAAAATGTTGTGTTTTGAAAAAAATGCCTTTGTCTTTTGTTTGGCTATAAGAATTTTGATTCATGCGCTTTGACTTCTTACTATCCCTCTCATGACACTCATTGAACGTTGCGGCTCGAAAACCGTGGAGGGATGTTTTCCTTCACGTCCGCGCTTTTACTTTAAAGCCGGGGTAGCCTCCAGTCTAACCATCCATTGTCGACTCATCCTCCTACGAAGATGTGCTCCAAACTAGCTTAGCTAAACGAAGCCTACGTGAATTTGCATAGGGTCAGACACAGTCTGATACCGAAGCCAGAAGAGATAGAGAATGTGAGAATGTTAAAAGTCATTGAAGACCGGATAGAAGAGCTCTTCAGAGAAGAAGTGAACAGGGAGAAAGAAGAATGGACAGAGAAGTACAGACTTCAGAAACAGCAGAGAGAGCAGCAACAGCAGCAACAACAACAACAACAGCAACCTGAACCTGACAGAGGCTTTGTCGATTGTCGTATCGACACCAAAGAGTTCTTCTTCTCTTTCCGAAGAAGCAGACCTATCGTCAGAAAGTCTATCGTCAGAGGACGTCGCATTCTTAGAAACTAAAAGATCGCCCTAGCTTCAACTTCACGCAAGCAAAAAAACAGCCCTTTTCAGGGCTACCCCAATCTCTAGAAAAGAAATAACAATCGATTCGCCAATCTGTGTATGTAGAGTAGTGTGAATATAAACACTCACTCTTTTCTGGTGTGATTGTATATGTTTATATGTGTGAGTGATTGTAAGTGCTCAAGTACGTTTGTGTGGATAGTAGATTATGATGATGTTTTTATGCTGTTTGACGTGCGTAAATAGTAGATTTGGGGTTTGATTTGACTGCTTTGCATTTGTGGATAGTATATTATTGGTTTCATGAAATTTTTTAGAATAGTGATGGGTAGTATAAAAAAGTCAGTGAGTGTTTCTTTTAAGTCCGCGCGTTGTTTGGTCAAGATCTAGGTAATATAAATTTTGTTTTGGGGATGTTTTCCTTCACGTCCGCGCTTTTAGTATAAATTGAAAATCTCTCGGCAGTCTAGCTACCCTTGTTGATTGATCAACACTTGAGAATGAGCAGAAGGCTAGCGAAACTGTTTGAACTTCATGTGCACCTTGAATATGTCAGGCTCATACTAAATGAACTGGCCGCGGAGGCCATCGTCGAAAAGGGAAGGATGAAAGAGGAGGAGAGAAGAAATAAAGAAGAGGAGGAAAAGGAGAGAGGAATGGCTGTACCACAGCCACAAGAAGGAAATGTCAGAATCCCAGAGACAGAAGATTGGGATTCTGAAGCCACTTATCCCGCCTCTGCTCTCCCCCCAAAAAGAGTGAAAAGAGACTGGGGAAGAAGATGTGTGTGTGGTGCCAGGCCTGGAAGGTGCCATGATTAACCAGGTGCCATGGAGTTAAAAAAACCCAGCCCTTTTCAGGGCTACCGAAACATTTAGAAAAGAAATAGTAATCGATTTGTCAATGTGTGTATGTAGAGTAGTGTGAATATAAACACTGACTCTTTTTTTTAAAATTGTGTGTGTGTGTGTTTGTAAGCGCTCACGTACGTTTGTGTGGATAGTAGATTATTGGGTTATATAAGAACTTAAGTTGGTTTGTGTGGATAGTAGATTAGGGTTTCATTTTAATGCTTTGCGTGTGTGGATAGTAGATTTGGGGTTTTTTTATTGCTGCTTCACGTATGTGGATAGTAGATAATATGAAATGAGAAAAGTAGGGGATGTTTAAGTAATGATCTAGGTAATATAAATTTTTGTGTCTTAGGGGGATGTTTTCCTTCATGTCCGTACTTTAACTATAAGAACCCACAAGGTTCGTCGTTCGCACCATTCTACGGAAGAACCCAAAAAATGAGTATTGAACTATTTAATGAGCTAAAGGATAGTTGGTACTGGATGACAGATGCAGCCTAAGTGGTGGAAAGGCTAGAGAAGGAGTGGATGCATGAAGTTACGAAGGACTTTGTCAAAAGTCAAGTGACGAGTCTAAAACTTGCCAGGGATCTGATTGGGGACATGATTGAAGAGGAGGTTAAAACGTTAAGAGGCTTCATACAACTTAACTATGTGAAAGTAGGTAAACTGAAAGAGGCCCTTGATTATGCTATTGAAGTGAGGTGTTTTTTTAACAGATATTTTGGAGTGGACTGAGTGGTCCTATGTGAAATGGGGTTTAAACCAAATGATGAAAGCAGAGGAGATGATGAGGAAAGTGATGCGAGAACAAGTCAAGATAATAAAAGACATTTGGACTGAGAAAGAAAAGAAAAAGAAAACGAAAAGAAAAAGGAAGAGTTTGAGCGGCTTAACAACAATTGGATGAAAATCCAAAACAAGTTCCGAGCCATGGGTCACCCGGACTGGATACCGGAAAATGAAAAGAGAAAGAAGAAGGGAATTTTGGCAAAGATAAGGGGATGGATAAAGAAGTTAAGGAGTTAGAAGAAGAAGAAAAGCAAAGGCCCTTTTCAGGGCCACTCCAATCTCTCGAAAAGAGATAGACTTTCAATTGCCTACCCCCTTTTTTAATATTTTTTTTAAATTAAAAAAAAAACACAAAAAATCCCATGTTAAATTCCCCTTGTCCCTAAAATTGCTTTTTTCTCCCATGTTAAATTTCCCTTGTCCCTAGACAAGCCCAAAATCTATTCCCATGTTAATTCCCATTGTCGCTAAAGTGGCCCAGGGGTTTTCGTAATGTTAAATTTCCCATTGTCGCCAAAGTGGCCCAGGGGTGTTTTTTAATGCTAATTTCCATTGTCGCTAAAGTGGCCCACTTCACTACTTGTGTGCGCGTGTGTGTGTTTGTTTTGTATGCGTGCGCGTAAGTTGTGTGGATAGTGGATTTTGGGTTTGTAAGCATTCGCGTACGTATGTGTGGATTTGGGGTTTGGGATTCCTTTTTTATCCATCCCGTGTGTGGATAGTATATTTTGGGGTTTGTTTTTTCTCCTTCTCGTGTGTGGATAGTATATTTTTAGTTTGTATGCGTGCGTGTACGTTGTGTGGATAGTATATATTGTGTTTATATGCGTGAGCATACGTTGTGTGGATAGTATATTTTGGGTTTGTTTTTTCTCCTTCCCTTCTGCGTGGATAGTAGAGTGTGTGTATGCGTTCGCGCACGTTTTTGTGGATGGTAGATATTGTTCCCCCCTTCCCTTCTGTGTGGAGAGTAGATGATATGTGAAGTTATTGTAAGGGATATTTTTGTTCACATCCGTGCTTGAGAAATATAAAGTCGAGCGTTCATCATTCACGCCATTCAACATTAAATACAAAATGGCGTCGAACCCTCTTGACAAAATGAAGAGGTTGCAAAACGTTCTAGACCATTTGGGGAAATGTTAATAAAACTGGACGATGAGTACTATTACAGTCTCCAACGAGTTAAGATGGAGATAAACAACCCGAGGAAGTGTAAGGATATGTTAAGAGATCTCCTTAAAGAAGAAAAGGATGAGGAAATGGAATAATAAAATAGAAAAGGAAGAAGAAAATGAAAGAAAGGAAGAGGAGAAGGATAAACTGGAGGAAATAAATGAAAAAATAAGATGACAACAGCGATAACAAAACTAAGATGATGGAGGAAAATACGAAACAAGAAGAATAAGAAACCCAAAGGCCCTTTTCAGGGCCACTCCATTGCCTCGAAAAGATTTACTTTCTTGTCTAAACCTTTTTAGTCGATTTTTTTTTATTTTGTATTTTATATAAAAACATTTAGTCTCTTGCCTATATTTTACGTGTGACACATTGATGTTCATCATTCTATTTATATGTGTTATATACGTCTATGTCTATAATTCTAATGTATTTGTCACTACCTAGAGTAGCGCGTATTCAGGTCAGACTCTTGCAGCATTGTTGCCAATGTCCAGTACCGTGACATCACCCACTTCTTCCATTCCTAATGTCCCTATACAAAACCCAACCTTTTGTCTTGAGTCTATAGTGGCCCATGGTAATTTTAAGAAATGTTGACGCCAATGAGGCCCAGGTTTTTTTTTTGTAATGCTAATTCCTATTGACACTAAAGTGGTCCGATTCACTACTTTCATGCTAGTAGTGTATGGTATCTGTTTCTCGTAAAATATCGCAAATTTGATCGCATCTAGCCAATAGAGGCTTGTCCGTCTCAGGGCTAGCTATTGCAGTAACCAAGCCACCTACACAGGAAATGACCTTGAACACTAAGTTAAGACCTAATTAAATTGTCCTATCAAGGTCTGTGGAATGTGTATTTACTCTTAATCTTATTTCTACATTCGTGCCAGTCATACCAAAGACTTACAAAAATGGTACTAACAGCTGCCTCGCTTGGCGCCCAGCATTAAGAGGTTAGTGTTAGGACTGGTCGTCCCGGTGTCAGGATAATGTGACTGGGTGGGACATCATGCTACATGTCTGCGGCATGATGCCCCAGTGCTAGACATCACTATAAACTGCCACACTGCAGACATCGTAGCGATATGACTGATTATGTTAAACTGATGTCAGTCAAGTGAATTTCGATGTGCATAGAGCATGAGTGCAACCTAGTGATGATGTAATGAATCGTACTCTGGTTCGAAATAGGTCCCTATCGAATTTATATTGTACATTAGAATACAATAACATGTTCTGCGTGGTAAAAAACCTAAAATAATGAACAGCAACAACAGTTATAACTTATTGCTGAAAAGAAGGTCCGACTAACGTGTCATTCTTCGGCTGGGTACATTGATTCCACCACAATCCTGCTTCACGCTGCTTCTGTAAGAAAACTAGACCGGATGATTGAAATCACAAATTTATTTGCTAACATTATATATTTGGCACTGATGTGCCACATTTCAGAACGCTAAGATAATTAGTTTCTTAACTATTCATGCAGGAACATATATTTCGATTAAAGTAGACACATCTGTAAGTACATGCTCAGTAGCATTTTATCGGCTGAAGCACTTTCGGAAATGATGCAGTGGTGGATATATATTCAATGTCAGTCCATTTGAAAGAATATTAATTGCACCGTATTGCTATGATCAGCTTCATCTGCATTTTTAGTTGTGATAACATTGAAATAAGAAATATGTTTTAATTGAAGATATTTAATTGTTTATTATATACTTATTTGTGTAATGTGGTTTTTGTTTTACTTCCTGATCATTGTGTTCAATATAACAAAATATAGCGTAATAAACCCAGTGGGAATCTCCCTCTGATTCAGAAGAAGCGATAAAAACTAGTATTTAATAAATACTGAGTTCTAACTAACAATGTCTGTAAGTGTATGTCCGGAGAATGTGTGACTAAGTATGACTAATGTAATAACTTGCCTGTACTTATCAGAATATCAAGCTGCAAAGTATTATTGTTTTCTGTTTGATAACAATAGAAAGCAGAAAACAGAAAAAGTGCTAGATATAGTGATACAATTATTAAAAAGAACGTAATTTGTCCACTTGTGTTCTCAAGAGGATAACGAAAGCTGTTTCTTCCACATCGAGATACTACATGAATGCATGACTGTAAACAAGAAAACGCTAATCCTTATTACTGTGCAACCATTCACAAGAACTTAATATAAATCATATCAGTGTCTCTTCATTATCATTAACAAAATTTTCATCGTCACCACTGTCACAACAATGCCAATCATCATCAACATTATTATGATCATCATAATCGTTATCAGCATCATCCATACATATCCGCAATCTCAAGCCAATCTTCATCGTTAAATGATACTTCCATTAACAAGATGCAGTAAATGGCCAGTCGTTATATTATTACTGTGATTTCAGCAACTCTAATGATTTGCTTCATTATTCCTTTTGTGTAGGGGAAATAAATTAAAGGCAGGAATCCAACAGTTTAAGTGAAAGCTATCTTGTTACAACTTTGATTGAGTACCATTAGAATCGGAGATGATCTCTTCTTAGTGACGAGTGTACGGAGTCATGATTGTAACATTTCCAAAGAATGAGTCACTTTAAAAAAACCGGCGAGTCCGCTTTCAGGATCTACAATAAAGCCCACCTTTTACCTTGGAGGCCAACAAAATAAGTGATTCGGTAATGGCCTGTATGAATTCTGAATCAGCCAATATTAGATTATATGTGATTTGTATTTTAGGTTAACAAATACAAAACAGATTATCTATTATGGACTGCTTAAGCGTCAGACATTGTCGACAGGCTTCTGGAGCTATTATGTTAGATGAGCAGATGAAAGCACTGCGATACAATGCCAGCGTTACATAAGCGATATTGATTTATGCTGTTAGAGGTGACGATATCGTTTTCTTATCAATGGACATGGTGATGAAACTGTATAGTATCGTTAGATACAATAACAATTTACAAACGTCGAGTGGATTATTTTAACATGGGTTCGGCCTCATGATCAGTATTGATGTTTATGAGGCTGATACAAATTCTCTGTAAGAACGACAAGAAATTGTACAAGAAATACCGAGGATGAAGTGGACAAAAGTTACGTACAAAAAAGGATTATGATCACAGTGTCTACTGTAATGTCTAAAACTTCTGTCCTATTTTCGAACTTTCAAACGACACATGACGGCAGCGCAATGTGGGCAAAGTCAAAATTAGAATTTCCGCAAACAGTAGTGATACTAATGACTGCAGAACCTGGTATATGTTACTGTTTAAATTAATATACTATATTATAACTCTGGCATAATGTTTTGCTTACACTTTTGATAAAATAAAGCCCACAAAACACATTAATTCCAAGGCAAAATTGCACGCTCAGGGAAGAAAGAAATAATATGTGCGGCTATTTTTAAGGGCTAGCCTACCACAAAGTTTGTAATTTCAGCAAGACTCTTTGCTTTTGGCATTTGATTCAGTCGTCCACCTTCGGGAAATTTGTCCGTAAGTCTTAATTTATATTCTCAATGTTTCTCTAAACTTTCTCTCTAGATGTGTCATGTCGAGCTAATTGCACTTTTGTATCGCCAGTACTTTGCAACAATTCTTGTGGTTCAGTTTGTTTTAGATATATTTCGTTACTGATGTCCACTAGCAACTCTTGTATATGTAATTGATACGATTCAGCATCTGGAATTTTTAGCTTCTAGCTTTGATTTGATAATATCTTCAGTATTCACAAAGACCCTAAATTATATTTCCTCTTCTGTAGTGAGTAATCTTTTCAACATAGGTTTAAATTTTGTGATCCGTGGTAATTGTCAATTATGGTATCTACTACGCTTATCTTTTCAACAAACGGTTCGTTGGTGTCTATTATCTGCATCTCTTTTTCATAAGTGCACCTATCACTAGTACCTTTATGTCGTCGTTGTACTGACCAAGAAGTTTGCTTGAAATACTAGTACCTTTATGTCATCGTTGTAATGACCAAGAAGTTTGCCTGAAATACTAGTACCTTTATGTCATCGTTGTAATGACCAAGAAGTTTGCTTGAAATACTAGTACCTTTATGTCATCGTTGTAATGACCAAGAAGTTTGCTTGAAATACTAGTACCTTTATGTCATCGTTGCACTGACCAAGAAATTTGCTTGAAATACGAGTACCTTTATGTCATCGTTGTAATGACCAAGAAGTTTGCCTGAAATACTAGTACCTTTATGTCATCGTTGTAATGACCAAGAAGTTTGCTTGAAATACTAGTACCTTTATGTCATCGTTGTAATGACCAAGAAGTTTGCTTGAAATACTAGTACCTTTATGTCATCGTTGCACTGACCAAGAAATTTGCTTGAAATACGAGTACCTTTATGTCATCGTTGTAATGACCAAGAAGTTTGCCTGAAATACTAGTACCTTTATGTCATCGTTGTAATGACCAAGAAGTTTGCTTGAAATACTAGTACCTTTATGTCATCGTTGTAATGACCAAGAAGTTTGCTTGAAATACTAGTACCTTTATGTCATCGTTGTAATGACCAAGAAGTTTGCTTGAAATACTTGTACCTTTATGTCATCGTTGTACTGACCAAGAAGTTTGCTTGAAATACTAGTACCTTTATGTCATCGTTGTACTGACCAAAAAGTTTGCTTGAAATACTAGTACCTTTATGTCATCGTTGTACTGACCAAAACGTTTGCTTGAAATACTAGTACCTTTATGTCATCGTTGTAATGACCAAGAAGTTTGCTTGAAATACTAGTACCTTTATGTCATCGTTGTAATGACCAAGAAGTTTGCTTGAAATACTTGTACCTTTATGTCATCGTTGTACTGACCAAGAAGTTTGCTTGAAATACTAGTACCTTTATGTCATCGTTGTACTGACCAAAAAGTTTGCTTGAAATACTAGTACCTTTATGTCATCGTTGTACTGACCAAAACGTTTGCTTGAAATACTAGTACCTTTATGTCATCGTTGTAATGACCAAGAAGTTTGCTTGAAATACTTGTACCTTTATGTCATCGTTGTACTGACCAAGAAGTTTGCTTGAAATACTAGTACCTTTATGTCATCGTTGTACTGACCAAAAAGTTTGCTTGAAATACTAGTACCTTTATGTCATCGTTGTACTGACCAAAACGTTTGCTTGAAATACTAGTACCTTTATGTCATCGTTGTAATGACCAAGAAGTTTGCTTGAAATACTTGTACCTTTATGTCATCGTTGTACTGACCAAGAAGTTTGCTTGAAATACTAGTACCTTTATGTCATCGTTGTACTGACCAAAAAGTTTGCTTGAAATACTAGTACCTTTATGTCATCGTTGTACTGACCAAAACGTTTGCTTGAAATACTAGTACCTTTATGTCATCGTTGTAATGACCAAGAAGTTTGCTTGAAATACTTGTACCTTTATGTCATCGTTGTACTGACCAAGAAGTTTGCTTGAAATACTAGTACCTTTATGTCATCGTTGTACTGACCAAAAAGTTTGCTTGAAATACTAGTACCTTTATGTCATCGTTGTACTGACCAAAACGTTTGCTTGAAATACTAGTACCTTTATGTCATCGTTGTAATGACCAAGAAGTTTGCTTGAAATACTAGTACCTTTATGTCATCGTTGTAATGACCAAGAAGTTTGCTTGAAATACGAGTACCTTTATGTCATCGTTGTAATGACCAAGAAGTTTGCTTGAAATACTAGTACCTTTATGTCATCGTTGTAATGACCATGAAGTTTGCTTGAAATACTAGTACCTTTATGTCATCGTTGTAATGACCAAGAAGTTTGCTTGAAATACTAGTACCTTTATGTCATCGTTGTACTGACCAAGAAGTTTGCCTGAAATACTAGTACCTTTATGTCATCGTTGTAATGACCAAGAAGTTTGCTTGAAATACTAGTACCTTTATGTCATCGTTGTAATGACCAAGAAGTTTGCTTGAAATACTAGTACCTTTATGTCATCGTTGTACTGACCAAGAAGTTTGCTTGAAATACTAGTACCTTTATGTCATCGTTGTAATGACCAAGAAGTTTGCTTGAAATACGAGTACCTTTATGTCATCGTTGTAATGACCAAGAAGTTTGCTTGAAATACTAGTACCTTTATGTCATCGTTGTAATGACCAAGAAGTTTGCTTGAAATACTAGTACCTTTATGTCATCGTTGTAATGACCAAGAAGTTTGCTTGAAATACTAGTACCTTTATGTCATCGTTGTAATGACCAAGAAGTTTGCTTGAAATACTAGTACCTTTATGTCATCGTTGTACTGACCAAGAAGTTTGCTTGAAATACTAGTACCTTTATGTCATCGTTGTAATGACCAAGAAGTTTGCTTGAAATACTAGTACCTTTATGTCATCGTTGTACTGACCAAGAAGTTTGCTTGAAATACTAGTACCTTTATGTCATCGTTGTACTGACCAAGAAGTTTGCTTGAAATACTAGTACCTTTATGTCATCGTTGTACTGACCAAGAAGTTTGCCTGAAATACTAGTACCTTTATGTCATCGTTGTACTGACCAAGAAGTTTGCCTGAAATACTAGTACCTTTATGTCATCGTTGTAATGACCAAGAAGTTTGCTTGAAATACTAGTACCTTTATGTCATCGTTGTACTGACCAAGAAGTTTGCTTGAAATACTAGTACCTTTATGTCATCGTTGTAATGACCAAGAAGTTTGCTTGAAATACTAGTACCTTTATGTCGAGGAACATATTCATAAAGTTATAGTCTTTATTTGCAAAATCTCTTGCCAGATTTGCGTCCACTTGTGTTTGTTGTATATTTACCACATTATCGTCTTCATATGCAGGATTGTCAAAATCGTCAACGATTATTATTATCGTCCTCAGCGATTATGCCAGTTATTTACATGGCTAAAATGTAAATTTCACAGCTTAAAAAAATGCGATTTCTAAATTTAAAAGTCAATAATGTGGACACATCAGAACTTTCAAGGCTATTGGTACGTCAGCACATTGAATACTTAGATTTCATTTTGAACACTCTATTCTTTTTGGGTTCGTGATATATATTTTATGATTACTTTTAGATTAACTCACAATATTGCAAGTTCCTTTTAAATTGTCATTTTATTGCTAAGAGAATTTGATTATTTAAGTTTTATAAAACTTGTTGATTTTGATTCTTTGTTTTACTTAGTTTAAAACTATAGAGTAACAACAAATACTTTGCTATTTATGGCTAGATTGCAATGAAGTAGAGATAACTAACGGTTTTAATTTGCTGCAATTAGCTTTCTGTTAAAGTTATTTGTTGAAGATGGATCTGACGAAGAATGAATTAGGAATCAAAAAGTGTAATGGAAGAATAACAGGGGAAATATTACTTGAATAAAATATTGAATGAATCGAGCTTAGTGACTCAGTATATTAGCCATCTTAACGAGACCTTTGGCCGATATGCGTCTACACATAGTGATGATGCAGAACTTGAAAAACGACAATATCCAAAGGTGAATTGTTGATATCATCTTTCTGATTATCAGGTAAATACGAGTACATATTTATTGCACTCTTGATGGGTGCTAATGTGCATGCTTCTTAAGCGTTTTTCTAAATAGGATGTTTATCTTTAGCACAAGATATTACACCATAAATATAATATAGCAAGCAGGTAAAATACCGTAAGGAGTTAAATATTTCAGACCAGTACAGTACCTGATACATATACCACGGGCAGCATTAAACCGAAACTTTACTGATAACAATAACAAAGCTATTCCAAATATAGTAAGTTTACTTGGTAGATTCGTACCATTTCATGTCAAAGTGAAAGGATATGCTAGTAATAAAGCGGAGAATAATTTTGGTAGAATACTTATAAATCACACAGCCATTAGTTATACAAATGAATTAAACAAAATTCACTTATAGTCTGAATTACATTATTTGCACTTCTTGTCTTAATTACATTATTTGCTATCTTACAAATCATCGGTATAAACACCCTTTAGACCTTTATAATACATTCCCAAGATACATGATTTACAAGACATACAAACAAATAAATTCAAACATAGTTAACCCATACACATAGAAACAGGTCAAGTGCAATCTCTCTCTCTCTCTCTCTCTCTCTCTCTCTATATATATATATATATATATAAATGACAAATCATTAAAGTATTAAAGGTTGTTTCCTTAATATTAACTTTTATTGTTATTCATGTCATTTAATAATAATGTACAAGTTTCTTCATATTCAATAAATTGTGAAAATAATAAAATAACTGAATACATATAGCATATGGATCCAAAACTTGCAGAGTATACGTGGCCCAAAAGTATATGTTTGCCTCATACATTACATTAACCATAACAAATTCATCCTGGTTAATGAAAAACGATACTGGTATATCATGTTTATTGTCGCAGCTTTTGTTTCCAACGCAGTCGTTCCTCTTTCTTACCTTACGACTTTGTTCTGTGCATTTTGGCTCTTGAATTTCTATAACACTGTTAGTGTTTTACTCATTTTATAGACATACATTATGTTTGTTTATAACTTTGATATGCGGTTATTGTAATATGAATATAATTGTATTATTTTGGTTTTACATTCAAAAGTATTTATAAGAATTATCTCTGTTATATTATGGGATGGATCATCTGCGGTCACCCTTAAGTATAAACTTTTGTATCTGACATATTGTGTAGTTTTCTTTCCGTTCACTGTGAACTACAGAAACATCTTAATTAATCATTTATGTGATAATGATCAAATTTTATCTTAAACATCTGTCATACCCTATGCTATCATATTACTCAACAGGATAGACTTGCTTTATATAGTCTTCCAACTTAACAGTCGTATAGTTTTCCTTTCCAGTTAATATTGACTAATACCTTTCCCAATGACCGAGGGGAAACTTTCTTTACAACGTGAGCATGACGCAGATAAATATGCCCCAAAATAATCTGAAACTTTAAACGGCTTGAAGAAGCTCGAGAAGACGGACGCTACGAATGCTGCATGAGAAACACGGAAATGTGATAAACTATGACACAGCTAATAGTAAACAAAAGGGCGTTAAACATTTCCTCGGATGACACAGTTTGCCTTTAGTGAATTGCTGGAATGTTTATCATGAATCAAAACGTCTTACAGTTACTCGTCTTTCTGGTGTCGTTTTCGTGTATTCATGGTAAGTTCTTCCAGATATTATGTATTTGTTTTACATTTCTACAGCTGCAGCGTGTAATAGACTACTAAGAAACCAAGTCAAGGCTCAAATTTGTCCGATAGCTTGAATTTTCATTCAGTTTTAATTAGGTAAAATCCATGACTTTGCAGTATTGAAAGCATAGAAGGAAAAAGATGACAGTTAGTACAATGTACAAAGTAGTATATATTGCATTAGTCAGATGTCATTAGTTTTTCCATGTGTTGAATATTGGAACAACATACAATCAATGTTTTCGTTCAACATAGAAAGATCAAGACTTTGAGGAGAAATTCTAATCAAAGAGATCATAGGTGTTATATCAGACATTGTATGACGTATAAAGACAATGTTTAGAACGTTGATCTTGATACAAGTTTGTTGCATGCTATATTAAATTGGTCGCTATAATATCCTACGTTCAGCCATGCATACACACAAACATTTATCGACATGTATGTTCATGTATTATGTGAGATGAGAGGAGGTAGAGGAATATCAGAGCCTACTAGATTTTTGAAAAATTAAATACTCAACGACTTGTGAAATTATTACACAGTGAAAATATATAATATATAGCTTTCAAAAACTACTATAGCGATGAACTGTATATAACGCTAGCCTGTATATAGATCTATTATTTAGAATGTTAAATGCTTAATAACGAGATGAACGCAACTTAAATATATGAACTTATTGCCATCTGGTGCAGGGGTATGCGAACATCCTGAAATCATTTGTAAATTTATAAATCATACTCCAGTGGTACAATAACACCTGAGATTGAAATATTGCAATCTATTAGACGTGGTTTAAAACGCATTGTGAAATTTGTCAAAATAGACATTATCACATTCCCGTCTCCTAGTTGCTCAAAATATCCCTATCAATTCCTGGACTACTTATATTTCATTACTACACAAAATTTGTTCGAATTCAGATACCACGTTTAAATCTCTTAATTATAGATTGAGCACAAAAATAATCTAAAAGAAACTGAAAAAATTAACAATTCCGAAAATTGACAATGATCTATAGACCAACAAAATCAATAAGTGCCATGTTATTTATCAGGCATCGCACGATTCGTAAGGTATTAGGGGAAGGCGGCATTCCAGACGTTTCATTGGTATTATAAAGACTAACTGACAGTATTATTCTGTCTTAAGTGATACAAGGAGATTTAAATTCCTAGTGGTATCTGTTTTTTATATATACATAAAACACGTAATTACAAAAACATATTTAAGTTACTTTTCGTTCATCACAAACACTATAAACATATAAAATTCAATTCATAAATGTTGCTGTCCAATTGTTTGCAGCGGTCAATAATATATTTGGTTTTTAAACGAATGATTGGGAAGTACTGCAAAACACATTTATAATGAAATAAAAGGTATGAAAGAAATGATATTTGCAGAAAAAGATGATATTTATTTGATCTCAACAAATTCATGCCATATTTGTAATTAAACGAAAGGTTTGTGCACAGGCAATTAATATAAGTGCAATTTGAATTTTAGACATGTAATGTATACAAATGTGGTTTAGAATAGAATCATCCATTTCAATCTGATCATACAAATGTGGCATAGAATAGTATCGTCCATTTCAACCTGAACACACAAATGTGGCATAGAATAGTATCGTCCATTTCAACCTGAACACACAAATGTGGCATAGAATAGTATCGTCCATTTCAACCTGAACACACAAATGTGGCATAGAATAGTATCGTCCATTTCAACCGGAACACACAAATGTGGTATAGAATAGTATCGTCCATTTCAACCGGAACACACAAATGTGGTATAGAATAGTATCGTCCATTTCAACCTGAAGACACAAATGTGGTATAGAATAGTATCGTCCATTTCAACCTGAACATACAAATGTGGTATAGAGTAGCATCGTCCATTTCAACCTGAATATACAAATGTGGTATAGAATAGTATCGTCCATTTCAACCTGAACACACAAATGTGGTATAGAATAGTATCGTCCATTTCAACCTGAATATACAAATGTGGTATAGAATAGTATCGTCCATTTCAACCTGAACACATAAATGTGGTATAGAATAGTATCGTCCATTTCAACCTGAACATACAAATGTGGTATAGAATAGCATCGTCCATTTCAACCTGAATATACAAATGTGGTATAGAATAGCATCGTCCATTTCAACCTGAATATGCCTGGTGACCTTTGGTACTATTACATGAAAAGTTTAATTTATTGTTGTGTGAGGTTTGACGAGTTTAGTGATGTCTGTAAGCAACACTCCAGCCTTGATCGATCACACAATTACATTGTACCCAGTTTAGGTAATGATGCGTCGTTAAGAAATAAACAAAAAGAGCAAAATCGACATATCATTTACAAAATTCACACTAATAGATTATGGTAAAACTGAAAAACAAGAACCTCAAAAATTTGCTTTTAATGGGTTATAATTCTACAAAATATTTGATGTTCGAATTTTGCCTACATATTTACATATTTGAGTATATAATCTCTATTATACTTTATTTCTGTTGCATATAATTCTGTACTGGATGTGTTAGATTGATAATGTGGTTACTGTCGATATGCAGGGCACTGTTTGACATAGTGTATTATATTTTCTTCTTCTTCTGCATCAGTGTTAAAAGGAAAGCAAATGTCACTCGGACGCTCAATATATATATATATATATATATATATATATATATATATATATATATATATATATATATATATATATATATATATATATATCCATTCATTCTGTACTTAATCTGCGCTATTTATTTTGCACGGAAAAAGATTTATATTGCTCGATGTACGCGAGAATAATGTTACAGTAATAACGTGAACTCTGCTAAATTTGCATCTCAGTCTAGCTTGTCGAATGACCAGGATGCCTCTCTATATTCTTTTACGCAAAACATCATCTGTATGCAACCGCTTTCATTTGTTGCTTTTGTCCTATTTTCCTCCAGATGTCTCAGAGATATTTGTCAGACATATTGTTCTCTTTTGCTTCTGCGCTAATTTAATTTTCTTGACTGTGTTCCTAATCTTATTGTAATCAAAATCTTGACATTTGATTTCGTTTTAATTATCGCGCTTATTATCATGTCATATATACTGTTCAACTTGCTTATGACACATGCTACAATTTCACCCTGTGTTAAATATTTGTTTCAAATTATCTTATAGTTAAAAGCTTTTGAAACCATTCCGATAGTTCTGAACCACGTTCGCTGAAATTCTATAGTAGAGTTATTCCCAATGCATTAACAGCATAACAGCATATATTTGTTGTAACTGTTTTCGTACCTGACTCTAATCAATACAATGCTTTAGTATTTTGCATTTGTCTTATACCTTTAGTTTATAACAGTGATTAAATAATTGTTAATTTCCCTAATATTGTGCGCCTGATGTTTTTCTTGAATGAATACATTTTCCCTCGTTCATCTAACTATAAACATAGGTCATATAAAAGTCCATTTACTGTCAGGTGGTCGATTTCCTACCGGCTAGAAAAAACTATTAGTTCAGCAGCTTTTTCGGTATTAACTATTGATGGCGAACGACTTGTAAACTTCAATATCTTTTTCAAAAGCATGCTGTGCCGATGTTTTTTTTGTTGCATTCGAAACCTTGTTATTTATTTTCCTAAAACAGTTATTAAAGTTCTGCTAAAACATGTCAGATAAAGTGTTATAGACTCATAGTTTCTTTCAGAGAAGTGGGTACTAGGGACCAGATTGTGTTCTTTATTTGAGTTGACGTACATAGTTATTAACAACCTGCTTTACTATTCATCAGGTTTGAAAACAGAAACAGTTTTTATTCTTGACCAAGTGAACAACATATCAAAATCAGTTATACCTATCATATACTATTTTGTACTACCTTACCTTGATTAATTTCTTTTACGTACTGCGATTTTGAGCATCTTGTTTTACATAGTCTTTAATATTTTAACGTCTACATAAAAGAAGAACAAGTTGAATGAATGAAGATAGATAACTTTATCATTAAGGAAATTGTATATGCACACATTACCCTAGACATGATCGTGCCTTTAATGCGCGTTGTTTCTGAAGCAATCTTGAACAACTTGGTCTAAACTACTGTCGATATATGGGCCCAGAGTGACCGAGTGGTCTAAAGCGCCAGTAGCTTATTGTGGATCGGTGGTTCTTTCCTGGGTTTTCCCGGGTTCTTCCTCCACCATTAATACTGGCCGCCATGTATAGCCTATCGTGTTCTGAAGAATGGCGTTAAACCCTACAACAACACCAATTGTCGATATAATTAGTAATTGTTCGATATAAATAGATTTATGCAATGATAGCTATTGTATTAAGTGCGGTTAGAGACACCATTACTCATCAATGACATAATATCTTGTACATATTCTTCTTCAGAGATAATCTTTATCAATCGATACAACACGTACGCCAAGCTATGTACCAAATCATTTTTCCTTGTTTTAGACTATTTATTTTCTGCTAGACTTTTAAATCTCCATATCAAACAAAATATTCGGAGCAAACAGGCACACTTTGCTTTAATGAAAATACTTTTGTGAACTATCTAATTCAGTCTGATGTCGTCATCTTTAATGTTATTTTATAAAATTTCCGTTTAAATAAAATAATTTTGTTACAATATAAATTATTATATTTGGGAATGGTTTGGAAAGTTTAGTAGCTGTAGACTTTACAAGCCTTTCACATATTTTCCTGAGTTGTTTCCCTCTCATTCTCTTTTTAAATCAAATTTTAGTATGTGACGTGTCCATGGTCTCAAGCTAAGTAACAGAAACTAGCGAAACCAATAAATCTATTAAAAAAATACAGCGAATTCTACAAATTTAATTAAATTCAACAAATAAATTATTTCCCTAAAATGCAAAGTTAAAATTTAAAAGGAACGTGCAGTATTTTGAAATATATCCCAAATAATCATAAAAGTTATATTACAAGTCCAGATTATAGAGTTTCAGATGAATTTCAGTCGTGGTCCGAATGAATTCCAAGTATTGAATGGGCTGACGTACTTTCTAATTCCAATTAGTAATTAAATCAACATTTCCTCTCAGATAGGACATGGGCACAGCTAAAGGAATAATTCCCCTAGACAGATGTTAAAATAGGAATAACTGTCTCCACTGATCACAACCTTTTGTTTTCAAAACTTGGAGGACTGGAGGGTGCGAGAGTCAGAATATTAATTAGCTATACTATTAAATTTGGTATGGGTTTCGTTCTTTTGCACGCCATATGCATTTGCTCTTTGTAGATCTTGAATGTTTATTACTGCATGGCACTTTCTGACCCGATTGTTTATATTATTATAGCAATCGGAATATTTTACAATCTGACCTTTTTGGTTCAATTGTTTATGGAGACAACATGTTACAGGCCCACTCCCTTCCAAAATATAATTTAGACAAAATATCGAAATAAATAAATGTTAAGAGTAATGCACATATTTTTCCATATGACTCTTCATATTGAGTCCTACGATTTCTTGTATGAATTAGGCATAATATATTCAAATAAAGATCCTACTTATAAAAGCCATAGACATAGAGTATCGTACATATAATGATTGCATATACACGAAAAGAATAACAAATGTGAATGCCAATACATCGTGTAACACAAAATCGGTAATATAAATAAACCATATAATTTAGTTCCTCATCTATTTTTGCAGATTAATTGAAAACACTCATGCAAATATGAATCATTCATTTCAGTAACTTTAAGTGAACATACCTCAAGAGAGTCCGATACTAATAAAAATTGACAAGGAAGAAAATACAGATTATTTGTTGCTGAAACTTTAAATATCTTTCCAAAACGTTTGGAAACCACGCAATCCCAGTGCTTACCATATTCAGTAGTATAAGTGACGGCAGCTCTGGATAATTTTCCTACAAATGACAGCCCCAAACCCTTAGTAAATAATTGTTTGAATTCCATCTTCTCTACACTTTGTACATATAACCTAACCGAATCACTCCGTGATGTTGTCAATATATATATATATATATATATATATATATATATATATATATATATATATATATATATATATATATATATATATATTGTTTGAATTCCATCTTCTCTACACTTTGTACATATAACCTAACCGAATCACTCCGTGATGTTGTCAATATATATATATATATATATATATATATATATATATATATATATATATATATATATATATATATATATATATATATACGTCTTATCAAGCGAGATCTTTCGCCCGACTCGGATATATAATACTTAGGCTTTTTGTTTTTATTACATATACCCTTTTTATTCGTACATTCTTTTAAATTTTGCCTAATGTATGACTTGGATGAGAAATTGACATACATGACATTTGCGTAGAAAGCAGCGAACCACGTGTTCACCAAGAAAAGCCAATTATGTGTATAGCAGAAAAACTCTGGATTACCTGTGAAATTATATATTCCATCAAGCTTCAACCAAATATGAGCATATTGCAAATAATACTTCTAATTTTTAGTAAAATATAATGAACTGTTACCTGCCAATAAAACGTTTTAGGATGGTTAAACATGCATTAGTCATTGCTACATGAATATCATATACCTACAAGCATATAAATTGATCTGCTCAGTGAGACACCTTCTTCAAAATTGCACATATGCATACTATATTCCCTGTGCTTTATATAATTACAGACAGTCTGTAGTCCGCAAATAAAACCTTCATGTTTGATTGATTAGTATTATTGTTGCATTGCTTTTACTATTTACACTGTTGGTGACCTGAAGGCTAGCGGCAATGAAATGGTTTGATTGAAATGCTAAATACGTTTCACATATTTTCTTTTGGTTTCAGGAGGGTATAATATGGTATACATGGTTCGGTTTGTAGCTGTACGTGCGCAAAACATAAAAGATTAGAAATAATAAACTTGCCTGTCTAACCGAAAACATGATTTAAATGTACCACCTTCTATTTATATTTCATTTACGCCATGTGCAAAGAACACAGTGGTAGAGATGTTTTGTTAATCAATGTAAAAACTGCTCCATTCTCTTACCATCTCCCCCACCCCAACATCCAAAACGCTTGATGCATTTCTGTTTACACTTGAGCCAAAATAGATGCCAGGATTTTATATTTTGGATTTACTAAATTTAATGTGGTTATACATAAATGCATGGTCATCAAATTTGCATGTTGCTCTGCAGTCCAACGTCGTCATTAAATCAGCTATTTGTCTCATGTGAAAAATAAGCCTTGCTATTACCCAGTCCTGGGGGACGAGGAGAGGGGATTATATTGACCTGAGCATTTCACTGGGTACCATAAAGGCCATTTCCTCAAGAACAAATTTTGAAAACATAATGAATCAAAACCAGTATGAAACATCGTGCATTGGAATATTTCCTACCCATAAAGTTAATGTAAAACAAACATAACATTTGATCTTTAATCTAGCATTTCATCACATTTTTAACTTTTTGGATTCAAAATTGTAAGGAATCAAGGATATAACGCAATTTGCTTGTGAGTTCTGCATTTTCTAGAAAACTATCCTCCACCATGTATCAATTGATCTTTTTAAATGTGGACAGCACGTGGCGTGTTTGACATTATTGTGTTGCATAAACGATTTATTTGACAGTTTTGTGTATGCAAAATCTGGAACTTATCTCTGTGTTTGAGTATAGGATCAGATTTTAAGGTTAAAAATAATTTTGATTTAGCATTTTCGAATGATCTTAAATAAAAATGTGAGACTCAAAGTTGAGATTTTGATAATCAGCTATAGCGGTACCTAAAATGTCCAATATCAATCTAAATCAGAAAAAAGTAGGGCTGCATTTATATGCGGATGGACGAATCAAATTAAATCTAAGATGAACATTATATTAGATTTTGTTAATACTTGAGATTTAGTTTTAGATTGGGCTTAATATTTGTATGCACATGGGCACGAACTGTAGTGATTGTTATACCGTTTTTATTTTCCTAAGGTAAACATGCAGCAGTTATGAAATCAGTTGATTCCTGTTTATTAGAATAGAAATTAAGGTAATCATATTATTGTTCGACTGTCCGTCCATAATTCTATATCCTTTCAAACAACGAGACTTTTAGTAAACTTGTGTGCTTTATGACATTAAGCGCGTGACAACACAAAATATAGCTATATATCACTGAGCCCTTGCGTACAGGAATGTACAGAAAACCTCCGAATCGATTAACCTTTTGTTACGTGTTTAGACTCGAATAAACAGTAACACAGTAAGAGTGAAAACAACAAGTTTTTAAAACTTTAACAAATAATTTATTTCCCTGGAAAAATTCTGTAAAAATAAAAATAATATGAACTTACGGTTTCAAGAATCAAATCCAAAAATAATCCAAGAATAATCCACGAATTAAATTGCAAAAGTGTGTGTAATAAATGTTCTAATAATTTCAAGTTCGTATCCTGATGGAAAATCCAAGATGTATGACGATGACGTATGCTGTAGTCTGTAATGTGTTGTCTTTTACAGTTCCTTGTAGAAATACAAATAATGACACTCCGGTGTTGGAAATCCAAATTAATTTTGTAAGCAATGTCTTTCCAAAATTTCTTTGTAAGCACTCCTCAAAATATTTCCAGAGAAAAAGAATTAATCCTTTTGAAATCCAACTGATCTGATGAAAATTAAAACGCTATTGTATAGAGCGGCAATCGGATGCAGTTCTTGCTCGATTCGGTACTTGAGCTCCCTGATTTCTTCGTGCTCGTAGCAGGAAGGACAGGTTGCACTTGGTACATATTAGCCTCTGGAATTCAAGAACTCGCAGCCATTGGGATACCTGGATCCACAGAATTCAAGATTTTCCTTTTTTTAAATTAGTCGCTAGCAATACCTAGGGAACAATCCAAAAATCAATAGTGGAATTGGTAAGAAAATCTGTATATGAAAGGTCTCTTTGCTATTTTGTATATTCGAATGTTATTTTTTTTTCTTCTTCAGGGTGGACAAGAACTCTGAACAAAAGATAACCGTTATGATTCCTACCAATTAGTATACATTGATAATCAGTGTCAAGGTAGATTTCACAAGTTGATTTAATCTCCCACCATTTATCCGGCAGCTACTAGTCAGGCGAATAGTGTTGAATAATTTCTGTACGTGTTTATAGATAGCAGTCTTCATGTGTAGACCATTGGGACAATGCTCATCTCAATGACATACGCCATTAGCTATTTTTCAAGTCCAACAAACTCATCACGTTATTGTTTATGGGCCAAGCGTCGGCTTGACAAGTCGATCAAAATTAGACTGTGTGCGGGACATAGAACATGGTTGATAAAGTGTCTACCTACATCTAGGTTTCAAGGCATTACCTGGATAGTTTTGCGAAGATCAACTGCTTATTGTGTCACACTTGTTTTTATCAATGACGAAACCTGCAGATGCTGTGATAATTACATTCGCACTGTAAGGCGATTCAATTCGTAATTTGTTTAAAACCGCTGTGATCACTCTGATCATAGTGACGTTAGACCTTGTCTGCTTCACTAGGGTGTCAACATATGACTTTTTATAATAGTTTTGTAGTTTGTCCAACTGTCCCAGTAGTCTCAGCTGTCATTACAGCTGTGCGGCCTATTTTGTTTTATCACGTTACCTAAGCCGTAAATGCTCACTGTTCTCTGTTCAAGGATTGTGGTGATTGGTATTATATTTCAATCAAGGGTATGGTGTTGTCTATCAGTGACACAAATATTTAATCGAGTAAGTGTTCCTCTTTGCAGTCGTTTAAAGTCATAGCGATGGTATGGTACAGTAGAAGCAGACTCCTATTAGGACTCCATTGTCTTAAACTAAGTAATAGAAAGAAGCAAAAACGAACACGTTTTGTACAATTCGATAAATAATTTATTTCCATAGAATACAATTTGGAAATTTTAAAAGATATTTCAGTATTGCTAATTAAATCCCACATATTCCAAAAAGTTATATCACCAGTCCTAATAAGCAAAGTTCTAATTAAATTCCAATGGTGTTCAAAATAAGATCCAGCGCTGAAGTCATTACTGTCCTTGTAGTCTTGAATGTAGTAATGTACTAACTGCTACCTAACTGCTATGCGACCTTGTGGTGCTGTGCCTTTTATGCTATGCTCTGGTCTAGATTAAGAAGGGCTAGTTATCTTGGTGATCAGCACTTTAAGGTAATGGTTCATAGTGAATTGAACATTGATCTGCTTATGCCAGTTTTCAGTGCATAGTGTTCTTGCCTTCTAGCAACACCTCGTTTCGGGTGTGATGTTCGGCCATGACTTTGCATTTAGGTTTGCACTTCTCTAGTAGGTCTTCTAGAAAATAACTGTACATATGAACTTTTGATGGGTAGTCTGACCATAAAACAACCTATTTAGGCTTTGATCCAGGTGCAGAAATATCTGAAATGGGTGGCAAGTGCCAGAGGAACTATTAGATTTCTAATGTTGTCCACTTGTGTTATCTTCATGTGTATCCACTCGGTTTGAACTGTCTCTAAAACATCGGCCAAACTATCGCCAGCTGATGAAATGCAACAGCAGATTGTCTTCTGGCCGTCTTCTCCGTGTGAAGAAGTTTGTGACTCTAGCGATGGCTACCAAGTGGGAAACAGAGGAAGGAAGCATCCTCTCCGAGCAAAGAAACACTGACACTTGTTAGCGCCTATTATCCTTCATAAGTATAGTAATATCACAGACAGGTTATGTTTAATCCATATGTTGAAAAAGTCCAGTGACGAAAGGAGTGCGTGGGTGCCCTCTGGATGGCTCTTTGCTTTTATGTTCAAGCACGAAGCTGATATATATCTGCTGCACCTTCTGGGTAAGGCTTCTACATACGGAAAAAATACCAAACGCAGATTTGGAATAAATTATATCATTATTCATGATCTGTAGAACTTTAAATTATAAATTATTTCTGGATAAGATTGCAGACGTTTGGCCAAGCTCAGTGGGCGTTTCAGATTATTTTAACTCTAATGCATTCTTGTTAGGACCATTCACCTTTATACTGCAAATTAATATACCTAAAAAGAATAAAGAAACTGCACAATGCATCCTTGATATTTGTTTCTAAGCTGAATGAAAACAACGTGTGTTATGTCCCAAAACAAAAGCTTTCTCTTCTCTTTTGCAGAAGTGCTTAGCTTAAGGCTTGAAAGTGACAAATCTCGTCCAGTAAGAGGGAAAAATCTGATCCTATCATGTTTGACAACCAGCTTATTTAACAGTGGTATTATTTACTGGTATAGCCCAAGTGGTATAGAGCTTTCCAGATGTTATCCCAAGTTCGGTGGAGTGTGTGACAGAAATCCAGGCAGTTACAGATTCACAGCCAACATTAGTGGAGCTTACGCTTATATCGACAGCTTGGACACGACAAGGGATACAGGAAAATGGAAATGTGTACAGACATTTCTGGAGAATGATACTGAAAAAGACACGAAGGACATAGAGGTTTACGGTAGGTTAATCTTCTCTTATATATTTAATAAATGCGAAAATTGCTAGATTCGTCTCCAACATAGTTTTAAGATCAGTTATTTTAAAAATGAATCAAGAAAGTCTTTCCAAATGTTCATTGCTTACGTTAGATTAAGCAAAGAGTGTATAATATGTTTACATCAAGAATTAATTTGAACCGACGAAAAAGATTGAAAAATATTGGTACCAGTTTTGTTGACACTCATCACAATACATTCTCTACTGTCGACATCATAAAATCAATACCTATCTATACATAGTTGTCAATGGAGATGTCACATAGCAATAAACGCAGCGCACTGGGAGACATTTCAGATGAACTTAACAATATCAAGTTTAGAAGCCTTGGGTCTTTGAGAAAAGCCTTTATAATTCTACACTTAAAGTACTGTACGGATATAAAGACCCCTTCTCTCTCTTAGTCTGGAGAAAAATGAAAACCCAACAAAACATATCCTCCTGCATGTTCTTCGTCCGAAATGCTTGAGCTGCTGTTGATATCTAACCATCACTTGGCGTCATAGAGTGTCATGTGATATCTCAAATACCATTTTTGGCCAAAGTGAGGTTGAAGGGGTCTGGTTCAGAACGTCTGGCCATGTTGTGTATCTCTTTTGGGATATTTTGAAGTGTTGCAACTCTGATGATGCTGATGGGCAAACCTTATGGTAGCTGACTTTGGAAAACATGATTTACGATCTTGGATTGAAGTCCAGCCGAGATTCGATGGTGAAGGGTTTGACTTCCATTTGACATAGAAAACATTTGGCTGTCAATATGTTTGACTAATGTATTTCCCACTTATTTAAGAGTTCCACACATGACACATCACACGTGAAATTATTTCGTTTCGATATTTGTTTGTACTTGTTTGCACTACCCGGCACGTGGAATACGGTTCTACATTAATTTAGTCTCTGGCGTACATTTACACCATTCAACATATGCTTATCTTGTATACATATATACAGATGCATTTATAAAGTAAGTTCTTGTTGATGTTCTTTTCTCGGTTGTTAGATCCATCATTGTAAGGATCATCGTGTGCGTGTGTGTTCTTGACTTCTTTTCTTTAGTTCTGAATCTTTTCCAGGTATGCTCGTTGATTGTGAGTACACATGCAGTTACTTCCTTGTTTGCTATTCAGGTAAAAATCCACTTCGCTAAAGGAATAAATCATGAAATTGTTGATGAGAATGTTCTCTGGCATCTTACCCTGGATTGATGTTGTCCACTTTGAGTACTTCAGTTTTCAGGTAAAAGTAACTATTATTCAGATCGATGTAAACTTCTGATGTCCTTTGATTTCAAATTCAGTATGTCATCAGGTGGTCAGAAATAGCATTGTTGGTGGAATAGCAGATTTAGTTCTGACCTTGAACGAGAACAAACATCTTTGTGTATCAATACTTGTTTAGTAAGTAATCCAAAATGTATAATTTTGTGAATGCTGAACTTTTTCGTTCTTTTATTGTACATGTCTCTGAGGTCTGAAGGTTTTCGACGTTCCTTTTTGCATGGTTCTTTCTGGTAGAGGAGAAAGTGATCCATGAGCCAGAAGCACGAGGCAAAATTACAGGAGCCCAAAGAGATTTTTGTCCAGTCTGAATCAATACATTTTTTGCTGCTTTCATGAAAACTTCGTTGGGACTTGGTTTATCGATAATTATGTTTTGGGGAAATTCTGCTCCTTGCGTCAAAAGCTGCATCTTTTAACAAGAGTCACCATCGGTTCCATGATGGGTGCTGCCGTATGAAGAGCTGACTTTAACATATCTCCTAGCGATTCCTTGTTATACAGAATACATATGTTACAATGCACTGGAAAATCTTTTTCAAAATTATTGCTTCGCAGTACTTCTCGTTTGAAGAAACAATATTGTGTCCAAGGTTTCGTTTTATACGAATATCAACACATTCAAACTATGATTTCCTGACAGGAAATAACGATGAACAAAATATCAGTTAGCATACTGGTTTTTTCAATCATTGTAAGCATCTATGACAAGATTTCCTATGAAAGTAATCACTCTGCGCAACGAAGTGGCTGTGTTTCCCTTGACATTTTACTCTGCGACTTCGCAATACACAATCAGTATATTCCTTCCTTCCATATCAATGATATTTGTAGAATCGATAGTTGTTGTGCAGGTCAAAGGTCAAATGTTAAAGTCTATATTACTTTCGAAACGTACAAGCAACATTCTCACATAGAATCGATGGTTTCTTTTGGTGCTTTCTAAATGATTTGTTTTGTCATCGGGACATTGTATTTGGACAATACTAATAAAACATCCCAATGTTTGGCCAAATGAGGAGCGATTCCATTCCTCAATTTTTCGTTCGATTGTAGCTTTTTTTCCACTAACTCTGCATCATATACTTCTTATTTACTGGTCACATGCATGTCTTTGGCAAAGTTAGCCACCTCTTGTAACGAGGCATACTGTCCAATTCATTTTCACTCATGTACTGCCTTCCATTCGTAAATCTGTTGATACAACCAACTGGCTGTACACATGTCATATTTAGTATGTAGAATTGATAAAGTACGTCGAATCTCTTCTTCGCCCATGGTCCGCAACTCGTATTCATCATTACGTTCAGCACAAGGAATTTTCCGTGCACATATGATGTTTTGTTGGTGATATCTTTGCAAGCACTATTCAGAACTGTACAACTTGCTAACAAATGAAATCCAAGAAAAGTAGTCACTTAGACACACATCACACGAGGTACAAAATTATATGAATTCGCGTCATCTTATAGAAACAATTCTTTTGTACCTGGTAATCCAATAAGTCTTGAAAGGTGTAATTCTTCCATACAAACTGGTGCAGCGTTGCTGGCAAAAGTCGTGGCATAGCAAGTCTCATAACGTCTTCGTCTTGTTTCTTGTTGTGGTTTTATTCTAACGTTTCGAAAGTAATCAGTAAATGATAAACATAGGTAGAAATAATTTTTAGTTCCACTTCATCTCATGCACTGAAAGTTCAGTTCAGTTGGTAAACCGTCCAAATTTTCGTTTAACATAATTTAGCTAATTTTGGATGTCAATGTGTAATTAAAACGTCTAACGATGAATTCATATTTGGAGAAGATCTCATACGTCCACATTGTAGATCTTCTTTTCAATCAAATTGGTACCGGTTATCTCTTCGTATACTATTTGCAATAGCTATATTCATTTATTATGATTGACATTCCATCTCTTTCAATTTCTTCCTTGCTACTACTTAACAGCTATGTTTATCTTCAGTAAAATCCAATTTTTTTGTACATGGGATGTATTGGTTTTGTCGCTGCGTACAAGATATTTATGACGGCTGGGGATATTTTTAAGCTATATAATATGATCATCCTGCATATCATAAAATTGTATAAATCTAGAAATGTTGCAGAATAATGATGAGGACGTTCCGCAGATGTTACAACAAGCAAAAATACGTGTATTTCATGCCAAATAAAGTATATTTACAAAGATGAAATAACTGACATGCTTGTTATTAATGAAATACGGTACATGCTGGAAGAAGTAAGACTGAGATAAATAAATCCTTACAATATTATTGTAAAGATAACTTAATGGTGATATGGTTCCACTTCTCTGAAAGAGAATATCCGATTAAACTTGTTTGTTGTTTCAAGTGAAAAATACAAGTTCCAGATCAAAAAAAGATTACAAAAATATACACCATTATGACTTCTGATGTCCATGTAATATTCTACCAGGCCAGATAAAAATAAATTAAAGAGTACAGAGGTGGACATCCGTAGGAATGCCAGAACCAAACAAACAACCATTATAAATTATTGAAACTAGAATGGCGCAAACAGCTTTCCCTGTAAAACAGTTTGAAGACAATTTTTGGAGAACTAAAAAGAAAAAGGATTCAAAATCATGGAAAATCATTAATTGAACGGACAAAACAAACGTTACAAAAGCAGATTTAGCATTAGCTCTTATAACCGTAACTACAAGATTGGTTATATTAACAATTTTTATTACAAATATTGAACAAAGATTACACATGCTGTTTTTAAATCTAAATCATTCCCTCGTCAAATGTATTTAATAAAGCATAGGTTCTGCTAAGATTCTAAAATAAAACATTTTACTATAAAGGTTTTTGTGTAAAATTCCCCACTTGCTGTTCAAATTAAATATAAGTGTGAAAATATAGTAAATAATAAGTGAACCAGCGATGTGGTGGAATGGTCTGTTCGAATAGAAAAGAATAAGAAAGGATAAATATTCATTGATTTGCGTTTTGCTTATACTCTCACTGTCTCCATAACACTGATTCAATAATGGAAATTTTTTCGTCATTCATTAGATGAATTAGATTTTCATAATTTATTTATTGATTTTAAGACCAGGCATACCTAGCAAAAATACAGGAATATGGCGAAGAATTTCCCTGGCTGAAGAATCAGACAGGGACTCTCCGTTGTGCCAATGGTGGCGATCACATCCCCAATTCGAAAATCATATGGATCGGAGACAGAGGTACAATTGACGAGTATGAAAATCTGGTGATCAACGAACTAATGCCCAGTGACAATGGAAAAAAAGTCTACTGTCAAATTGTCAGCAACTATACTATCGCTGAAAATGTTACAGTCATGTCAGAGCCTATAATCCTCAATATTGAATGTAAGTATATGCAGATTATATCAACTTATAAATAAAAAAGCAATCTGAAAAGTTGACAGCAGGCTACATGAAACGTTAACATGTGCATTTCTACATTTGGATTTATTTTACATTAACACAAAACACAAACTTATAAATGTATTCTTTTCAGCATCTGATATTGAAAATAAGCAACTCTGGGAAAAAAATTGTCACTTTGCACTCGATACTAGTTACGTCCGAAATATAATGTCAATAGCAGAAGCAAATGTTTCATTCATTAGTTTCTAATTCAGCATATTTCTGAAAGCTCTTTATTTCTTGTCCTATTTGAATTCCTAATTGGACGTTTTTTCCACTCTTTTATGTCAAATGGTTTGGCAAATGCGATACGGTTCACTTGAGTTTTAATTGCTTACCAGATTCGCCACTTTCTGAAATAGCCTCACATTGGATCACTGTCCACTTTTGTTAGTCTTAGGGCCGATTGCAAATCCTCAGTTTCATTTGTATCTGATACCCACATTTCTTACTTACAAAGCAATGGATCTTATTATAAAATTGTTTCACCCATATATATTTGCGTAATTCATAGACAATTGGCGATCAGTTATGATGTAGCAACCTTGATAAGTATCCTGCGTTGTACTGTCTGATCAGTATCAGTGTCATTGTGGAAATAAATGTAATCAAAGACACTAGTGACAAACAATGTCCTTTAAAATTGCATCATTTTATTCCTCACATCAACTAGTTCATGAATTGTATGATTCATTTTCAAAAATAGGATAATCATATGGTATGATTATACCCGAAAGCGCAGAACATACCAGGATCTACCAGTGACATGTTTGGTATTTCAGATTTTTTAAAGGTAAAGTTGTAATTTGAACGGCTACTGGTACGTCAAGTATAGTTTTTAATCTGTTCATTTCTGCTTGACTAAGGCCTATCCTATCTTGCTGATAATATATAATGTATAATTGTTGGCAAAAATTTCCTCATTGTTAGGCTTATCTCGGTGTCGTGCATCACTTACACTCTTTGACCCATTGTCACCAATGATGGCACGCTGCCATTATTCATACATGCTTGCAGGTGTTCTATTGATTTGCCTGTGGAAACCTATATACAGCTTCCGCCAATATCCATCAATATCTTTTTTTTCCCATGGCTTTCCCGTTGAACAGGTTTCACTATTGTTTTTTTTTTCCTTCAAAAGACTTATACCGTCTGTATGAAATGTTAATACCCTTTAGCTCCTCATTAATATTTGTAATTAACACTGTGCGTGCTATCCAGGTTTCCCCCATATGCTCCCTATGATCCCGTGAAATCTTTTTTTCAGCCAATTGCACTGTAGTCCTTCGTATGTTAATCATTAAATATTAGGTGTATTAGTGGCTGTGCCACAGGGTATGTGAGATGCATCTAGTGCCGTAGTGTAGTGTAGTTGTAGTTAGTGCATGAGCTTTCTACTTTCAGCTGCTTCTACTGGCTAGCCGCTGACTAGTGGATAAAAGGGTAGCCGAATACGTAAGTCTCCCTTTGCCAGTACCTGCTTCTCCACCGCCGTGTCTCCTGCAGTGTCTCCCAGTGGCAACACACGGTAAGTCATCATTTGACCCCAGGCTGATTTGAAGCGATCTCGAGTATCAGTGGATCCCAGAGGTGTGACTTACATGCCCATCGATGTATGGACTTGCCTGGCGTGACACTGACTACTACTCAACTAGGGGTCAAATAGAGGGACCTGCCTACCAAACAAAGTAAAGTCTGATCAAGCTGAATGCGTGGATGAGGTCGTAGTCGACTCAATGACCACGATGGTGGAACAACAGGTTACTGTGGAACGCCAAGGGCATTGGCAAGGCACATTCAAATTAATGGCCATTCTCTGTAACCGGTTTCCACGGTCGAGACAGTGTGATCATCCCTGTGCAAAGCCCGTCCCACTTTAAAAGCTCTTCCGCACTGGTTTTGTTCTGCAGACCATATGTGACCAAACTAGTACCCTTTAAAAGTCCTACATTAATGGGGGATTGGCAAATCGACATGTGGAGGTTATCTCTGGTAATCTTACTCACAAACCTGCCCTTGGACAAGTGGTCGTTCTCCTCTGGATCTAGGGCATCAGAGGAGTCTGGCAGCATCCGGGGTAACTCAACATCCCTTTCAGGACAACGATGCTCACCCTGTAAAGGGAGGGGTCTAGAAAAGTTAACATATACATTGTGATCTCCATCACCATATTTAGACAAGCGGACATGTACAAGACAACATGGATGCACCTAAGGTCTAAACATTAGCATCTCTAATCATCATTTAGCAGAGGGACATTCGAGATGTGCTCATCAATAGATCCATGCGCAGTGCAAAGTGCTCGACTGACTAAGCCTAACCTACACATCATCCCTCACAACCACAAGCGAATCCAACAGGTTAGACCTGTCCTCAACACATGCAAGTTACAGCATCCGGAGCAGAAGCTGGCGTTCCAAATCAGACTCGACAACAAGCTTTCTGCCAAAGGATCACCGACTGAAAAATGGACCCACCTCAGAAAGATGGTGACGGAAACAACTGAGTCCTGGGTCATATGACAAGAGTAAGCTATGACTGGTTTGATGTGTATGATGAGGATATCAATATCCTGATTGAAGGAAATAAACAAGGAATTATCTGAGTTGCAGAAAGACCAAAACTTCATCTCCAGAAGAGACAAGCTGAATCACCTGCTTGCAAGGGCTCAACGGCAAGTACAGAATCAATGGTGGAAAAGAAAGGCAGAGGACACACAACAATATGCTGACATGAGGAACTCCATAATGTTCTTTAGTGTCATTAAATTTGTTTTTGGCCTCCCAGATCAGGATCCTCCCTTGGCTCTCAGCATATTCACTTCAGCCATCATACACATAGAATGGATAAGAGCAAAATGGAAAGGAAATTGAAGCCAGTTCCTCAATCCTCAATCAACCATCCACTGTCGATAGAGCAACACTACAACAAATCCACCAAATACCAGTCTGCGAAGAGCTATACTTTCCCCCACATGAGGAGATGGTGTGGAACACGAACTGTTGCAGAGCACCCGATAAGATGGAATCGCAGCAGAGGTATTCATGGCTCTTGGCACAGAAACATTTTTGGGATTCCACAACATCCTCAATAGCATCAGGGACGAAGAGGAGATGCCTGCATATGCAAGAGATGCCACTATCATATCACTATACAAAAAAAAAGGCGCAAGAGCCAACTGCAGCAGCCATTGAGGAATTTCTCTGCTCTCCATTGCACGAAAGATTGTTACCCTATCCTGATCGCGCGTGTCGCAACCATCTCAGAGGAATTGCAACCCTTATTACATTTTGGATTCAGTCTAGGCCGCAGCACAGTCGACATCATCATTACTGTGAGGTCAATACATGAGAAATGCATGGAACAGCACACGGATATGTATATTAGGCTTTTCAGTTTGTACATAGAGAAACCATGTGGTTCATCTTTAGAAAACCTGGCTGCCTCGGAATGTTCACAAACCTCATCCAGTTGTTCCATGACGACATGACAGCAGAGGTATTAACCAATAGGGAGTACTCAGAGCACTTTGACATTTCGCTAGGAGTGAAGCAGGGCTGTGTGCTCACACGTGTGCTGTTCAACCTATTCTTCACCGATTGAAAGACCTAGACGTTGGAGTCTACATCGTGTATCGCCTGGAAAGATCTCTGTTTGAAGACTTGCGTCAGCAAGAACAAAGACACTGGACAAACCAGTTATTCAAGCTCTGTTTGTAAATGACTGTGCACTTACAGCAAAAAGGAAAACCGCCTTCAACCATAGTGAATAAGTTTTCTGAAGCATCCAGGCTGTTTAGTCTGACAATGAACCTGGATTAACAGAGATACTCTTTCAGCCAGTTCCTTACACAAACCAATCACAACCCATCATCAAGATCGATGGGAGATAACTGAATAACGCGGATAACTTTACCTACCTGGGGAGCATAATGTCTTCATATTGGTCTCTGGACAATGTAATTACAGCCAGGATCCTGGAAGCAGACCAAACCCTTTTAAAACGTTGTGTCAGAGTCCTGCAGCCAAAAGACGTTATGATACTCACCAAAATCACGATCTAGAAATCATCATCACCTCCCTGCTTTATGGCTGTGAAACCTGGACTGTATAAAACAGGCACGTGAAGCAGTTCGAGCAATTCCACATGCTCTCAATACGGTCAATCATGCAGATCCGATGGCAAAACAAGATGTCCAGCTTTGAAGTCCTTTAAAGGGCATGTGTTCCTAGCACTGAGGCACTGCTGCTTTAAGTGCAGCTCAGATGGTATGGCCACGTCATTCTGATGGAGAAGACAAGAATACCAAGACAAATCTCATATGGTGATCTCGGGCAACGAAGACGTAAACGATGGCGCCCCAGGAAAAGGTACAAAGACAACCTTAAGTGTAACTTGAAATGGTGCGGAATCCAATTCAGCGAGCTGGAAACCTCGGCCAATGACCGGTCTACATTGCATTTCAACATCTTATTCAGTATTGCTTTAGCCGCCACGGCTTTTATATCCTGTTCTTTTTTAATTATTTATTTACCTTTTCAGAAACACTCACATTCCATATATCTGAAGGAATCAGACCTGTGGATATCAATTTTCTTCTCAGAGACGTTTATATGCAACTTATGTTTTCACAGCGGATCGGCTTGCAACATGTTTTCTCTTTTCGCATCTGATGTATAGTCCAGAGCCCAGATTAGCACCACTGCAAAAGCTGATGTCAAATGTTTGGTCTTTTCTATACTGTTCCTACGAAAGAGAAGTTCATCTTTCTTTTCTTGTCATGTGTTGATTGTTTGTGTGTGGAATCATTCAATCCATAGTTGCACTGCACATTTTGTTACAAGTCCATCACAAATCAATTTCTTCTGATGACTTAAATTAATGAAACATAATACAAATGAATTATTATATGCAACACAGTTTGGTTTAAAATGGAATCCATTGTGTACTAAAAATTATTTACAGTCAGCTCTGTTTGAAGCATTAACGTTGTAGCGTTGTAAAGTAAATGTAAAGTGAATAGTGGTTACACTAAAATGTTTGGAAGAAGTGACACTTGTGAATCTAATTGAACCCTGCATTAATATGAATAGTTTGTAAATTTTGTCAATCTAATCCTTAATTTCTGGGCAGGTTTGATAGCTAGTCTCGCGCATTTTAAATGCATTGTGGTTTAAATCACTAGTCTGTTGCTTGAAAATTAACAAAATACATGAACATCTTTGGGCTAGCAGATGCATACAAAAAATAAATAATTGCTTCTCTTACCCTTCTTTTTTATTATGTTTCCGTTTTCTACTGAGGTTGTGCACGATTCGAGTCTAAACTTTAGTAAGATTAAAAGTTTCCACCCCATGAATAATGTTTCATTAGTTAGCGATTGTAGTCCTAAGGCAAGTCTTTGTGCTAGAACAAGTCGAAAGGCCTCTCTTTGAACCACCTGTAATTGCAAAGTGAGCTAAGCGATACACTAAATATAAAAAGAAAATGACCTTTATTCATGTATAAGAATCTATACACATCCCAAATTAAGCAGGTTATTTTTTGCTTTAAGTCAGAAATTGTTGTTATGAAGTACGATAATATATTATTTTAACATTGAACTCATTGTTTGATGTCGTAGCTGATGATTATGGCTTGGTTTAATGCATTTGAAAGATTTCATTCTTATCTAGGGACAAATTGCAAATATAATCTAATAATGTGTGTACACATATCTTTATTCGTCTTACGTTTCCATATTCATATATACTCCTTTTTCTCTCACATTGTTTCTACGCTCCTCCCCCAACGTTGCGTAAATCAAACACAGTACACAAGTGTGTAAGAATTTTTATGAGACGTCAAATTTATACGTTCGTCCTCTTTCAAAGGGTATCATTAAACCTAACTGCTCTTTATTTTTAATATTTAAATTAGTTTCAAAATAAATCTTATTATTTGCTAAAATGAGCCAATGAAAACCTTTTATAAGAATTTTCGCATGGATACATTTGCTGCATTAATTTCCACGCGAGAACCAATAAAAGAAAGAATAAATAAAAAGGGTACTTTCCTTAGATTTTGAATCCATTCCCCAATTGATTTGTCGGATTTTAAGACATATACTTGCCTGCGAATAGTATTTCCCTGTCTAATGAGTACAACAATGAAATCTTTCTCCTCTGTTTGCTTACGTTTCTAGTTTGACATAGTCAACTTGAATTCCCAGTCATTATTTAAAATCTCTTATAGTCATTGCAATTTTTTAAACGTGTTTATTTCGTTCTTATTCCCGTAAAAACCTTCCCCATTTAACTAAGCAAGTCCAAATCAGGAGAGACCTTACTCTAATTTCATTGTCTCTCTCTTTTCTTGCAGCGTCTGTTTCTATTTACTTGTCCATCTGTTTACCCATTCACATGTATATTTATTTCTGCAAATTGTTGTCCGGAAGCAAAACTGGATTTAATCATTGCTCACACACCAACAAAATCATCAATATATACTGTAGAACGCACCACACTACAACGTTTAGTGTGCATGTCAAAGATATAAATAGTAAAATACGATTCTAGCGTAGGCGTGATAATTTTTTTTCAAAAAGAATGTCCGATTCATCAATCATTGCGATAGTGTGTATATCATGCTCAATGTATGTCTTGTGTAAAATATGCCAGTATCTAAACTGAAGGATTAAGGTGAGAAAATTTAAATATCATTTCGAAAACTCTGTTTGATCTTAATACAATGCGTTTATTTAATAATATATATTTTCGTGATTAGTAAGATACAATTCGTTCACCCCAAAACTGACATTCTTCATTATCTAAAACCTCTCAAATAATTACCCAGCTTCTAAGCCACAGCTGGGCCATGAGCACAAACAAGATTCATATCCGTTTGAAGTTCTAAATATTAATAATGCATGTGTGGGCCACAAACATCTTAAATTTAAGCGAAAAATATAAAACATAAACATCTAGAGTTTTAAAAGAATGTCTAAGCCATTCATATTTTTACGACTCTATTGTTATAAACAGCAACGGAATGAAGCGAAACCAAAAACTTAACAAATAATTTAACTATTAAAGTCATAATATGAAATTTTAAGACTAACTTACAGTATTATGAATTTGATCCAAAGTAATTCCAAATGTTCTATCACATGTACAGAATTTAATGTTCCCAATGAATTACAGATATTCGAATGTATTGGTTTGCAATCAGTCTTCATGTATCAAAGTAGCATTGTTCAGAACTCATTTGAATAATTCACAATAGTTGCAGAATGATATATTAGTCCACTGATCACTTTGTAGTTCCAATAAATAATCTAAACAAATTTTTCCTCTCAAACACTATCTAAACCATCATTAAATTTATCTATTGACAGATGTTTCAAAAAGAACACAAGAAAAGAGAATTACTAAATTGTCCAGCTCCACAAACTCATATGCAAGTTTAAGGGGTGATAAGTCGTTTTCCAATACTCGCTACGCGATACTTTGCAAAGATCCCGTAACGTAAAAGAACCCACTTATTATAACTCATTCAATGGAGAATAACTTAACTGTTCTAAGAACCCACTTGGCCAAACCAATCAATACAAAATTGTTGTCAACAATTGTTATTATTATTATTATTAATATTGTTATTATTATTATTATTATTATTATTATTATTATTGATCGTTACACCTATAACCACATCTATTTATAACTCCTACGCAATCAACACTTTCAATATTTTAAAATAGAATTGTATACCCTTGCTTAAAAAATTAGCTACATATTATTTAAATTATCGAGGATAGCTACAGCTTACAGTCATGAACAAAAATTACACAGACTATACCTACGGTTACAAAAATATAGATTTACATAACAAGGAAAAGGAACAAAGAAATAGTTATTAAAGAGACATCAAGTCCTTTTTTCCAACATTCACTAGTGACAAAACGACAGCAATCACAAACATAATTGGTTGATATGATTGAAATGTAAACTGTTTATGAAAATTAAAGAATGTACTTTTGAGTTAGGAAATTAGCATGTTGAACACCCGTTTTTTGGTCGTTCAGTTCTGTTTATCTTTACAGATAATATTGAAATTGTACAAATATTTACAAAGATAAACTGTACTTCAGCTTTTAAACGTACAGTTTAAAACGCGAGTGAAAATTATCTTCATAGATATAGAACAGGAACATGACATTTCATCAGAATAAATTTAAATGAGCATTATGGATGACAAAAGCTTGATGTGATTAGCCCACTGGCACTGAGCGTATCAAAATAAACCTTAGTTATTAAAATCGGTAGATCAGTTTCGCGTCCACCATAAAATACATATTCCTTTATTATAATGTAAAACATGTTTACTTGATGATCAAGTGTATAATGCAACCAACCAAAACACAGACCAAACGTTTCCAAACCTTTTGATTCGATATACATGAATGTGAAAAGACAACTATTGGAATGCTAATGGACCTGGAAAGCAGGGTTTCGTAGAGCTAACTGCTGCTATTGTAATAGTTTCATAGAAATGGAGAAATCGTATGGTCGCGAAGGAGCACGTACTCTTGAATATACAGTAAGACTAACAGCTGATGAAATAAATTAATTCAGTTGCAACAAGTAAAACACGAGGTCTTTGTTGTTTTTTGCGAGATTGTTACTGCCATAAGATGAAGATATTGCAGAGTTAAACCAAATCCATAGATATTGTGTAATCCGTACTTTAAGCGCTGATGTTCAAAACAGAACATATATTGTGCAATCTAACCTGGCGCAAAACAAGATGATCACATTAATTATGCGAAACGTTATTTAACCTTAGGATAAGAAGGTTATGAAAATGATGAAATATTCTATCAATATTTCAGATATACTTTTAGATTCAAAATTAAACTAGACTTATGTTTTGTTGGAATTGCATGACCTAGTGATACAATCATAATATAATTGGGTAGCATTGTTGAATGCACCAGTAACGTTATACAATTAATGAAGAAGTGTTAAACATAATCTGATAGTTTTAAGCTAGGACTACATGCTGACAATGACATAGTAATACTTAACCATAAAATATGTAGTAATTTATAAAGAGACAGGTAATGAGAAGGTCACACAATAGAGCTGTGTAGATAAGGAACATGTTGTACATGCAATTACTAATTATTTAACTGAAACAAAGAAACATACATTTACATTTAGTAGTATTGATGGGACTGATTTACATTTCTTCCTAATGCAGATGTTAGTATTTACTAATGATATTATTTCTTTGTCGGCGCCACTTACCAAACCTAAACATGGAAACAAAATAATTCGCCAAGAAATTAGAATACATTATCGGATGAAAAAGATACATCGTTTCCTGCTGCATGAATATAACAGTTTATTACATTACAAGTAATATGGGGAAATGTTGCGGATGTATCGTTAGCTAAATCAACCTGAGTGTGATCAACTCTTTCTTATTAAGGCAAATACGATTTTGCTTCCAGGCAATGTAGTAAAGTGTATACTTCTTAGTTAAAGAACAGTGGTTGTCTGAACAAATATGACGTATGCTAAAAGAACATAATATTGTCCTTCATATACAACTTTGCCTTTATATTCACTACGGTGTCCATGATTAGGTTAGCATATCCAATACGAATCTTACTACTTCCTCCTTTATTATGAAAATATATCAAGCGCAGTCAGTAACGCTTATCCTTGGTTAACTTGATCGAAGCATTACTAGATAATCCTGGTGCACTGTAATAGTGAGTACTATCCAGTTTATAATGAATAATTATAGGATACTGCATGGGAACATATGAACAAGTTTTTTTCTTCTTCTGATAATACTGCATGACCTTTGGGAGTTAATATTTCCGAATACAAATGCATTAATCTTTATATTATATACTCATTTCGTTTTCCTACCTAAGGGTTACTAATAAAGAATACACGATAAGAGACAAAGTAATTGAATTTATGCTGTATTTCAAAACAAATACAAAACCGTATATTTATCAATATACAGTAGCAATATTAATGCGCACATAGCATCGCCCGGCGACCTTTGAACGTTGTTGCGCGCTCGACATTAGTTTAAACAATGTCCCGTTTTGGTTTACTTAAACTTTATATTTATTTGAATGATTGCACATTGAAACAACTTTTAGAGTTGGTCTGGAATATATGGATTTTAATTTTCTGTCCATCCAACTCAATTCTGCATTTCTGCTTATTATGGACTGAATTTATTGGGTCAATTAAGAACAGTAAGGAAAATGTTACTTCAGTTAAACATTAAGCCGAAATTCCAGTACAGTTGCGGTGTGTATAATGTTTTCCATTACATGTGTAATATCATTCAGATTTTCGGAACAAAATAAATACATTGTTATGACATTCAAGATGCATAAATGTAAGTGTATTTGTTACCATTCTTATTATTAGCTAAAGAAGACATGTTTATGTCCTGCACGCCATTTTTCAACACACAATAGGCTATGCATGGTAGCCAGTATTAATGGTGGAGGAAGAGTCCGGGAAAACCCAGTGAAGAACCACCGACCCACGAGAAGCTACGGGTAAGCTTTCTCACATACCCACATTGGCTGAATCCTAGACTCAAACCCACGCAGACAGAGGTGAGATGGCAGTGATCCGTAACGGAGAGCGCTTTAGACCACTTGGCCATTTGGGGCCAAGCACCTGTTGTATGAGGCCATTTAGCCAGCGTAAATAATATTTTGTATTTATTTTGTCTTATTGGCTCTGAGGATCGTAGTTTTTTAAACCAAATTCTTCAGTTACATATTTGTCTAGAATTTAGTGTTTTGACTGACTAGTAAAATGGTACGTCTCTGATAGATATGCGATAGCCCTGGGCCTCAATATGCGTCTCTGTGTTATATGTATATACACACAAAGTTCACTGTTCATAGTGTGAATCATTCTATTAATGAAATTTTACTACAATTTCTCCTAAAAAACTGTTTAAATGGTCATAATGGTATTTTTAATTACTGAGTTTCTCACGTTTGTTGTGGACATTACGAATATCACGTTCGTTTATTTGCCTTTTGAAAGTTGCATTTGTGACTTAGTTGATTCATCTACATCGTTCATGTTTTCATCTCTACTTTTAATAGGCGAAACAGCTTCTCTAGTTCAGTCACAAACAAATCTAATAAATAAACCCTAGAGAGTCTGCTAAATGATCGTACATGGTTTGTTTACAAAGTAGTTCCTAAAATACTATACCATTTTTCGACTCACGTGTAGTGCAGTATTAGTATTCAGTATAGTATAATACTGCATGATTCTGGCACTGTAAAGTTAATGGGGAAAAAATGAATATATAATAATATAAATTATTTAACGCCTTTGGGGAACAACGTTTGAAGCTTTATATTTGTGTGAGATGACATTAACCATAACACATGATTAATTCTACTAGAATACTTCCAGTTCATTAATGAGAGATAATGAACATCATGACACTAAATTATCTTGTTCTGTCTGTAACTCTAACGGATATGTTATAATTTCTCTCATTTCCGCTTCCCTAGCTACAGTATTGAAGGTAGTCCTGTATCTCACTGACATTATCTACTATATCAACTTCATCATAACAGTATCAAAATCAAATTCTTATTTGTCACATTTTAATGCCCCCTGTGTTCATAATATCACTAGAAAGGATTGATTCGATTCTATATGACAAAGGGCGCTTGGTGTATAAAAAAATTGAACATTAATAAGCACAGTTTAAGTCAGGTTTCACTGAGACAACATATTTAATCGCTCTTACGTTTATTTCTTTAGTAGAGTTAAAAGTACATACATATCTTGGTAATATTCTCTGTTAAACATTGTTTATCATCTGTAAATGAATCTTCGAACTTCATTATAAGTATTATTGTTCTAAATATTTAGTCAGTATTTTCATTATTTTTTCTGTTTGCCGATTTATTGGAGGTGGTCCTATTTCTTCTGTCGCTCGGTATAACAATATCATGACTATGGGGCAGAATATATTTTGCATCCTAGTCTATACTGTGCCATTCTTATTACTGCATTTGAAACATATCTGGACGAAACTTTACCTGTTAATACCATATAACAACCACAAACGTTTCCGAGTATAATTCAGGCTTTTGTTTTGTCTACTAACATAGGTACTTGCTGATTCTATTACAATATATATATATATATATATATATATATATATATATATATATATATATATATATATATATATATATATATATATATATATATATATATATATATATATATATGACTTTGAGGGTGGATTAGTGGGTGGGTGGCCTTCTATGCTACACCTTTTATTTTTCATATAGAATCTAGCTGATTCAAACTGCTTAAGTGCTGACCTGTTTCTTCAAATTCATTTATTGGCTATCGTACAACCATTGCTGCTTTTATAAGCAAATGTTAACACATTTTCATTCGTCTTGTTAAAACATTACTAAATTGTCTTTTAAATAGAGATATATCGTTACGGGATTGATCCTTCAGCGAAATATTACTATTTCGTTTAAAGGCACTTGAATAATATAACAAAAAAGCATTTTTGGTAATCGGTGAGGGACAGTGATTCAAAAACGTTTAAACAGCTCATCCAAAGTTTTACGTCTACAAGAATGCAATATGTTTGCTAAAATATAAAATCGCCGATTCACCTTTTACAAACAATCTCAATGGGAAGCTTTCAGACTAGCAACTTTGTAGATGTGCTAGTGTGTACAATACACAAACGAATAGCGTGTATGGCAGTTACGTCTACTAGAGGGAAGACTTTTTAGCCAGCTCAATATATATTTTTATTGCAGATTCACCTATCATCGAGTTTAATGCTACCAGTCCACTGACGGTGAACGAGACGCAGTCGGTAAGTGTATTGTGTATTGCTAAGGGAAATCCTGACCCTGAACAACCTTTGTGGAGTGGAAGATCTACTGACAATACACTTTTATTTGAAAGTGTCACCAGAACAGATACAGGAACATACACGTGTAAGGTCACAGCCAAATCAAGCAAGCACGGAGAATTGAAAAGCCAGAAAACAATAGATATTCGTGTTCAGTGTAAGTTTGTTACTGTTACTTTAATATAGTCCAGGTAAGGGGAGAGAAGTAACGTTGTTCAAAAATACATTATTTTGAAGATGATCCTTTCTTGCATCTGTGCACCATAACTATAAAATAGTATAGCTAGGTTATAATAATACTAAAATAGTACTAAAGACTATGATCACTGAAATATTAGTTACATACCATAATTACTAGAATACTATTAATAAACTATTAAAATAACATCCATTGTCCTTTTTATTAATATGATAAAGACATATACAGTTTGTATCACCATTTCATATTTCTAGCATGTCTTCTGCTGAATGCTTGTTCTTGCAATTATAAAATAATGTCAGTATCGAGCATTTCAAAACTACAAAGATGGTAATTAACTTTCAAGAGTGAATGAAGAAAGCGTATGCGTATATAATGTGCATGAATTTATGCCCGTTAGGTGTGGAGTTTCATTATGATCCTGATTTGGGTAAATATTTTATTGACCTGCGGTTTATACGTTAATTTGTGATTATTCTGTCCTGTACACATTTTAAAATGATGGTTTATATATGTATTGCAGAAAGAAAACTCTTGACTCCACGATGATGCTAACATTTCTTTATTGGCCTCTAATACTAAAACTTGTAATATTTGATCGTTCAAATGAAGCGATATAGTCACGCGTGTATTTGAAGATAGCTTTAAATTCAGTGCCAATAGCTTTATGGCGGAAATTAAACGCTGTTCAAACATAGTTTGCACATATTTTGGTCGATATTTGTTTATTAAATCAGAAAGGAAAATACTTTTGACAACGTTTGTTTGGGATAGCTACATATACGTTCGCAGAATAAGGTCACATTTGTACAAAGCGAACGCTAAAGTCGCTCATCAGATACTCTATTTCGGTACTTCGTTAATTTTTCAGAAGGTCGTCAGCCACGCCAACGCTTGTGTAGTTTCAAATACGAATGTACATATTTACATATATTGCACCTTCAGAAAGGTTGGCTTGTTTCTGTAATTGAGTATGTCTCATATATGGGTTACAGTCATCTCATTCACTTTGCTAGCCTAGACTTCAGCAACACATTTTTCTTTTGCGACACACATATTTGAAGATTTTACAACGGTAGCGATAAATTAATACATCTAATGATGAAGAGAAAACATTGTTTGGTCCTAAAATGGAGCTATTTTCTTTACGAATGATTGTAAATATGTAGACAGAAAAGTACACAAGCATATACTAAACAGGACTCGAATAGGTGAGGTTATGTCTCGCTTTATCCCATAAAGATTACGTTTTTGCAAAATGACAACCTGGAGCTTGTGTGGCTTCAGGTTAGCGAAAAGCCCTCTCAAACCTTTCAGGAGATCTCGAGATTTTGTTCCCGTTCGAATATAACTGATTTGCTTTCGTAATCCTGATTAGAGGAAAGATAATGAGTAGTAAACAGAATATAACCGTGATCATTACCTTTTGATTGATCAATAATCGGAGACAAAGTTATCTCATCAAAAGACTTACGCATAGATATGTCAGCAAAAGGAATAATTTCCCGGTTAACAAATTCGCAAGAGCCATGTTTACCATACCTTAAGCAACTGCTCATGCGGGACATAAATCAGGAATTTCAATTTCAGTAGAACCAACATTCTGATCCTAACAAGGCTTGCCAGTAACAGGCTGCTTAACCACTACATTATCTCCAGCTAAGTTATGCCTAACAATAAAAATATATCCTCAATGGACAAAAATGGCGCCGCTCCGATAGTCACGGGTCCTGAGACTAAGTATGATAACAAATTTATATTGTGGATTGGAACTTGAATAAAGTCGCACTTCCTGAAAAAGTATACGTTTACGTGAAGAATTAGGCTTTTCGGATAACGACAAAGTACCTGATAATAAAAGACTATGTGTAGTTCCTGGGTCCCTTAATGTTTTGATAGGAATAGGATTAGCAGAATCATCAATAAGTGACATAGAACCATTCGATTTCTAAGGATAAGGATTTCTGATCAACAGTATCAAACAACTGTACTAGACTAAGATCTGTAAGTTATCGTATTAGACTGATTTGATTTGGTTTCTACCAAACACTTGCTTAAAGGAAAACTTATTGACAGTTGAATTTTGTGAGTCAGGGATAATTTATCAACTGCACGAGCAGAATTTTCAAAAGTTTCTACTGTTCGCTCATCAAAGTAAGTCTTTTGTTGTCTAAGATTATCATATTCTTAATCATATTGTGCAGTAGCACACCGCCTATCAGATAGTTGTTACTTATCGCTAGCAAACTTGACAGAGGTTTGGTCAGTTTCTGTTTTGCAATTTCTAAACCTCTGTCGATATTCCTCAGGTACCAACTCATAACATTTAAATATACTTTCCGTAACTACGTCATAATTAGCACTCGCTTCCATCGACAGTGAATTGTAGATTTCATGAGTTTTGCCAATAAATAAACTCTCTAATAATAAAGTCAAATGCTATCTTGCCTACTGTAACTTTTCAGCGATTTTCTCAAAATGAGGAAAATATTGATATACTTCCTTTTTTCTTCAAAAGTTAACCTAACAATTTTGGCAACATAAAAAAACTGAACTTTATAGGGAGTGCTTTCGGCTTGCAAGTTCTAATTTTTAAATTTAAATAGTATTTTTTCCTTCTCTTATTCATTTTCCTCTCTCTGAATTTGTAGTTCTCTCTCTTCTTTCCTTATTTTCATTTGCATCTGCCTCTCTTTTCTTTTTACTTTGTTATTTTGTTTTTCTGTATCTCGTTCTTCTTTCCTATTTTGCATTTTTCTTGCTCTCTCATCTTTCTTCTTTTGGATTATTTTCATCATTTCATTTTGAATTTGAATCTTTCTTAGCTCAGTTTCCATCGAAGTTTTTATTTCATTTCAGAGCCAGACAGAGATTTACTAATCAAACTTTAAGCCCTTCTATGAAAAATTCATTTCTGACAAAATATTAGACCAAAATTAATTTTAATTTCGTCTTTTCGCAAAAGATGTTTTCAGTTCCGAAATAGAATATTGTTTGGCAAGCTGAACAACTCATCCTTTTTAAGGACTCAAGCCCTTGTTTGACGGATTTGTAATAGTTTTCCACTTCGTGTGGCATTGTAAAAGCTTGTAAGTTGATTTATGTAAAACCAAAATATCAGTGACTAAGAGAATTTCAAAACGAAATGAATTTAGATTTCAAACACAATGTTAATGTCTCTTAAATATTTATCTATAGAGTCTTCATTTTTGTTACGGGACTGGGGTGGCAGGGGGCGGCGTTTGAACATTTTCTATTTAATTAATAACGATCGAGTTTTAGAACATTATTATAGGTTTAAGAAACAACAACAACATCAAAGCAGTAATTGCATTACAGTATGTGGGCATCGTAAGCAAGAAATTGCCCGTATAGTGTCGGCAGGCTATTGCAACTTTATATTATTGATTATATTAACACTGTAGATAAATCGAAAAGAAAGTGTACACATACCGTTACAACGAACCATATTCTTGTAGGTAACTTGGCGTAAGTTCAGTTTCAAGGTTTTCATCCAGCCAAAATTGTTTTTCTCTCCAACTCCAAATTTCTGCGTATTTTGTCCCAACGCACGAGAGGAGAGAGTGGAAGGAAAAGCAGAAAGAATTGCGATGAAATTGTGTACCATTTTAAATTCATTTAGAAAACGGGAAACGGGGATTATTAATACTTTTAGTGGTTTTTTTCATACGTCCATAAAGATTAATCAGTGGAAATTCATCATTGATTTGTAGAATCATTCACACACAGTTGCAACAATGTTTATAAATGGGTATCATTGCGCCATGGGCGGGAAGCAATTAGATATACCAACAGTAGTTGTGTTACATATTGCTTTATACCAAAACTTTAAAAGACATGCTTTTTAAGATATATATATATATATATATATATATATATATATATATATATATATATATATATATATATATATATGTATATATATATATATATATATATATATATATATATATATATATATATATATATATATATATATATATATATATATAATAATAATGAGGTCTTTGTATAGCGTCTAATCTTTAGAAACTCTAAGCGCTTTACAACATTAGACAACACCAATAACATAAGAAACATATATAATGATATGATTACAAAAACAAACACCATGAAATTAGAAAACATAAAAAAACGTGCTGAAAATATTTAAGGTAGGAAACATTATTGGGTCTTTATGTTTTAAGAGCACTCTTTAATGGGATCACTGAGTCTTTGTGTCTAAGTTCAGTGGGCAATTCATTCCACGTTGCTGGGCCCTGGTATCCAAAAGAACATTGTCCATATGACATAGTGGGAATAATGAGTATAATTGGCAGAAGATGAGCGTAAGTATCTTGGTGGTGTGTACACATGGGTGAGGTCGGATAGGTATGTTGGACTTGAGTCCGTCAGTGAAACGTAGCACAGAGAACACATTTTGTGTTTGATTCTGGATCGAATGGATAGCCAGTGTAGGGTACAGATCAGCGGGGAGGTGTGCTCTGATCGTGGTAGTCTAAGTATGACCCAATCAGCTGTGTTTTGAACCTTTTGAAGTTTTTGGAGTAGATATTGAAATGGACCAGACAGAATTGAGTTACAATAGTCCAGTCTTGAAAGTACTAATGAACACACAAGCATTTTAGTGGCAACAACTGAAAGATATTTGGGAATGGAGCCGATGCGTCTCAGTTCAAGATATGCAGCCTTGCATATGTTCATGACATGTTGGTACAATGTGAGAGTACTGTCCAGAGTAACACCTAGGTTTCGTACTGTGTATATTTAATGTTGGTGTTGCTGATATTTATTGTTGAGATAAAGGATGTGAATGAGAAAGTCTTTGTATTGTGATCAGAATGGCATCGGTTTTAGTATTATTCATCTGCAGCTTGTTACATGTCATCCATAATTTCACATCAGTAATGCACCTCTCTACACCTTGGATGGTAGCATCAGCTTCAGTTGGGTGGCTAGATTTGTATATTTGTTTGTCATCAGCGTACAATTGATGAGACACTGGATGATGATCTATGACACCTGAGAGTGGCTGAGTGTATAGAATGAAGAGAACAGGTCCAAGAACAAACCTCTGTGGAAACACCATAACATATATTAACTGGGCTGGGGTGTATTCAATTTGCAGACACAATTTGTATCCTGTTGATCAAGTAATCATCATCATCATCATCATCATCATCATCATCATCATCATCATCATCTGTCCCGTAGTCTGGAAGATCGTTGTGGCACCGCGCAAGACCTAAATATGAGCTTCCTTCATTCCTCTTGATTTTCCGTCTTTCTCGGTGAGTCGCTCAGAGTCATGCCTGTCCACTCTCGAATGTTATCTTCCCACCTCTTTCTTTGCCTGCCTCTCTTTCTTCTTCCTTGTACAGTGTCGCGTGTAGGATTGTCTTGGCAAGTACTGAGGATGACGAGACATGCCCATACCACTGCCCATACCACTGCCGTTTCCATTTTTTCACTATGATCAGGAGATCATCGTGAGGCCCAATGGCTTGTCTTATCCTTTGTAGTATTTCTTCATTGGTGATATGGTCTTTGTATGTGACACCGAGGATCTTGCGGAAACATCTCATCTCTTTAGCCTGTATCCTTTTCTCCATGTCCACTGTTATGGTCCATGATTCGCAGGCATAGAGATATATGGAGATCACCAGTGAGTGCATCAGTCTGACTTTTGAGCTGAGTGCGGTGTTCTTGTATTTCCAGATGGGCTTCAGTTTTGTCAGCGCTGATGTTGTCTTTGCAATCCTGGAGATTATGTCAGGCTTCTATCCTTCATCTGTTATAGTTGTCCCCAAATGCTTACCGCTGTAGACTGTTTTTAGCTTTGTATCTTGGACACTGATGTCAGTGCTGATGCCCTAGATGTTGGTGGTTATCATTTTGGTCTTCTCTGCACTAAGTTCCATGTCATAGGCTGCAGAGTTTTTCTCAAAACTCTCTATTAGGCTAGTTAATTCTCGCTCGTTTCCTGCTAGTCCATCAAAGTCATCAGCAAACGTAAGTTGGTGATTGTTCTGCCTCCGATGCTGACCGTCCCGGTATGCTTGTCAAGCGCGTCCTCCACGATTCTCTCCAGAAATATGTTGAATAGTGTGGGAGAAGACCGACAGCCTTGTACGGCTCCGAGTATAGTTTTGAACCAGTCCCCTATGCTGCTGTTGAAGCATGCTGCACTGGAGGCCTTGTCATAAAGGCGGTCTATTGAGGTTGGCATTGATGTTGTACAATCTCATGGTCGCCCACAACGCTGCATTCCCTATCCTGTCAAATGCCTACTTGAAATCCACGAAGACGTGGTTCAGATCTTGCTGGTGTTGGAGGTACTTCTCACACATTATCCTGAGGTTGAAGATCTGCTCTTTTGTTCTGCACCCTGCTCTGAACCCCACCTTCTTATCGGCAATGATCTTTTCAGTCTGTGGTTTTAGTCTGTTCAGCAGGATCCTTAACATGACTTTGCTTGGATGGCTTATAAGACTGATTGTATGGTGGGTTTGACACTGTTGCATGTTGCCTTTCTTGGCGAGGGTGATGATCAGTGGTTGGGTCCATGGCGATGGCCATACTCCTGTGTGCCAGATCTTGTTGCAGATGTTCATGAGGGCGCTAAGCATTGCTTCTCCCCCAGTTTGTATTAGTTCTGCCGAGATGTTGTCCACTAATGTTGAACTTCACTTTTTCAGTGATCTCACTGCGGCTTGTACGTCTTCGCGTATGATAGGGTGGTTGTCGTTGTTAGTTGCGAGAGTAACATTCAGTACCGCTGGATCTATTGTGGCTCTCGGTGGTTGTAAAGTTCTGCGCAGTACACTGTCCATCTTATCATAATATCTGTTTGTTCTGTGATGCAGTTTCCGGTTTTGTCCTGTAAGGAGGTCACTCGTCGTTGTTTTGTGCTTGTTAGAATATGGACCAGTCGGTATGCTTTCCTGCTTTTGTTCCTTTTCAAGTTTGCCACAATGCCTTTAAACATTTCTTCTGTCCCGTTCTCCTTTGCTTTTTCAAGCTTTACTTGACTTCCCGGTTGATTGCCTTGTAATGGTCTGCCCCTTTCGTATCGTTCTTTTTCTTCTTCAGTTCCCTCCTCTTGTCACACAGATTTAGAACCTCAACTGTGACACAGGGTTTTTTGACTGGGCGATGTCTATCGAGGATATCGCTGGCTGTTTCGGTCGTTGTTATATTGAAGGTGGTGATCAACCTGTCCATGTCGGTATGGTCAGGATCGAGGATAGTGAGCGGTGCGAATTTCCCATCAATCATTGCCTGGAACGCTCTTGCTACTTCGGGATCCTTCAATTTTTCGAGGTCAAATTGTGTTCTTGTGTGGATCTCTTTCTTGACCTTCTTTAGATGTAGCCTAAAGTCATCATCACCATATCATAGTTACTACCTATGTCCGCTCCGGGAAAGCTTCTAGTTTTGGCGATGTTTATAATTGACTGAGGGCGCCTCTTCACCATGATGTAGTCGATCTGACTGTGATGATCTCCGCTTGGGCAGTGCCATATCCAGCTTCTGGATACTTTGTGCTGGCTGAAGGTGTTTGCAAATATAAGGTCTTTGTAACTAGCGAATTTCAGGAGCCTCAGTCCTCTTTCATTTGTCTGTGCATTCCAGCCGCGCCCACATGTTCCTTTCCAGTTCATGCAAGCGTCCTCGCCTATCTTGGCATTCCAATCACCTTGCACAACCAGAATGTTTTTAGGTGTTTTATTGACAATTTCTTGTAGACGGTCATATAAGTCTTCCACATCCGCGTCATCATAGTCTGATGTTGGGGTGTATGCCTGTATTATGGTGATGTTGAATGGAGTTGTCCTGAGGTGGATGGTGATGAGCTGGAGGGATACTGGCCGACATCCCATGACAGTACTCACACTGTCCTTGTGTACAAGGGGCCCAACCCCCTGCTCATGTTTGTCTTCTCTGCCACTGAAGTACAGTTTGTGTCCTTGCAAGGTAGTTAGTTGTTTCTCCAATGTTCTTCCATCGTATCTCACAGAGTCCTAGGATGTTACAGCGGTATCCGTTCATTTCATATGTAAGCTCCTCATGCTTTCCTATTGCTCTAAGTGTTATCATATTCCAAGTGCCAATGGTGATACTGTTCCTGACACGAATATTGCTGCTCTGAGCACCAGTCATATACTTCCCACCTCCGCCCTGGTGCAAGACGGAAGGGCGGCCCTTGTTGAACCGGGCAATTTTTCATGTGGTGTGTCTAGGGCAGCTGCTGCCTGGCGGATAAAGCTGGAGTATGCGCCTTTGGTTATAACGCCCCGTTTTAAGGAATTCTAAGATTTGTGTGATTATTGAAATTCGGCGCAATGGAAATATCCTTCGCCCGAAATAATTAGCCAATTACTTGGAGTAAACATCACGGAGTGAAGTGTTAGTGAGTTTCCATGATGTCATGGTTCACCAGTAGTGAATTCAGGCCAACAACGAATGAATGTCCCTGAGTAAGATAGTCCATATTAAAACGTAGTGGTGTACATTGGTGGTGTGACTGAAGTGGCAGTACTTACCGTTTGAAACCGGTAAATTACAGAAAGGGATAAATATTGAAGGGACTCGGCAGATACCGTTTATGTCGCCATGGTGGCAAATGGGGTGCACTTATATTGGCGAAATGTGCCTGGAAAGCATAGATTACTGGCCTCAAGTGGCGAAGTTTAAATAGTTCCCAGTGTTAGGGGATGCTCGTATAGTTTTTTTGGTGTGAACTGCTGGCGGTACGGAAACCAGATGAAGAGAAACCATGCAAATGCGCGGTTTGATAGATATTTGGCAGGTTTTGAGATCCGTGGTCTTGCATTGCTTAGAGTAAAATTTAGGTATATAATGGACACGTCGGGCTTTCTAATTTACAACTGAATTTGTATGGAAGTCTTTGGAAAGTTGGGGTAAACTTATGACTTCTAGCGAGAATCGCGCCAGGGTTTTGACACCGCTCGGTCAAGTAAAGACCCATGGCTTGTATCAATATATATACACACATGTCTATTATGACTATATTGCAATATGGCTTAAGTGTTTTGCCAGGTACAGCTGACTCAGACCAATGACATGTACATAGTGTGACAAATATGTATTTGATATCCGAGATGGAACTGAGTCAAAGTAAAGTCCACTCTATTCCTCCGTGAATCTCCTGAATACAGATCTGGTAAGGGAGGGTCTGCAGAAGCTACAAAAGAAAGTTTTTGACTCTGTATAAAAAATGGAAACAATACATATTCTTGTAATTGACACGAGTAACGTAACTATTATCAAACGAACCTACACGTCATGATGTGCTAAAAAACTCCACGTGTTGTCATATATAAAATGCACCACTTTGTAGTGAAAATATGTAAAATATTTGTACCCTAGTCTTTATTTCCATGTTTGTAAGTAATGTTGGGACTATCCATGTTTCAAAATGGCTGTGAAATTTTAGCGTATACGTATACGTAACAAAAGGAAACTATCATAGGCGTACATGTCATGTTTGCAAAGTTCTTTTACATACATATCAACCCCGCACGAAGGTAATATAAATAGACTTCATTTGACAGGATGGAAAGACAAAAAGCAAAAGGGAAATGATGCAAGATTCCAGTGCTATCTGATATTCAATGAACATCATAATGAGGACAAGAGAGGCTTCTTTGGAATTTTACTTTAAATTGGCACCACATAGTAACGATTGTGCTAACTTGCTGTTCAAACCATTATACATTTGTCACGAATACAAATTAGAAAAATTTATCCAACTGGAAATAGCTTTGAATTGTATGGGTTTTCTGAATTATCCGTAAATAAAGATGCTGAAGAAGGGAAGGCAGAATATTACATAATTTACTATAATCATTAAGCTGAAATACACTTTTCCGTTGTGTAGAAAGATTTCTGAAATAGAAGCGTATAGATGTCAACATTTTTACGGCTCTATGGTCTTAAACTAAGTGACAGAAAGATGTGAAATCAACAAGTTTAGTTAAATTAAAAGAGCAATTAATATCTAATAGTCATGAATGTCTTGATGTGCTACAATAATGCAATCCAGGATGTCTTTGAATGAGTTATCAATAATCCCAAAGCAGTGTTTTTGTTCAAAATTAAAAGAACACTTTGTAATTCCAATTAATAATTTAAAAAAAAATCTAAACCCTGATCATTAATTTCCAAAGGCTGATATGAAACAGGAATGAAGACTTTGCTTTCATAGGTCTTTTATATACAAAATGTCACCTGACATATAACACAACAAGATGTTCTCGAAAACTAATAATTTCTAACGGAACAAATTCACTAACTCGTAAATAAAATAAAATATTGAACTGAAATGTTAGTAAACATCTTGGATGCCACTTAAAGACATGGGAAACAGTTAGTTAAGTAAACATGTTGTTTGCAAATTACCATTAAGTTAGAGTACAATCTACAATCATGGACAAAAATTAAACACACACACACACACACACACGCACATTATATACACATAACAAGTGTTTTAACTGAACCTACTTGTCATATATCTAGTAATAATGCTTTGTGAGACAGGTATGCATTAATATGGCTTGAGTTTTTCAAGAAGCGAGATTATTTTTTTCCTAAAGGAAAACCCATGTTGCATTTTCTTTATTGCATATCGTATACCGAAGACATGTTTGATATATTCACCAGACAAGAAATGGGCTATTCTGTATTCTAAGAATTTCTTTATAGTCATTACAAATGACCTATATAGAGATAGATACATGTTGTATTCTCAAGAAAGTTCTTGCATGCTATAGTAGTTTATATACTTACTGATGTAATCTTGGTGTCTATTTAAGAGATTTAAGCGAGTTTGCAAAGTACATAGCATCTGCCAGCACTGTGTATATGCATATGCTCTGGTGAAAGACCTAGATCCTTGCACATGTCCTGGGAAGGTACATTCAACTGTTTCAGCCCTGAATTATGTGTTCTTTTTGTTAGAAATGTGTTAACAAATTAGGTATATATTCTTCGATTATTTGGTTTTATGTGGACGTCATCCAGGTATAATTTAGCAGTAATGTAAATAGTCAATAGTCATATTCTTTTTTTATATATCAAATTGTGTAGATTCATAGTCTTCTAACATCGCAAACAGGCCGCATACTTTTTACCTAGGCTACAAAACCTGTATGGGCTGATAACGTACCAAAGAAAGCTATCATTATCATCATCATCATCATCATCATCATCATCATCGTCATCGTCGTCGTCACCACCACCACCACCACCACCATCATCATCATCATCATCAACAACAACAGCAACAACATCAGCAATAAGATATAGCGGTGCCAAGATGCTAGACTTGGAATTAAGATAGGTCCATACGTTTGTGAATTTTTAAACTTGATTTGTATTTTTCATATTATGGTGTTTATTTATAATAGAGAGTGAATAGTTTCAGTTTCCCCAAAATAGGCATAACAGATCCAAGTTAATAATTAATAAGACTGGATTCGTCTCCTGGTTTTAAAGAGTTTCCTCTACCTTTCTTCCCATCGTCCTCAAATATTTTTGTCCCTATCCACATACTAAATATCTAAGTCAGTGGTTAAGCAACACAGGCTATTGGCAGTCTTAAAAGTTTCACCGACGAACCATCGGAACCTATGAAGTTCTTATTAGATATTATTATAATTTTCTTTTTAAAAACATCTCCAATAATATTTGTTAACTGAAATAAATTACGGCATGTTAAGCAAAATCTGAAAATAGACACCATCTGCAAATGACAATCTCTTTCTAAACTTTTAATTGCATTGCTGTGCTCAGTGTTCAAAGTGATATATTAGAACGCATAAAAAAGTTTGAAAGTGGCGCTGCTTGGGACAGAAACTGAAGAAAATTAAAAATACCAAATTACGATGATAGCCAGTATTTATGTATATACTTCGTATAACAAAAGCATACCTGTGACATCTAGGTCTCTACTGCTTTATCTTTTCATTATACCTAATATCGAATTAGTTCTACCAGGTAAGTTAGTTTAGTGTGACCAATCTTTCCCAACAGGATAAAAAGATGATTTTGGTAGGTATATCCCGTGGTTCACATGTGAGCTAAACCGTCCGATGTTGCGTTGTGCAACCATTCTGGTTATCTGTGATGTCGGTGATATCTAGAAAGTATATATGAATTAAACTTATTTTGCAAAGTTACCCTGGATTATCGGATGTATTCATATAAATTTAGGCCAGGGATAATTTGTATGTTATGAAAATAATTGCCGTCCAAACTTCGTCATAATTAATGTTTTTAATACTATATGCGAAGAGTTTTTCGTACAAGTATAATGAACTCTTTAAACAACGCATCAGTGTCGGAGCTATTCCTTATTTGTAGCAACGCTATTAGTACTTAAACGATGCAAAGAAACACAATTCACAGGTGGTGGATGTTGGGCAGACAAGTGAAGCATTCACGGATTGTGGTTATCCTTGCCGTTTCTTTACTGTTAGACATGGTTGGGGCATTCTTCTACGTTAATGAAGTTTGGCTAAGAAGTTAAAGTCTTTATATTTAATTGCAGTACTTGATGCCAAATGTTCAAAAATCATGAAACACTTAACTGTACTGATGTTCCTTTATCTGCACCACCTTCAAGATGTTTAATTGGTCGCATCCTAACCAGCTGATATACATTAACAAAACGTAATAAGTTAATGCATCTTCAGGCGTGAACGCTCTAGTGGCCTAAGTGGCTATATGTCCGCCTCAGAAGCGGGAGATCGTGGGTTCGAACCCCAGCCGAGTAATACAAAATATTTATAAAAATGGTACGGGCATTAAGAGACTAGTTTTAGAATGGTCGGCCTGGTGTCAGGATAGTGTGACTGGGTGCGACATGATGCTACATGTCTGCGGCATGATGCCCCAGTGCTAGACACCACTATAAACTGCCACACTGCAGACATGGTAGCGATATGACTGAACAAATGTTAAAGCAACGTTAAAAATTCAAATCACACACACACACACACACACACACACACACACACACACACACACCTTAAGGCGCAATTATGAAACGCTTTGTGTCTGCACTGCTGACATGGTGGCGATATGACTGAACATTTTTAAAGCAACCTTAAAACTCTAAATCACACACACACACATCTTCAGACGCAATTAGGAAACGCGTTGTCTTCAAAACGAAACAAATTACAAATGTTTCCAGATGCACATCTTGGATTTCTCCGCCAGAAATATTGTTGTTTGATTCGTTCAAAAACGCTTTTCATTGTCAATTTGTGCAGCATTTCATATATATTTGGCTTAAGGGTTTTAATTGAGAACAAAATTGCACTTCATTGTATGCCTGGTATTAATAATTTCTACTAACCATGTGTTAAAATAGTGCATCAGAGAAAATATTTCAGCTTATTTCAATTCAATTGTTTTGATTACTACTAACACCTGTATCTATAATGTCACAAATCTACAGACATTTAAGCTAATTTGCAAAGAAGAAAAGAACCATTTAATGTCCCATATAGTAACTATACCGTCCTCCCTTTTCAGTTTAAAAAAATACTTTGATCCTTTTCTGCTGTACAGTTTTTTGATCTTCAATGACTAGCACAGACACATTATCCCGTTTATGTAATACCTAATACAATCATCTTATTTTCCCATCCCCTTAGAATCATATTTTCATGTGTGAATATGGATTAAGCTTGTTCATCTTCTACATAATTGATCGATTCCACATGATAGTGTATGGTAACAAAGATAACGTGTTCGCCTAATGGTGGTATAATACTGATGATGCTTTCTAATACTTTGTAGACGGAGCCAAGATAACAAACCTGTCAGCGGTTGAAAGAAACATTGTGAACGAGAATGGCACAGTAAGACTAACATGTTCCACAGACAGCCAACCAGAACCTAACATCACATGGACCAAAGATGGAACTGACAAGCCCCTAAAAGCAGATTTTGATATGCTTCAAAGTCACCTGGTGTTTAACAGTGCTCAGTGCCTGGATGCTTCCAACTATACATGTCAGGCAAACAATGGTGTAGATATCCCTGTAGATAGAAGGATTTCGCTTCATGTTAATTGTAAGCCAAAGTAGTGTCCTTTCACATTTTTTTCCTTTCTAACTTCTTTACGGGTTTGTGGATAAAGCACCAACTATAAATAAGCGAATTATTCCGCTTGACGGTTTCACATCTCGTAGTTTCTCACTTAATCGATATAGAAAGACAAATATGATATTGGTAGTTTTATAATCGTGCATTCCTGACCACGTAACCTGTTCTATGAATTTGAAACCAGTTCATCAGACTTAATATGCTTCAAAGATATTTGAAACAACGTGTTACCATCTGCCATTTTAATTTTTGAAAAATCGTAGACCACCACCTGGTATGGAAATTTATTTTCCATCATTTCATTCGTGGTTGTTGTTGACTGTTGATTGCAATTTCCATTTTTGGAGTCGGATAGGGTAATTATATTTTCCTGTCCTAATTAAATATTTTGTCATATGCAATCATTAAAATCTTCTTGAAACATTTTGCTTTTAGTCAACTGGCTGGAACATTTCAGAAATGTTTGAAGATTACTGGCTTTTGGTAAACGTCATTAGTCTAGGGAGTTTGATAAAGTTTTGAAGAGCAACGGGGTTGATATGCATTATAGGAATAAAGTAAAGACCTTTACTCGTATGTTTTAATCATATCTTGTGTAAACTGTTGTCACTTGACTTTTTACAGAATATTTACTTGAGATCATCAAGTATGATGAATAAAATCGTTCAAGGCCAAGTACTTGTATAAATGTCATCGCCATTCGAAGAAAGAAATCAAAATAATTCGTAAATGAAACGAATTAGCTTTTCAAAGCGAAACGATCATTGTAGCACAGTATCAATGACAAAGATGAAATACTAGATCTCAGATTCATTGTGTTATTTCAACTTAACGAATACAATTTTTATTGTAATACTGTAATACTGTGCACCTTGCTGTTAAATGGCTTGGCATGCACTGCATACGATAAATAAATAAATAAATTTGGAGTATGTGCAGTTGTGCACAGCTCTCCATTTTAAGGATTTCTTGTGATTACTTGTTTGATTATGGGAAGTCGGTGCTGGTGATACAGACCATATCCCGAATAATTAGCCATGTACTAGGAGAAAACGGCACGAAGTGCAGTGTTGGTGGGATTGCATAATGGCATGGTTTAGTTTTAGTGAGCTCAGGTCAGAGCCGAATAAGTGTCCCCGTCACTTTTTAGTCCCTATTAAAATCTAATTGTGTGGATTGATTGTGTAACTCCATGTACGGTATTTATGATTGGGGACTGGTAAATTGCACAATGAAATAATTGAGAAGGGACTGTTCCGTCATATGTAGGCGTCGTTTATTGTTGCTATGATGGTAAATAAGGTGCAGAGTTACAGGCTAAATGAGGCTTAAAACATGATTTTGCTGACCTTAAGTAGAGCAGGGAAAATAGTTCCTTTTATTTGGCGGTTGAGTTGTATATTTTTACGGCATGAAATACTGGCGCTACGTTACTGAAATGTAATAATGAGTAACCATGCAGTTGTGAGATTGAGAGGCAACTGTGTAATTGTATTAATTGTGGGCATGTATTGATTACAGGAAATTTATTTAATGTCTGGGAGCGTTGGGATTTCTACTTTGCAATGGTAGTTGTATATAAGTCATTGGAAATCAAGAAGAAACAAGTGACCTCTAGCGAGATTCACGCCAGGTATGAAATGGCTGAGAAACGAAACTCCTATGGTGTATTACAGTGCCATACAAGCTAATGTTAAAAACGTGTTAAAGAGGCATAGATACATTGCATGATGCATCAATCGTAATACACTAATAATGGTAATTTTCAAGTTGTTGATGTATTACATTCAGATTACTATATTATATAAATAAATATATTCATTTATGTTAAGGTCATCCTCGAACCGACTTTCGATCTCCTCCAGTGACGAAGGTTTATAGCAAACGTCGTGGAGATGCACATTTAAGATACACGGTGATATCCTATCCAGACCCAACATTTGTATGGACATTCATCGGAAATGGCAGCGAAAGGAAAGCTCTGCCAAATTCCTCAGTCCAGTATGACTTTGGCCAGCATTCCACGCTCTCATTTAAAAATCTGGACCTAAAGGATTTCGGATTTTATTTAGTCACTGCTGAAAATCTATTCCCGCCATCTGCCACGACGGTGTTTGAACTTGCTGTAGCAGGTAAAGTAGTTTTGCTGACAATGCAAATTAGGTGATTTCACAATATAAAAGCATAAAAGAGTGAATTTACAACTATAATGTGTACAGCGACCCGAACGAACAATTATATCGAACATTATGTAGTTCTTTATATAAGAATTTCTTTAATTGGTACACTTTCCAACCTGCTTGTTGAAATTTTATCATGTTGACATATTTGATATTAAGCTGAATACTATCTGCCAGAAATGGAACGTAACGTTTGCGTTTCTTTGGAAACATACGAAAGAATCATATATGTAGACTACTCCCAAAGAAAGATACATCGAGTTAACACAAAAAAAGGAAAGGAATGTTTACTTTTTGATAATGTTTCAAGCAGACGAAAAATATTAAGTGTGCCTGAATTAAATTTAGAAGAATTATTTACCACGGAGAAAAGGAACACATCATGTTATATTAACTGAAGCCTATCAGGCAAAATCGCTTGATATTTCTCTATGTTACATACAAATGTCACAGTATACATTTCCATCACAGACAATGGGATAATGATATGATGAGCATTTGTGGTCCTCTCTATAAATATAATGATTTTAAAAATATAAACCAGATTGAAGAAAACGGAGGAATCCTAAGACGGATTGAAACATTCAGGCATGCAAAAAAGATGATTTCGTGCACGTTGCTTATCATGTACTTGTAATCAAACAGTCGAAGCGGTCAGTAAGGCACATCCATCTGGACAAAACCTGAACTTAATAGATGCCAAATTTTGAGGATCACTATCAGATGATTTGTGTCAGACGTACAGAGTGTCATATATCAGAGAGTATAAAAGATCCAATAAAAAGCCTGACCAAGCATCTAACCACAGTGCATATCTTCAATCAGATGAAAGACAATTTTATTTTCAAATCGATGAATGTGGTCCTACCGTTTAGTAACAAAACAAAAATACTGAATGAGCCAAACATGACGATATTGGTGAATTTTGGCAGTAAGATAGTTATGAGTTACAAAAAAAAAATAAAGTTAACATATTAGTAAAAGCTAATGTTTGGAAAAAGGCAGCTTTAAAAGTTGAAATTTATCAGGACTAAATACATGGATTAAACCCATCTAACCCATTTTCTAATGTTTATAAACAAATTAATATTCAATTGAGCGAGATATAATAATTTTTGTTTTAATTTAACAATGTAATTGAACTTAAGTTTGTTTGTTATTACTAAATTCAACAAACGTTTTAAAGTGTACTCTTTACTAATTACAAAAATATGCTAGATATATTTTGATACCCAAGAAATCGTTATTTTATATATATGAAATTTAATCATTGACGCTCAAACATAGAAATATGAAAATTTATAGAGAAAACGGTTCTTCACCAGATATTCCTGAGGCTCCGTCTAGTGTAACAATCGTAGAAGTGACACAAAATAGTCTGACAGTCGAGTGGGTGGCAGGCCACAGTGGGGGTCCAGAACAGGTGTTTCAGATTGTCGCTTTAGCAAGTCACTTCGCAAGAACTGTGTACGCAGCTGATCCTGGATACGGAAAAGTTGGAACTGCTGTGATAGAGGATCTAACTCCCAATACAAAATATAACATTCATATATCGGCGAATAACTCAATATTTACAAGCAATATGACCGAGGTCATCATCGTGTACACGCGGAATGGTAAGAAAGTCTAATGAAAATTGCGCACACATATACGATTTTCGGGTTTGACTCAGACGCAAAGCAAGTAATTCACCAAATATGCTCTTATGTTTTTGGATAAATGGAAAAATAGGAGACAGTATGCTTTACGATTACGCCCATTAAAAGCAAACAGATGATTTTAGAAAAATATTGTTCTTTCAATGAAAATTTTTTTGAAGTTGAGCAGAATAAATTTTGTTATGTAGTTGCAACATTGGTGTAAGTATCTTTATTAAACTTCAATACATTCGTTTACTAGATATATTGTACTACAAACAAAAGCTATAACAGTGCCACATTTTTATGTCCGAATTCTATTTTAACCGTGTTCCCTTTTGAAGAAAGTACTCACCACTGTCCTGTTTCTTATTTATAGCATTATCTCTTTCTTGCACCAAAGACTATCATACAACATAACATTAAATGCGTGCTGTTAAATTATTTTTTAATATAAATGTTCTGCTTCAACTTGAAATTTCCCAACATTTACATGTGCTTGTTATCACAAAAGTGAAATATGTAGATGTCACTTTGGATAGAAAAATGAAGCTTGCATAAATGTAGTGACTAATCTATCTCCCTTTCACTGTAGTTCATGTGGCGGCATACCCATAAGATGGCACCTTGGACACATATGGCGAAATTTAAAATTGGGGTTAATTTGGTTACCCATAGAAATTTATTATTAGGGGCACTATAACCACCTACTGGTATTTTACATAACGTATGGTATTATGGTCTAATATGGCATTTTAAAACGGGGCCATTTAAGACCACCAATTAGAATGAAATCGACATCATGGAGTGGGAGCAAGGGAATGGAGACATTATACATTATGTACAACGGTGTGACCGCCAATCATTCGCCTTGGCAGACATGTATCACTACTTTACTACATATACTAATTTTTTGTAGGAACGAATGCTTGTCTTCAGTTATGAAAAGATCATCCGCCTAACAATTCTTGTGGGCAAACATCTTGCAAACATATAAGAGAAGGCTGGGATTATGAAATGGTTGCTAATACAGTTTTATTGGCCAATATTGACCAGCATTCATATATATACAACTTCAAATGCAAGAGGATATAAGGTGGTGATATAATGATTAGGGATAACACCTAATCTTACAGACCCAAGCGCATTTTAAAAGGCAAATAAATCAACACTCAGAACCAAAAGTATGTAAGGGAAGAAAAACGTATGCATTGATGAATACCACATACAAGCATGCAACCAACTTTCGGATAGTATTATACTCTTGAACTGAAACCCATTCTAGAATGGATAAGTTGCACATATGGAATAGTTTCGTTTTGATATCATACACAGACAGAGACAAAATACATGTAGGAACACATAAACAAAATACAGAAAGCATATACGGTTGCATTACATACATAGGTGTGTTGGGTGGTGGTACGCAAAAGGATTGACGGGTGTTAACAAAGTCTGTTAATATATTCCAAATCTGTTTTTGCGCGCCTTAAACGTCTTCTCACATTAAGTTCATATTCCAAGGCTCCTGTCAAGCTTCACACAACCTTGTCGTTTTACAAAACGTCTTTGCATCAATATCACTGTCTGTTAGATGTTTTATAAATGACTTTATATACCATAGACTGGCTAATCAGGATGAATCATTATACTGGATACAATACGTAACGACTGTACATTAACCCACATATTGATTCTTTGACAATTAATGCAGTACTAGTCATCATTATTTAAATTATAGACGTTTTCGCCCATATTTTAAATGATGATGACTTGTACGGCAGTACTAGTGAAAAACCACACTTTATATGTACAGGCAAGGGATCATAAATGACCTTATAGCGCGTTAATATCCGTAGCATATCTTGTGCGAGTCTTATCAGAGTCCAATCAGAGTGTGTCATATACTCGTTCTTACAATCGCCTGATTTATGTCTGCTAATCAGAATACGGGATATGTGGTTTGACTTGACATTTCTTCCATCAATCTTTCCAAATTGTGTTGTACAGTTAAATACAGTACCGTACACATGTCGGATTCAGATTTATAAGATTTGGATTCATCTGAACTTTTATCAGCACGACATTTTCTGATTCTACTGACATAATAAGTCGCTTGTAACAGACACATGCCGAAAATATACATACCGTTTTACATAGAAACAGGGAGAGTTTCTTTTAATGCATCAAGAAGATAAGAGCAAGCAAGAATATACCATCCATCAGAGCTACAAATCAGACGATGTGAAAGACTGACTTCAGAATTCTTTGTGGACTATACCAGACCCTGAAAAAAGAAGGAATTATTAGCATTATTCAAGTTTTAGAGGAAAAGACCTTTTCTTCACAATGTCCAAGCAATTAGTGAAAGCTACAACAAATACGACCGTTGCAAATACTATTATATTGCAGAAAAATGATTGAGACATTTAAAAGAGCTAATGGAGAATCGGTGTGTTACAGACGACTTTATTCAAGCCCAACCATATCTCGCATATCTATCATTGAGAAACTGTAGAAACAATATGCCAATGAAAGAAACAACCTGTGTATGTATGCATGCATGCGAGTGCATTGGAGAAAATCTGGAACGAATTTTGGACAAAGGAATATGGTTTGGTTATAATCATATTCAAATTGACCGCTCCGGTGGCCTAGTGGTTAGAGCGTCCGCCTCGGATGTGGGAGGTCGTGGGTTCGATCTCCGGCCAGGTCATACCAGAGACTTAAAAAATGGTACTAACAGCTGCCTTGCTTGGCGTTCAGCATTAAGAGGTTAGTGTTAGGACTGGTCGGCCTGGTGTCAGGATAATGTGACTGGGTGGGACATCATGCTACATGTCTGCGGCATGATGCCCCAGTGTTAGACATCACTATAAACTGCCACACTGCAGACATCGTAGCGATATGACTGAAAAATTGTTAAAGCTACGTTAAAAATCAAAATCACATCACAAATGACAAATTGAAAACTATTGGATATCAATTCAGTTTTGGTATATCCTCATGAATTAGGAATAATAATGAATTTCAATAACATCATAGTATAAAATGTTTTTGTTTTACGTCTGTCGATTTCATGATAGCGTCCCTGTTTCAAGTTCTTAACGGGGATATTGATGTTATTTCCACCTCTTCTTTTAGTTCTTTTTTACCCATTTCCTTTGCTTTACATTCCATTTGCTTTCTGAGTACACACAATGCTCATGTTCATACAAAATCTTTCCTTCGTCTTAGGACCAAGTCTATAAGAAATATTTCTTCGTTGTGAGCCAGAGGCGCTAGGAACGATAACATGGCTTTCTTTAGGTGTGAAATGGAATATGATACCGTATTAAAGGGTATGAATACTGCAACATGTCTGTTATGGAAGGAAGAAACTGACACTTGTCTCTTGCAAAAATAGATTTAACTCCAATTTTGTCCATGCAGCGGATACTCCACTTGCCAGCTATCCTAACTAAAAAAGAAACGGCTCAATCACAAATCCAGTTTTTATGTGTATTAAATTTATATTATTTGTTGGCTTATGTTAATGATAATATGTTGTAATCATGATATATCGTTACCTGTGACTTTTGTTGGTCTAAAGGAATTAATACATGAGAAATTCATATTTCCTTACACACAAGTTATGTACCTTCGGAATCCTGTAGAATGAGTCAACGGATAACTCCGTTATTGAAAACACAAAGATGTTCGAGCCTACATAATAACCACCGAGGAACGTCTTTGAACAGTAACACATCTGAAATATTTTGTTTTGAATGGATCAACACACACACACACACACACACACACACACACACACACACACACATCTCCATCGTACCGGATTAAACAGATCAGACTCGACGGATTACCAAGAATATTGTGTGCCTTTCGTTCAGGAGCGTAGTCTTGGATTTGAAGTTCAATACTTTTCTTCTTTACTTCGCTCAGCTATTCCATATACATGATGCAAAGCTAGAATGACGATGTTATTATCGTCATGATTATCTCTTTTCCTCGAAAATGTAGTTTACGCCGAGAATAAGGCGAAACTGTCATGAACATTGGCAGCCAGGCCTGTTCAGGAGGGTGTTGTATTAGCAAATGCATTGAAAATTGTCTAGTTTCAACGCGAAAATATATAATTGTACATAAGGATTAGGATCTTCCATAATCCTCCTTCTTCATTATTGTTTAGTGAGCTAGTGAATTAGTTGAGCGAAGATTAATCAAATGTTGGTTTTGCAAAAGATATTTTTGTTTATTTATATATTCGTTGTATTTTCAAACTCTGTTTTTGACTACTCCGTTCTCTTTCATTCTATATCTTTTTATTTCAAGGGTAATGTTGTCAATCACATTCTAGTGTAAATTTTGAAATCGTTTCAATCATTTACATGAAAGAAAACGAGATGTTTGCCATCACGTCCATACCTCTCGCATATACAGCAGTGAGCTCCACAGTCTTGTTATTGATAGTGAACCAGAAAGTAGAAAGAAGAACGAAGAACCAGAAGATAATAAGCAGATTGACAGTGACATTGGTACATTTGAAACAAATCAAACGCATACAAAGACCTGTGACGAATGTCTTATAAAAGTAAAGCGAAGCAGAGACGAGAGCTTGAGGGCAGCAGGAAAAACGTCAACTAGAAGAGCAACAACAGATGCTAGAGTAGAGGCCGAGATGAGTGAGAATAAACCGATTCATTTAGCTTGTCCGTTTCAGGGTATCGGTGGCATCCGAATTAATGATTAGAGATATATTACCTGTAAAACTCGGCCTGGGACATGCCCACACTAAAGGAGATGCGGCCATTAAAACAGTTCTTCTAAGGTCTAAAACAATGGTCCTATTCAGCCACGCATATTACGTCAACAAGCATGAAAGAAACATAATACTTTTCATTGGTTGCCACATTCTATAATTGTAATATTTTGTTGTGTTTTTCTAATATCGTTTTTCGTATTATGTTTTCCAAAGATAAATTTCAATACCCTCTAGATCCTGCCTTTAACATTTGGGCTTGCTTGTATGAGTATGAGTTTGTAAGCATTTGTAAGTATTTGTGTGTTCTTGTGTGTATCAGTTTCTAACTTTTCTATCCCTCACAAGGTTTTGATTTTAAGTGATGAATATCTATCTATACTATGTACTAATAGGTGTTAGTTGCAACCACCCTCCACCTATTCCACATAATTATGTGGCACATGAGTATCGTTCTACGTTTTTGAGGGTCGGTTACTAAGATTGAGTATTGGTCATTAAAATCTCAGTTGGTCAGCAAGACTGCGTTAGAAACCATTATCTCCACTCACCAGTGCATTTCTGTAGGTGTTGTTAACTATACGTTGGCAATAATCAGGCAAGTTATAATAACATAACAAAGACAAATAATCCTTTTTGCACCAAAATTTGTGTGTGATTAGGCATAGATATTTGTCTTTCAAAGTGAATGTTTGTATATCAAACTGTTTGAGTAATAATATATTTATTATTAGGTTCACCTTGTCCATCCGTCCAGTTCCCTCTTTCTCCATCCATCATGTTTCATTCCCATATATGGCCATAAATCCGCTCGTGTTCATTTTGTATAGGTGACTATAGTGCTCAAGGTCAAATGTAATTCATCCAAGTGAAAGTCAAATGTAATTCATCCAAATGAAAGTCAAATGTAATTCATCCAAGTGGCCATAGTGACCCATATTTTAATTTTCCATAAGTGGACATCATTTCTTATAATATTAAAATCTCACAGGGTAGCTACGGTAGCCACATAAGATTAATTGACCATAGTACCACCTCATGATATGCGGTCTTCCTCCCTCAACTTTAAATGTTATATGTTCATGGAAGTATATTGAATGATAAGAAGCAAAGCAAATTTTCCATTTCAGTAGAGAACATTATCCATACAACAGAGATGAGACTATTGATTGCTGGAGTGGCTGTAGTGCTTGTTGTTTGCATTGTCGTGGTAATATCTGTTTGCGTTACCAAAAGATGGAAGTGTCAACAGGGTACTTGTATGAAACAAGGTTGGTGTACTGTGCCATTATATTCATGTCTGGAATGCATTTAGTACAGGGGTGCACAATCCCCGGCTCGCGGGCATCGAGCGTGTTTTGTCCGGCCCTCATAGCAAATTAAAACAACAAAGAAATCTGGCCCATCAACATTAATTATATTAAAGAAATTAGTGTTAGCGGCCCTCGAGTGGTCTTAGAAAATGCATTCTGGCCCTTGGCCGAAAAAGGTTGTGCACCCTGATTTAGTAGAAGTCCCATGAAGCTTAATTTCCTTCAAAATTAATCCAGTATGTAAATCTCAGGTCAAGATCGTGCTATCTTTGTTTTACTCTTAGTAAGTTTAATGTGATATATGGAAATCGAACGTTGTACGATATTGAATAGATCTTCCAGGCTAACTGTTTTGAGTATTTTGTGACCAGATAAGCAAGCCTTTTTTATATCTTTCATTGTCAGGTAACATGACACCAGTACAAATAAAGGTGCTGTTTAATTTTTTTGTATCATGCTTGACCTAGCGCTTTTATGGTAAACTCGACATTCACCGTTTCCGGACAATTATCAGAATGTTCTAAGGCGAAAGACTATATTGGAAGGCAATACATTTTAATTATGCCCCTTTTTCTTTACATGTAATTGAGTCGAAATACGCAGAGATTATGCGAAAATCGGGTTCAAAGTTGGAACGGAAAGCATGAATTATCATACTGACACGATTAACGACTAACCTCAAACACAAGAGTCATTCAATTCAATTCATAAGAGGGTTAACTAGTAACAGACCAAGTGTCATTAATGCAGAATATGTCGATATCAAAATAGCTATCCACGTGTATTCCTTTTCTTTAAATAGGATTTGTGAGTTGCGAAACAATCAATCAACAAAGACCAACTATTATTTTATGTGACTCTCTCAAACAGTTCATTAGTCAATCAATCATATAATCAATTAATTAACCGGGTTGTGATCCAAGCGTTTTTTAGTGATCCTCTATGACGGGAGATTACTAATAAACAGTATTCATCAGGATAATTAATAAATGCAGGTTTTTGATTACAAATTAATTGAATAATTCGGAATGCGATAGTGTGTTCGCTTGAATCTCAAATCTCAGTTTTCATCATCATGCTATGAATGAGAGAGCCACCTAATTACAAACACATGCATAAATACTACCACATGACACATCTTAAAAAGTCATGTCGTCTGATTGAATCGGAACAGAATTTCATAATTACGTTTTTAGGTTTCTACTCTCTTATATATGCTGGTGATCATACAACAATCTTCCTACATCAGTAAAAGTATTTTATTAAAACTATATCCCAAACGTGAATTTACGAATGAAGAAAGTCAATAATGAAATGTAGCGATTCAAAGGCGATAGGGACAACTCGTACTATGGTAACAATCATATATAAACTAGGTTTTCAAACTATTCCACATTACATTTTGACTTAGAAAACAAGGAAGCACATATTTTAAAATAATTTCCAAATATTTAGAAAAAGATACGCCATTAGATCTCACAGTAATAAATATGCATACAGTTTTAGGAATATTCATTGTAGTATTGTAATGTAATTCATTTCAAAGAGTTTGTTTGCTTTCTAGTATTTTCAAAAGTAAAATGTATCGGATGTTTCAGCAAATGTTTAAAATGTAAGGCCTTCTAAAGAATAAAGTTTGTATTAATTCACAATTCAAATTAATTTTCATCTTTGCAGGCATCGACTCAAGTCCGAACAACGAGGTTTGGTAAGATTGTTCTTGGCAGACACTATTTGTTTCTTTACATTTAGTACCCATGCTCTTTTAATGGTAATGTTTAGAGCTAGAACAATATTTTGATAAATATAATTTATAATCATATCTCGAGGTGTACAGACAGCCTAAGGGCAAAACCGATGATGTTAAATTAAATAAATTCAATATGCTTCTTAATGTGAATTTTTTATATAAAAAATTCGTTATAAAACCTTCTTCTGAACGAAGTTTCGTATATAAACAAGAAATGCAATATTCAAGATACAGCTTATAATATTATTTCAATTTCAGGGTAATTAATTTATATTCATTATTTTCAGCACATTTCAGTAACGTAATTAGTCATATATATTTAAAACATGAAAAGGTTTAAACCTTTCCAATATTCATTATTCACTTTAGTATACAGTTGTAATGCTACGTGACAACAAGTGAGGTCATAAGTGGCCAAAGGGAACGAAAGTGAAAACAAGCAAAACGCTTATTTAGTTTTATCAGCAATAGGACGATATCAGGATTAGAACAAGCACATATTGTGTACAGTCGTTCTATATCTCTGTTAAGTAAAAAGTTTTATAAGGCTGCTTCTTATCACAATATAAAGTGGTTCCAGATTTGCTGAGAATAAAAAAAATAAATAAAAAAAAACATAAAAAAAATAATAAATTTGTTAAAAAAAATTACCAAACACCTAGCCCCCCCAAAAAAACAAATACACAGAGAATAATTATGTTATCAATAAGATTACAAAACTGTTAAAATGACATACACACACACGCATATATATATATATATATATATATATATATATATATATATATATATATATATATATATATATATACATATACATATACATATATATATATACGCGTGTGTGTGTATATGTATATATATATATATATATATATATATATATATATATATATATATATATATATATATATATATATATATATCTGTGTGTGTGTGTGTGTGTGTGTGTGTTGTGTTCATGAATGAATGTTTATAGTTCATCCTCTCATCGTCATATTTTTATTCTCTTCCCTCGATGTAAGTTTCTCTTTGTACAGTGCAGAGTTCAGTCAAGTGATCATCGCTCCTGTCGGGCGTAACGAAGTTACTGGTGAGCACGAAGATATGAGAAGCGATACAGACAATTACAACCCGTATTCAGAAATTTATGGTAGGATAAAGTTTGTGGACTATGAACCTTACTATTTTAAAATCTGTTGGAAAAGATGTTTTTAATATGTTGCAACAAAGTATTTCTCAAAAGTGAGAATGTTCAAAAGATACGGGGCCTTCAAGAGTTGCAAGATATGACTACGTCTGCTAAGCAGACCCAAATATTAGTACGTTTGTAAGTGCAAATGCTGTTGTTGTTGCTTTGGGTTGAAATCTGAGTGCATGATAGGCTGTATATAGCAGCCAGTATAACTGGCGGAGGAAGAAGCTGGGAGGAAACCTGTAAGAGCCACCAACCCACAGGAATCTTTCTCACGTATTCACATTGGCAGACCCAGATAATCTAACCCACGCGGACAGAAGTGAGATGGCAGTAATCGGTAAAGGCGTGCGCTTTAGACCACCTGGCCACCCGGGGCCCCTAATTGCAGAGATTTGTCTTTACGAGTTTTTGGAAAGAGCTAACATATCTTTCGAGGAAAGGTCGTTCCGTAAAATTTATATTTAGTACATTTATAGGTAAAATGTAAATGCAGATTAATTTTACCTATAATGGTATTAAAAATATATTTTACGGAGTGAATTTTTCATTGGGAGATATGTTAGCGCTTTTAAAAAACACGTTAGGAAAACATATAAAATCCAATTAGAAGTGAAGCGAAATCAAACGTTACAGTGAAGACTTGGATAGCAATCATGCACATAACCTTAGGTTCATACTAGAGAGATGAACAACATTGATGCTTGATATCTGAATGATTTTATCCACATGCCCTACTGAGGTAACTGCAATGCATTCGTTTGTGTTCGTCCGTTTGTCCGTTGCCAAATCTTCCAAATCTCTGGATGGAAATTTAAACAATTTGTGGCTATATATTGTCTGTCGTGTAACTATCTCCAGAAGTGATCTCATAATTAACTCCATGTTTTGTGATTCATTTGAGGAATAAAAGGTCACAATATGCAGATTTCAAGTAAATAACAGTTTTAAACTATTCTGGACCGACTTCATATACGTGTAATAAAAGGAAGGAGCCATATATTGATTTTCGTAATGCATCCTCGACTACTGCACGGAGAAGATTGGAGAGGGCTTGAAAAATACAGTTAAAGGGAATCGATAAGATATTGCATCAACTCTGGTTTTAGTCTTTAAAACTACAGGACAACCAATCCCAACTTTTAAAGCACTCCTATATCTTTCGTGTTTGATAAAAATGAACTTTTCGTATAATCCTTTTAACTAAACAGATATATATATATATATATATATATATATATATATATATATATATATATATATATATATATATATATATATATATATATTCATATATATATTCATGTTTTAAGCTTTGTATTGCTTTTAGTTATATTATTTTTACTGATGCTGTGGGTTGGGTATAAATACAGGAGCACGAATTACAAAACAAACTGTCGCAAAACTTTAAAATTGTATCATACAGAAGTGAAGACTTACCTGGGTAATAAGCTATCATTAATATGTACAAATCTGACATTCTGCAAGTTTTCTACATTACGCTCATTTTAACATATTCAACATAGTATAAAGACTGCCAGGACTTTGCATCCCAGCGTTGCTCCAGTGATTAAATGTTCTGTTCATTACGAAGATATGTAGTCCACTGAAAGAGAAATGCAATAAATGTTTTGTTACGTTTCTAACTGAAAGCTTAAGCCGTAATCGACTCAAATATAAATCAAATTGTTCGATATCATAATATCAGAAATAATTAGAATCGAGATTGACATTTGATACATTGGTTGATTTCGATGATGTAAAGCTGAAGTTTTCTTTATACGTTGTCACACACACACACACACACACACACACACACACACACACACATATATATATATATTGCTTGATTGATTGCAGATGTCGTAACAGATTACAGTGCCAGTGAAAGTATCAGGTAACTTGATCATCAGTAATACCTCAGTGATGAAATAGAAACTCGTTCCTATTAACATAATGCTACTAATATAGTGTGCTGGTATCGGAATAATGGAAAATTAATATCATCTCGCCGTGTTTAAATATGTTAATATTGGGACAAAGGGGATTTAGTCATATTTAGCTACAGCGACAATTGAAATCAAACATTAGTGCTTAACATGACATGTTCTTTTGTCACCATATTTATCGGAACTGCTTTTGTTGCTAGAGGGACAATGGGAATTTAACATTTTTTAGTGATTAATATAATATTGTTATTTTTTGTCCTTATAATTCTGGAGATAGCTGTGGTGCTACGGTGATAGGGAAATTTAACATCATGGATCCCTACAGGGACAATGAGAATTTAACATTACTGAATAACTTGACATAGTCCATTATCGCGAAGTTCTGTTGACAGTGGTTGCTACAGATATAATGAGAACTGAACATTATACCTCCATCTTCAAACAATAATTATAAGGACAAGAGGAAGCTCACACGCATTAACAAATACGATGTTGGTGTGATCCACACCCACTCAGGTAATACTCAAAACCCCACACTTAATGTCCAACATCCCGAACTTACTACCCGACATGACGTTGGATTGACCGACATCCTCTCTACTAACAAATGAGTAGGAATTCTCATACGCATACCACCGTAATTACACACTACCCCATGTATGGAGTGAGAGGAGAGAGAAAGGTAGGAACACACACACACACACTAAACAGAAACATGTATGAAACATACAAAAACATACAACTAATTTAGAATTTGAAATACTGATTTCTTTTTTGTCATACTGGCTTTAATTCTCTCACTAAACGTCTACCATTGTTTTTTTGTAAATGCTGGCAGAAACATTTGTTGCAAATATCGGTTGGTTTTGGGTGGCCACTCTATATTTAAAACACACACTGATATTGCTTACACAATGGCAATTCATTTCGTTACAAATGTATTTCTAGTACTAGATTCAATACACAGAGTGAAATGTTACCTATACAGAAAGGCAAGAGTTACATTTGCCATAAAGCCGAAGTTAGTCAGAATTTGGCGTGGGAACTAAGGTTTAACATGTTCTGTATGGTTATAGTATTTTCTCTTGGAGGTTTATAACCGCAGAACTAAAGTACATAGATGCTGTGCATCTTACATCGAATGCAGAGTGACTCTAATCCAATAAAAATACAATGATAGGTAAAATGTTAAATAGCAACAGTTTTCACTTTTTTACCTTTCAAATATTTTAAAAATTTAACGGAATAATTTCATTGAATAGAGGCTTTCTTTCGCTCAACCATTTTGTATCAACAATACGTAGATATTCTTAAGTCTCATCTTTGCCACCCGTCCTGTCAAATCCGTAATATTATAAACATGCAACCATAGCGTCAAATGGTTGTAAATCTATCTGAATTATAAGTTTCTTGAAATGATGTTCCCACAGTTTAAGCTTTCTTATCATCTAATCATTCTAGACTGTGTGCTTATTTGTTCATTTTTTAGCATTTCTTCAACGGCTTTTGACTAGTGTGCGTATATTTCCACCACGTCCTCGTGTTACTCTTCATGCATGACAGTATGGTAGTCTGTGTGCCTACGTGTAGAGTGTCTTACCTGTTGTTTGTTAGATAGGTTTTTTGTTGTCACACAGAACGGCATATTGGATGGTATGTGCGGGGTGTTAAATGGGTGCTCGTTGGTTACTCCAACGGCTTTGTTTGAGAGCAAATGTGGAGTGCTGGATAACATGAATGGATGCTCGTAGCTCCAACGGCGTGTTGAATTGTACATGTGGAGTATAGTAGGTTTTAGCCACTCAAATGAACTGTGGTTTTAACGTTAACTTTTTCCTTGTTTATATTCATATTTCAACATTGAGGCGTAATGTTTAATTCCTATTGTCCCTGAACTATGCGGTCAATTGAACATGCCATGTCAAGCACTAAAAGGTGACATTCCTTTGCTCCACAAGAGACCCATTCATTTGAATTCTCCATTGTCTCCACATCACCCCACTATACTGCTAATATATCATTTTGTAGAATTATAAATATGTCGATATGTGAAGAAAAGAATTGAAGAAGAAGACCGTTATCTATTGTCACTAGCCGTATATTTCGTAATATCAACATATTTTGTATCTGATAACCATACTGTCCCTTTATCCAGTCCCTGAGCATGTTCATTAAAACACATATGAATTTATTATTGTCTCGTGTGAAAAAGAAACGAATCGCCTCGTTCTGATTAAGTAGGCTAAATAATAATAGTGAAGAACACAAACAATTCAAGAAGGTCAATATTGATAGTTGCTATATTTTCACCAATTGAAGTTAAAGTTCATCTTATATAACTGATGCTTATATAGTGAAAAAGAAAAACGTTTGGCAGCAAAAAAGCAAAAGCAAGCAGTAATTATATGAAAACTAACCACAACTTGCATGATAGGTTCTTGCCGATATTAGCAATGGTCAACTTTACCCAATGACTAAAACGTTTGGTTCGAATCAAAAGTATGTATGTATGTATGTATGTATGTATGTATGTATGCATGCTAGTATGTATGTATGTATGTATGTATGTCAGCGTACATAGATAAATATGTGTATCTTAGCCATAATTGGTATATTATTTTATTTGCGATTTCAGTCTTCCCGAATGCGATGCTTATGAAAAACTACATATGTATGCAAACAGTCAAGATCATAACTACAGTTCCTTGACTCCCCCTACACGAAGAAAAGGTTGGCAGTTCTCAATAATTTACATGACTCGGCTAGTAGATAGGCAACAATCTCTTTATAAAAAGATTATTTACGCAGAAACATCAGGAAGAGTGTAGTAATGAAGGAATGAATAGCCATATATATAGTCTCTAAATTCAAATATTTATCAGTCTCATCCAATCGTTTCGTTTTTTAATGGAGAAGCCGCCTTGGACAAAGAAATACTGTGTTTTGTAAGCTAATTCCTAAATAGTTCGATCGAAAGTGGCTCAACCGGTTGAAAAATCGGAAATAGGTTTTCCAATGGCTTTTAAAGCACGGTACCTAAGAAACAAGTATGTTACTAGACCGGGGAAATAAACCCCTTAATACTAACTGTGTTAAAATATAGGGCCTCGCATGAGTTTTGTTTTGTCTTTAGTTCGATAACAATTAGATTTATATGTCACTTTAGACAGTTTAAGGATGTAAAAATATTGACCAACCATGCAACAGCATCTAGAGAAGAAAGTATGCATGCACTGAGCATATTTATGCAGGTCATTATAATATGACACCGTTGTTTTAATAAAGATCTTCTGCCTGATAACCGACCGCTCCAGTGGCCTAGTGGTTAGAGCGCCCGGCTTGGATGCGGGAGGTCGTGGGTTCAATCCCCGGCCGAGTAATACCAAAGACTTATAAAAATGGTACTAACAGCTGCCTCGTTTGGCGCTCAGCACTAAGAGGTTAGTGTTAGGACTGGTCGGCCTGGTGTCAGGATAATGTGACTAGGTGGGACATCATGTCTGCAGCATGATGCCCCAGTGCTAGACATCACTATAAACTGCCACACTGCAGAAATCGTAGCTAAAACATTGTTAAAGCTACGTTAACAATCCAAATCACACACACACACACACACACACACACACACACACTGCCTAATAACCCATATCCCGTAAGTAGTTAAGGGGGACGATAAAGTAAACTGGGGCACACTTTAGCCATCCATAGGTATTAAACGTTAGAGGACACTACAGCCATAAGGTTTGCACTTTAAAAGGATGACCCTGGCCATTTATGGAGCTTTGACATCTGCTTACACTGGCCATATGTGAGAAATTAAAATTTGTATGACACTATGGGCATTTATAGGAATTTAACGTTAGAGGACGCCATGGTCATCTATGAAAATTTAACAACACTATAGACGTCTATGGGAATTTAACATTAGTATGACACTCTGGCCATACATAGGGATTTAAAGTAGGGGTACTATCGGGTACTATAGCAATTTTAATAGGATGGCTAGAAGAGAGTATGTCATAGAGTATATTTTGTATTTATAAACGAATACTTGTAAATACACATTATGATAATGACACAAAGGGGCTGTATGTAGGATGACTAACATACACACACTTGTGCATACAAGACCAAGGGAACAAGTTGGGATATCTAAATTTGTTCTGGAAAACTCATATAAACAAAAACACCAAAGGGACAAAATAAATACATTACATAAAATGAAATGGATCGTTGGATAGCTCAAAGGTTGTTATCAGCACCTTTCTACATGCCTTCTTCAGAGAAATACCACTGTGCATTTGAGATGTTTGACACCACCTTGACTGGAAAATCTGAATGAAACAACATACTGTGGATAATTGTTGACGACTCTGCACTCACTCGCATATTGATTAGTTGAGAATTGAAGACAAGAATAGTGAAAACTGCACTTGACATAGATAGACAAGGGATCGAAATTTGGTGTGGCACGTTGTCAGCCGTAGCGTAACATGTCATAGTATCAACCAATCAGAGAGCATCGTCTGACTCATTCCATCCATTGCTTGTTTTGAATCCACCAAGCAGTGTCATTCGGCTCAGATGAGTGAGGCGAGATTTTCATTGGATGCAGAAAGGAACATTTCTTAAAGTGTTATACAGTTATATATAGTGCAGTATGCATTCCATGTGCAGGGTGTATCAGTCTTAGCTTATTCTGAAATTTTGTCAGCACAGGAATTTATGATGGCATTGAGAAAAATACGATAATTTTAGAACGACGCAAAAAGAGTTAAAACAAACCATTACCATGAAGACTGAGTTATATAGAATCAGACTTTGTACGACAAATAAAAAAAAAAGAAGGTTAGGGAAACTAGACATGAAATCCATGACAGTCATCCTCCATCACAAGAGTGAAAGATTGGCTTCCGTCCTTAACGATCATAAAACAGAAAAGAACATTTTAAATAAAAGAGGAAAAGACCCACACTTCCTAAATTATGCAAGTCATCAGTCATTGGTTTTGTTCGTCCTTCAATTGCAAAGATGATCATTACACCGCTAACTGGTTTTGTTTATGTGAGCACGTGAGTGACTGATCAGACCAGTTTGTGATTTGAATTGTCGGAACTGTCTGTGATACACAGGACAATCCGTGAATTCATCAAGTCATACATAAATAGATAATATATATGTGCATACATACAATATGGATTGAATTTATCTCCATGATTGTCTTGTAACATTCTTCACATTAATCTAAATAATACATTTCCTGACATCGGCTGAGTGACATAGAAAGAAATTTCACATACAAGGATCCTTATTATTTGTACCTGTTTGATTTATTTTGCGAGTCAGTCTTTTCTTTCACAATGAAAATGTAACTGAAAGTATCTCTCAGAACATATTTATGAAATTTGGAACAAACCCTTGTTTTGAAAAGTAATATATTAAACATGACAAGACGCAAATTTTGGTATTAAATAATGCACCCCATGTTTACTTTAAAAAAAATGCCAACTAATAAGACAGTTAAATAAAGGGGAAGACAAAAGTCGCCATACATACAGAGAGTGAATACGACCACTGGTCAATAAACAGGAAAAAAACATTCGGCATATAGAACATAAAGTACGCATAAATATGATTAATAGCCATTAAAACTCTGCCAGTATAACTAACTTCGTGGTGTTTTAAGTAGTTATGGGCGGAGGGAGTCTATAGGAGCTATATTGGACTTTACAATGGAAACAAGTGAATATGGAATATAGAGTAAAACCAATTTATAGGGTAAAAATATTTATATGGTCAATGGGAATTTGATATGGTGGGCTTGTCAAGGGGAATTGAAAATTATATTTATAGGGTCGAAGTTTAATAGGGTCAAATGGGTCAACATACACAAACAAACAAATACACAATTAAATACATATACAACAGAAAGACAAACAAATGTTTTGTTCAAAGAAGCAAATCTTTTCGAGGCAATGGTGTGACCCTGAAAAGGGCCTTTGGGTTCTTCTTCCTTTCTTTGCTCAAATTCTTCCACCAATTTGTCAGCTTGTCTATTATCCCTTTCTTCTTCTTTCCATCCTCCGGGATCCAGTCAGGATGTCCCATAGCTCTAACCCCTTCCTGGACTTGATTCAGTTGTTATTTAATTTCTCACAGTTTTCCTTGATCTTCTGACTTCTTTTTCCTTTCTTTCCTTTCCTTTGCCCTGGTGGACTTGATTTTTCCACTTCTTCCTTCATGACTTTTCTGTCAAGCCTCTCATAATTTATTATGATTGTAGATGCATCCTTGAGGCAGCTTAAGGGCGGGTTAGGAGAATAGACGCAGGCCTCTATCTTTAAAAAAAACATACTAAGTCACCACCATCAAATCCAAGGCTTTCACCAATAAACCTACTTTGCAGTGTTAATAGGGTATTAATCCTTTCATCTTCTTCTCTTCCTCCCCCCCCATACTTCTTTAATCAAGGTTCTTGGCTTCTTCAACGGTTGACAATCGACTTATCACACACTGCAGAGTAGCTGGATGTCTCCAATAGATTGGAATCTTCTCTACTACATACGTCACGGACAACATCCAATGCCAAGCATCACTCAGATCATCTACGCAGCTCATTTTCGGGTTGTTGACACGTCAGCTATAGGTAGTCAGACTGCGGTTACGGTGTTCGATTTAAGTCGCTCGCATACGTTGGACATTTGGGACCTATTGGTGCCCATTCAGTGACTTGATTAATATGTCGCGAGGGTAGGTATGGAACCACTACCCCTCGCTTTTATGTATGCAATGCAGATTAATAAATCGTAATGTTCGGGTGAGGCAAGGGCTGGAGCGACGACGGGAAGAGTTGCCCCAGCACAACTGAACGCGCTCCCAACCATTCAGGGATCCGGATCTAATAGCCTCGTTTTGCAATTTAGGTATGATAGAGTTCTGTGCCTTTCCTGAAATGCGGTACTTATTGTTGTGTGTTAACATTTAGGAGTAAGTATCATATGACTTAATTTAATACTTTAAGTTCCGCATTGTGCAGAGGTGTATGACGACTTTGGGCTTTTAGTCGCCTTATATATTTATAAGGGCCTACAATAAGAAACTACTTACCCCGTTGTGGGGCGAGATCTGATGGCTGTGGGGCATTAGCTACCTTATAGTTTCTAATTTAGGGCCAAATAATAACATGATCTTCGCTTTCATTGACCAGTATCCTCCACGGTAGTAATCATTTTAGAAAGAGGTTAAAGAGGAGTAGGTTAAGTTATAAGTGATAGATTAAATTTGTTTTATTTGAAGCTGACTTTTCCCTAAAAGAGGGTATAAGTCATGTCACCATTAGCACTGCTTGGTCGATTGCTTGCAACCGTAGCATAATCCCGGAGGGGGGGGGGCTGCAATCGGTATAGGGTCCGCTGTATGCACACTGGCACAACACCACACCCTACTCGGCTGGTTTCCAGCTTTTCCTGCATTTCTTGATCCATCTTGCCTGCCCCCCCCCCATGGCCCCTGATGTGCATTCAATGGATTTTAAGAATATGATAATATTTTGGTATGTAGTTAGTGGGTTACCATTGTATTGCTTAATGATGTCTGTGTATATCCAAGGGTACTTAATACGTTTCTGTTTTTGTTGTAGGGTTGTTCTTTAGATATAATAACTTGGACAAATATTAAACATATGTGTAAGATCGTCTGATAAAGGGCAGTGAGGGCATTTAGCATTTCCTATATTATTATCCTTAATGTGTTTACCTACGCTGCTGGCCATTAGAGTTTTCCCAGTTTTGATTCGATTTAATATATTTTTAAAACAATCTCAAATGCTATCCAAAATCGGAGTTTTGATGTTACATATTGGTTTTTTTTTTTGAATTTCGAATAGGTTGTTTCCTTCTTTTCTGGTTATCCATGCTTTTTGCCATTTTTGGTTGATTTTGGTCTTAATTTTACTGTATTGTATTTCGGCTCTTGTGTCATTCATCAGATATTATCTTTCTTTATCATTTCCTTGTAGGTTAATATGCGAGGGTACCCACATGAATTCTAGTGTGTGTCCTTTATCATTTTTTCCCCCGAGTAGTAGATGTATTTCTTGTGAAACGTTGTTCCTGCTTTTCGAATTATCTGATTCTATAGATCGGAGGACACTTAAAGAATCTATGATTATAAGCAGGCCTTCTGTTATTATATCGGGTAAGTTGTTGATCCACTTAAGGGCTTCAGTTATTGCCCAGAATTCAGCTGTATAGTTAGAGCTTCCGTCAGGTAGTCTACTTCCAAACTCGATATTGTCCACTAGGGATGACCACTTCAGCGGAGGTTCAGTTAGTTCAATAGTTGTCGATCCATCTGTGTAAATAACAAAATACTATTTGGTATTTTTAATCTAGTGTTCTTTTGATGTCTGATAGAACTGTCACTGCATTGTCTTGTTTTGTTTTCCAATTTTAGAGCATATAAATTAATCTTTAGTAATTGTTCATCTCTTCTTAGTTGCAATGTAAGTTCCCTTGTAATTATTTAAAAACAAATAGTGACAGGCTCACTGAGTTGTTGACCTGACACCCATAGTCTAAGTTTGATCTATTTAAGACTTTATATAGCTTGAGTAGTGTGTTATGGTCAGCTTCCCAGATTGTTCCTCTTATATTCCTAAGTAAGATAAGGTCTTGATTATATCTTCTAATCAGGTATTTTATATGGATTTTCCAAATTAGATGTTCGTCTAGCAGCATCCCTAGGAATCTATTTACTCTGACAAATTGTATTGGCTTTTTTTGTAGTTTTAAATTCGGGTACCTTTTATCCTACTTTAATGAGGGGGAGAAAAGCATTCCTACAGTTTTATTGGACGAGATTTTGAATCTCCACTTGTCATCCCAGTCTCCAGTAGCGTTAAGGTTAGCTATAATGGTCGCCAAACCATTTTTCTACTTTGTCATCGTCTCTAGAATAGGTACTATCAAAATACTTCACTAAATATTCCAAGGGATATCCAAGACTGCTTTGATGAAGAAAATGCATTCAATATTTTCCACCCACCATGGAATCTGTGACCTGTAATTTCACATTATTGCAACTAGTCGTCTTGGCATTTCTTCTCATAAAGTCGATGTTGTCGTCTTCCAGAGTCGGTGATCCATAATAATCAAAATACTCCACAGTGTGATCGTTGAGAAAGTAGACGGCCATCCAGTGGGTTCCTGGGAGGTGACTGTCGTTGGTGCTGATGACATAAGCTTGAATGTCTTTAGGTTTGCTATGAGGAATTTAATCTTTAGCGCACTCAACAGGATTCCAAGAAGCTGAGTGCAAACTGTTTTTCAAAATGCAATGAAGTTTCAAGATATCCATGTGTTTTCTTTCACAGGTAATAATGAATCATCAATTCATTCCTGACTTTTTGCTTGAAAATCTTTGTGGAGTAAATAGCTTTTCGCTTCGTCTCTGTACTCTGTTGAAAGAGAGATTCGATGCGTTGGATCTCCACAGAAGTCAACGGATGGGAGGAATAACCACGCAAGTCTTTATACAACTTATGTAACACTGCTACGTCTTAATTGATACGCCAAGCGTCATCCAGATATTCTTCCAATTTATTCTCTTGGCTCAATCTTCAGACATTTATCGTGTTGAATTTGACTGTGATGATCAATTTGACAACCATATGAATGTGTGTGGGTAAACGCTGTAATTATTTTCCGCAGGTGCTTTGCAAAACAGTTGACTTTATGTTCTTCTTGTTATGGCTTTCTCATTATTGTGATGTCCTCTTCGTCTTTGTCTTTCGGTTCTGCTTCTAGGGCATCCTCGTTCCCCATCTCCATACAGGCTCCACAGTCCAAAGGGGGATAAGATATTTCCATAGCTTATAATAGTATAGAATCACTTTTCGCAAGTTGTTGATTTATATCATATTATCGAATTCTACATACATGATGACGTTCACCGTGTTGTCAAGAGCTTTTGCAAACTGAAGTTCCTTACGAATTTGGCCGGATTTTATAGGGTGGAAATGTCCCTCGTCGCTGCCTTGGTCAGGAGTGAAATCAAAAACACATAATGCGTAGCCTTCTGCATAATCGTCGTACGAAATTCCATGTCTGATGTTGGTCCGGTGGCTTCGTACAGAGAAAAGTACGAACTCAAGTAATTCTTTTTGTCAAAGTTAGGCTCGAATGGTCTGGTACACAAGGTCTTGCCACCTCAACTGAAGTCTATCTTGGACACGTTGCAGTGTTCAAAATCGAAAGGTGTTTCACTGTGGGCTCCTATAAAGGCTGCGATTTTGACGATGCCAATGATTAAGCGTTTCGGTAACTGTCCTATGAACAGATTATCATCGGTCTTGGATCGGAGATTAGCGGCAATGATGAAGGTTTTCAATTCCACTCGCCGTATAGGATACTTAGCAGTTGTTCTATTCAGGGTGTGACTGATATCATTTCCCACTTGAGGCAACACTTCCACACGACGCACTTAAAGTCGGGCTACTTCGAGTTTGGTTTTCTGATTAGCAGCATTATTAGCCACGAAATGGAAAGCGGTACTGCTTCGATTTAGTCTCAGTCGGACATCCATTTCGTTCAACAAATACTTGTCTTGCAACCGCATGTCCAAATGCAAGCGATCCATCAGTTCTAAACTCTGCCCATCCTTGATTTTCTTTCGACGTTCGATAAATCCTGCATTGTCTTTATCTCGATTGTTGAAATTATTTTCCCCCGCAGCGTAATTTTTCCATACCACACAAGCATCCAGATGCGTGTTTTGGGCTTATGTTCTGTACGTCAAGAAATTTACTACGTACGCTTAGTAAGGTTAAGTATCCATGCTGCTGCTGATCAGTTTGTTATTCAAGTACAAATCCACTTTGCTGAACAAGGAATGCATGCAGTTTTAGTCAGGGGTTACTTGATCGGTGTCCTTTATATCGGGATCGTCAGTCATTGTATCAATCACTTTGGCTTGCAGGTACAAGTAACTGCCATTCAGATTGATGTGATATTCGGTCCGTCCTTTAATTTTAAATTCTATGGGAACTGAGACTGTTACAGCGGAGATGGGATGGAATTCTACCCATTCGGATTCTCGCATTGTGATCATGGTTGGTGGTATGGCAAACACAATCCAGTTTAGACTTGGAACGTTCGCAAGATTCTCTTCGCATCATTGTTTTTCTCTTTTTTAATAATCAAAAACGTCTAATTCTATGACGGTTCTTTTTGCTTCGTGTTTATCAACTCCTCTTGTGGGTTGTCATCGGAGTCTTTTCCTACCTTGCCCTTACTGTGGCATGCAGGAGGAAGGAATGTCTTGCTCAACAGCGTGCAGTGCATTTATAGGATATTCTCGGCGAGCCAAATGTCTTTTCCAGTTTGAAGCAAGACACTTTTGTCGGCTCGCAGCAAGGAGTTTTCATATTAAATTTGTTTGTCGATGATAGCATTTCGGAGAAATTCTTTTTCTTGCGTCAAAGAGGCATCTTCCAACGCATGCAATGCTCGCATCACCATGGGTTTCAAGACGAACGAAACGCATATTTCATCATATCTCCTAAACGATGTACCCATTGTCGAGCGACTGCTCGGTACACTTGATACATGACTTACTAGTCGTTAGAGAATCGTTTTCCAAAATGAAGTTTCACCGTGAGAATGGAATGTTTTGCCCAAGATCTCCTTTTGTACCAATGTTGAAACTATCGAAATACGACTTGCTAGCGGTCTATTCGCGGTGAACGTGATAGGTATTACCACCTTCTTCGTCATTAGCCAAGGCTGAATCCACATTGAAAGGAATGACTCGCAGTAACAGCTCGGACGTGTGCCCCACCACGTTGTATTCCACAACATCGGACTTCGCAAACATTAAATTCAACCCTTCAATCAATTTTACAGGGTGACGAAATAACTTAAAGAATCAGTCATTGCTGGAAATACTGATGTCATTGGAAACTTGACCATTAGCTGATTAGATATTTTCTCCACCCAAAATACAAACATATTTCACGATAAAATGTGATGGACGCAGTATTGTCATCCGTAGATTTCATCACAGGCGACGAGCTATTTTATGTTACTCGATCTTGACACTTCGATTCGATTTGTCCATGGATTTGTAAAACTGAGTGTTGAAATGCTGGCAATCATTTCCAACAAATGATGACCGTTAAAATAATTGCCTGCAGGAATTGTAATGTCATGTATGCTCAGTAAAAGATCAAATGGTGATGACCGTTTGAGGTTTTCGTAAAAACCAGGATCGTTCTTATCGAATTGATCCTGTACCCGTGGACTCCGGATTTGGACGGTAAACTTCGTTTGTTCTTTGATCTCGAAAATGTTTCGTTTTCAGTGATGTTTAGGATTTGTGTGGGAATAATGATTTCTAGAAAAGCCACTTCCCAGTGTGCTTCGTGATCCAACTGTATGGCCTGGGGTACTTCGGCCGTGAAACAGCTCACTTTATTGTGGGGAAACAATCATGTCGCTGAGTAAAGTTAAAATTGGTTATTCATAATTCGAGAGTTTTGGTTTAGGATGAGTCGCTAGAGGTTAAAGGAGTCTCAAAAAGAGGGTTGTTGTTGTTGTAATGTTTGGAGGGTGACTGGAGTTGTCCTCAAGGCTCCCGTTGTTACTGGAATATTTATGTGTCGGATTGGGTGGAAGGTAACCGATGAAACTGCTCAGTAAATTGTCCACAATTGTTTTTCTCCTTGGCAATGGCTTGTACCGATGACGCAATTCACCACAAAGATTTTGCAGAAAAAGACGATTTGCCTTTTTTAGGCACACGTTCTCCATATCACACCCACAAGGGATTCTTTTGTAGATCCTGAAAAGAAAAACTCAGAGAAGGAACGGTTACGTCTGTTGCTGATCCTGTGTTGAACGGCATAAGGGTCACTTCTTTTTATAGTCGATGACTTGCAAAGAGTCGATCCAAGAATCAAAACTCGGAGGATATTCTTTGCAACGCACTTTGACTTCATTGACACGCCGTTTGCCAACTGTGTGGGTTCTTCGATCGAGAATGTTTTCGATGTCGTACACGTCGTCTTCTTTGTAGGTCACTCGTAACTCGGGCAAGTAGAGAGTTCCTTTTAACACTTCGCCGATCATGTTTTCAAATTTATAGACGGAAGGATAGCGAGAACGCACTAGTTCAGTGACACGAAACAATTCGGTTGTCCAAGTGGGTAAATAACCTTTGTCGAGAGTGCATTTGGTTTTCCCAAATCGCGTCCAATCTCCCGGTGTTAACAGTTAATGTTTCTTAGGAAATCAGCGGGAGACATACCAAACAGACGCTCAAACACGACTACTTCGTTGTTGGGAGTTACTTCTACGGGGGTGCATCCAATGTCCCGATGGTAAGATTGGTTTAAAGCTTTAACAAGGCCCGGTAAGACGTCGATGTTCTTGAGAGTGTGTTGATGCGTAAAATATTTCCACATGCGTTCATTTAGGGTGCGTTGAAAATGTTCCACGATGCTGGCTGTGGCTTAGGAATTCTCGGTGGTGAAGAAATGTTTCTTTTCTTCAATTCTTGTTTGAAAGCTTGGTTCAGAAATTCGGTGCCTTTGTCTGTTTGCCATCGGAAAGGGTGAAGACCATTTTGTTTCAACAATAATTTTAAGGCTTGCACTAACTTAAAGCTCGATTTGATAGCCAAAGGCACGACCTATGGAAATTCGAAATTGACGTCGATGATGACACAAAACAAATATTTGTATCCGCGATTGCAGGTGGCCAAATGAGATATATCGGCTAAATCGGCTTGCTTTTGATGATCGATACCCTCCACCTTGGTGCGACTTCTGAAAAAGTTTCGTTAAATGGGTTTGTGTAACGTGTACGTGGTTTGTCCTCGTTGCACCTGAGATAAACGTACACTTTTCAGTTTTGGTTTGGCAGCAAGGTACAATTTTGAACTCCTCCGTAACCCACATGATGGGCAGGATTGTGGTAAATGCTGGTTGAAAGATTGTCCATTAGGACTCTCTTCAATAAGTCACCCACTATTCACTAATGCTAGTCTTGGTTTGATGGGTTTGTTTGGAAACGGCTTAGCGTGTCCAATGAGCCACGGGAGTAGAAGTCGAGGGTAGTGTGGTGGCAGTGGGATATCTTTGTTGTTGCTTTCTTTTTCCGCTCTTGGTTTTCCGCTCTTTTTTCCGCTCTTGGTTTTCCTTCATTTTTCCACATCTGTCAAAGGAGCATGGATATCATCTTTTTAACCGAAGCTTTGAGTTCTTCTCGTTAGAATGCGGCGAAAGGGGTCAACAAGGACGCTGCAGTTGTACTAGGGAAGGGAACCGACGGCGTTTGAAAGACTTCTCTTGCGTCTGCTTCCTCTGGTATCCGTGTGGCTGAGTCTGTTCTGGTCACTGGGGGCAATAGTGGCGATTGGCTTTTAATCATGGCCTTAAACTCATCAGAGTCGGTTTAGCTGTTTCGTCTAAAGTTTTCTGGTGAAAGACTTGAAGACGTTGCAAAACTTGGACAAACTGTTGATATTTTTTCGATTCTCACAAAACGTTGCGATCGATCCATCAACGATTGCAATTCGTGTTGTAACTGTGACATCTCTGTCATATGATGATCGGGAGGTAAATGGGGAGTGCGTTGTTTATGTCGACGATGGGATTCCATCCATCGTTTGTAGGGCACTAAATTAAGCTTTCGTCCTTCCATGAGAATCCAAAGGACACGTATGAGGTCTTTCCACGAGACGTTCTTTTCATCTTCTTATCTACCGGTGGGTTAAACACCTCCAACAATTCATCTCAGTATCGCTACAGCTTGTCCTTTGATCAAAGGTCCTATCAGTGAGGAAAAAGAAATCCTCCGCGTTGCATCAACATCTTTCCTTTTCACGGATGGGCATTTTCTTTCGAGCCATTTGTCGAAGAACGTGTCGATGCTTTGCTAAGCGTTCTTTCTGGTGTTTAGACAAAGTCCTTTGAAGACTTTCAGGCAACATTCGCACACGGTATCGATGATGTCTTTTGAGGCTTTTTGAGTTATTTTGACATTTGTGAAAGGGTATTGGACAGGACCGACAACACGTCCCAATGTTTGGTTAAGCGAGGAGACAGTCCTTTTCCTTTTCCTGTTTGAGATAGGAGTGATGGCTTCTTTTGGATGACATATTGTTTCGTTCAGGAGCAAAAACTCACTGATATCAATCGTCTGGCACGGGTCTTTATTATACTGGAATACGTCACCACTGATTGTCGTTACATTGTATCATCTTTAAGACAAGCACCACTGGACGTTTTGGAGTTCGCAACGGACTAAATTCTAACAGTTCTTGCTTGGATAAATCAAGTAAACTCTGTAACACTCGCGATCTCTCTTGGATTTTGACTTTGTGGGAGGGTTCTTCCTTTTCGGCCGCCGCTGCGGATAAAAATGAGGAGGAGAAGGTCGTCACTGATGGAGTAGAAGTTTCTTTAGAAACCGGTTTCCATGTTTTCATTAAATTGGGAAAAATGCTTGTGCAATCGGGTTTTGCTTGGGGATGTGGAAAAAGCTGCTGCTGCTGGAGACACGGTCACTGAAGATCGTAGTTTGAAAAAGTAACGCTGCACCCGGGTAGTACTGCCTCTCTTTCGGGTATAAGTTTTTTCTTGGGACTTTTCTTTTCTGGGGATGTAAGCTGGTCTTATCACTACTGTTTTTGTTCTTCTACCAACGTTTTGTTTTTGTGGGAGAAGCTTTTCTCTTGGGGTGGCTGCTGTCCGTTTTTATCCCATTGTAAGAGGGAACGAAAGACGACACCCCCTAGAGACACGATACATCCAGGTTTCAAAAACTGATTTTCGGTTTGGTTTGAGTATCAATTCTAGGATCTGCCAGTTGCGACAAGGCTACTTTGTGTTTGCCAAAAAAGGCGTTTGGTTTGATTAGGAATGTGAATGATGCCTTGAAGTAATTCACGTGCTGTCACCGTAAACCATTCTTTGAGACTGGCTTTATAGGAAATAGGTGTAAGGTGTTGGAGTGGCATTGTCGCACGCCAATGAGTTCCTAACTGTTCGGCTAACACTTGCACTTGAGATTTATCTCTGGACTTTTAAACAAAACTATGTAATGAGCATTGAAACTGGTGGTGCGATGGGCTTTACTTTGTTGAAATCGAAAATAACCAGATGTATTTGACTGGTGTCAGACACGATCCCTTCATCCTCGCGAGGAATGCTATCCACCTAAATGATAGAATCTCCTCGACTTTCTCGAAGGAAGCTGTAAGCCAATTGCCTCTCTTTGTAACACCACACGATGCTTTGGGGTGGACGAATAATTAAATGGGTTTTGTCTTCTATCAAACATTTGACAAATTCGGTTTTGTCTTAACCATCCGGTCCAGCAATCAACATGAGATACAGAGCCTCTCAGCTGGAACGATATAACCTTTAGTCGATGACTTTGAAGGTTAATGAAGATGTAAAAAAGGAAGATGTAGCCATAGCGAAGTTGTTCACATGTTTGAAAATAACAAAGACAAGAAAAGAGTTTTTATACTTTTCAGGACATGTTTACGCGAAGTTAAAATTTGACACGATATACAAATATGGATAAGAGCCACTACAGGGTGAACTACATGTCTAACGTGACAAGCAAGACGATTAAAATGCTATGCAAACAGGTACATTTTTTACGAAGTTGTAGTACTCTAGAGGCACTGTAATGTTCTTGGAGTCTCTACACTATGCACAGTTTCACTTCTTTCCTCCCGGAATGGCTTAACTAGGGTGTCGATGTCGACAACGATACTGCTGGTGTCCTGAACTGGGTTGTTTTCCTCTATGTCGGGTTCTTCTAGCACTGTGAATAACACGGGTTTAAATATCACATTTTTCACTGGACGTTTGAAGTAATTAACATAAATCTTTGGCATAGGTGACCAGTTCATTTGTCCAAGCATCGAAACCAAGAATTTACCAGTGATTTTCATCTTGCCGGTATCTGTTGTATAACTACTGACAAAGGTCGTGGCATGGTAGCAAGCTTTTATATCTATTTCAGGCAACTTCTGTATGTCTTTAGTTATTCGATATCTTGTCGACAGGTTAAAGTGATCGATGTGAGAATAATTTCTGGCCACTGCCATTCAGGGTAATTGTCAATAATTTTAATAAAATCCTCTAATGTTAACGGTCTGTAGATGAATACTCTGTAGACCAAAGTCTTGATCAACAGAAAACTGATGAGTTTTGTGCATTTTTCTTCACTTTTCTCTTGTTACAAAGTGAGTTTTCCCTCTTGCAAGACCGAGCCAAACTTCCTTGTAGATCGTCTTTTGCAATTCGTTTGGCAATCCTCGTATATTACGTTTGAAATTGGGTTTCAGCACTTGACTCCAGTGAAGCAATGGTTTCTCCAAGATTTCATCCCTGGCAAGTCTGGTTTCTTAAACAAAATGGAATGCAATTATCGTTGACACTTAAATTTATGGGGACCCGCTAAAGGAAGGATGGATGAGCTCCGTAGGGCCGTAGCTGCACAGTATTACGTTGAGGATGAAAACCAGAAATGAGATGAGTTCTAATGTAACAAATGGCACCGCTTTCGCATCCGTAGGGTTTACTAAGCACCCCATCACTTTATTTGGTAGTAAATAATAGCAAAGTACACCATCACACTGCAGTTGATCACCACTGAACTTGAACCTCTTGTTGGTTTGTGTTTGTGTATACGGATTTATCTTTTTAGTCTGGCATTTGTAGTGAAAATGAAGTATCGGTCTTGGACGTTTTCCCATTTATATACTTGCCACTATCGGCGTGTCCGTACGGTAAGGTGAAGTGGTTGGGAAATCGTACTCGCTTCTGGTACACGTTTGGAAACAGTTTGTTTAATGGTCAGCTGACGATTAGATCAGTGGGTAAACGTACAGTCTTTTGAGGTTCGTAGGTGGTCGCCCTAAAATCTTTATTGTAAGGAAGTGTATAAATCCTTTTATTTATTTAATACATGTACTCGGGTTTCGTATTTTTGTGTACAACGATACCCGAGGATGGTTTATGTATATTGTACAATATTTCAAAACAGTGAATTCGGTTCATCCTATGCCGCACATTGAAAGTGGTTTCGATGGGAAGAACCGAATAATTCCAGCGCACAGCCGAATTATGGTGACATAGTCTGTGTATAAATGCCTCACCATAAGAATAAATCTACACATTAAGGAACGTCTTGTCAGTAAACGGTCTACTTTAAAGACTTGCACATATTCAGCTGTAGAGGTATATGAGTTATTTTTTAATTACTTGTGTATAAGTTATAAATATTTTACTACCCCATTTATGTTTGTATATTTTCAATGTAGCATCGGCTTGCGTAATATAAATGCAAATATTTTCTAGTCATGGTTGTGACTTAGCAAGAGATTTATCTTAGCAATATAAAGTTGCATTCTTAAGAAACGTTTAGTACTGTAGGATTCTTATCGAGCACAGGAAGATTCACTTCTGAATCTGTGTATTGTCTAGTAATTATTGTGCTGATAATATAATCTGTATAGCTTACAGAATATAACGTCATTACGTTTTATCGTATATGAGTGAATTCATTTTTACTATTTGAGTAAAATACCCGATATATTACTATCTGAGTGGGTTCATTTTTACTATTTGAGTACAACAACTGATTATTTTCGTCATGTGAAATTATTGTGAATCATTCACCTTTGTCCTTGTATTGTGTAAGGTCATTTTGTGGTATTTTCATTTCTTGCATTATTATGTTCGTGCGGATTATGTTAATTTGTCCAATATTTGGATCAAATACACGCAATTATTAACGATAATTCTTCTCTTTCAAGGCATTCATCATTAAACATTATATTTCTATCACCATCAAAAGTGTTCTGCTATAAATCCGAAATCCAACCCGGTTATCTTCTTACGTCTATCATCTCCAGAGTGAAAATCATCTTTCAGCACGGCAAAGGTCCCCACTGGACTCGTGCGGTGATTCAACGTTAATTTTTTAAATGTGCACGCCTTATGTAATTCTCCATGTTTGTCTCGCTATTACTAAAGTCAGTTTTAGGTCCGCCGCAAAGAAAAAATCTTATTATCTTGTTGTCTGGGTGCTCGTCCGTCCAGGCTCCTGCACGGACTCCTTCAATAGTTGGTTGAAGATGAGGGTGATCGATGTAGATGCAACTGTCTGTGTCAAAATACAGGACGATATCTCCCAACAGGTGTAAGGCTTCGTACAATTGTAACCGAGCATAGGCTGTCACGAAGACCGCAATGATGACATTTCGAAATTCGACGGCCTGTACAAATTGTAGTTCTTCTTCGTAATTTACCAGGATTAGATCTTGGTGAACGACGTACACGTGTTTTGTATATTTTGATTTGTCGTGAATGATCTGTAAGTAGCGGGAGGGTTCTGTCAAGTACTCCGACTTGAGTTATCACGGTCGTTGTGCCATTTTTCTCCACAAGCAATTCAACATGACTTTGGCAAACGATCACTTTCCTTCATTTTTCTCGATGTGGTATAAAGCGATATCCTATTTGGATATGTATTCCTCTTTAGATTTATCTTGGTCTTCGGGAGTTTGATACCAATAGGAATAGCGGCTGGCTTCTTGCTTGAGTTTCAGAAAGGCATCCACGTAGACCGAGAATTAACTTTCTGAGTCTCGTCGTCTATTTGGTACTGTTCTGTCTTAGTAAAGTGGTAAATTTCGCATACTTCTAACAATTGGTATCCCAGGTCCAGAGCTCAAAGCAATTCCACGCTGACTCACGTTCCAGTCAATGCGCGTTCTTCCTGAGTGTAATGACAAGGTTGATCTTGGTTGCACGTTTTAGCACAGGTGTGGGACAAAGGAAGCATAGGTTTTCCTTGACATCGGTAAGGTAAGACGGGATGGTACAAGTCGGTGGGAAGCAAGACTTTAAATTTAATATGACCTTAGTATTGTCAGATGTTTATAACGTCGATATGTTCCGTGAACAATTGCGGATACCCTCTGTGAAAGTGACACTATTTGCACACGTACCAATACAAAGAAAACAAATCCAGGTATTTGATTTGTTCTCCTTTCTCCTCGTCTGCGTGGATAGAAAGGGTCTACCAGTGGGTTACTTTCCACGATGCATTTAAATTTGGGATCAGTTTTCAAACATTGGTCGTGGTCGTGTTTCCAAATTTGCACGACTTGGTATCCTTGCTATTCTAGCTTTAGGCGTCGTTGACAAGTGTGCTTGTACAATTCTTCCACGGTGCGCCCTGATAATGGGTTTTTAGTGTCACGTTGAGGGTAACAGGTCTGGCATCATAGGAAAAAACAACATTTAAACTCGTAGACAATCTTGGGGTCTCTAAGTCTCAGCCATCTACCGAATACGTCCCAAGGTCATTTTCGCCTCCTCCGTTTCGGGCATGCCGGATCAATTTGTCTTCCTGTTCTCACAAGTAATGTAGCCAACTCATAACTTTGACTGAGTATCGACGTTTGTTGAAGTTCGTAGTTTGAGGGCATATCTTGGCTAGGGTCTTCTCTGGAATGAATCGCTTGCGATACACTAACGAGCACGCTTTGGCAATGATACAGGCTTCTTTCAACGGATCTATCCCTCCGTGCTCCATGAACAGTTCTCGAAATTTTTCACAGCAACGCCGTAAAATGTCTACGTCAGAGCGACAATACTTTAACATTTCTTCCTGAAAGTCAAATGGTTCCGAAGCGTGAGAGTGGTACCAGGCGAAGAAAGCTTCACACGTTTGGGTGCGCATGTTGTCTGGGTCGTAGTAGTGAGCGTCAGGCAAATTTGTCAGGACGGCGTGCCGATTGGCTTCAGCATTGAAAAAGTGCGGAAAATTCCCTTTGGCCATTTCCGTCATTCCAAACGTTACAAGCATTCAACTCAACGACACGGCTAATTAACTCATAGGAATTATAAAATCTATCAATCGTAGTTTTTCCACTTATATGGAGATGAGTTTGGCTCCGTTCAAAGTTTTAGTACATTAGATGCCTTGTTCTGTATAATATTTTCAGAAGAAATTGACCATCGTATACCGAGAAATTGTGAGCCTTCACCGTGTTATAGTGATGACAGTCTCCGTAACGTTTGATGTTTTTTTTTGACTCCACGTGTCGTCGATAGAGTCTATAATCCTTTGGGCAAAGTCGACGAGCGTGTTAAACCAACGAAAGATTTTTTCACGTCCTCCAGGAAACTTACTACAGTGCTGGCAATGACAAAAGATCAGTTTTTGGATGTACTTCTCGCACGCTTGATGAGCCACCCAGAGATTAGGAATGTGAATGCCGGTCTCTTGTATGCATTTGAAATCGAAAAAGATGAAATTCCCTTTCTTTTTGTCCTCATCCTCCCCCTGCTTTGATTGGTATGTTTGAATGTTGCATTCATGTTCCAAGCCCAAGATTTCGCCCAAGATTTCGCGACAAATGTGACATCATTTCTTTCCTCGATAAATGTGCGCCTTGGCATTATTGTCGCTACGATTTGTCCATAAGTAGAGCATTATCTCAGCAGTTGGCAAGCACTTTTCTGCTGTTAACTTTGTGTCATTGGTAACACTTAAGGCTGACAAAATTTCGTCGACAAGCTGAGTAATGCATACGTTCTTGTCCTTCGTTTCGAGGCTAAACATTCCCGACATTTCGATGCACAATGAAGGTGTTGCTCTCGATTATATAACCATGGTCGCATTTCTCACAATAATAATCGTATCCGAGGAATGCGGTGATACTGGTAATGACATCGAAATGTTCTTCGTGATGATAAATGTGAATGTATTTTCCGTCGGGGAAATCGTTGGCTTGCGCATTTCTTGTGGGTGCCCTTTTAATGTATTGAGTGGAAATAAGACGTCTTGCAGTTTTTTATATTTCAGGAATTCCACAGGTTGCGCATTTGGATAGGCCTGCTTGCTGTTAACAGGAGCTCTGCTTCACTTCGTTGCTTGAATCGGGGCGATTGTCGAATGTTCACCCAGGCTCTTTTCTATTCTGCCGTGTCGTTCTTATTGGCATACATTCGTCCCACAACGATGGCTCGGGCTACGCACATCTTGTCCTGAGTGTTATTAATTTAGACGAGGCGGAGCTTGGTGCTGCGAGGTCGTCCACCAGTTACAAATTTTTGAGTTCCTTCCCCTTTCGGAGGGGTAACGTGGGACATGTAAAGCGTAGCTTTGCCATCGCTGATTTCAAATCGATCGTTGGATTGCTGCACGTGTTGAATCTTGTTGACGACTTTGCAAGTTGTCAGTTCTGTCGAGTTGTTTAACTTGATCCAGATTGTCGACTTCAAACTGTCATGATAAATGGAAAGTCTCAGGCGGTCTTCTTCTTTGCACTGGTATTGTCGTTTTAGTGTGGTTAACACTGAATCCTACAAATCAGTGATGAAGTCTTTTGCTTTCTCGAGTGGTACGTCTGACTTGAAATCTTTAAACCTCACGATTTAAGTGTAATCCGTGGTTCTGAATTCCCTTGAGGAGAGTTTTTCCGTCTCTCATGTGTGGTAATATTTTTCAGGCGTTAGTGGTTGACTTTGGCCTTGAGTAGACTCTCTGGGTCTGGATGCAGAAATAGAAGGTGTGGACTCTGGCTCGGCCATGTCGTCTTCAAACTCGCTGGCATGGACTTGGGCCAAGATTTCAGCTACTGTGTGAGGCGATACGTCACGTTGTGGCTTCTTACCTCCTTCTCCCATTGTCTCCCATATATATATATATATATATATATATATATATATATATATATATATATATATATATATATATATATATATATATATATATATGTATAGATAGGGTGTGTCTTCTGATGAAGCTTCTGATCAAAGATTTGCGAGGTGTCATGGGACGGTTTACTTCAGAGAAGGTGACGGACTATTCCCCCTCCTTTCGAGATAAAAGCCAAGATACTTGCTATGTCTGTCAGAAAACAGGACATTGGACGATTGAATGGCCACAATGTCAAAGCAAGACAAGCGTCAAGAGAGACAAGGGTTTATATACTTGTTATCGTTGTCAGGAGAAATGACATTGTTCTTCTGACTGTCCTAAGAAAAAAGAGAACCGATCAAAGAAAGAACAGGAGGTGAGGGGTTACAATAATGAAGAATAACATCGAAAAGGAGGAAGATTCCATAACAGTCCAGGAAGAGGAAAATATGTGGCTGTGAAGAAATTAAACAAATTGGAAAAAGAGAAAGTGAAAAAACAGAAGAAGAAAATAAACTTTTGTTTTTGTGTTGTGAAGTTTTATTTTAGCTTCTACAAGAGAATATACCTGAACGAAAATGTAAGTGTCTCCGGACTTTGGTATTTATAAGCTCATAAACGCATACATTATTAATTCAAAGATCATGGGGAAAAAAGGACTTAAGTTTTAACTTGATGTGGCAGTCTTTGAGTAGTCACTCTTTTCAAGGTAGGTGAGTGGCCCTGAAAAAGACCTTTAGGTGTTTTTTTTTGTAATATATATAAAAACTCAAAGAGCGGAAGGAAATGACGTTTAACGACCTTAAAATTTTGCCACGGCCATGTCCTACTTCTTCGCCTGCTAAGGTCGACGATTGGTAGAGATCATACTGTTGGTATCTCAGTGGTAGTCAGTGTAGAGGGAGTACTTACTGGGCAAGAATGTTTAGCTCAGAAAGGTCATTTTAGCTTGGGTCGAGTTAAAGAAGTCGGATGCATTTATCTCAGACACCTAATCAAAATGTCTAATAGCACCGTGACCGTTTGATTTTCACCATCCTTCTTCTCTCTTTGGAAATTTATCTTCTCTTCCTTTTGTTGTCTTCTTTCCTCCTCGTCTCGCTGTTGCTGTTGAATGTCAATGGCTTGTTCGGCTTCTTTCTGCTGATTTACAAATTTCTCCAATTCTTTTTTCCGCATTTTTCTAAAATCCTTGACCTAGTGTAAGGAGGGAGACGATGGTGAAAGTGCTGGAACTGGTGTAAATTCTTGCGAAGAGGAGAGAAAATTTGCTAAATCCTAATTACAGGCATTCTCTTCTGGAAGTATCACCGTGCTTGCCTTGGTAGTGCTCACTATGCCATCACTCCTCGCCTCCGCTGCGCACCCCAAGTCGTCGTCTTCATAGTTTCAGTCATGTTGCAACAATGTTGCATCGATTCACTGTGCACCGAATCTAGCGCACGTAAATAGAGTATGTGACGTCACACGTCGCTTTCTTTTGATTGGAATAGAGACTCCGCGCTCTGACTTAATTTTGCAACTCATGTTTGGATTGGTCAAAGAGCCGCTCTTAAAGTATAAGTAATCGCAGCTTGCCTCATTCAATTAAACTGTTCTCACGACAAGATGTGGACAAACGCAGAATCGTCTACTGTAATATTGGGGATTCTGTTCAACCCGGACTACCCCATGTATGTGACATTATCATAAGTTATCATGAAGATCACATATACGGCCATTAGGAAACGAAGGATTTATGCGGAGAGATAAGGTTGTCTGAATCGAGTCTTAATCCAAGGTCAATATGTCAGAGTTTGAGGAAAAGAAGAAGACCCGTCCGATGTTCTATACGTTAGCTCAGTGGTGTTAACAAAACCAATATCTCGTTGCCCCCCTCCCCCTTCCAACTTTTGTCTTTCTGTTGTATATAGATTTGATTGTGTATTTATTTGTTTGTTTGTGTATATTGACCCTTTCAACCCTATTAACTTGTGACCCTATAAATCTCATGTACAATTCGCCTTGACCCTAGACAAGCCCATCATATTAAATTCCCATTAACCCTATACACTTTTTTTACCCTATTAATTGGCTTGAACCTACATTTCATAATCTCATTTTCCATTGTAATGTCCCATATACCCCCATCGCCCCCCCCCACTACTATTGTATTTGCCGCAATGACAGACAGCCATATATAATTCTATGACTGAATTCAAAAGGTTTACATGAAAAAAGACAATACATTATAATTTAATATTCTTCCCAAATCGAATAAATTATTCCTAGTCAGGGTTTACGTTTTTTCCACGGTAATCTATCTCCTTAACTAAGGAAAGTTTCGTCAAAACCTGCACAGTAAATTTGACTGATAATGGACAACGTGACTGATGAAGCGTTTACACACACACACACACACACACACACACTCGCGTTCTTGTGCACCATGAGTTCATGCTTTCGTCTGTTAGGCCTGTCCCGGATGAGTCATGACGGTATTGCTTGGGGCGTTGGTTTGGGAGGGATAGACAGTACTATCGTTACTTGGGGCATGGGCTTAATTCCTGCTTGAGACGAATGATAGCTCAAAAGCCTGTTAGATTATTTTCAATCAGTCAATCTATCAATCTATCTATCTATCTATCTATCTATCTATCTATATATATATATATATATATATATATATATATATATATATATATATATATATATATATATATATATATATATATATACGATTTATTAACAAATAGAGATAAACAGTTTTAGTAATATTAGTATTATGTATAATACACGCTTATTAGAAGAAAAGAAAATAAATTACAAAAAAAAAAAAAAAAAATTACAAAGATAAATGTAATCAACATATATACTAGTATAATCTTTATAGCTGTTAAAGTGGTTATCAGAACTCAATTTATTTAATAAAAATATGATAAAAATATGGTGTGCATTACGGTTACTATCAAGTATTTTATAAATAATTAATCAAGTATTTTATAAATAATTAATCATATTATATTGATAATTAATTAAAAATTCAATTTCATTTTTTAAAGAATCAGTAAACTTATTTTTTTTATAAGTTTACTAATTCTTTAAAAAATGAAATTGAATTTTTAATTAATTATCAATATAATATGATTAATTATTTATAAAATACTTGATTAATTATTTATAAAATACTTGATAGTAACCGTAATGCACACCATATTTTTATCATATTTTTATTAAATAAATTGAGTTCTGATAACCACTTTAACAGCTATAAAGATTATACTAGTATATATGTTGATTACATTTATCTTTGTAATTTTTTTTTTTTTTTTTGTAATTTATTTTCTTTTCTTCTAATAAGCGTGTATTATACATAATACTAATATTACTAAAACTGTTTATCTCTATTTGTTAATAAATCGTATATATAGTTTTCAGTAGAGATATATGTATCTTTAAGATCCAGTTTTATATATATATATATTTATGTATTAAGATATCATTAATCTTTGCTGTATATGCACATCTCCATGTAAATTATTCGTTAAAGTATTAGATAATTACGTTAAAAATGTAAGCTATGACGTCATCTTGTTTATATCATTGTTTATTTCATTGATCACTTAGAAACAACATATTTAATGACGTAGGCAGTGATATTGAATTCAGTTTGAATTCAGTCTGATGAAGCATTAAAGCGAAACCGGTCACACATACTACGTGTTGGTGTTGTTTATTTTATAATTTATATATATATATATATATATATATATATATATATATATATATATATATATATATAGAGAGAGAGAGAGAGAGAGAGAGAGAGAGAGAGAGAGAGAGAGATTTTCAAATGTTCAAACTAATGTTACAATGTTCAATAATTGAACATATTCGCCTATTCACATCATGGACTGATGTCGCAAGTTCAGTTTAATGCTTTAAATATTAAATTTACAACTATGAAAGACTCATTAAAATGACTATATGGAGATTTTCATTTCAACGGTAACAGATTTGTATCTTGTCCAACGTACTTAAACTGTATAAGTGGCCTTTATTTGTCTACATTCAACTGGTGGGAATTATTGGAATTACATTAATGATAGCGTTTCATGTTAGTCATTGGACACCTTGTGTTTGTTACTTTCATATATGAGCTACATCTAAACATTTAGGCCAACGTGTACACCAACTGATATTAAAAACACCTATAATCTAACCTTATATTCGTCATATTGTCTGGTGGTACAAATGATCTTATGCATTATATATAATACTCACGGTTCTAAACCTGTATTAGTAACAATCTAAGTTATTCATTTTTTTCTGAGGCATCAATTTCTTTTTGTGTGAAAAATATAACATGTTAGAAAGTAATTACAAGATCTATATCAATGGAATTATTGTGGTTCTGACATATATCCTAGCCGTAAAATTCGTTTTGCACGCAAATGCCATAATTGTGCATTACTAATAATATACAAATGATCCTTTCTTTTTATGTTTTCAGTGGCAAATCTATTATTCCGGAGATACAAAACAAAGAAAAGAAAGCGGCCACAGACTACGATGCAGATGGAAGAGGCTGCTCAGAAGAAATTGTGATCATTACGCTCTAAACTCGCCTTTACTTAGAAACGAGCCATCAATTAAGCAATCAATAAAATTGCTTTGTGTTATCGATCACATGGCGAACATTACAGTTAACATACCTGCTTGTGTTTTTAAGTGTCTCTAGGTTTTGATTTTTATAATAATAAGGACCTAAGCACACACACGCATACACTAATAATTCAAAGATCATGGGGAAAAAAGAACTTAAGTTTTAACTTGATGTGGCAAACTTTGTGTAGTCACTCTTTTCAAGAGAGGTGAGTGGCCCTGAAAAGGACCTTTAGGTGTTTGTTTTGTAATAACAAATGCAGGGGCTGGAGGAAATGACTTTTAACTGCCTTAAACTTTTGCCATGGTCATCATTTAAAGATGACTGGAAAGATCACTTGGAAACCATCCAGAAATTCTTTAATCGAAGCAGATTTGACAAAAACGTATTCAAAAGTGAGTTTTATCGTGCTTTCGCTACATTTTTAGGACATTGTTTCAGACGGTCAAGTTAAAACAATACAGTTATGGTCAAGGCTATCTCTGAATTCCCTTTGTCCATCATGTGCCATATTTGGGGTATGTCTGGATATTATCGGAAATTTAACTCCAATATTTCCATAATTGTTGATCCTCTGACCAATTTGTTGAGTAAGACAACCAAGTGTCATTGATCCGAAACCTATTAGGAGGCTTTTGCTAAATTAAAGGCCATACTTAAGAGTGCTTATGTTTTTTTTAGCTCTAGATTTAAGTGAATGTATGTTGGATCAAGTGATGTTGGGTTTCGTGGAGTATGAATTCAGGAGGACAAACATGGTGCGGATAACCCAGTTCGCTATTTTCCTAACAAAATTGAACAATTAACATGTACATTATTACACAATCAAAAAGAACTATTTGTCTTTGAGATTAACTTCGTAACACTTTTAAGTGTATGTAAGTTCAGCTCATTCTACGATTGTGGCATTTAATGATCGCAAACCCCATCTCTTTCATTAGCATAATTCAGAAATTGATAAGGTAGATTTTGATGGTACAGGAATATAATATTGACACCAGTTACATCAAGAGAAATATAATCCAACTGCAGATACGCCTTCACGTGTATTGAAGTACTATCATGTTTTATGTTGTTTATATATTTTAACATTCATAAAACATCTTTCTATGTAATTAAAATTGGTATAGTATAAATATATTTGAATAATATGTAAATTAAAGCTTCTTTTAAATAAATATACTTTTTTCTTTATGATGGGATGTGTTACGAATATTTAATTTGTATCGTGTGTCTTTTGTCCACATCTGAGGATATCATTTTGGCCCTATTTGCCAATTGTCCTGTAGGGAAAACATGTTTACTGGAACTTAAGTTCCGGATACTTCTTTGGTGCTGATCCATGAAGATTCCAGAAACGAATCTTGTTTACAGTTTGATGGAAATTTCCATGTAGATGACTCTCATCCTGGTCGTCTAATTTTGTCCCAGGTGTTTATATTTTGTTATGTTTATATTAGAATTACTCATTTATATCTTAACACCGGTCTTTAGAGGAATCAATTTTAGTTGATTTTCAGTTAATATTTGAAATGATTTATTTATTTAAATTATTCACTGGAATTACAAAGTGCTCAATACTACTTTCGGGGCATCGAGTGGCCGAGTGGTCTAAAGCGCTCTCCGTTACGGATCACTGCCATCTCACCTCTGTCTGCGTGGGTTCGAGTCTCGGATTCGGCCAATGTGGATATGTGAGTAGCTTCTCTTGGGTCGGTGGTTCTTTCCGGGGTTTTCCCGGGTTCTTCCTCCACCATTAATACTGGCCTTCATGTATAGCCTATCGTGTGCTGAAACATGGCGTTAAAACCCACCAAAACAACAACAATCGATAATACTTTCAGAGTAAATAACTATTTTGAGATTTTTTAAAATTCATTTAGAGACATTTTGCACTGTCATATATATTGTATTTAATTGTTTGTTGGTTAGTTTTAATTTTTTTATTTCATTACATTTTATTTGTAATGTAATATTGCTTGCTGGACTTGACCTTGTCCAAATTTGAGTTCATTTATGCTTTACCTGATTGACTGTTTTATGTTTTTAGTTTTTAAATTGCATATTAACCGAATTATTATTCAGGTAAACATGTTAATTTGGGTCAGGGTTTTGGAGATTACTAAGTAAAATGTATAGGCTATTGTGTTGTAAATAAACAAGGCTCATTATATCATTTTAGAAGGTTATTTTACATTAGGCAATGGTTGGTTTGAGAAAATGCTAATTTGTACCTGAGGTCAAGTAGAGAACTTTATTATCTTGTGACTGTGAGGATTTTACCAGTCGTGATTTAGCATCTAGCACTTTAAGTTGTTATATGTTGTGACCAGTTTGGGCTGAATTGCTGAATTTTATTTTCTTCAAATTATTGAATTCTAGTGATTATTTGCTCTGGAAATACAAATGTGCTCTGATAAAATGATTTGATAAAGACATTCATTGCAATTTATACTGAATTAAAACCTGTAATAATATTTCTGTGATTCATCAAGAGACTTGGATCACGTCGGGATTTGATCTGAGTTTTATTCAGGACTTTTTATTAATATGACTTGTGTCTCTAATTCTTGGATTATATTTGGATTTAATTCGCAATAGCGTAAGTTATTTGCTCTCATTTTTCACTTTATATTCTATGGAAATAAATTATTTGTTAATTTTACAAAGCTTGTTGTCTTCACTCTTTTCTGTTACTTATTTTAAGAGCACAGACTGGTAACAGCACTATATCTATGTGATAAATCAAGATTACGTCAACTGCATTCCAGGTTATCGGTACATCAGCATATTACAGATTGGAATTCGTTCGGAACACCACTGAAATTCATTTGGAGCATCACATACTTTGCACTTGTGATATAAATTTTTAAACGATATGGGATTTACTTCACAGTACTGTACGTTCTTTTTTATACTTACACTTTGTATTCTAGGGAGATTCATTTTTGAATTTTACAAAACAAATTGGTCGTCACGCATGTCGTTACTTAGTTGACAACCATATAGTATTAACACAGTAAAGATATATATAACAGTAAGAATGTACATTTTGGATTATTTCCTTGCTTTTATGGTTTATCTGCATGTTATATGTCCTGGAACATCTCAATGTCTTGGTGAGTTTTTAAATGCTTTTCAGTTTTGTTTGCATTATACTCAGTTGATATTAGTTACACTAAGTGTGCTAAATTGAAATTGTTTTAATTGACTATACATTTAGTATTGTAAGATTCGGTCATTTTCGCATAACTGTATGAAACTATAGAACAGTGATATTTTGTGTTGCACCATATTATTTGGGATTTTTACTGCAACGTTTCTATAAATGCTTGTTCAGTGTGTGTGCGTAACGCGTACACATGGTGCACGAATGTACTAGTTTGACAGGTACTGTATCTCAGAAGCTACATGTTCGGAAAATAAATCGGCAGTTTTATTTTAATTAAATATCATGATTATAACAATGACGATGGTATGTTTTATTTGTATTTGACACATGAGTGCATCTGAAAACGTCATTGTGTTCAATAATAGATTATATTCTGTTACCGTAAAAAACAAACAAAATATGAAAACGTAACACACTAGCAAAACAGTTGCAATAAATCAAAATTGGTTAAGCTTCTTGAATTTGTTTTCCGTTTGAAAAGTATAATAAATACAAATTTATTATAATAGCAGTCATTTTAGTATGAAGAAATGAATACACTTTTCTCTTCTTCGGATAAATTTGTCAAAATGAGGGAGAAAATTTGATCTTAAATCTTAATAAAATCAACCGACATGACCAAATTATGTTCATCTTATATTTGTCTATTATAAAATGTAGTGATAATTTCTGGTAATTATTGTCTCCAAATTTAAATGTCAACCTTTAATTTAACACAAATAAGTAATATTCATCATTTAGATGATATTTAGACATGTGCAATAAGCTGTCTTACAATTCTTTCTTTTGTGAAACTCATTCTTATAACAACATATGTAGTAAACATTGCTTAAAAGACAACATATAAATATTTCCATCACCTACAACTTGCAAGATCCGCATGTATCCAAAGCATTATCCATATAATAAGTCTATGACTCTTGAAATCCAATTAATGTGACCAGCTAACCAAGTTTCACTAATTTATTGTAACAATTTTCAGAGCATCAGAGTAATTGTTCTTGTGGTCAGTTGTGTCCAGGACTTAATACATTTTGTAAAGTGTTGAATACAGAGAGGATATCAGACACACTCATCTCCTGAAAATACATAAAACATTCATTGGTAACATTAAATAATCGATACTAAATATGTTATGGACATTTTCGATAGGGCTTGAAAATACAAAACCCCTACATTTCACCCCATGGCATATAATGGCAGAGACCATAACGTGGAATAATTAAAGATTGTTGGATTAGTGATGGTCCTTTCGATGGAAATAAAAGTTCCCAAATTCATGATTACTATTAGATCTCTGTTGCTCATAAAGGAGTTACATGCATAATATGTAGTTAGCAATTACGAATTAAACCAAATCAAAACAAATTAATGTAGTGCTTCATATTCCTGCGTTCGAGTGATCGTCATTTAATAATTCAGATAATAGCATTAGACTCAAAGGAACCACTAAGTGTTATTCCAAACAATGTGGAAACGTACATGACAATTAAATTCGAACAATTATATTTCATTGATTCGTTGTAAATTGTGTATGTATAACACTGAGTTGTTAACTAGAAAATCCATGTATCCCTCCCAATACATGAGAGATTGTAAAAAGTTTACTGAAACTCGATTAGCACATATCGAAGCATTTTATTCGTCACTGTAGCTTAAAGGTATTTCAGAAAAGGATTTATAAACAAGGTTTGGTCCACACTTGGTTGCAAAAGCGTTTGACTATCACGATCTGTATTTGAGCACTGATGTGATAGTACTCGCTACACATTTGAGGCTATTCATGGCACTACGATGTGAGCGTGTAAGCTCAATCCCGCGCACTATTTTACGTCACAGGAATGCAGAATTATGAAAAACTATTGAGTTGGAACAGTCGACTGACATTGATATGCATATATGTAGAGAGAGTTCGCTTCGTAGTGGAGTTTCAATGACAAGTCATTAATATGCGCACACAAACAACCCAAACATAGACAGGTATAATCCATATAAGACAAACAATTACATCGTGATCTTGAGCATAATAATCTATATGGCTTGGCAGTGTTGCAATATTTACCTGTTGGTGAGTTTGAATGGAATGATCAACCACATACTGACATATAAAAACAAGTACACGATTAAAACAACATACATTAAAATGCAAAATAACGGATCTGACAGCAAAGGTCAACAACGACTTTGAAAAACATTTCTTCAAACTTATGAATAATTCCGTACATGTATTTGGCAAAACAATGGAGAATTTAAGAAAGTGAAGTTGAGCCGACTTTATTCCTGCTAAGAACAAGGTAAGCTTCGAAGGCTTATTGCCGATCCGGAATTTTAATCCTGAAAGATATTCAATGGTGGACTTATTGACGTTGATAGTGAAACCAAATACAACTCAAGGCGACGAACCTATTTAAGTTGGTTCGTCAGTAATTGAATAATAAAAGCTGCTTAATGACGAGTTTTATTACGACAAGATCAAAGATTTCACTAGGATCGTGTCAAGATGCTTTATAAGACACCGATTCTCTGCTGTTGCATGTAACTACTTTTAATATTTATTCAAATATCGCATCAAGCATGTTCGCGAACAAAGTTGACAAAGCGATTATCCGCAAAAAACATCCATTGTTTAGTAACACCAGTGTAAAGGTTGCTGGCAGGTTTCAAGGTAAATGTTCGGGTAAAATGAATGGACGAATACGTGGGACATCGACCTAAAATGTACTAGATTGTGTTTCGAAGAAGAAAGACAACAGGTTATAATGCCTAAGGAATCCACGCATGATATGCATGTGGATTGTCTTCTACATGAATGTGAAGTCACATATACAGCACTTATAATTAGGACAAAGAAACATTGCATGGGTGTATACTGATGCACCAAAGGGAGTTTGTCTCCGCTGCCATCAAGCGATATATATTTCCCGTTGGCATTACCATTGAAGCTTTTGACATCAACTGAAAGATAAAATTAATCTTGGTGTAAATTCCATATTCGCTTAAACGCCTTGCAAATGCTCTCCAGGCGCCAAATGGTTGTCGTTGAAAATAAATTAGATCTGAAACTGTAAATAAATTAATGGACCATACTGGGTCAATAGCGCGATGTTTCCTCTTTATAACTCTCCGGGTGCAAATAAATACCAAACAAAATTATTTAGGACTGGTTCTGTGCGTGTGTGATTCGGATTTTTAACGTAGCTTAAACAATTTTTCAGTCACATCGCTGCGATGTTTGAAGTGTGGCAGTTTATAGTAATGTCTAGCACTTGGGCAACATGCTGCTTATATGTATCATCATGTCCCACCCAATCACATTATTTTGACACCAGACCGACCAGTCCTAAACACTGACCTCTTAATGCTGACCTCTTATCGAGGCAGCTGTTGGTATCATTTTTATAAGTCTTTGGCATGACTCGGTTGGGTTTGAACACGCGACCTTACGTATTCGAAGCGGAAGATCTAACCACTAGGCCACCGGAGCGGTCCCGAGTGATTCTAAAGTAGGTGGTTGTGTTATCTCAGTTGATATGGTTGCATGTTATCCTGGATGTTTTCTTGGAATGGGAGAGTGTTCTGAATATTTTAAGCGATTTGGTCATCCAACACAGGAGATGACCAGAGTTGCGATAAATGGACCCTTACTAGATTTTAATTTAACTGGATTTTCATGTATTGAATCGTTTTCGTTAACGAAAACTCTCTATCCAATTGTTTACGTTTGATTTGTTCGTCATTTATCAGAACAATGTTGAGTTCCAACAGTGCTATTACGATATATGCTTGATGCTGGGATGGTAGCGTCGTTGGTTGTAAGTGAGGCGATAATATCATATCGTCGTCAGACCCAGGTTTGCTTAAATTGGCTGAGTGATCTGTTCTCAACGAAATCGCTGAGCGTAATCCCGATGAAATTGAACATGAATATAAACTTCCAAGGGATCTCGGCAGAACAAATAATTGGGGAATTTACACAAGGATGATCATATGATCATAAATTACATTGCATACTATTAATTATCGACGATGCTGAACTCGATTTTATAATTGCTGATACAACGAAGAAAGACACATTTATAAGCCGGAATAATGCTTACTTGTCGGACGGAACTAAATTACGTACAATTGTGAACTATACTGCTGGTGACTCACCAAGGTTTACTCATTTAAGATCATCGATGGTAGCGTGTGTTTCATAAATTTATTATCGATGATAAACAAATCTCCTGATACCGCGGTTAGAGTTGCTACATATTCATTTTATGTGAACAAAAATATGCGAAGTTGTTAAAGATTGGGACAGATGCATTATGGGGCGAATGGAGAATAAAGAGAGAAACTATACTCATTTATTCTGAATCACCCGACGTTTAATCTAAGGATATATACCACAAAAATAACAAAATATCAGCCCTGTCGACAGCAACATCGGTATATGATCCCGTAGCTAGATTGGTTGTTAATTCGATACACCGCTCTTATTATGTGTGGTGATCATGGTCAACCGCCACCTTTTGTTGGATCATCTCCGCATGAATGGTTAATACATTTGTAGATTATTATGAGCAAATAACTAGTGAATACCGAGAGCATGATTCAGAATTAAGTGGGTCTAAAAAATTAATCAGACTGCAGACAGATAAATACAGTGTGAAATAACGCGTGAAGTAATTACAAAATCGCCCATGAATGTTTCTGGAATATGTGGAGTCCTACTAATATGATAGTTGCAAGTAGAAAGATAGTTCGTGATGCACTTCAACAACAATTATTTCTTTTACACAAAGAAAATGTTAAAAATATACCTGTACCATTATGTTATCGCCCAGCAGATACTCGACGGCAAAATATCGACGTTGAAATTACAGGTTGTGGTAGTAACAAAATCTTGTGTTAAATGATTTTGTTTTAGTTCCTGTCAGTGTTGTTGAGAGGGAGCTAATTATGGATAAATCTCCATGAATGCTAGGATATGATATAACGATTCATTCGTCACAGGGATAAACTTTTTTCGATACAAATATTTGGATTGTCGATGATCGTATTGAATGGCCAAGTTAGTTCATCCGGCAGTGTCGAGAGTCAGAAGGATGTCTCAGCTGCAGAGGGGAATCAAAGAATTCACAGTAAATAATAATCAAACTACCGGCAATGGTGATGATGTAGTAAGACAAACATTAACTAGATATCAGCAATGTGACCCAAAAAATAAGCACGACTTTGATCTCTATGCTGAATTTATCATGACACTGAAACAGCGACATAATAATCATTGTGCGAGCTACAACACAGTGATGTTGTGGCAGTATTCAAATAATAATCCCAAACAATTCACTGTTGATAGAAGTACTAGTGGTCATGGTCACACACGCGAAAATGTGATGATAATATGTCTTGAATATACTCAACGTCGGGGCGCTGTTGCACTGCTATCACAAACGTGAAGGCACAGGTAATTGTGTATCTTCAGGAATTAATTGTAATTGTTCAAGTACAAATCCACGTTGAGGAGAAGTTGAATCTTGTTTGTAAATTGCAGGTCTAACCGTGGATCTTACAGAGCTAAAAATGTATGTGTGGTCACACTCCAGACTGGGTTAGTAACTCTTTTTTACCACCTTCAAGTTCACCAGGTTCATATAAATATCTTACAGTCACATTACCTATTACTGGTTATTTTAGAAGGAGTTATGTTGTTGTATTGGTATATGTTTTTTTTGTGATCGCAATGATAGGGTTCATAGAAATTGCACGAGTAATTTCATTATTTAACGCAGCTAACACACTTGGCAGTCTCGCAACCCATTCACGAGATGTCATGTCTTTTTGAACTTTGTTCAGGGATATTTCCTGCGTATATTGATATCCAAATAACAGCGCAGCAAGTGTTCGGTTAAACCGTTCAACGATTGCCTGATCGCAATGATTTGCGGTGTGCCCTCTCCTGATTTTGGCATTAAATTGTTCCATCAGAGATGATACTGCACCAAGCAATTCTTTGCCAAGATCAACCTTTAGCAACCGTGACCATCGTAGATCACCTTGTGGCCCTCGTTGATAAATTCGTTCAAACGCAGATGCAACTTCAGTTGCTGTCTTTGTTGATAGCGGCTCTGATTCTTTATACCTACTTGCAACACCAACGACAGTCAACGCGTATTTATAAGTGCGCGATTGATGTCGACGTATTTTAATAGAATCATGTGATAAAAATAAAATATCTGCCTGATGAACCTCATTGGGAGTGCTAACATCAAAATATGCATACTGAATTTCTTTGGTGGTGGTAGAATTTGCCATATTGCTTGTCGTACTAACCAATCTACAGCAACAGAACATGGGACTCGTGCTTCATCAGCAAGTTTAATAATCGTTGCTCTACCACTCCAATATCCTCTTGGGATATAATAAATCGATTCCATTGTCGGCGGACTTATTACCAGCCACTAGCACTAGTTTACCTTTCCTCGCAGATCTTACCAAAAAGATAGCAAGCGATTCTCTGAGAGATTTATTTGTTACAGACTTTAACGTGTGTATCAACTTCACGTCTTCAATTTGTCGTTGGTGCAAATCTGGATTTTTATACGCGACATCATGAACGTGGCACGCTTGATCAATCGCATTTATTGGATACTCTCCAGATCTCGGTTCGTTTAGCTCATGGAGTCGGATATCATGTCGGGTTCCAGGACCACAATAATTATATCCAGGAAGATACCTTTCGCCAGGATACTTGTCCCATGGAGCCCCTGGTAATTTTCCCAGTGAAGCAGCGATATTATTAGAGATCAATGTGTATTTATTGTACATTTCCTCGCATATTGAGCATTACTCTGGAGTTAAGCCCACCCAGGTTGAAAAGCTGCAAACGAAGTTTAATACCTATGCCAGCTTCAAAATCACATGTGATAAACCTACGCACAAAGCGATGATGAACATGGATTCGTGGCCAAGAAACGTGTTAGTTAGAGACTACTATCAAAGTCGGAATTGAACCATCATATCCACAAATTGGACTCAAATATACATAATGGATACTTTACGCATTTCTTTTTATAACTGTCGTTCAATACCAAGAAATATACAAAATGTAAGAACTTTATTGGATACTTCGATATTTGTTTCTTACACGAATTGTGGGCTTCTCGATAGTGAGTTAGACTGTCTCTCATCCGTACACGACGAGTTCTATGGATCAGGGGAATCGCCGATCAAATCGTCTAACGATATTCATACAGGTAGACCTTATGGAGGTGTCGGGTACTATACCGTAGATCTCTTGCAAGTATGATACAAGTACAACACCTCGATGATCCCAGATTAATAAGTATTACTATCCATACTGGGATTCCTCTTTGCTTTTTGTCAATATCTATTTAACTTGTGATCTTGCGGAACATTTTGGGTAATTTGTAGATTATATGGGCAAAATTAATTCTATTGTAGAAAATGCTAATACTCTAAATGCTTATGTAGTAGGAGATTGGAATGTTAATACGCTCAAATCCACTCTCTTTGGAGATGAACTTCGCCTATTTTGTGATGAATATGGTTATATCATGTCGGTCAAGTGATATGAGAATACTCTTCACACCTTAATAGGGTCCGACCATCGTCCTACTTTAATGTCTATCAAGACTGATTTGCTTCCCAGATTTGATTCTTTCCCCCAATGAACTCTTAGACTTGAAATACAACATCAATTGGTCAGACCTTACTTCTGACGTAAAACTGAATTATACTCAGACATCTGCATACTTATTAAGCAAGATTGAGATCGCACATTGTATTGCGATCTGTAATGACCCTAGCTGCACTAACCAGGTGCATATGAAACAGATAAATGGATTATACACTGATACAGTAAAAGCTTTGTCGAACTCTGGTATAGCTTGACTAGTAAATCCAAACGCAATCACCGGGTTATACCAGGCTGGAATAACTGTGTCAAAGAACTACATGAATTTGCACGAAATTTTTACTTTATGTGGCGTGATAACGGTAAACCTCGTCACGGACATCTCAGTAACCAAATGCGTCAGACAAGAGCACAATTTAAGTATGCTCTTAGATTGTGTAAGAAGCAGGAAGTAAAACATAGAGCAGACTCGCTAGCACAAAAATTTGAAAATGTCGACCATCGTGAATTCTGGAAGCAAAGTTAAACAAAATACTACGTCAGCTTCCAATAAACTACCAATCTGCATTGATGGAAACCATGGTCAGAATAATGTATGCAACATGTGGAAAAATCACTTTGAGGACTTACTCAATAGCGTTAAAAATGAATCGAATAAGAAGCATGCACTTTCAGCATTGAATACCCCTTCTGCTCGTACTGAGGTAATCACATTATCTGAGATCCTAAGTGCAATTACAAGACAGAAAGTTGGTAAATGTCCAGGATCAGATTTTTTTATATGTGGAACATTTTAAATATTCATATACAAGACTTCATGTGCTATTGATAATTTTATTTAATTGATGATTTCACAAAGAGTTACAATTATACCGCTACTAAAGAGCAAAATGGGAAAACTGGCGGACAAAAATAACTACAGACCTATAGCTCTTACGACTATTATTTCAAAAATATTTGAATGCATCATACTGCAAAAGATGTAAGTCACAATCAGGGCCGGAGCCAGACCCGGCCAGACTATCTGGCGCCCTAGGCAAGGTTAGATTCTGGTGCCCACCCCCCCGGAAAATATCAATTTCAAAATTATGAACAATAATTTAAAAAAAAAAATGCGCCCCCTGAAATCAGCGCCCTAGGCGGCTGCCTAGTTTGTCTATATGGTAGCACCGGCCCTGGTCGCAATCTCCGATAATCAGTTGGGTTTTAAAAAGCAGCATTCAACAGATTTATGCATATATGCCTTTAAGGAAACTGTCAGCTATTATGTAGAACATGGCAGCCCAGTGTTTGCATACTTTTTAGACGCTAGCAAGGCATTTGATAGGGTCAATCACTTGACACTCTTTAAAAAATGTATTGATATTAAATACCTGTCTACATAGTTCATACTTTAGTTAACTGGTATGGAAAACAGTTGTACTGTGTGCGATGGGGAAGTATAATATCCAGCGCTTTCCATGTAACCAATGGGGTGAGGCAGGGGGGTATTCTTTCTCCATTGTTATTTAATATATATAACAATTTTAGTCTTGCGGATGATGAAATGTCATTGATAAGTCCTTTTATCATAGGTTTAAGGAAATTATTAAAGATATGTGAACAATATGCATTTGAGAATGATATAAACTATAATACAAAAAATTCAGTATGCATGGTCTTTCAGCCAACTTCTTTCAATTTACCATCTCCTCCTCCTGTACATCTTAACGGCAATGCTCTTACATATGGCAACAGTTACACCTATTTGGGTCATATTTTGAAATCCAGTCGGTCGGATAATGAAAATATGATGAGACACCAATTTGTGTAGTCGAACAAACATGCTTCTACGTAAAATTAAGTTATGCTCATTAAATATCAAAATTAGATTATTCAAATCTTATTGCTGCACTATGTGTTGTGCTTCTCTGTGGAAAAACTTTAGTGAATATATGAAAAGAAAACTAGTTATTGGTTATAATAATAGTCTTCGTTATCTATTAGGTCTTCCTAGGTGGAACAGTGCCTCCAACATGTTTGTAAATTATAATGTATTCAGTTTTGATGAAGTAATGAGAATGTATGTATTCTTAATGATGACTTGAATATCTAATAGTAAGAACTTTATATTGAAATCTCTTTGGAACTATGACATTCATTTAAATTCTCATATTAATAGTAGATGAAACAAATTACTCTTTAAATGTGCCATTTAATTTCATTCTTAACAATGCATGGCACAATTAATTGCTATAGATGTATCTGTATACTTGTATGTATGATATATATATATATATATATATATATATATATATATATATATATATATATATATATATATATATATATATATATATATATATATGTTTTTAATGTTTACAATGTTTTTACTTTATAATTATATTTTAATTTAGAGGTGTGGACTTTGTAGTCTGAAATAAATAATTCTTATCTTCTTATCATATCTTATCTTATCTTAAGGAAAACATCTCTTCCATTTCAGTTCTAACTGAAACATGACCAAGAGGGTTAGTGAGAGTTGGAAAAGCATATATTCATGCAGTTTCAATAAAAACAAAGCACGTTATCCTTATTATAATAAATCAATTCCAAGAGACACGTTTTCTTTCTTGCACATTATCTCGTTTTAGAAGTTACAATTCAATTTCACAACACACCACTAAAAGTCCAATTTGATTCATTCACTCTTTCAATCTTTTAAAAATTTCTTCGCAGCCATAGATTTTCGTCATCGTCACTTTCTTCTTCTTTTGAACAACTCTCCTCTTTCCCCTCTTATTTCTTCTCGTTTTCCTTAGGATCCTTTGCAGCCAGTGTCCTTTCTCCTGATAATTACAGTAAATTATATGAATAAAAACGTATTTTTCATTTTGTATCTTTGTATATGCTACGACTGGGTTTGGGGACTTCTGAAATGGTTTGGGGTGTTTTTGAAGGTTTGGGTTTGCTTGGCAATTTCAGTAAATTATATAAATAAAAAATTATATAAATAAAAAAGTATTTTTTTATTTTGTCTCTTTTATATATGTAAGGAGAGGGTCTGGGGTGGTTTGGGGTGTTTCGATGGTTTGGGGTGGTTTGGGGTGTTTCGATGGACCGCTACAAGTGTTCGTCAATTGGAACGTAGCGAAGAGCGGACGTTTGAAAACACATGTATTTCTTTAATCGAACAGGGTTCCGAGAGTTGATTGGAGTGAATGGTATTTATAAACTTTTCATAATATCTACCACAACTCTGAAATTAATGAAGGACTTTGTTGTAGAATCGCGCACACTATAACTAAGAAAGTACCGCAATTTGGTGGTAACCAGGAAACTGTCCAAGTCACTGGACTGGGGCTCGTTACAAAAACAATTAAGAGTATAAGTTAGTGGATATAGGGCGTGGTGGTCGGACTGTCCAGCCCTCTGTCCATTGACGTACACAGAGGCTCGTATCGTTGCTTTCAATTTAACTGTCGATCATGCATACAAATTTATTATTTTATGCTTTTTAACGAGACCCTATGGTCTCGGCAGGCAAATTACCCCAATTTGTTAGGTTTCACTTTCAGTTTGGTGCAACGCAGAAAAGTGTACGATGGTTTAAGAATATTAAATTATATCAGGCGCACACTGAGCCGTAGATTATGGATTTCATGGATTGGAATAACAGCCTGAGATTTGGTGTCAGGTGTTGAAAAAAGTGTTTTGAAAGTTTCTTTCTTTCGGTTAATAGAAACACCGGGATACACTCAAAAATCGAAATGTTTTAAATACTATAATATTCAGAAATGTCTTAATGGGGCTTCCTTTGACTCTTCTTTGTTCTTTTCTTGAGTGTCAGCCATGTTGAGGAAAGAAGGTCACAATCTTAAACTATTTTTTTTGCTGTCAGTTAATGTTTTAGTTTCCTAGCATGATTTTAGTTGTTTATATATGTTATCTTTATGTAATTTGGTCATTTTGTTCCTTTCATTATCAATGGCAACCTGCTGATGAGAAATAGGGTACTGTGACCCTCATTTTATGCATGAATCGGTCAGTTGTCATCTACAGGTTAACCAATCCTTTTAAGTAACTTTTGAGTTTTGGTTGATGACTATAATGCTACATTATTCCCCCCCCCCCCAACAAAAAAAAAAGGAATTGAAATAAATGAAAAATGGTAAAAGTGCATGATACGATTTTATAGTTCTCTAAATGAAAAGTAAAAAAATATTTGTTGACAAATGTACACCAGAGCATTTCAAAAGCCCAATTATTATGATTGCAACATAACATGAATGCATTGGCCAACATATAAATGCTTTGTTTTCTTTCTAACACCTCTTGGTTAATTTAAGCTTTAAATTATTTTTTTTCAATCATAAATTGAACCTAGTAATCATAATCTAATTCATTTAAGCATGAAGTGGGCCTCCATTCAAACATAATTTTTGCATGTGAATGATGGAGGGCATTATCTGAATAAGTTAGAGACAGAGCATGTTTAAATTTTCACCTCAGGCCAGTTGCTCGAGAGGTGCTCTTTAAAAAGAAACAAAATCACTCAGCATTATCATATAAAACCAGAGTTCTATCAAGTTAATGTAAAAGTATGTGGATAGGACCAACTATTTCTTCAGAAAAATGAGGGCTTTTTAAGCAAAATCTCTTCTCTTGTCTGGATGCTTTAGGTAAATTTGAGAAGTAAAACCCAGTGTCATTGTTTGATATACACATAGTATGAGTATTTATGGCAATCACTATTTGTGCCTTTGCTGCTGTGGAAAGTATTAGAAGAGCCACTGTTTAAAATGACAGCAACATACGTTCTACACTGTAAAGAGGAAATAAATTTCTTAGCACTTGTCCAACATCCCAAGTGAATGCAGTTACCTTGCTATGGGTGGATTCATAATAAAATCACGTGATAAATATTGTAATTAACAATAATTTAGAACACCAGTTCTGACCTAGTAATTTTGCAGTTTGTAATGGCACAGACCTTTTGAGTGTTTACAACACCATATGATTTATCAAGGAATACAAGATAACTCGAGTATGTCACAGATATTTCTTAAGATGCACTATAGGTTTTTTCTCAACAGAACACCGTATATTCCACCTCCACCATGCAAGGTCATACTGCTTTTGTGGGTCTTTTCTCCAGAAGTAAAGAAGTTCAATAGTTTTCTCTGGAAGTCTTCTACTTTGGAAGTTTGTCCTTAATACAATCACACCTATCAGCTTCAACTTTCCTTTAGAGCAGACATGGGCAACATCTTCCAGGCTGGAAGAATGATTTTTAAAGCCACACATTATGATGTAGATTAATGGATAAAACCAGGTCACAGGCCAGATGTGGCCCACAGGCCATATTTTTCCTCATCCCTGCTAAATTTAGAGGATGAAACTCTGCAGTGCATACATGCTAAGTTTTCTGGGACCAAATCAGGAAAATAAGTTTCACAATCAAGGAGATTAACATAATGACCATTGTGGCATAAATTGAAGCATGAAATGCACATTGTACCATAGTAAATTAAGTACAACAAATAATAGTTACTCAGCTTTATTAATTTTCTTCTGTTATTTTCATAATCACACAAAAAATAATTTATGGACCTTCACAAGAATCACTGCCTGTACTTCAGAAACTTGTGACACATTGGTACCTACAACACTCAAACTTGTTTTTAATCTCAACATGTGTTGTCTTTCAGTCTGTAAAGAAGCTCTTTTTGCACTAATACACCAATCATTCGAAGGTCTGAGTTCAAAACAGTCACACTTTGCATTTATCTTACAAAATATTAATGAAGCCACAGATTTCCACATATATTTCATGCTGAAACGGTGCTCAGGGTCTGCATTAGTGTTTGGCAAGCTGAGTGATGCCAAAGAGAGATTCGGTATATTTGGAAATCTGCATTTCATCAAGGATGTGAAAAATCTGCTCATGCCTACTCAGAAGACATCCAAAGGTGGTTCTCCCAGAGTGAAACTGGGCAGGTCTGAGGTATAGGATAGCTGAAAGTCTCTGAGATTATTATCAAGTTGACAATGTTTGTCAGTTGCTGTACCCATTTTGTCACTCAGATGAAGCACAGCTTCTACTGAAATCTCAGATCTTCTCACAGGATTCAGGTAACCAAGGGCCTTCAGGGTCTGGTCATTAAATGGAAGTTTGGCTAGCATCTTTGCTGTAACTTCCTCTTAGAAGGACCTCACACTCCTGATGTAACTGTGCAGCTGGTTTGGAGAAATGTCATCAGGGTTGCTGTTGATGAAAATCTGGCTTCCATACCCACTGCTAAGAAAGAACTCTCATGCTGGTTTTCTGGTGAAATAAAGTTGACCTACATAATGATGGTTAATGCAGTGATAACACTCATCTTTACAAACATTCCCATGAATTTCTGTAGAATTATTTTCATCTTCACAGGGAGGTATCACACCATTGCTTCAGTAGCTTGGAACATGGTGTTAAAGTCATTTAGCGGTTCTTTGACATGTAGGAGAAAGTGGTACATCAGTTTCATCTCTGGTTTGTTAAGGTTCTCAGAGCATCTTTTCACTCTGCTTCCTTTCTTAGCATCATTGTGGCTCATGAAATAGGACTGAAGAGATGGACACTGTTTAAGGAAGCATGCCATGCATTTCTGGATAGACAGTCACCTTGTGCTTATACTCCTTGGTTTTGGTAAACTCCAGGATTCCTTATCCAACTCTGTGCTTGGAACTGTAATTAAAGTGATAAGCATTGACCAGAAGTTCCTCAGCTGGGACAGTCAATTTCTTCAAACCCTACAGCATGCAGGTATTGGCCAAATGGCAGATACACCCAAAGTTGATTACATTTGGTTGCTGTTCATGAACTCAGGAGAGGACATAACTTTTATTGCCTACCATCACATTGCATTGTCACTGCTAAACCCTACCAGTTCTTCTTTGGAATCTACATGTCTCTTAAGACTTCTTGAAGACAACTGACGAGGTTTTCACTAGTTCCAGTTTTGCAAATAGACATAGCCAGGAATTTGGTTGTCACTGCAGATGTCATTGTCAAACACCCTTACAAGAATTGCTACATGCTTTTTATCATCATTGTCATTAGACTCATCCATCATCACTGAGAAAGGGTTCTCCTTGCATAGTAATATTACTTGATTATCATATGTGGGACCAAGTGCATTGCTAACAGTGTTTGTGGCCTTAGTTCTTTTGCAGCAAAATTTTTGAGCAATTGTTGAGTCAAGAAATAACATTACAGATCTGACTAAAATGATCAGCAACCAAGAATGGCAAATTATGCTTTGCCACAAAGTTAGCAAACAGAACCTCTGCTTTAGTGACACTGTTTACTGATGTTGGTGTTACAAACATTTGTGTTACTTTAGTGCTTTAGTGACACTGTCTACTGACGTTGGTGCAAACATTTGCATCACTTTAGACACATTATGTGATGATTTCTCATTTGCAGTGTGCTGCATGCTTTTCAAGTGCCTTGCAAGATCATTTTTTTTCACCATTAGAAATGTTCAGATGTGTATTGCAGGTTGTGCAGTACACAAAGCTTTGTCTTTTCACTATGCTTCACCCATTTAAATTTGTCTGTCCAAATACTGTTGAACTTGCAAACATATTTCTTTTTTTTAATGGTTTATTTTCCTTCAAATCCGTTAGTATACATTTGAAACTGGTACCAATATTATAGCATTTCTAAAGAGTTCAAGAACTGTTTTATACTTGTCATGTTGCCTGCAATCTGTTATAACAACACATTGCTCAGTATTGAAATAGTGAGCAGTAAAGCAACTTAAGTGTGTGCTAATGCAGCAGTGCGTGTCATGAGAAACGATTGGTTGTTAGGTTGATAGCAATTTAATTGATGGATTATGATAGTTGTAAATGGTCTATTTAATGTTTTAACTGGCAATACCTATGCTTGGCATATGTTGTTTTAGCTTTAAATTTCTAGGAGGTTTTGTCAGCAAATCAGTAGATAAGAAGATGGGTTCAGATATCAAAAGACTGCTGGACAGTCTAGGTGCCTTTGCATGTATGGGAATATCTGAGCAAAAGCAGGTTTTTGTGTTGAGGTAGCCTGGCAGGAATATCAATAAGCCAGGCAACAAGTAAATTAAACAAAAAAGGCTGAGATCGCCAACATGGAATTATATGTATCATAAGTGCTTTGTCAACTCAGTATCTTATTCACAATGTTTCCTATTAAATGAAAAGGTGGAAAACTATGGTTAAAATTCATGCCAGGAAAATGAAAATTCATCAGACCTAAATCCTCCTGGTTCTGAATTCCATGAAAAATATGTATCAGTTTAATAATGTAACCTAAAGCAAATAAATCAGTGTCTGGTTGAAAAAAGTGAGTGCAAAGCCTATTAAAGTGTTCCTGTTGGACATCCATTGCATCAAGCCTGAATTATTTCTACAGTAGGAATCAAGTATTATCAACTTCTGGTAAGTTTATGGCTGAAATGTAAATATCTCTTTTGAGGCACCATTCCCAAATAGATTTTGAAAGATCATCCATTTTAGGAATTTACCACCAATTTTATTAATGTACGACAATGCATATGTATTGTCTGTTTGAACACCAACATGTATATTCATAACTAGATAACAAAACGATCTCAAGCAATGGAAGATGACAAGAAATTCTAAATAATTTATGTGATAATAGACCAACAGCCACCAACATACTGATTTGATTCTGTTAAAACAAGACCCAATTAAACTTGTCCCAATAAGATGATTGCATACAAAATGCAGTCCTTAATCTCAAGAGTAATGAACATTGGTGCTCTTACAAAAGCAGCAAGTTGAACTTTGCATAATGGCAGTTTTGACCAAAAGTTGTTTGTCTTGAAAAGTTGTCAGCAGACTGATCCCATTATTTGTCCCCTGACCTATGGGTTAACATTTGGGGGTTATTTTTTTGTGCATTTGCCCACAATGTTATCAGTGACACACTGGTGATGCTGTAGTATTAATCAGCTTTGCCAGGGATTTTAAAATGTTTTCTTTTACTTGGTGATCTTTAAGTTTAGGTAACTCCCATGCATCATTTATTGGGGCCCCGAGTGGCCGAGTGGTCTAAAGCGCTCACCGTTACGGATCACTGCCATCTCACCTTTATCTGCGTGAGTTCGAGTCTCAGCCTCGGCTAATGTTGGTACGTGAGAAAGCCTGCCAGTAGCTTATCGTGGGTCGGTGGTTCTTCCCGGGGTTTTCCAGGGTTCTTCCTCCACCAATTATACTGGCTGCCATGTATAGCCTATCTTATGCTGAAGGATGGCATTAAACCCTACAACAACAACAACAACAACAGCAGCATCATTTATTAAAATTGAATCAGTGTCCTGTATATAAGCAGCTGCATTTTTATCACACCAAATATCAAAGAGGGCTTTATTCACATTACCTGCCATTGATATGTTTGAATCAGCTCCATGTGCAGTGTGGGATTATTGTAGGGAGTTCTCAAAGACAGCAATTAACATGTTTCATTTCCTATCCCAAATTTCATTGCCTGAATGTCATCATGGCTAGGGTTAATACTCAATAGTTCATACAGAGATGTGACATTTTCTTGGGTTAATTTATTGAAGTCAACTAAATTCTGCCCTGTTGACCTTTTCAGTCTCTGTCCCCATCTTGCAAGTGATTTGGCCATCTGCAATATAATTCTTTGTTGAATTATCTCCTGTAAGGTGTGATTTTTGCTGGTTTGACAACAGATTTTGTCTTAGATTAGTGCTTTGCTCTTTTGGCATTGGATTTTCCCTTTCCCAACTTTGGGACCTTTCTTTCCTCTCTTCATCAAGGATTCTTCTGCAACATTGCTCCAATGCCACAAATTTCAAAGTTTGAAGCCTCTGACATCTCTGAGTCAAATAGGGTGAGCGATAGGACATCGTTCATATCAGCAGCCATAAATGTATGTTACATTGTAAAATTTGGGCAATTTGATCTAAACAGCATTTTGAGGTTGGCTGCTTGTAGGAGCAGATATTAATTTAAATTTCAAACACACTTTATAAAATAGTCGCATGGTTGTTCCCATGTTAGTGTATATATACTTGCAACCTCTTTTCTAGTGCCACTGGAAAGATCACTCAAGGAGGATGAACAGCTGGTTTTATATGACTGTGTCACACGATTTTGTTACTTTATAAAGACTGTCTCTTAAGCCAAAGGTTTAAAAACAATAATGTGGATACACATATCCTCATTTTAGACAGAATCAAATGTACATGTATGTCTAGTCAGACCTCAGTTATGAACTTGTGTTTATAAAATTATACACACACTGTAAATTGTTTATACACTTATGAAATTCATATCTGTTATATATATATATATATATATATATATATATATATATATATATATATATATATATATATATATATATATATATGTATGTATGTATTACATTCAGTGTAAAAGTAACATTATGCAATTAAACAAATATTATTTTGCAGTGGATAAATTTCATGAAGTTCTAACTCACCACAATAATCACCCTTATAATGCTGAAGAATATTTTCCCATGTACTTGTATATGCTAGCAAAATTAGCTTTCATTGGCTGTATTGTGAGTTTCTTTTTGGGAATGTGTTCTGTCTCTCCCAGTTTGGTCTTGCTGAATAAAACATGCACAGTGTCTGCTTGTTTAGATTGATTTCATCCTCAGAGATAAAGGAGTCACCAGATTTTCTTGAAACAAAAGTATTTTCTTAAGATATACCACAATATATTATAAAATATCAATCATTGAAAATATTGGCAAATGCCTACTGGTGGCAACTTGGTATGAAATCAAGGAGTCTTGTTCAGTCAATATTAAGTGAAATTTGTATTTTAATTTTATCTGTATTCTTAATTCTGTCAGTATTGTTTTAATTTTGGGTAATAATGTAATGTTCAGAAACAGTGTAACTGCCATTTGCTATGTTTATTAGTAAACATGACTTGGACATTGCTTTGTTGTTGACAAAGAGGCAACATTAAATTTGCTATCTTGTGGAAGTGACTTGGGCATTTTCTAATTCTGGCTCTTAAGCTTTTGCTAATTAGTGTTTTTGTTAATTCTGATGCTTAATAACTTTGTAGCTGTCAGGCATGCAAGAAGGTTAATGCAGAGACAACATGTAATGCTGTCACCATTTTCTTTTTTCAGATCACTTTAGACATGAAAATGATGCTTCTATTCATCATGATAAATATTTCATTTCTGTCAAGACAAGTTGGTAAGTGCATGAAAATACTGTACAGATGTTGTTTTTCTTCTATTTCTCCTATTTATAGACAGTTTGAGCTTTGATCTGGTTAGGAAATTGTAAAATCAGATTCAGTGACAGTTTTATGTACTTGTGTCCAGTCAGCGTCCATCAATGCTTATTACAAGTGTAAATGATTTGCCATCATTCTGAGAATTGTTGAGCATGCGTTGGTCAAACTTTTTCTAGTTATTTCTGATTTTATATTCAATGAGTACACCAAAATACATACATGTTTATTTTGGCATAACACTTCAAGAACCTGGTGATATTGTTAAATTTCAGAAGCTATGCCATGATTATATTATATTAAAATTCATATGCAAACTTTCCCCAAAATGATAATAAACGTTTTACACACTATTTCTGATACTTAAATTTTTTTTCTTTCTTCCCGGTTTGAGAAAAATACAGATACATGTATTTAAAATTTCAGTAACCACGCCACAATCATATTAAATTCGAATTCATATGCAATCTCTTCTCCATAATGATAATACATTTTTTATACACTATTTCATGTTCTTTAAAGAAAATAATATTTTTTCATGTGCGAATGAATGTACAAAATTTCAGGAGCCATGCCACAACCACGTTATATCTGAATTTGCATTATAGCGGTGTGCGTTATAGCGGGGTTGCACTGTATGTGCTTTTTTCCAAGTCTGCAGAAATAACAAGTTTGAGATGGTGTGAGATATGTCAGGCCAAACTCTGACTTGGAAGAAAACATGAATTCAGTTCTGTAGCAACAAGTACTACATTGGTAATGAAGAGAAAATAAAAAAATGATGGTGTCTGTAATATATCAAAGCCAGAATATTATACACTTATAATGTAGTAATTTATATCACTAGGCATTGTGCCAGCAACTTCCAAATACAGAATTTAGATCAGCAATATAAAAATAACTGAAATGTATTAGGGGCTGCATTTTAAGATGGAAGGATAGTGTTATGAGACTTTATCATAGATGATGTAGAAATATGAAAAGAATAGCATGATTTATTCAGAGATTACCCTTTGGCACCAAAGATGTGTAAAGATTTAATACCATTTCAACATAAATTAATAGAAAAAGAGTTAAGGTAGGTTTCAGATACACCAAACTGCTGTGTACACACCATAATAAGACAAGATGTTTAGTGCAATATAGACTTCTTAGACTTAATATGTAACAAGGCATGAAGTTAATCAAGGTTTATATTCTTTAATGAGAATCTATGGTTAATGCAATATAGTGACAAAAATAACGAGTGAAATACTAAAGCAGCTATCCAATTTATAAACTAAAGAATAATTCTGTATGTGGTAAACAAATAGAAAATGAACAGGAAAGGAGAATAATATGTATTATAAGTCATACAATAAAATTTAATAATTATAGGTTAATGCATTTGTATGGGAAAATATGAAGAATTTATTTTGATTAATACTGCACAACTTTTGGTTGTGCAGTATTTGATAAAATGAGTTCATATTTTCCCATACAAATGCAGTAACTTTTTATTGTACACTCATTTTCATATTCTACCTGAGGCTTAATTGTATTAAAAAGATAATATAGAAACATATAGAAAATATATAGAAACAAAATAATTGAATTAATGCTTTAATCCAAAATAAATACACAACTGTAGATTCATCAGTACACAATAACAGTATTAATGTGCACATAGCACCACCAAGCAGCGTGCATTCGACATTAGTTTTAAAGAAATTGTCATTTTGGTCTAATTAAAATTGAAATTTAGTCATATTGGGAATGAATGCGCATTGCAACAACTTTTCTATTTGGTCTGGAATGGATGGATTTTAGTATTTTTTGGCTGATTTTGCTCAGTTCTGCTGGTTATGGACTGGATTTATTAGCCATCTCAATTTCACATGAATGTACATGATAAAAGAATTCAGTAGCATTGAGGTGAACACACATGTTCTGATGGTGGGAAAAATTATACATGAGAATGTGGTACAAGGAAAAAGATTTTACTGGTAGTCAACAATTTATACTGTGAGAGATAATTTAAACAACATGTATTCATAGTAATGCAAGGACTAAACATAATTCAGTAAGAAAGCATGTTTAAACATCATGCAAAACAGATAAACATGTAAGGTACATATAGCATGAGATAAAATAGAAAATGCTTGCAAAGGGAAAAATGCTGTTAACACATGCAGCTTGAGACATTCCCATGAATGTCATGTAGGCAGGTAAACATAGGATAAAACATACTGACTAAAGGGAAGCTTGTTGAGGGATAACAACCTTCAAAAAGGATGTACAACTAGATATATCGAAAACAGGTAAAGTATAATGAAAAGCTGTGATAGACTGATAGCAATGTCTTATTAAAAATTGTAAATAGAGCAGAAAAAACTGGCTCCACACCATTTGTCAATGAAGTGAATTGGGATGAGTTGGGAAAAGTCAGCTCTTATTTTACATTTTAAATGAGAGAAAGAAGGATAACAAGGTATTAATAGCTACCACTTCTTAGTAAAAGGCACAGGTCCTCAAATTCAGGTTCCAGGAACAAGACCCCATTTGGACAAAGACTGAATTTAAGGAAAGTGTAGCAGAAACATTGTTGCTTTTTACAAACTTGCCAATAATCTTTAATACGATGGCTTCAGCATTCATATTCAAAGCATGATGTATAATAATTTGTTCCAGAGCATGCATGACCTTTATTTTCATAGCTTTAAACAAAGTTGATTGTTCCACTTTACCTATGCAGATTAGTCTAATGGGCTCTCCCACCACAGTCTTTAATAATAATAATAATAATAATAATAATAATACTTTATTTATAGAGGGTGACTCATTAGTCAAGGACTATTCTCCCTTGAGGCCCTCTTATGGAGAGTATAAGAAGGCATGTCATATGAAGATAGCAATAATTAGTGTTCATTTTAACATGTTTAGTATTAAAATACTAAATTCCATTATCTATTAGAAACACATACATGCTCATGATATCTTTTTTTAAATACTCTAATACATTCAGCAGATTGTACATGTAGTGGAAGCTTTTTACACAGAACTGTACCAGAGTATTGGAAACTCTTTTCTAAATTGCTCTGTTCTTGGTTCTGGTGGTAGAAGGTTTCCATGTGATATTGATCTCAACTGGTATTGTGTTGAAAAAGGCCTGAATAAATCCTGAAGATACTCTGGTGCAGTTCCATGTAGACATTTATATAAAAGAACTGCCTTGTGAAAATCTATCCTGTCATATATTGTGAACCATTAAAGTTCTGTAAATAATGCTTTTGAGGGATGATCAACAGATGCATCTAAAATTACACATGCTGTTCATTTCTGAAGTTTATAAATCCTGTCAAGCTCAGATTTAGCACAGTTTCCCCATACATTAAAACAATAATCCATTGTTGGAAGAATATATGACTTGTAGTATAGATTGCAAGTTTCCATAGGTAAATATTTCTTGATTCTGCTGAGAAGGGCAATTTTGGATGACAGTGTTTTACAAAGCTTATCAATATGGTCATTCCATAATAAAGTATTATCTACAGACACACCTACAAGCCTTTCATGTTTGATATTTTCTAATAGATGATTATTTATTGCAAGAGATAGGTTTTTACTGTTCCCTGACTTGTGTAGCTTTTGTGATGTCCCCCAAATCATACATTTTGTTTTACCTTCATTAATTACCATCCTATTTTGTTGTGCCCAGTTTTGGACTCTTAATAAGGTCTGAGTTTAATCTTATTTGGATAACTTCAGTATCAGAACTAGGTGTATACAAGGTTGCATCATTTGCTAACAAATCTGCATTTGTGGATTCATTATTTAATGGTAGATTGTTGATATAGATAAGGAAGAGGAGAAGGCCCAAAACTGAGCCTTGAGGGACCACTGAATGAATAGTAAAAGCTCTCTCGAGTTTGAGAGCTAATATTGCCAATGCTTACTTGTTGAGACTTTTGGTTTAGGTATGATCTAAACCAGTTGAAAGAAGGATTGTCGAACCTATAACAGTTCACATTTTGCAGCAGAATTTCATGATCAGCAAGACCAAAGGCTTTTTTGAAGTCAAGGAAAACAATCACAGTCATATGTCCATTATCCATTTCCTTCAAACAAAGATCAATTAATTTGGTAAGTTCTGTTTGGCACGAGTGATACTTTCTAAATCCTGATTGCACTTTATGAAATTATAAGAGAGTATGTTTCAAAAAATGTATAGGCTTGAATGACTACATGCTTTTCAAATAGTTTTGACAATACAATTAAATTAAAAAAGATTTAAGAATGTCTTCACCCTATAACTATTATGTCTCAGATGGTGGTTGCTTTATAATGTAGGACCATATCACTATGATAATTTGTTGCATAAACTTCCCCAAGGTTAGTTTTACATGGGTTCTAGTTACACGACTGTTGACTGTTTATACAGACTACATGTTAGCAACATATATAGTATATATGATAATCAAAATCTCTGTTTATAACATTGTTTTCTTTTTTTCTAAATTGACTGAAAAAGTGGGGATTTTTTTCTTCAAAACATGACCGTTTTGGTGGTTTGGGAGTAAACAATTTTGTGTGTGCGACATGCTATGTAATGGCAGGTATCTCATTATGATAAAAATAACCTTTTTTCCTAAAAACCTACATTCACATTCAATAAGATTTTATAAGTACTTGCATAATAATTATTTTTCACAATATATGACTGAAAATTTTTACATCTTTAAAAATTATAATTTTGTTTAGTAAATTCAGATTTTGGCACCATTTGTAAATTCAGATTTTGGCACCATTTGTAAATTCAGATTTTGGTACACATTGATGACTGCTTATATGATCCATTTTATTCACCCATATATCTAATTAATTAATATTAAAATAATTAAAAGTACTTATTCAGTTGTATTGATACTCAGAAGATTTCTAAATGATGTTTAAATTTCTGTGTTTCAGTTCACTTTTTATGTTCATTTGAAATTTTTAATATGATAACCATATTCTTTTGACATGTTTCACACTCACAAATATTTCTTTCCACATTCATAAAATATTTTACCAAGTATTTTAACAGTAATATGTATTATGTCTGATACCTGCACACTCTTTACAGCACTTTTATCTGTCTTTTATCTTCTCTAGTTCTTTGAAAAGCTTTATTTTTTTACATATTAAGCCTATTTTTTATTAATTTTTTATTTTGTTGCTGAAAATTATTAATTAATATCTATATATTAATTTTTTAAAACTTGTTTGACATTTTTAGTATTTTGATGAGTGCAGTATTTTTCTCAACAAATCCATTTTCCACATTCTCATCTCATTTATTAAAGTTACCCCAATTTATTTTATTATTTTGTTCAATTATTTGATTGCTGGCAAATTATTTCAGTACATGAATAATTACCTTTAAGGTAAGTCCATTTTATATGCAGTGAATCTAATTAACTATGCAATGGAGTCAATTATATAGTAATAAGTTATGTGTGGAATCCTAAACCATTAAATTATTAATTGTTTCATATTTTATTTAATACTACATGTTTGTAAGAAAATAATTTTTTTGTTCTTCTGAAAAATGGATAGAAATGTATTCATCTATCAGTCAAGATATACAATACAGCTTGATATATGGATTTTCAATTGCAATCCACCCATTATTTTCCAGAATGAGTGATAACAAATGTACAGTTGGATAGAGCGATGAGGGATAACAGTTCGTTACATAAGATTTGACAAATAGAGCTAAAATACCACTTATCCTAACTTTTGTTTGATTTTTTTAATGCTTTTATGTAACATGAATAACCCTCTTGCTGTTGGTTTGAGCACAGTAGACCTTTAGACCTAGATGTACCTGATAGGGAGTTTTATATCGTCTGCAAACTTGTACTGCATTTTTGACTAAGCCATGGGATTTTTCACACAATTTCTATGCATTCTCCTTATCAGTGCTTGTAAGAGCATTAATTAACTCAGAAACCATTAAATACATCTAGGTGCAGTTTGTTATGAATGCTTTCTAATAGATGAAGATTTGTCTTTTTGCAGTTTTGGTCTTATTTACTTCTTTTTTGACCAAGTTGCAGGCTTTGTCAGTTACTTAATGTCTTTTGTAACCAGCCTTGCTGACATTCCATTCAACAAATAACCCTGGTACAGTTAGGTGTGACTACTGTCAAATTTGGTTAATATTTATTAATCTTAATCATTGGTAATTAGGGCCCTGCTTGATAATAAATATACAGCTCTATTGTGATCATTTAACAGTTTGGTTTCTGTCAAACAACTTAATAAAATGAAACTGGAATTTTTAAAATTGAAATTGATAAGCTCTAATATTGAAGCAACTGTTGAGAATAGGAGTTTTTGTATTATATGTTATTACTTGAAATGTGACAAAAGCTTTCAGACATACAGGAAGTTTATACAAGATCATGTAAATATGTCATCAAAATATAGCTATTATTTATTATAAGAGAACATTCTTCAAATGATTTGTTTGAGGACTTGAAAAAAATTTAACCAAATTTTAAATAAAGCATTTCAGCCTATCAAATGTGGTACAGATGTACTGATCTGACATGTTACTAAACTAACATAATAAAACATTCAAGTAAGTCCTTCCTAAAACTGCTTTAAAGAATATGTGACCCAACTTTGACAGCAAATATCCAGCACTGAAGGCCTTTTAATATTGTACATATTTGGCCATCCAGCACCCAGGAGTGAGGGCCTTTTAATATTGTACAAATTAGGCCAATCCAGCACCCAGGAGTGAAGGCCTTTTAATATTGTACAAATTAGGCCTATCCAGCACCCAGGAGTGAAGGCCTTTTAATACTGTACAAATTAGGCCAATCCAGCACCCAGCAGTGAAGACCTTTTAATATTGTACAAATTAGGCCAATCCAGCACCCAGGAGTGAAGGCCTTTTAATATTGTACAAATTAGGCCAATCCAGCACCCAGCAGTGAAGACCTTTTAATATTGTACAAATTATGCCAATCCAGCAGCCAGGAGTGAAGGCCTTTTAATATTGTACAAATTAGGCCAATCCAGCACCCAGGAGTGAAGGCCTTTTAATATTGTACAAATTAGGCCTATCCAGCACCCAGGAGTGAAGGCCTTTTAATATTGTACAAATTAGGCCAATCCAGCACCCAGCAGTGAAGACCTTTTAATATTGTACAAATTAGGCCAATCCATCACCCAGGAGTGAAGGCCTTTTAATATTGTACAAATTAGGCCTATCCAGCACCCAGGAGTGAAGGCCTTTTAATATTGTACAAATTAGGCCAATCCAGCACCCAGGAGTGAAGGCCTTTTAATATTGTACAAATTAGGCCTATCCAGCACCCAGGAGTGAAGCCTTTTAATTTTGTACAAATTGGGCCAATTTAGCATCTAATAGCTATGTTTGATAAAAACAAAAACCTTTACATGACTTTTTGATGCAGAAAACCTGCTTAACAGAATTAGACAAAATTTTACTCAAAGCATTGTGGCATAAATAATAAATGCATTTGGTAGTACATGTATATAAGGGAAGGATATGACTGTGCAATATTAATGCATTACACAGAGTTCCACATATACCACATCATCTTGGTGTGTGTATGATGCATGCTATGATATTGTGATGTACTTGGTATGTATTACCACATGCATAGATACTTTCCAAACAGCCTGAGAAACTGGGAATCGTATGTGGATTGTAATATGAGGAATGTAAGGCAGATGTTTAATCCCAGCAAATTCCCAGGCAATCTTCAATGGGATCTTGATAAATATAATAACCTTCAACCGTCTTCAAAACCATTTCATAATTCTACTTTTCTGCCTCCTTGTACCATTTTAAGCTGTTTAAATGGATAGCAAATTAGAAGCTGAGTTTCATTTCATCTCTCCATGTGAAGAGCATCATGAAGAGTTGAAGACTCGAAAATAGATAATGTACAAGACCTTGGCCAAGAAAAAGATAAGGTGGAAGGCAAGCAGGTAAGGCTGTTATACAAGGTCAGTGAAGATATTTGAATGCCCAAACAATGTTAACAGCTGTAACCAATCTTGTGAGTTAACTTCTACCAGTTGACAGTCTAGATGCCATTCTAACTGAGCTGAAGTAGGATTATATAATGTGTAATGGAATCACGTGTCTCACAGGCTTGCTAGATATACCCTTGTCTACTAAGTGCTAGTTTGAATAATGCTAAGACACATACAGTTGTACCAGGATGTGGAAGATGCAATAGAATTATTTCTTAGTTTCATCTGTTCCATGTGTACCAGTTATTAGGCAGCAAGTTCCTTAGCATCCATTGCATATATTGTTCTAAACGGTTTTTTTAATTGTTCAGTGCTCTCAGATTTCACTTTAACACATTAACCCCTGGTGATGGGTTAACGTGGCAGGAGGTAGTAGCCTACTGCTGAGCTCTGTATGCGTCATGTTCATGCATGATACACTAAAGTGGGTGGCATTATAGAAAGGTAGACAGATGTAGCTCTACAATGATGCCAAATAATCTGGTATTTCTAGTTGCACTACAAAATACAGAGGGAGAAACCTCATTTTATGGACCGGATTTTGTGTCTGGATTTTAGACTTTTTGGTCTCAAATCAAAGGCAAACCAGTATGAACTGCAAACAGACAGATGAACCTTTGCAAAAAGTAGGATAAGATGGGCATTTATAATAAAGAGTGGTCTTGATACAAAAATAATGGGTCTGTTAAGCAAAAAAAAAAAAACGAACTCCAACTTTTACCCTTCTGCTCATGCGCGAGCCAAATAGCCAATGAAAAATGATGTTTCTAACACAACTAGGCAGTACGTTATTGGAAGATCACTTATAAGTTGGTGTTTTCAGATGTATTCAGAAATAGCTTTCAAAATGTGTTTCCTACTCGAATTTGAGGCGAAAACGACAAAAACCTCCAGGGGTTAATGTGTTAAGATGGCATTCTTTGTCTGTTATCACTTGGCCTCATACATCTCATGTTGACCAGTGAAAGCAACGCTTCTATTGCTTAGGAAATTGAATAATAAACACTGCATGAAGTAATAAATGTGTAGTTTATATTACTGCCTTCTGTTCTGGCAACTCTGAAAGAAATCTAAGAATTTAGCATCAATTAGGTTTAAAGTATCTGATTTCAGTTTAAATTACAATTTAAGGATCTAATAATTCTCACCTTCTGGAGCATTGCGTACTGTTTATGACCATTGCCCACAAAGATTATGAACCCCTAAATCGACAATGGAATGGCTTTTAGACTACAGAAGATCAATAAAATTAAGAATGAGTTGAGAAAGTGATTATACACTATATGTGTGAGGTAGAAGTATAAGGCAGTAATAAGGTATTTAAACATGATAAGATAGAGCTACCTTAGACAAACTAAATAGTATTGATGAAATCTTTAGCAAAGCAATTAATGATTACAGGGCTGAGACAGAGTCATGCCCCCCTCTCACAGGAAAGGAGCAGTACCCGTGCAGATCTCCAAATTCTGTAAGAGAAGAGTTGTGATTCAAGTCGATAAGATCCGATTAAAGGTCTTCATACAGATCAGACTTGCTTGCCAGGTTATTAATTGGTCAGTATTGGGTGACTGGACACTAGGCACACACCAGTGATAGTATGACAGGACAACTGCTTTGACTGCCCTTGATACATCAACCTCAGCAGGATGTTTAAGAACAAAAGAAATTGTTGTGTTCATACAATGAGTATCTTTTTTGTTTTCTTTCTATTTCAGTTGGTCCAATCTTAACAGCTACAAGTAGATCAGGGTATGTAGTACAGTTAACTTGTACAAGTGACGTACATGGGAGTTGCACCACGGGCTCTTGGCTGAGTAACAAGGGAATAACATTAGGTAGTTGCTTCCAAGGATGTAAGTCAAATATTGGTGTGGAGAACATGTTCCATTCAAATGAAACATCACTGATAGCTACAATTGTTAAATGGAATTGGACTGTGGACAGCAGTGTTTGGAAGTGTCAGTGTGGTACAGACACAGCAATTATTGAGGTCAAACCACCACGTAAGTATACAAACTCAGCATATTATACTGTGTTTCCCTGAGGCCATCATAATGAACAAACTACTGTAAATACAAGAAAGCAAACAAAATGAAAAAGATAAAATAAAAAATAAGAATGTTAAAAATAGTAAAGGGTGCTTAAGTACAATAAGTATAAAAGCAAAAAGAATATATGAAATGCATCAACAGAATAAACACTTTCTGAAAGGTCACAGATGTACTGAAGACACTAAAACAAAGGACAATATTCTTGTTCTTAATGAATTCACAGAATTTTAATAAAATTGTCCAGAAAGTTTTCTTGTAACCCAGATTTTTGTATACAACTATAATTATATTTGGCTTGTAGGTTTTAAGACACCAGCTTGTAATTAACCTCAGAACCACATGTTTCTCATTTATTAATAAGTTCACCCCATTGCTCTTCAGAACTTTACTATGCAAATGTCCTATAATGGTAGGAAAATATGAGCTTGTATCATATGTTGGAATTTTCTATTTAACAACATTTTATCTCAACTTGCCATAAGGTCAAGTGAGCTTATGGTAGGGTCATTTTTTTGTATTATCTTTTATCATGTTCCTGTCCTTCTCTCCACCCACAATCTCTTGTTACCACTCAACTGGTCAAATTAAGATCTGATTTTGATCAAGCAAGGAACATGTATTATTGTGCAAAATGTAAAATTAGGAGTCAGAAGCATTTATCAGTTCATTGGGAGAGGTTTTCATTACAGTACTGGGGGCCTAGTTTACAGTGGTCCCATTTTACAAGTGAGACCTTAGTATGTGTTTGTTTTAGTGTGCCTGATGTGTTTAGACTGAGAACAAGAAGAACCTTGGAAATTTTGCCATGATGAGAAGCAAAAGTACATAACATTAGAGTCATATCTAAATCCTTTAAATTTTTCACCCCATATAACATATTGCATCTGAGAGAGATCAGTTAAAAAGAAAACAGAAAATCCCAGTAAATAGTTCAGTGATATGTAAATGTATGCATGCATTCCTCTCATTACAGATTATTAGAAAAGATGTAGGAATGTTCTGATGAAATTGATAAAACTTAACTAAAAGAGAGATGGTCCCTGAGTCACAGTGTAATCAAAAGCGCTCTCTGTTACAGATCACTGCCGTCTCACCTCTCTCTGCATGGGTTCGAGTCTAATGCGGGTATGTGAGAAAACTTGCCGGTAGCTTCTCATGGGTTGGTGGTTTTTCTGTGGTTTTCCTGGGTTCTTCCTCCACCATTAATACTGGCTGCCATGTATAGCCTACTGTGTGCTGAAGGGTGGCGTTAAACCCTACAACAACAACAACTAAAAGAGAGACAGCTTGTTACACAATGCATGCAGAAAAAAATGAATATACCTGCAATACCATTACATTCGAAATCATGAATTTATATTTTTTAAAATTGTAGCATTGTTGAATAAAAATTATCTAAAAACCTGCTTCTAGTCAGTATACTTTGATTCTGGTGTAGGTTTTAACTCAATTATTAAGAATTAGACAAATCTTTACTAAACAATCAGACTTTGAAATACATGCCTCCCTTTTAATTCAATTTTATAAAAGAAGAGGCTATCCCACTATGATTCTAACAGAGGCTTTTCAAAAAGTAAGCAGGCTATATTGTTGAGAATTACTAAAACCGATTCAAGAAAGTTCAGTGCGATAGCAGCTATCTTTACATATGTCTTGGTCTAAATGGGAATTCAGTCATTATCAATTTAACTCAATGTCAGTTTGTAAATTCCCACATGTTGAGAACACACTTATGTATTAATAATTTGACACATGTATTAACCAAGGCAAGGCAGTCAAACCTAATAAACAATGTCATAGTAATCAAAATTTAATTGTTACCTACCTGCATTCCAACTTAATGTGCCTATTAGATTTCATTGTTTTCTTGTTTGTGCAAAAATAAGTAAATCTTGCTAATTTGTTTGTCATCTAGTGATCTTATATCCCTCCCTTCCCTAATCAGTTAACCATTTGTCATCATGTCCTTTGATATTATAGTTTACTAAAAATTATTATTGGTGTTTGATGTTTTACAGTATAGCAACACAAACAGGTTATTTTGTGCTGAGCTAAATATTATTACTCATTACCAAATTGTAACACTTATAGAGGACTTCAAAACAATTATGCCTAGTTGGGATGACATAAAATGATGAGAAGGCTACAATAAATTGAAAAAATTAAATAGATTGAAACTAAGTAATTCATTGTAAATAAGTAAATAAACTAATGTAAAGTCCCACTAGTCCTTTCACTCCTTAAGTTATCCTTCATACTCACCACACAGTAATCAGATGTTTGTGTCACCTAGGTGTGATAAAGTTTTAGTGTCATTTGATAGGTGATATACTGCGGTGGGGGAGTAGTGCACCCAGAACCACTTAAAATTAGCTATTTCAAGACTGACAGATGAAATATTTCCTAAACTGATAAAGAGTTATTGGCATTTGGGCAGACAAGTGGTCCTAAAATCTTACCCATCAGTTGACATATTTGCAGGTTGTTTTGGTGTTTTGTTTCTGTGTTGATGTCAAAGAGTTGAGACAATTCTAAACTTTAAACCTATGCAATTCTGCTATTTGACAATGGATTTTGATCAAAGAAGCAGTACTGCAGAAATATTTTTGAGATGAGCCTTTGTCCATTTGCATTTCCATGTCAAAGTGTTTAGTGTAAGGGCACCAAAATTAATTTATTTTTAAGGGCAGCCAGGATAAGCAAACTTCAGTGTTGGTCAATTTATTTTGTTTAACTCTGCTGCAACACAAAATAAGCCAAACTGTGACATCATTCCCTATCCTTTTGTAGAAAATAGGGTTGGATGTCTGAGACATTGCTGTTCAAAAGTGCATTAAAATTTTAGGCTCAAAAGTTTTCATCAAAACAAATGAAATAGTGTTCTTGTGATACTACTGTCATATAAATACTGAAATTTTAATCAGAAGTGTATTTTTACCAAAAAATTGTTTTGATGAGCATTTTCCCAATTCATAGACAGTATTAGACTGACCAGATTTTGTTCAGATGTGTTCAAACATGGTATACAGACTGACATCATCATGACATTGTGTAGACTTTATTATGAGCTAGACCTACTAGACATTGTGCAGACTTTATTATGAGTTAGACCTACTAGACATTGTGCAGACTTTATTATGAGTTAGACCTACTAGACATTGTGTAGACTTTATGAGCTAGATCTACTAGACATTGTGCAGACTTTATTATGAGCTAGACCTACTAGACATTGTGCAGACTTTATTATGAGCTAGACCTACTAGACATTGTGTAGACTTTATTATGAGTTAGACCTACTAGACATTGTATAGACTTTATTATGAGTTAGACCTACTAGACATTGTGCAGACTTTATTATGAGCTAGACCTACTAGACATTGTGTAGACTTTATTATGAGTTAGACCTACTAGACATTGTGCAGACTTTATTATGAGCTAGACCTACTAGACATTGTGCAGACTTTATGAGCTAGATCTACTAGACATTGTGCAGACTTTATTATGAGCTAGACCTACTAGACATTGTGCAGACTTTATTATGAGCTAGACCTACTAGACATTGTGCAGACTTTATTATGAGCTAGACCTACTAGACATTGTGTAGACTTTATTATGAGTTAGACCTACTAGACATTGTGCAGACTTTATTATGAGCTAGATCTACTAGACATTGTGCAGACTTTATTATGAGCTAGACCTACTAGACATTGTGTAGACTTTATTATGAGCTAGACCTACTAGACATTGTGCAGACTTTATTATGAGCTAGATCTATGCATATTAAAGAGCTGAACATGCTTATTGACTGAGATTCTTAATACTCATAAGACTATTTTTATTTTGACTTTGATCAAAGCTGGCTGTAGTCTGATATCAAGACTCAGATAAGTGCAGCCAAGATCCCTGTGTGTTAATAAGGTGATTTTGCTTATCATATGGCTGAGATTGACATCACTTTAGTTACTTTGTTTTAGATCATTTTGGTCAAACATGTGAAATAGATGTTGGGTAGTTAAGTGATTGAAAGGATGTTTGTATTTTGATTAAGTAATCTTCTGTTTGATTATTTGAGTTTGGTACCTAAGATTAAAACTGTACCACCATTTTTGATCTATGTAAATAAGATTATATGTTTAAGGTCTTAGACAGGCTTTATAATACTGACATCATTAATAATGTTACCATGCATCTGATTTGAATAAACTTGTTACTACAGCAGAGACTACACATGTTGTCTGATTTCAATAAAACTTGATAAATTAGTTTATATAATGGAGCTGTGCATGTAATTGTTGTGCTTATTTTTTGCTTATAGATTCATTTGACTCATTGTATCATGCAAGTTTGACTCTAACTTATCCTGTCCTAGAATTGGAAAAATATTAATGGATGCTGGTGCATTAAAAAATTTGTCTGCAACAAATCTTTGCTTTCTTATTACAGAAACAACCACAGAGGCTCAATTGTTAGGTAAGTTGTTAAATTTGAAATGTTGCCTCTGAGATCAGTCTCTCTTTCTGTATCTCTTTTTGTTTTCTTCCATCTATTTCACAATCCTGTAAACACATTTAACCTTGAAGGTTTTTGATGGATTGCCATGAAACTTGGTAATTAATATCACATGAAGATATGCATATTGACAAATCACTCTGTTCCCACAATGTTTAGTAAGAGTTATGGCCCTTTTGATTTGGCATGGAATGCAGAGTATGTGTGACAAAATCTTGTGAATGCAACTGTTCTTGCCATTTTTATGGCTCACTGATACTTAGTACATATGGTGGTCATTAGGTAAATATGGACATCTTCATCCATTTTTGTGCTTCCACAATGTTATAAAGACTTATTGCTGGATTACAGTCAGATGTAGTATGTGACATGATAAAAATACAACAACACTAAGATTTCAGTGGATTACTTTGAACCATAGTACTAACTGATCATCGTCATACATACATTCATGATGATCAATCATTGTACTTGTACTATTTTTAGAAGAATTGGTCAATTGAGAGTACACAATTTATTGCGAGTCTTGAATACTTCTCTGTTAGAAAACCACTCGATAGTTATCTCTTCTTTATACATTCTGAGTTTATATACAAAAATTTTGTTGTTCACAAAGTGAGATGGTTTTAAAAAATCAACTTAGAAAGTAAAGAATGCTTATAGCTATATATCTTCTAATGATATTAAAGCAGATTCATTTTAGTGATTAGACAGATTTCTAGTTGATTTTTATGAAACTGTGTTGTAGTTTTTGAAGTATCTATTAAACATTCATAACAATATTTTTCATTTTGGGCTGGGTATAATTAAGATGTTCCTAATATTATTGCCATTCTTCATATTTGTGAATTAATCTGATTTGGCCTTAGAAGGTCTTCATTGACTTTTGTCATGCCCCTGAGAAGCTTCTGCCACTTTTAAGTTGACAGTTAATATGCTGGATTGAATTTTATTTTGCATTGGTCAATGTGTCCTCTCTATTCAGCTTCAGTCTTTCATTTGCTTCACTTTCAATAGGATGATTGTATGCTTCACTTTCAATAGGATGATTGTATGCTTCACTTTCAGTTGGATGATTGTATGCTTCACTTGCAATAGGATGATTGTATGCTTCACTTGCAATAGGATGATTGTATGCTTTACTTTCAATAGGATGATTGTATGCTTCACTTTCAATAGGATGATTGTATGGTTCACTTTCAATAGGATGATTGTATGCTTCACTTTCAATAGGATGATTGTATGCTTCACTTGCAATAGGATGATTGTATGCTTCACTTGCAATAGGATGATTGTATGCTTCACTTGCAATAGGATGGTTGTATGCTTCACTTGCAATAGGATGATTGTATGCTTCACTTTCAGTAGGATGATTGTATGCTTCACTTGCAATAGGATGATTGTATGCTTCACTTGCAATAGGATGATTGCATGCTTCACTTGCAATAGGATGGTTGTATGCTTCACTTGCAATAGGATGATTGTATGCTTCACTTTCAATAGGATGATTGTATGCTTCAATTTCAATAGGATGATTGTATGCTTCACTTTCAATAGGATGATTGTATGCTTTACTTTCAATAGGATGATTGTATGCTTCACTTGCAATAGGATGATTGTATGCTTCACTTTCAGTAGGATGATTGTATGCTTCACTTGCAATAGGATGATTGTATGCTTCACTTTCAATAGGATGATTGTATGCTTCACTTTCAATAGGATGATTGTATGCTTCAATTTCAATAGGATGATTGTATGCTTCACTTTCATTAGGATGATTGTATGCTTCACTTTCAATAGGATGATTGTATGCTTCACTTTCAATAGGATGATTGTATGCTTCACTTTCAATAGGATGATTGTATGCTTCACTTTCAGTAGGATGATTGTATGCTTCACTTGCAATAGGATGATTGTATGCTTCACTTTCAGTAGGATGATTGTATGCTTCACTTGCAATAGGATGATTGTATGCTTCAATTTCAATAGGATGATTGTATGCTTCACTTTCAATAGGATGATTGTATGCTTCACTTTCAATAGGATGATTGTATGCTTCACTTTCAATAGGATGATTGTATGCTTCACTTTCATTAGGATGATTGTATGCTTCACTTTCAATAGGATGATTGTATGCTTCACTTTCAATAGGATGATTGTATGCTTCACTTTCAGTAGGATGATTGTATGCTTCACTTTCAATAGGATGATTGTATGCTTCACTTTCAATAGGATGATTGTATGCTTCACTTTCAATAGGATGATTGTATGCTTCACTTGCAATAGGATGATTGTATGCTTCACTTTCAATAGGATGATTGTATGCTTCACTTGCAATAGGATGATTGTATGCTTTACTTTCAATAGGATGATTGTATGCTTCACTTTCAATAGGTTGATTGTATGCTTTACTTTAAATAGGATGATTGTATGCTTCACACTGAACCAGAGTAACTGACTTTCTAGGATTTTTTATAAAGTAAATACAAATCATGTCTGATCTAATTGCAATGCCTTTTCATCTTTTACCACAAAAATTAGATGAAGATTTATGTCAAGATGAAAATGTGCTGCACATTAAAACTTGGTTGCTGTCTTTTATATGTCACAGTAATTCCAAACAGCTTAAAAGTCATATCCAGCCTCCAAGTTTGGACTGTAAGCTCTGTACTTCCCTGCTTCTTTGGACTTTAAGGTAAAATCATTGGTGCATCTTAACAATAAAAGTGTTGGAAACTAAACCTTCTTCACAATTTTTGTAATGTTTCCAGCCTAAAATTTGTGTCTACCCAGTTCAACCCTCCATTATTACTATTACACTTAAGTTCCCAAATTTATTGTTGGCATATATTGGGATGAGTTGCACTCTAGTCTGGGTCACTATGACCTACTTTCCAAGGTTAATAAAAATAGCTGAATATTCATGTCTTGGTTTTGATACCAGAATCTCCTTATCTGTAACCACCAAGATCTCTCACAGTTAGATACCATGCAGTCCATGCATGTTTATGAGGTTGTCTTGTATTTACCCGCCAGAACTTGTTACCACTCTATGAGGCTGTGTTTCAGATCTGAATTTTATCAAACTTAGTAAATACCTTTTCAAGATTTCTAAAAAGTGTTGTTATCACCAAAAGTAAGGTGGCGATCTTGCATCTGCTTTGCTGAGCCTCATTCCACCTCAGAGACGATATTACTGACCACATTTTGGTCAGATTTGGTCCTAATATCCTGATGAAGTTGGATGGTCTTACTGACCACATTTTGGTCAGATTTGTTCCTAATATCCTGATGAAGTTGGATGGTATTACTGACCACATTTTGGTCAGACTTGGTCCTAATATCCTGATGAAATTGGATGGTATTACTGATGACATTTTGGTCAGACTTGGTCCTAATATTCTGACGAAGTTGGATGGTATTACTAACCACATTTTGGTCAGACATGGTCCTAAGATCCTGATGAAGTTGGATGGGTATTATTATGAGCAAGACTTTTGTATACCAATGAAGTGATCCTGCATTTGATATGGTGAGATTGTTTCCAGTCATGTGACAGTATATAAATATCACAAAACCTCTGAATATAATTGTGACCATGCATGTGTATTATGTAAGTATGCATGTGTATTATGTAAGTATGCATGTGTATTATGTAAGGATGCATGTGTATTATGTAAGGATGCATGTGTATTATGTAAGATGTAAGGATGCATGTGTATTATGTAAGGATGCATGTGTATTATGTAAGATGTAAGGATGCATGTGTATTATGTAAGGATGCATGTGTATTATGTAAGATGTAAGGATGCATGTGTATTATGTAAGATGTAAGGATGCATGTGTATTATGTAAGGATGCATGTGTATTATATAAGTATGCATGTGTATTATGTAAGGATGCATGTGTATTATGTAAGTTGATTTTGTATCTGACTGTCTGAGATTGTCAATACTTGCATGACTCCTTTTTTTTATCAGGTTTTGATTAAACTAAGTGGGTGTTGGATGAGTCTGATTATGAACAAGATAGAATAAACTCGATACCTCTGTATTTGTCATCTATTTCAATAAACTTTGATAAATTAGTTCATGTGATGGAACTGTGCATGTAATTGTTGTGGTTGCTTTTTCCATGTTGACTCATCTTTGGCATCCTCTAACTAATATAATCCTAGAATGGGCAAAATATAAATGTTTGTTTTTGCATTTAGAAATTTGTTTGCAACAAATCTTTGACTTTTTATTTTAGAAAGTGCTACCACCACAGAGGCCCCATTATTAGGTAAGTTATTAAACCTGGAACATTGCCTCTTTAATATTTATATCTCTTTCTGTTCTTGTCTCTTTCTTTCCTCCCATCGAGCCCATAATCTTGTTTCACAACTAGTCCTGTAGTTTTTTTAATGGATTGCCATGAAATGTGGAAAATAATGTGACATTCATACTCACAAATCACTGTATTCCCACGAGTTTATAAGAATTATTGTCCTTTCTGACTTGTGACTGAATGCAATGTATATCAGAATCTTGTTAACACAACTAGTCTCAGTTTTTGAAATTTAGTATATGTCATTGCTATTATGTGATTATGTACCTATGGACAAATCACTGCTCTTGTAATTTGTGTTGGAGTTTTGTCATCCAGTTGAGTTCATTGTTAGACTGAACCTTGTCTTGCAGTTTCTTATAATGGCTTGCATCTAAAGATTCATATATTCATCGGATAAAAGACCATACTCGTTTTTGGATGACCTGTTGTTTATTTTTCATCCTCTATATGTCAGTTCATTAGCACAAATTGATTGTCTCTACTCCTAAAATGCACTGAGGATTGCCACGAAACTTGATACACACACACACGCATACATGCATGTGCACACACAAACACACAGTTCTCATGGTCTAGGTGATCCTAATTGAAAATTGTGCTGCTGGAATATGACCAATACAGCATTCATATTTTAAAAATCTTGTTACGATACATTTCCTGAATGGATAGTAATTTCAACCTGGAGTTTTCACGAAAAGATTTATCATGCCTAGTTTGTTTTGAATGAAAATGGCTGTCATAGCAACCAGCTTCACAATCTAGATTGTTTCTCAACAGGAAGTGAAACTGATATTTGCTTTTGTTTCACCAGACGACATTATATCAAGTCTAGTTCATTCAAAATGAAGTTGGTGCCACTCTAACATCAAGTGTGGACCTCACAGCCGTCAGCTTGAACAAGTTGTTAATGCTGCTTCGCCTGAATGGATGGTGACATAAGCATGATGATCTCATTGATATTCTTCTTATGATGTTTGGTTGGTTCAAAATGTAAATGGTGTAAATCTGATAGCCAATATGGCAACCATGGCAGCCTTCTTGAGCATTGTATCATAGCTACTTTAATAGAAGTTCATATCAACATGGGGCTTGTAATTGATGTTTTCTTTTACACTCATTTGTGCATCAAAGACCCCCAATTTTTAATCTGACACCAAGGTTTTATTTTTTACTCAGTCTGACCCCCAGTTTTGACACCAAGAAGATTTTTTTACTCTCAATCTTGTACCCTATGGGGAACATTTTTTTAACAGAAGACTGATGTTTAGTTGATCAAAATATTGTTCCAATGTCTCATACAGTATTGACACCATGGCAATCATTGTAAAAATCTTGTTATTGCTACTCCTCAACGGAATGTTGTAGTGGTAAGGGGTTTTCACACAAAGACTTTTAATGATGTATAGTTGGTTCTGAATGACAATGCTGCTCATCTGTCATCCAGTTAATGTGAAAAATGTTATTGCTACTCCTGAATAAATGTTCACATTCACATCAAGATTTCACCGAAATATGTGTAATGATAATTATAAATAAAAATGATGTTGATCTAACATCCAATATGGCTGCCACAGTGGCTAATTCTTTGCCATCAGGTAGGACATCACTTACTTCAAGAAATTGTTATTTGAAGAGTTATTGCTGATTACAGCTGCATATGGGATATGATAGAATTTTGAGAATGCAACAAACTGTTTTTCGTGCATTACAGTGAAGCATTGGAAGATATGCATGTTGTGCAGTCAATGTACTTGCACTATTTTCCAAGGAGTTATGCACATTTGTGCAGTCTCATCTTCATCATCGGGGTAGTGGTGGGATGCAGAAAGGATGGAGGTAGATTTATATTAGTGAAGTTCTCTCCATTATTCTTGCTTGAAAACAATAAAATCCTTATGGAATGGAGTTGAAGGAATTTAAACTTTATTTTGTAAAAATTACTGCCAGAACTTGTGTTCTCTATCGCATTTGTAATCACATGTGCAGGGGGACCACTCCAGTGGCCTAGTGGTTAGAGTGTCCGCCTTGGATGCATGAGGTCATGGGTTTGATCCCTGGTCGAGTCATACCCAACACTCACAAAAATGGTACTATCAGCTGCCTCTTTTAGTGCTCAGCATTAAGAGGTTAGTGTTAGGACTGGTCGGCCTGGTGTCAGGGTAATGTGACTGGGTGGGACATCATGCTACATGTCTGCGACATGATGCCCCAGTGCTATGCATCACTATAAACTTCCACACTGCAGACATTGTAGCAATATGATTGAAAAATTGTTAAAGCTATGTCAAAAATCCAAATCACACACACACACACACACACACACACACACAAGTTCAGGGTTGAAGTCACTTCAGTTTGCTTTCTGTGTGAGATTTTGACCTCTTCAGCCATGTCTCAATAGTCAAAGTTACTGTAATAATAATAATAGGAAGTCTTTATTTTCAGAATGTAACCCAGTTATTAGTGATGGGAATTGGTCAGAATTTCCTATTTGATAATCAGTTCCACTTAACCAACTGTTAATCAATTAAAATTGGTTACTAAGAGCAAATTTTAATTTTTCTTTTCTTATACAGTTATATCATTGCTCAAGAGTTCGAAAAATTAATAAATGTACAGGAATAATCTCTTTTAATGACATGTATACTTTAACCGGATAAAAGTATTATATTTTTTTTCTATTGTGTTATATTAGTTTTGGTCTACAACCTTTTCTGAAAGAAAGCAACTTTTTTATGGCTGGTCAGTCTTATGTAACTGAAATACTGTTGCAATATCACAAATCATTTTATTCATATGTGATGTGTCTAAAATTTAAAGTATAGCATGACATGGTTTTCTTATTTGTCTTTATTTACAATAATACAAGGTATTTTACATTTAAACTGAAACAGATCATCAGAATTTGTTTAAATTTATTAACTCAATAATTTAACAGCTTAATCATGTAATCATGACTTTATGTTTCTAATTAAGAAAGTTTGCACCTATGGAATATGGTATGGTTTATTATTTTTAAGTTGTGACGGAATAAATAATTCAGTTCAAATTTAGTGGATTGGAAGCCCTATTTAGCTTACCATTTACGCAGGGGTTTTACTAACATTTGTGTTTTGCTTGCAACTAAAAAGAAGTAGTCTCCCTTTACATACAATCAGTTATGGAGTTTCACAATCAGTTGTCCTATTGGTTTGCTCAACCAACTGATGTTCGATTCTAATCAGAACAACACTACCAGTTATTCCCTTGGGTTGTGTTCAGGTATTTGCAAGTACAAGTTCATTGCTAAGTACAAGATTTATAAATGATATTATCCCATACATACAAGACTTTTAAAGAAATAAAGAACGAAGAAAGTTAAAGAAGGAGGAAGAAGAGAATATATTGATTAAACATATTGATGCATCATATAAAATTTCTTTAGATTTTGATGATAATGCTTCTGTCATTAGTTTTGGTGAATATCCCAAGTCTGGAGTAAAAAATATGCAGTTTTTCTGAAAACACTGGAGGAAGTGGCTTGGGGGATTTTGAAATGTTTTGTTGAATCAGTGCACTAAAGTCAAATTTTGGATTTGTTTCTTGTGTGTTGACATTATTTTGGAGATGCTGAGAGGCCTACTTGATGTGAAATCTTGTAACTTAAGTTTAGATTTTCTCATCATTATCCTTTACTTAATTGAAACTTTTTATTGTTTTGGCTTCAGTGGATGGGCATTTGTTTAATTTTCACTAAATCCAGTTTCTGAAATTTGAGTTGCTTGTTTAGGTTGGTTTGGCAGTAGTTAACTCATACAGTATTATAGTAAATATTCTTGGAGAAACACTTTCTGTTTGAGAAATTATGAGAAAGTATTTAAATTTGGATAGTGATAGTGGATAGTGACCAGAGTGATGAGGATACCAATTTTCATAGCTTACCAAACCTGTTCATTCTGTATTAGGTTGCTGTCAAGATAAAATCTTGTCATATGTCAAAGACTATTTAAATGCTATGTGATACATTTGTATTTTTGTGTTTTGGAAATTTAATGTAACTTTAAAAAATGTTCTGTCCTATCGCAATATTATCTGAAATGTGGAAGTTTATAGTGATGTCTAGCACTGGGGCATCATGCCGCAGACATGTAACACGATGTCCCACCCAGTCACATTATCCTGACACCAGGCTGACCTGTCCTAACACTAATCTCTGAATGCTAAGCACCTAGCGAGGCAACTGTTAGTACCATTTTTTAAGTCCTTTTGTATGACGCATCTGGGGTTCAAACCCATGACCTCCCACATCCAGAGCAGATGCTCTAACCACGAGGCCACTGGATTGATCTGCTCTTTTGATGCAACAGGATGATTAATACTTACATCCTCTTATTCCTCCACATTTTGTAATTTTTTTTAATGCTAGTACTTAACATCATTTTATCTTGTACCTGTAGATAATTGAACATAACAGAGTGCCCTTTGAGGGAGTTGAATTTTTGGAAAGTAATTGGGTAACACCTTGAACTTGAAGATTTTATTATTATTATTATTATTATTATTATTATTATTATTTTTTCTTTTAGGCACAGCTGTAGAAGTTAATATTTGAAATAGAAAGCATGTTTGATTGTGATCTTGAAGACATTTACATATTTATTAGGGGATTTCACATTTGATTGGCTCGTTGTTATTACTCAAGGAATTGTGGTTTTGATGGGATTTTGATCTTTTGGTCAAAGTTGCTAAGTGATCTTGTATCATTAAAACCTTGATGAGTATAATTGTGACCAAGATCTTGCATCTGATTGGCTGTGATTGTTATCACTTTAGTTTTCTATTTCAGATATAGTTTTGATCAAACTTTTAAAGTGGATGAGCTTGATTATGAACAAGATGTATGCCTGTTGATGAGGTAACCTTGTATCTGATTAGTTTGTTACCAGTTACAATTTTTATCAGATTTTGCATGGTCTTTGTAAGTTGGTCTGTATGAGAGAACTGAGCACATAATTACAGCAGTTATCTTATGCTTGTAGACACATTTGATCTGTTTCAATTTTTTATAGTTTTTATTTTGCCATCCTTAAAATGATATAAATGGATGTTGTTGCATTCAGAATTTATCTTCAACAAATCTTTGATATTTTATTACAGAAAATGCTACCATGTCAGTGACCTCATCCTCAGGTACGCTATTTCACTATAATTGCAGCTGCATCAGTTGATAAATGCAGGGAAGATTTCCATTGGTCAGAACATAATCATGTGATAATACCCATTTGCATTTATTTTGTATAAACTGTACAGAGAACTACTTTATAGTAACTTCTATAAATAGAATCATGTGCAAAGTAACTAATGTAAACACCATTCGGAAGGCATACACACTGCATTCCTTTAAACAAAATAAAAATGGTAGATTTATATTTTATTTATAAAATTAAATAAATTGATTTGACATAATCAAATAACACATCTCTGTAACTTTTCTGAAGATAAATAATTCTTTCTTTGACTAGGTTTGAAAAAATACTGGGTAACTAAAAATCTGACAAGAAGATTGGGGCTACAGCACTTTCACTGCGGCTCATTACAAGTGAATTAAAAACTATAGGTATATGGATATAGGGATTGGGAGGAGGGAGTTCAAAGACTAACATCATTACAATTGGTTACAGTCCTACAATGTAAGATGCTGACCCTGATAGTTAAGATCTAGAGGGGTGTGAGACAGATCCCGCTACTCCCCCATCATAACTGACAGGGTCGATGTCTTGCACTGTTTGACTATTGGACCTCCATCACTATAACCATTTAACGATAATCTTAATTTCATTTGTAAATAGAACCTGTAGTAGCCTAAACTGTAAATCAACATGAAAATAGATTTAAAGAAATGGAAATCAGTTACTCATGTGTCTGGACAATAATGATTCAGGCTTGTCACAGTGAACTTATGAAAGTATCAAATCCATGAGCCATTCCTATGTCAAACATGATAACACAGTCTTTGCTTTGAATATTGAAATTCTATCTTATCACATATGCCATTTTAGATGAAATATAATAAGACCATGCTGTGAGTGTTCAAAACCTTTGATCGCCTACCATAAGATAAAAGAATAATTAAAATTATAAATAATTTAATTTATAAGAGTTTAATGTTGTCTTTTTCTGAGTTTTTTGTGGTATAAACTGCCAGTTGCCGAAACACTTAGCCTACATAATGCCCTTCTGGCATTTTGTTTGTGTGTGATTTGGCAACTGACAGATAAACTCAGAAGAAAACAACATTAAACTCTTAATTAAATGTTGCATCTCTAAGATCTTTCTATGTCTGTCTTTTCCCCTACATCTATCCAACAGTCTTGTGAGCACAGCTAGTCATGCAGTTTTTGGATGGATTGGTAAATAATATTATCATCACATGAAAATATGCATATTAATAAATCAGTTCCCACAATTTTTGTAAGAGTTATTTCCCTTTCTGCCCTGGAGCTGAATGCAGAATACATGTTAGGGTCATCATCTGAAGATATGCATATTGACAAATCACAATGTTCTTACAATCTTTGTTGCAGTCAGTGCCCTTTTTGGATGCATTGTAAAACAGACTCTTGTGAATGCAACCATCGACTGTTCAGAAATACTTGTCTAGTGTTAATCTTAATTTAGCAACTATAGATAATTTTAAATCATAAATGCTCTTAAATCATAAACAAGACAGAGAACAAAAGATGTTAATTTTCTTAAAATTACACACCTTTTTGATGCACAAGGACTTCAGTAAAGGTTTTGAGAAATGGTTGCTCCATAGGGTAAGAGCATAGAATCTGTTTATTTATAAAGATCTGATAAGAATCAAGATACAAAAAGCCAAATGATAAACATGAAACTTGGTCCAGGCAGCTAGGGTGTGCAATTGGTGCAGATTAATGGACGATCTCTTTTGTTTTGGCTAAACTTGGTACAAAACACAAAAAAACTGATTAGCTTTAATTTTAGATTTCTACATAGAAATAAGTGATAATGATAAATGCACCTTCTGTAAGGAGGGAATGAAACAGTTTGAGCACTTATGCAATGACTGTTCAGCTACTGAACACTTTTGGAAATTATTTGTGGAATGGGTCTAAAGTTATGATCCAGATTTTACAATTACACAAAAAGATGTCTTTCCGGGAAATAACTTTGATCTTATTAACTTCCTAATTTTGCTTGCAAATATGTTATATGCAAATTATATTGTGCATCAAACCTCCCAAATTGTTCCTGGCATAACAATTGCTGGCTAAAGTACATTATAACATGTACCAGTATGGTTAATATTATATCATTTACAAATGCCAAAATACTGCACTGGTGGCCATGTGGTTAGAGCATTTGCCTTGGAAGCAGGAGGTCATGGGCTCGATCCCTGGCCGAGTCATACCAAAGACTTATAAAAATGGTACTAACAGCTCAGCATTACGATGTTAGTGTTAGGACTGGTCGGCCTGGTGTCAGGATAATGTGACTGGGTGGGACATCATGCTACATGTCTGCGGCAAGATGCCCCAGTGCTTATGCATCACTATAAACTGTCACACTGAACCAATGAAGTATTAGCATCTGTGCACCAAGCTTCACAGAATTTACCTATACAGTGATCCTTCCTACTGGTAGGCTTGTGAACTGAGATTATATATTTGACACTTTGTTGCCTTCATTAGGTCATAAAGTCATTATTATTATTATTATTATTATTATTGTTATCTGTTAGCACTAATTCATAGTTGTATACGTTTTACCTGTATAGAATGTCCCACAAGTAAAATTGTCACATAATGGATATTGTAGCACCTACTTCATAAATATCAGTAATGGTGCTTCAATTCCTTTTTTATGTGCAGGATTTTTTGTGCAATATTGAAAACTTGTTTATATTACTGTATAACTTCCACCCTGGTCAGATAATTACAGGTACATTTTCTATATACATGGTTTACTCAACAGCATCAAGTTCATACATTTTACTATAAGTGACACTTGAATGAATTTTATCTGTATAGGCAAAATATTGGCCTTCCTATAGGTAAGATGTGATGAGAATGGACTTTGGAGTTCATACATGTAAGTACTATTAAGTGACACTCCTGTGATTCTGTCTATACAGGCAGTCAAATTCACATGCCAACAGGTTAATGTAACTAGAACTGATTATTTAGTGTCCACTTTTTAAATGTTAATATACAGTTTCCAATTCCACCTGTACAGGTCACGTGCACGACTTAACAGGTATTTATTATCATTGGTAACTGAGCGTGGATACAGACAAATTCTTAAGGCATGACACTCACTGCACTACTTGTATATAGAGTCTGCTCTTTATTGTCTAACAGATTTAGACCATGGTCGAGACCAGGCTGAGAACCACTCAACATGTACAGTTATCTCCCTTGAATACATGTCAGACTTGCATATTATGGACTGAAGTCAATCACAGCTTGGGGAACAAAACATCTGATTGCATGCAAGAGTCAGAAGCATATCTTTCCTGGACAGCAAGATGGAGAGCATCAATAAAGATCAGTTACAAGCTCGCATATCAGAATTGTGGATCAATATCCTATACATAAATAGAGTTCTCTTTCTGTCTGATAACTTCACCATGGTGACTCATCTCACGCAGCAAAGTGGAACAAGTACTCAGACCTTTGTATTTTTGTTTTGGATTTTCTGAAGTGGTGTCCTTATCAACAATCCATGATTAAGTTCAACATTTACTAAGTTGACTAATGTATTGGCAGACTCATGGTTCTGAAAGAAGTATTTAATACAGATCGAATGGTCTCTTCATCCCTCATTTTTCACTCAATAGACACTCTATGGGACTGACCTATGATGGACCTATTATCGACAAGGTGGAATGCCAAAACCTCAACTTTTGTCACACCAGTCCTGGACACAAAAGGCGTGAATAATTGATGCTCCATCTATAGATTGGAATGGCTGAACATATGCACTTTTTCAACATCTCTGCTCCAGAAGGGGATACAGGAATCAGCAAATCTGAGTGTCTCCTGATCATCCTGATTACTACCCTAAAATTGGAAATATTGGAGCAGCCATGTCCACCACAACAGAATCCGTTCACCAAAATTTAGATATTCCATCATCTGAATTAAGACACCACAATGGCAGGTGTTTCACCACAACACAGAGTTACCAAACCTGCATGTTAGGATCCTACGAAGTACGCCTTTAAGAATAAACAGTTTTTAAAAGTGGTGGAGTTTCTACAAATGAGATGGCTATCTACGTTAGAGGTGTATGAAGGCAGTGGAATATAATCTCAGCAGAATGCACAAAGCACTTTATATGAATGAAGGCATCCATACCTCAATAGCAAACTTAAACATTTTCATCCTGGATAAAGTGGGCTATCTGTCCTGCATATCAGACTATACCCACACCAATAAATTTGCTCTGCATATTGGCTCACAAAGTTAGAATAATTGCTACAATCAATGCGTATAAGTGAAACTGTTCTTTAACCATCTTTATTCATTGCCATGGGATGGAGATCCGAGTACATTTCTCTAGCCCTTAACAGAGATCTCTCAACCTAAAAGGCTCAAGTCGATCTGGAGAAACTTTTCCCCATTGAACAAAGGTTACCCTTCCATATCATTCAACAGTTTCATACATACACTCAGTGTAACATCGTGACATATGCTGGATTTGTGGGAGGAAAATGTTTTCCCTTTCAAAGCCTCTCCCTGACAGATAGTCTTTTCTTGTCAGGTTATCTAGAAGCTGTCTCACTTACCTTAGGGGACCAGACATGGTCTCTCCGGGGTAAGGGAATATATCTCTCTCCGCCTCTTACATATTCTCCTAAGCTATTATGATTGTATTTAAAGAAATCAATTTTGTCTAGTAAAATATGTTTCTTGAGAATACTAGCCCAATCATACAATTACCGACTCTCCAAGCCTCCCTGCAGTTACATCCACATAGACAGCCTGCCTTATGCTCCAGTGGTAGCTAAGATATTCACAAGATTTGGTGCAAATCCCTATACCAAAAGCGAGATCACTCTGCCTGCCCCCCACTTAGGTTGGCAGGTAACTTTTAGCTTCATTTAGTTAAGAGTGTTATTTGGGAGGGCTGGATTTATGAGGTAGTAGTAGTTCTCATAAGGTATTATGATTTGCTAAGTACAGTGTGACCCCACTATAGCATGCTCCATTATAACATGATCTATAGTGGTCTATAACATGGTCAGGTTCTATGGCTCCCAACTACCGTGTTATAGTGGGGTCACACTGTATTCCTGAAGAATCATATTTTATTGGAAAAAAATTGGTTTTAAATGTTGCCCCATGGATGCAAGTTTAAAAGAAATATAGGAGAAAGAAAGTTAAAGGTGATGTGAGAATAAGTGAATTTACCAGTACCGTTAATCACATAACATTTTGGTAGTCTTTGATAAAATGTGCTATGATTATATTTCTTTCAATGATTTTGGCAGAAATTCCATTTCAAAATTTAAGAATATACACAACATTTTCTTAAAGAATTACATTTGGTGTGTCAAAAATTTTGAAACTGTTTCAGAGTTGCATGGTTAGGTAGGTTGCGCAGCAGTTAAATTATAGTGTTACAGTAATCTTCGTATGGTTGAACCTAGCATTATGTTTTCAGAAATTGATCATGGATAGCATCGTAGTGTAGAAGATGACCTTGGGCCTTGTCAGGTGTGGCAACTTTCAATGTGTTGTTCTTGGAAAAGAGAGCCAGGATTGCTTTAGGCAGTCTTTTATCTTTTCCAAGCTGTTACTTTCCAAATGGTAGTCTTTAATATGTTCATATAACTGCATTATGTTTGCAGCAAGTACTTGGCAGACATGCCACTCATGAATTAATTACCAGGGTCAACCTGCAGCAAACTGGACCATTTGTTTGTAGATACATGTATGTGCCAAAGTGACTGCAACCTTTGGATTTTTTTTTATGACCAAGGGCTTGGCTTCCTTGTAAAGACTGGAGACATCAACCAAAGTCAACACATACTTGTACAGCCTTGTCATGTGGCAGAAGCAGGAGTTTGGACAGGTGCACCTCAGTTGGGGTTCAAACATCAAACCATAGCCAAGTAATTTTGAGTGGTGCCAGCAGATAAATATACCACATAACATGCATTGTTAGCTACTTCATGGCAACATCTTGTGATATTTTGGTGGTTTCTTATAGCTTTGTAACCACTGCTGCACCTTTCCAGTAACTTAACAGGTTGTAGTATATTGCCACAAGTATAGTATCCATTGTACTGTGGTTGTAAGAAGTTGTAAAACTTGTCATGCTTGTTGTTCCAACAGCTCTGTAGCTAGAAAGGAACACTTGTGCTCCAGTGAAACAGTACAAGAAATGAGTTGCACTTTCTGCTTTAGAAAATATTTAGAGTCATTATAGCAGATGGCAGCAAGGCCCCTGATGACAAAAATCATTTTTATTGTTTTGCTATTCAAGTGAGGGTGTATAATGTCAGAGAGTTTTGGCTCATTGCTAATGTCTGGAATATTGTTTTTCTGTCGGTTACCAGGTACCAGTAGTATCAATTGTTGGCATGCTGATTGGTGTGCAACTACTTCCTGAGATAATTGAGATGTTAAGTGCTCATGGAATATTCAGTCTGAGTTGCTTGTAGGTGTTCTATTGCCATATTATGTTTAGCACATCTTCTGTCAGTTCTTTTTAGTTTAGCATAGATAAAAAGTAGTTTGAGCCTGCAAATGCTAGATGTTAATGAATGCTTTGTCAACAATCATGATGGCAGCCATTGCGTAGACCTGAGTACTTGTATTAGCTGCAGCAGTGCCTTGTTTGATTAGCACATCCTGCATCCAGAGACTTTGGTCATACAAACTTTCCAAAACATAACGTAGTCATAGTAGAGGCATATATGCAAAACTATACATAGGTTGATAGAGAGCATAAGGAAAATGACTGCACAAAATTGTTGTCTGAACTAGATGAGCTTCCATCTGACATAAGAGAATGACAGATACCAAGTTACTTACTTTTTAAGGAAATGGTGGCACTGGAACCAAAAGTTGCCTGATGCAAGAGATCTTAAATTATCATGAGGCGGTTCAAAGGTCTTGTAGTGAACTTGTCAATAACCTCTTGAATCTTGTAGAAATTGATAACTACATCATTGTGGAAGAAATAAAATTCACCTGAAATGAAAGACAAAATTTTGTGAAGGGAAATACAAGATCACTTTAGAGACTAAAAGGAGGAGCATGAACTCACAATCACATTTCCCAAGTTAGTGGAGACCTTCAGCAAATTCTCCATGAGGAAACAACCCTTGCCAGGTGGTTGTGAACACTCTTTCATGAATGAGTATAACAATTGCCTCCATGCTCATGGGGTGCATGATAAGTATATTAATTTATGCTCACAATAACAGGTGCACAGATGCCACCTCTTGTTATCCTGACAGAGAAATCAGACCCATGAGGTGCACAATAATGGGTTAAAAACCAGGAATACTGAAGATGCTCACAGATAAGGCTTTGACAAATGCTGTCTGGTGTCATTAGCACTATTGTCATTGCTTTTATAAACTGCCAGCAATTTCATCTGGTGGTGCTTGTAATCATGATAGCTTTTGCATCCTTTGCCATTCATCACTAAGCACTGACAAAATAGCTAGCACATAAACAAATGGCCACAAGTCCCACCATAATATCTCCAACAACTGGTATGGAGTTTGGTTAGCTTTGTGGTCTTAAGTTTATTTACAAGAATCGCCGATTGGTACTGCTTGTGCTTGTTCATGCACTTGTGTTGGCCCTTGGTTGATCAAAGCTGGCTTTTCTGGTTGTGGTTGTTGTGTTGCTTGTTGAACTGGTTTCAACTGTTGCATTATTGGATCAGTGGTCAGATAAAAGCTTGGATCGCAATTTCCTTTTGGCTATAAAACGGATTATTTCTGGGAATGATGTTTTGTCGGCTGGGAATAGTAATACCAGTAACATCATTTGTGGTGGATTTGCTTTTGAACTGGTTTGAGTTTATAGCTGTGTTCAACTCTTTACAAAGACCCTGTAAGCAAACATATCTTTTCCATGATTAAGTGTGCCCCAGATGAAGATGTCACTTCATCTTGTTTAGGAAAGTAGACATGAAATACACCAATGTTACATGACATGGAATCCTTTGCAAGCAAATGGTCTTTAATACTGACACTCAATCTGTTGTTGCACACCTGACTTTGCCAAAACCACATGGAGCTGCTATAGTCCTTGTCCTTTATATCCACAAATCAAATATCAGCAAATGCATCCTTATTGGTTCTGTTTATAAATTTGGGTTAAACAAAGCAGTCTCCTTACAAACACGTTAGCTTTAACAGTTTTTGTATGTGTGTTCCCCTTATCACTGTGATTAAGACACCACCAATGCCATTCTTTGCATAATTATTCAAGTCAAATGACTGTTGGTACTTTTTGCATGTTGTATTAACTGATCTTTGACTTCTTTGACTTTGCCACCGCCATACCAATAAGTACAGTCAGTTGGTTAGGTGTGGGTCTGCAAACTAACCAACTCCCCAGATGACTTAAAGTTACATATCATGATGAATATAGAAATATTCTAATGTCCTCTATGGTGCAGGCTTGATAATTAGTGATTTTAAAACCATACCATGTGATGTAAATAAGTGAAAAATCAGGACATGGGCTTGATGTAGCCATTGGTTGCACATGCCTGCAATAAAGCACAGTGAAAATCCACATCTCTTCTGAATCAAAGCCGAGCACAAATGCTGACCACATATCTTAGGTGCTTTGTGAGAACATGTCTATCTTCGAAGAGGAGTTAAAATTTTTTATCATAAACTCCTTTTTTTCTCTGTTAACTTTACATGGTCATAATTGTGCAGTATTTTACAGTACTGAACACTCATATTGCACTCATGTGCATGACACTTGACTAAAGGAACTACTTTGTAAACATTGTTCACTCATGTAGTAGACTTTAGGTTTCAGTTTATTAGATTTGTCTGTGGATGAACTAAAACAGCTTTGTCTTGTATTGAAAGTAAAGATGATAAATTGACGTGGACAAGTTTGCTGAGTCACAAATGAAACTTTCAAACAAGCAAATGAATGAGAATGATATTCGCAATGTCCACAACAAATATGAGAGATGCATTATTGAAATTGTTCAGACTATGACCGTTGATCTCTGGGGTATATAGAAATTGCATAACCATGAAATTCCACAATGTTTTTTTGATAATTACAATTGAAAAAGTTAATATTTTCCCACATTATGATTCCAAACATTCAGTGACAGAATGGAAACACATGCAATTGAGTCAAAATGTGTCCCAGTCTTCCTGCTCAAATCACAGACACATGTATTTTGTATGGAATTGAAACAACTAATAAATCCAGTGCAAATGAGTAGAATCAACAAAAAAAATCCAATATCCATTCACTCCAGACCGACTGGAAAAGATGTTGCAATGAGCATTCACTCAAAATTTCAAGCTTAAGTAGGAAAAAGTGGCAATTCTTTTTGAAAATGATGCTGAGTATGCAACTTAGTTCAGATTTTGATGGGCAGAGTTATGTGCACATTAATGTTGTTGTGTACTAATGAATCTGGGCTTGTGTATTTCTTTTGAAATACAGCGTAAATTCAATTACTTTGTTTTTTTAGTGTATTTTTGTTTATATAATTAAGCCTCGGTAGAATAAGAAAATGAATATATAATTAAAAGGTTGCTGCATTTATATTGGAAAATATGAACTCATTTTGTCAGATGGATATACTTGACTCCCACGGTCACGCAGCATCCATCCGAAAAAACTTGTTCATATTTTTCCATATAAATGCAGTAACCTATAAGTCCTAAATGAAGTAGACAAATATATGACCATGAAAAATGAAACATGGACTGCATCATACAAGGCATGCGCTTTTTTGTAATTGATGAAGTGACAACAAATGAATTAGTAGCTCACAGAGGAGTCCAAGACCATGAGAAGATCATGAAAACTCTTGCTGGGAATTCATTCATGTTAGCATGTTCTTGTTTATTGACCTTGATCTTATTATATTTCATGATGGTTGCACAATACAATATGGAGCAAAACTATTTCTGACTAATGTCCATACAGCTTTTATGATCATGCAAAATGTGACAGAGTTGATTTCTAAATATTGTGACTGTTTTATGCTTGACAGAAATAGTAAGGGTTATAACTGCAACTGTGCAATGACAATAAAATCTGTTTAATAGTAGTGATACATAAGCGGTCACTATTGCATAGCTTACTCTTTTTTGTGCCAAAATCTTTTGTCTGTTTGATGTGAATACATCATGCACACAGTTGAGAATTGTCAATAAGGCATGTTCACACATGCACTCTGCATGCCCATGGTCAGAACAGTCATTTTTTCAATGATGCCGTATTAATCAACAGTGTTGGGACTGTGACCAGAAAGAAAATGTTTCTTGCTAGTGCTTCACCTCATTGTGGTCTTCTTATGTCTGTTATATTTGTCTTCTTCATATCATTTTACACACCAGTTAACCTTGTTCACTTTCAGAAAATTGCTCTTTAAGGGACCTTTTAAATTACCATGCTGTATCTCACTACTTACAGGTTTGGAATAGGATGCAGTCATATTCAATATCAATAATACAACTGGTTATGTGTGAATCGTGGATATTATGGGACCAGTCACATATAGAGATGAGGCCCCTCCCAGAAGGTGGGACTGAACATTTGATGAGTGCAACCCCACCCCCAGGAGAAGCCAAGCATATGTCACAGTGAGAGTAGTGTGTTGCACTCTCATGCAAGGGAAGTGAAGCACCCATACATCTCACTTCTTGGCCAGCATGTCACATCCACCTATGAAGGAGGAGCAGCACCACACCCTTCATGGTGTTGAATCAGACTAACAAGATTTGACATATTAATGTAACCTAACTAGTCAATGACCATTGGCCAGACACTGTTGAATGGGCCGGGACCTGTCAGATAATAGGTCAATGTCTGGTGACTGGCACATGGCACTGGTCACCAGGTACCAATGGTTGGTTGGTTTATCCATGTGACTGGTCAGTGTCTAGTGACTGGTCATTGGGCAATTTATCCTTGACCAGTCAGATTGCAGCAGTCACCAGCCATCTTGTACCACTTGCCCACTTTTGACTGGTCATCACTCAGATGTTCCATGATACAGAGATAGTGATGAGAGTTCACCCTCACCCCCTACTGTTACATCCTATGCAGGAATGGGAGTCTGCTGATGGGTTTAAAGGAGAGATCTCTGATAAGGACGGGAGAAATGTATTCGGATCATTATCTCCCTTCCCTTTTATCCCTTTGAATTCTTACAGGATGTATGGCCTTCTACCACAAGAGAAGTGGTCCTTTATGCCTTCATGGACTACTGGGCCCTGAGTAGAGGTGATGCTGTGGTTTGTGCAACACCACCACCTCTTTGTCAGATGGCATTAACAAGAAAGGCTGGAGTCATAGCATCATCTAAGTAAGACAAGTGATAAAGTCTTCTGAGTGGAACGTATAGTACACAAAGAGCCGCTACTGTTAATGATGAGCTACTGGCAGTGGTACAGAGTGCTTCTACACCACCTTACGATTTCAGGGATATTGTGATGCTAGCTGCTTAGAATGTACTAGACTGTGATAATGTGCTGTCTATTCTCATCAACTTCAGTTAGTTTAGCATTGAAGCAGTTCCATTGATGCCTCTCAGGCCCACTAGTTCCTCTTAATTGGATGATGATGAGGAAATCTGGGGCTTCGATGCATTAGTAAACTTTATTTGCCACCTCATACCTGCTGTCATATGCCTAAAATTATCGGTTGCATGTTCTACAGAAGAGTCTTCTTTTTGGAAAAGATCTAAAGGGCTCAAACAACTAGATCTTCTGCTTCTTCCACATTCCTGTTCATATGATCAAATCTCTCAGGTTCTATACAGGCCAAGACATTAGCTAGTTAATTCCCTCATTCTTTGGAAGGCAGGACCCTTTTTGGAGGATTCATTCCAAATTACTGCTGATCACACAGTATTAGCCATCTCAATAAATTTAAACACTAATGCCAAAGTGTCCCTGCTAAAAATCCAAGTAATGTTAGTTGTTTTATGCAGCTTGAACTCTATAATAATCCAGCATTATCCATTTAGATTTTTAATCCTCTCTGAGTTAATGCTGCTTGCTTATAGTGTAATCCAATGAGGTTATTGTCTGTTGAATTAGCAATGAATGTTTGCATAAGCAGTCACATGCTTACATAAGACTTTATCATAAATATACCACATTGGAAGCATGGTGTGGAGAGAAAAAAAGGGACAAATTTCTGTTCCAGAATTTTTTAAAAACAGTTTTGAGTATGTGTCTGAAAAGAGGGATGGAAGACATCTTGGGAGGAAAACCCTCCTGGCTGGGAGGTTCACATATGTGGACTCCATTTCATTTCTGCACAGTACCCATCACCCAAAATATTGGTATGATTTTGAAATAGACAATATCAATGAATGTAACAATTTAGGGCCATCTGAACAACTCTAGGAAAATGGTTAGGTTCCAAGATTTAAGATCTACTCATCCTTTAGGTGACTGGGCAGGTACTTTTTCATATCTAACTTGAATACTTTTGGAACACACATACACAACATTTATAGTTATTGTATTTTTCTATAGATGATATCTCAGGATCAGTTGTTGGAGGAGTAATAGGAGGAGTAACAGGAGGAATTCTGCTGATTTGTGCTGTATTGGTTGCACTATTTATCTGCAAGAAAAGGATCCTTGGTAAGTGGTGCCAAGTTATTTACTGTTGTAATGTGCAGTAGTTTAGAAATATTAGCTAGTGTTGACAATTCCAATATTGACCTAATAGCTAAGCATGGAGGTTGCATGGGAATCAGTCTCAGAATTATAACTTGTTTTTGCAGTTTTGATCTAACCTGGATGAAAGGTCCAGTGAGCTTATGGTATGGCCATGCATTGTGTTGTGCATCCATCCAGAAACAATTGCTTGCTATAAGTCAGGAGTCCCTATTTATGTTCACATTTCACTAAAACTTGACATATGGGCTTATATCAGCTATGAGTGAAATCCATGCACTTCCTCTTGACTGGTTGATTTTGTTACCTCTCTGGAGGTCAGATTTTTTGTTTGATTTTTATCAAACATGGAGCATCAAAGATATCATATATTTGATAATGAGAGAAATCAATGCACATTAATGAAGTGATGATGCATTTGAATGGTTGACTATGTTACACTCTCTGGAAGCCATATTTTTGATGTTGTTTTGATAAAACTTGGAATGTATGCTGATATCATAAAAGCATATATGAGTTATGAGCAAAATGGACAGGAAGTAACAAAGCAGTTACTAGTATCAGGTTTCTATTTAGCAAGAAATTGGGGTGAGAATTTAGAAAACATCAATAACAGAAAAGATCTAAAAGGCAAGGTTATGCAATTCAGGAAAGCATGACAAGTCTGGGTAACCTTGTCTTATTCTTCTAAATGCTGGGTCAGCATTATGACAATTCTGGCTAACTGGGTCATATTCTTTTACATGCTTGTTCAGTATCTTTCCATTATGGGAGATGTAGATTTTATTAGAGTTGACAACCATATCATGAAATCATGTAGCAATATTGTAGTGTAGAACTTGAAGAGGTGGACATAACTTTAGCATGTGTATATTTAGATATACAGTCGAACCCACTTATCTCGACCTCGGTTAACTCGCCAACCCTATTAAGTCGACGTTTTTGAAGTGGAACCGCCAAATTCTCTCTTTGTCTTAGCATTTTCTCATCGGTTATGTCGATTCTTTTATGTCGCCGAACCCTAATATCTTGAGCACAAAAGAGGGCCAAATCATAATCTGCTTATGCTGACATCAGGGCCGAGTACTGTATGCTGTGACAGTCAATCATGCTACCGTACTATACCTACAACTGGCCGACTTCTGAAGACGCGAATAGAACAGATAAAATTAATGGAATAGCTAATCCTATTGTTTGTTGGCTGAGATATGATAAAAAGTTAAAACAGATGTGCTATGATGTATGTATCAAGGCAAAGTTCATCAATTAATTTACAACTGGCTGTGATATTTTGAAGAAGGAGTATGTCACCAAACATAAATCCAGGCGGTGTAAATAATATTTGTGCATTTTACTCATTGATCTTTTCCTTTTGCCATCAATCCTGTGTTACGGTTACAGAGACTTAAACTCCGCAAGAAGAAATAGCAAACAACAAATAAACAAGTTTTGCATAATTAAAAATAACTATTTATTTCTCAAAATACAGGAGTGAAAGAATCCCTATATTGGGTGTTAACTTATGCTACAGTAATATATACGGTCCAATATTGCCAGGTGTTGACTCGTGTAAGTTTCTTTCCTGGGAATGGAGATCCTATTGAAGCATTTGTTTTCAAGCAGACTGTTAAAGGCAAAAAGCAACAAAGCATTTTAGACTTTGTAAAGAAACCATAGTAACCGCGTGTACGATACTTTTCAGAACTGTGTCAGAGTGAAATGACTCGCGAATTTAATTTTGACACTGGTTAGCTTTTTGTAAAAACGAACTACACCCCGCACGTTTTTTGTGATTTTGAGAGCGATCTTTGTGTTTGCAATGTTGGAGAATATAATAAAGGTTTGTATCGAGAATCGATGGTGGTTTGTATTGTATACTGGTAAATCTCTGCTGTTAGTTGGTGCACATATGCCTTTTGTTGTTAGCAAACATGTATGTACATTTTTATAGCATGCCGATCGCTTCATCAAACAAATCGCGGCAATGCTGTTGTGTAAAAAAACCTCCAAAAACACGTGCATCTACATTCTCATTTATTAACGCACATCATGTACATAAAGAAATTTCAAGCACATGTTAATATATTGCCGCCATATTGGTTTTCGTTTATCTCGATCATCGGTTATCTCGACGCTTTTTGGCAAACCCCTAGGCCGGCAACATAACTGGGTTCAACTGTAAACAGTTGTTTGGCAAAATGACTTAGTGTTTTAATTATTATAACACTGTTCCTCATAAGGTTGTATGTACAATAAGAGATCCCAGGTCAAATGTGGTGGAGAATATTTTGGCAAAATACAGATTCAACAACTGAAGCTCAGAAATGACCGACTCTTAATACCCTGCAGAAGGAAATGAGCATCAGAAAGGCCATAACTGTTGGGTATTCCAAAATGGAAACAATACACCCATCTTACAAAGGCCATAACTGCTGAGTATTCCAAAACGGAAACAATACACCCATGTTACAAAGGTGAGTACCAGCATAAAACATCAGAATGTCCATTCCAAAATGCAAGGTGGTGTAAATGCCAAGGCTGCATGTTGGACTGTGCCATATACACGACCAAAGGTTATCAAGATAGGGACATGTGTCTATCCCAGGACATCTTATAAAGATCCCCAGGGATAGGCAGCAAAATCTTTGCTAATGCTAGGCAAAATATAAGACATAAGGTAAAGGGAATATGAATAGTTCCTTCGACAGAAGCAAGACCAATATTAGAATTGGTAGACAGGTATTTCAGGCTTTAATAGATAATGTACACAGGGTGTGTCATGCATTTTGGAGAGAGTATACAGAGAGCCAGGTGGGTTAATGAATATTCTTTGGAAAAGCAAGATCTGATAAATGTGTGGGGTGCCAGTGGAAAGGGTATCACTACTAAAGGACAGGTGATAGTGCTTATACTGGTAGGTGACACTTAGAGTTGATACAGAAATTTCAGGTATTCAAAAACCTCAGTTACTCAGTCATATTAGGCAGAGATTTCTTCCAAAACCAAATGGCTAAAGATAGATTATGTAAATATCTCCAGTGTTTCAGGGTGGTATATGTGTGGTTAGAAATGGTACACTTTAGAAGTTTGGTCTGGCATGGCTAAAGTGCTATATAACTATAGCATCAAGGTCAGTAATAACAGTTCAGGTTCAGATGGGGTCAATGGCAAGAGCAGGTACTAATTTGTTACAACCAGTGGCCAGTCTTCCGGCAAAGCTCAATATTTAATGTGCTAGATGCTTAGTGGAAGTGAAGGGTAACATTACTACCTATCAAGTATTAAATCTAACAAACTCAAGAGATTAACTTATTAACCCCTGGAGGTTTTTGTTGTTTTTGCCTGAAATGCAAGTAGGAAACACATTTTAGGTGGCTATTTCTGAATACATCCTAATACATCGACTTCCAAGAGATTTCCTATTAACCTGATGCCTAATTGTGTTAGAAACATCAATTTTCATTGGCTATTTCACTCGTGCATGAGCAGAAGGGTGAAAGTTCTTCTTTTCTTTTTTATCGAGACCACTCTTGATTCCAAATGCCCTTCTTATCCTACTTTCTGCAAAGGTTCACCTGTCTGTGTGCAGTTGAGACTGGTCTGCCTTAGATCTGAAGCCAAAAAGTATAAAATCCGGACACAAAATCAAATTCCGACCATGGGCGAATTTTGGGTGGAAAAAATCAGGTCCAAAAAAGAGGTTTTTCCCTCTGTATTTTGTAGTGCAACTTGAGTGTCCAGATTATTTGGTATCATTGCCTAGCTACATTTGTCTACCTTTCTATAATAGCACCCACTTTGGTGTATCGTACATGCCCTTGACAGAGCTCGGCAGTAGGCTACTACCTCCTGCCACATAAATGTAGTGCCAGGGATTAATGAGTTAAACTGAAGCATAATCAGCCACTGGCTTTGGTAAAAGCAGTAGGTCCAGAGGTTGTGCTTAGTAAATTCTTGACTAATTGAGCGCCACTAGTGGCTCAATTAACCTAGAGCAGTTATTCTTCACAGTAAAGCAAGTAGGGCATCCTGGCAGTGTTATCAGGGATTATATTCTGCCCTCTATTGCTAAAATAAGTAACTTGACAGATGGCACACTCCCAGCATTAGGCACCACAGTTAGTGTTGATTAGGACACTGATCAGAAATATATCAAATATAGCTTAGGACCTAGGACTTAATCTATCCAAATCTGACCTAACGGAGGGTGACAGAATAAAGTTACAAATGTTTTTAGGTAAGAATAAAGATGTTTTTTGCCCAAGATATTTCTGAATTAGGATGTACCAAGGTCTGTTATTATGACATAGATACACTGGGAGGCCCTGCCCAATACAAAAAGGTTTTACTGCACTGCTTCTGAAGCTAAGAAAGAGATAGAAAGACAAAAGAAATGTTAGCACAGAAGTACTTGTAAAGAAACAAGATGGGGACTTCAGGTTTGCAGATTATCGTTCATTAAATAAAGCTAGAAAATCATTGAGCTTCCCTATACCTTGTTCTGATGATACTGCCGATTTAATTGGACAGTCAAGCTCATTTGTACTCCAGTCTTGATTTGAAACAAGGTTTTTGGCAGATACCTCTCTCAGACTTGGCAAAACCTAAAACTGGGTTTATTACATGTGAAAGGTTTTTCCATTCAGGAAACTACTGTTTGGGTTGTCCAACAGTCCTTTAGCCTTTTCTATGGTCATTACGCAGGTTTTACAAGATTTAAACTGGAAGTTTGCTCTAGTCTGTATTGATGATGTTCTGCTTTTTAGCAAGAATTTTTATGAACACTTGGAGCATATTAATTTTGTTGATTGACAGACTTCAGATTGCCAATCTGCACCTTAACCGTTCAAAATGAAATTGTCTTGTCTCCCAAGTAAAATACCATGACCATATCTTTAAAGAAGACATTCATGAAGATCACAAAAAGGTGAAGGCCATGTCCAAGTTTCCCCTGCCCAAATCACAGCATGACATGAGATCATTTTTAGGACAATGTAATTATTAATGCAGGTTCGTCAAGGGGTTTGCTAGCATTGCGGCATCCTTAAATGGGCTCCTACAAAAAGAGTCCAAGATTATCTGGACTAAAAAATGTAATAAATCTTTGAAGGCTTTCAAGTTGCTTTGACCACAGTCACCATTTTTTGTACCCTGATTTTGAGAAAGAATTTGTCCTGTACACAGATGCCAGCAGCATAGATATTGGCTATATTTTAGGACAGAAAGATGAAAAAAATAGAGAAAGGGTTGTAGCTTAGGGTGGTAGAGTTTTAAGAAAGGCTGAAAAGCACTGGGGAATTACTGACCTGGAATGTCTAGCATTGATAGAAAGATGTACGCTATTTCCATATGTACCTAGCATCCAGGAAGTTTATGGTTATTACTGATCATGCTGCAGTTAAATTGATAGTCAACTAAATAGAAGGCAGGTCGCTTGCTGATGTAGGCATTACTTCTACTGAGGTATGGTTTGAGATACACTACAGGCTATTAAAGCTCAATTCAAATGCAGATGGGTTGTCACATAGGACATGCCCAGATCAGTCTGTAAAAATCCTTTATCATAAGGTGTGTCTACAATATGTGGTTGTGCATATTCGCTCATGTCCCAGTTTTGTAATTCTCACACCCACCCACCTACACAAACACCCACACCAACTCACATTGCTTTATTCTAGCTTTAATATATAAGATCCAATCAAGTTTGAAGGTTTTTTTATGTTATTCTTTCTTAAAATCTAAAAATATTTAAAAAAAAACATGATGAAATTCTTTGCATTTGTGTTGTTAATATGATTCATCGAAAATGATAAATCTGATAGGAAGTTATTAATTTTAAAAACAAACTCATAGTAGAATCTTTATTGAACTTGGATTATAATTTGCAGTAAACTGGTTGTCAAAAAGGACAATGTTCATGAACTTACTGTTCACTTATAGACCTTTCCAGTGGACAGTTTTATGATACTTACTTCCACCTGTTCACTATGCTTCACTACACTCATCTGCCATTAAGGTACTGATTCTATATCTGCCATTAAAGTACTGATTCTACATCTGCCGTTAAAGTACTGATTCTACATCTGCCATTAAAGTACTTATTCTACATATGCCATTAAAGTACTGATTCTACATATGCCATTAAAGTACTGATTCTACATCTGCCATTAAAGTACTTATTCTACATATGCCATTAAAGTACTGATTCTACATATGCCATTAAAGTACTGATTCTACATCTGCCATTAAGTACTGATTCTACATCTGCCATTAAGTACTGATTCTACATCTGCCATCAAAGTACTGATTCTACATCAGCCATCAAAGTACTTATTCTACATATGCCATTAAAGTACTGATTCTACATCTGCCATCAAAGTACTGATTCTACATCTGCCATCAAAGTACTGATTATACATCTGCCATTAAAATACTGATTCTACATCAGCCATCAAAGTACTGATTCTACATCTGCCATTAAAATACTGATTCTACATATGCCATTAAAGTACTGATTCTACATATGCCATTAAAGTACTGATTCTACATATGCCATTAAAGTACTGATTCTACATATGCCATTAAGTACTGATTCTACATCTGCCATTAAAGTACTGATTCTACATCTGCCATCAAAGTACTAATTCTACATCTGCCATCAAAGTACTGATTCTACATCTGCCATCAAAGTACTGATTCTACATATGCCATTAAGTACTGATTCTACATTTGCCATTAAAGTACTGATTCTACATCTGCCATCAAAGTACTAATTCTACATCTGCCATCAAAGTACTGATTCTACATCTGCCATCAAAGTACTGATTCTACATCTGCCATCAAAGTACTGATTCTACATCTGCCATTAAAATACTGATTCTACATCAGCCATCAAAGTACTGATTCTACATCTGCCATTAAAATACTGATTCTACATCAGCCATCAAAGTACTGATTCTACATCTGCCATTAAAATACTGATTCTACATCTGCCATCAAAATACTGATTCTACATATGCCATCAAAGTACTGATTCTACATCTGCCATCAAACTACTGATTCTACATCTGCCATCAAAATACTGATTCTACATCTGCCATTAAAGTACTGATTCTACATCTGCCATTAAAATACTGATTCTACATCTGCCATCAAAGTACTGATTCTACATCTGCCATTAAAGTACTGATTCTACATCTGCCATTAAAATACTAATTCTACATCTGCCATCAAAGTACTGATTCTACATCTGCCATCAAAGTACTGATTCTACATCTGCCATTAAAATACTGATTCTACATCTGCCATCAAAGTACTGATTCTACATCTGCCATCAAACTACTGATTCTACATCTGCCATCAAAGTACTGATTCTACATCTGCCATCAAACTACTGATTCTACATCTGCCATCAAAATACTGATTCTACATCTGCCATTAAAGTACTGATTCTACATCTGCCATCAAACTACTGATTCTACATCTGCCATTAAGGTACTGATTCTACATATGCCATTAAGGTACTGATGCAAGAAAAACTAAATTAAACAGGATATGCCACAAACACTTTCATATTCCTTTTTCGTTATACATAAACTTTATTTCCATTTAAATATTTGAATGTGTATTCCCAAACACTAAAAAGAAGATAAAAACATACACATTAATCATACACATGTGTTGCAAAATAAAGGTCCTTATTTCTGAAAAAAATCTCACTGGAAATTGAGCAATTGCTATCCTTTTAATTTAAATAGAGCAAGAAATTTCACTTAAAAAAAAATAAAAATTTAACTTACAGAGAAATTCTGAAACTGACACATTATTATGTAAATGAAAAAAAAAAAGCCAGAGTAATTGGAACATCACCCAGTGAAACTTGGCAGCCTCCTGAGTAACTGAGCAGCCTTTTCTAGGATCAAACTGCACACCTTGAAAGCATAAGGAAAGGGCTTGAAAACGTACCCTAAATATTGTCTGTTTCATTTTAGCCCCTGGTCAGCACATCCTATCTGATGGGGTTCCCATTTTAGCAGTCAAAAACCAACCAAAAAGGCAAATGAGATCCAACTCACAATCAGTGCCTGGAACCTATGCAAACTAATGGACAGTACATCCATGGATAGACCAGAGAGAAGAACAGCCCAAGTTGGTAGAGAACTGGCGAGATGCAGCATTCAGATATCAACACTGAGCAAAGCTTGCCTAGCTGAGGAAAGACAAAACACCAAAGTAAGATATGGCTACACCTTCTGGAATGGCCAAAGTAAAGAAGAGCAATGTGTTGAGTTTGCCATCAAATCACATCTAGTTAGCAAACTCCCAAATCTTCCAAAGGGCGTGAATGATAAACTAATGCAAAGGAGACTCCCACTGTCTGGACAAAGACATACAACTATCATCAGTATTTATGCATCCACCACGACCAACCCAGATAAGATCAAGGACAAATTTTATGAAGACTTAAAGTCTCCTATTGCAGGAGTACCAAAGACAGAAAGCTCATCATCCTTGTTGACTTTAGTGCTATAGTTTTTGAAAGATCACCACTTGGCCAGGTGTCATTGGCAAAAGTGGACTTAGCAAATGCAACAGCAACTGACTCCCCCTACTGAGAAAATGTGCTGACCTAACATTGTATTCTGCTTGCCAAACTGCAACAAGACATCTTAGATGCACCCACACTCAAGGCACTGGCATGTTATTGACTGTGTCATCATCAGAAAAGACAGGCAAGATGTCTGAGTGTCAAAGGCCATGAGAAGTGCAGAATGCTGGATTGACCACAGGTTCATACTTTATATTGGGATCCAGCTTAGCAGGCATCCATAAGGCAAAAAATGCCCATAAAGCTTAATGTCACCAGGTTAAAAAAGGAGAATGTGGAACATGCATTTGTTGAAGAACTGTGCAGCCAACTGGATACAATTGATGCAAACTCCAAGAATGTCAAAGAACACTGGGCATCCTTCAGAGATCTTCAACAGCATGCAAACCCTCAGTTCCACCACACATAAACATCAAGATTAGTTTGATGAGAATGATGCTGCAATTCAGAATCTTCTGAATGAGAAACATCATCTGCAGAAGACATATCTGAAGATAGCACTTCATCATCTAAGAAGGCAACCTTCAACAATATTAAGAGGACTGTCCAATGCAAACTCAGAGAACTGCAAGACTCTGGTTGAGAAATAAGGCTGATATATTCAGTCCTATGCAGAATAATATGAAGAACTTTTATAATCCTTTGAAGACAATTTACAATCATCAAGAACATCTTCAATGCTGAGTGCTGACATTGCCATGCTGCTTACTGACAAATAAAAATTACTATCACTGATTGACTGCCGCAAGTGGAAATCAACATATCACCTGCTGATCCTCCAAAACTTACTGCAACTGTGAAAGCAATTGGCAAAGCACCTTGAGTAGATGCTATACCAGCAGAATCCTACAAAGCTGGAGGCTTGTACATGGCACAGAAACTGATATCTCGTTTAATCAAGGTGGACTCTGGGATCTATACCCCAGGAGTACAAGAATGCATCCATTCTTCACATGTAGAAGTGGAAAGGGAACAGAACATCAACCTGTATATGGCATTCATTGACCTCATGAAAGCCTTTGACACAATTAGCCATGGAGGCCTTTGGAAGGTCATGGCAAAATTTTAGTTGCCCAGAGAAATTCATTATGATGGTTCAGCAATTCCATGATGGCATGCTCGCTGATGTTGTAAATGATGCTGAGTCATCTGAACCATTCCCAGTCACAACCTCTTCAGGATGATGTTCTCTGCCATGCTTATTGATCTCTCTGATTATGACACTTTATCGACATCATATATTGGCTGAAGGCGGGCTGATTAATCTGAGTAGACTAAGTCAAAAATGAAGTCACAGTAAGTGACTGTTCTTAATCTTCTGTTTGTTGATGACTGTTCCCTGAATGCAAATCTGAGTCTGACTTGCAACCATGCATGGGCCACATCTCTTCAGCTTCTAACTGACAATGTGCGTCTCACAATTAGTACCAAGAAGAGAGAGGTGATGCGCCAGGAAAGCCTTACAGACAGCCTACCATCACTGTAAATAGCCACACCCTTGAGACAATTTTCACCTCTCTTTGCATTACACTATCATGTGCTGTCCACATTGATGATGAAACCAATGCCAGAATTGCTAAAGCAAGCATGTCCTTTGGCAGACTACATGCAAACGAGTGGTAGTGCTGAGGCATCAGTCTATAAACAAGCCTTAAGGACTATGAAGCCATTGTGTTGCTGACCCTGCCATATGCTTGTGAAACCTGCATGGTGTACAGATGTCATGCCAAGAAGCTGAACCATTTCATATGGGCTGCCTGAGGAAAATGATGACAAGATGGCTGGACAGGGTTCCAGACATTGCAGTTCTTATATGAGCAGGAATTCCAAGCATTCACTCTCCAGATGAAATCACAGGATGGGCAGGCCACATCACTAGGATGTCAGAAGAGCATATACCAAAGATCTTCTGCAGTGAGCTGAAGAAGGGAAAGAGATCTCAGGGTGGTTAAAAGAAATGCTTCAGAGATTCACTTATGTCACCCTTGAAACACTTATTATTTATCTTGAGTCTTGGGAAGATCTCAGACATGATCTGTCCACCTGGTGGAATCCTACTCATACTAGAGTTTTTCAAAGTCTGCCTTAATTCAGCAATGTAACAGATTTCTCACCTTCAGAAGAGTCAGGGGCTGCCTTCAAAGCTTTCTCTCTTAAGCTATTCCTTTCGTGGCTCTCTCATGAGTCATGGGTTCTGATCGTACCAATTTTAAATTTTTCGCAGCCATTTACAGATGTTCCCAATCATATCATATGCAGAACAAACTGAACATGTCATCTAAATGTTCTCCTTTTTGTGAGTTAGCCACGGAAATTCTTGCTTCCAGGTGTCTTGGAATTTTCATTTGCTTTAGGTTTTATTGTACAATTTTTCTTGTCTTCTGTTAAAAGGGGGTTTGGGAGCAGGGGTGGCAGAGAGACATTATCAAGAAATCAAGAAATGTCCATATTTTTCAAACATGTGAAACCACATAACAAAAACGCTTGATGTACTCACATGATTAACAAAGTAAGTGCCCAAATGACAATTTATGGTAAATGACCAAAGGACAGTAATTTGGTTTAATGGCGTAGGCATGATCTTTGCTTTGTTTTAACTACATTTCTCTTTCAATTTTCACCGTGTTTGACATGTTCATAATTAATAGAAAGATATATACAATCCTATAACATGGGATAAATATAATTTTAATATCCACAATTTAAAATAGCAGGCCCGATGACCACACAGCTTTAGCAAAGTGGTGGTCTTTCTGAAAATCAGGTGGCCTTTGGCCAGCAGACCTGTGTTAGTGTTGAACCCTGAAAGGTGATGGATTTCAGGCCCTTTTAGGATTTTGGTTTGTTAGACGACATAATAGTGAACATTATTATGTAAACAGGTACTAAGCTTAAGATTTTGTGGGGTGCGGCTATTAAGACTAACAGAGTAACTCTGTTCTGAGAGTTTGATTTAAAAATAAATAAATAAACCTTTGTAGAATAGCACTGAATTTAGTACAAGGCCTTACATTAAGAACATGAAAATCAAGTTTGGAATTCACTGTTTTCCTACCAAATTTTGCAGAAATATGACCCCCAATAAACTTACAGCTTTGTTCTTTGATTGTGTCACAATTGCAAGGGCATATATGTGATGTGATACATTTCTAACTAGCTGTCATGATTCTGTGGTCTTAAAGTAAGTAACAGAAAAGAGTGAAGAGCCAAAACATTTTTATTTTCCTTGAATAAAATGTAAAAATTTAGAAAGAACTTACAGTATTGTGAATTAAATCCCAGATAGTCCTAAAAATCCCATGACAGGTCCAAAAGTATAGAGTATTCCCAATGAGTTCCAGTGTTGTTCTGACTAAATTCCATTATTGAAGGTACTTATGTGCCAGTAGTCTCGAATGTGCTAATGTGCCAATAATCTTGACATATTGGAGTGGTATAATCCAAAATGGCCTTGAATGATTTCACAATAATTTTAGAATATTGTTTTACTCCTATATCAATGAGCACTTTTGTAATTCCAATGAATAATTTCAGTATATAATTAAATCCTCTCATCTGAAGGCAGCTAAACTTTATTCCACTGATGTTAATATAGGAATGAGTAATTCTGAAGTAAATAATATTTATATAAAAAGCTGTGAAATGATAACAGATCCATGATGAGGGTCATTTTCCCCTAAGACTTGTGAACAAATTGCTTGCAGAACATTTTTCAGTTGCTAAATAAAGCTAGATCTTGAACTTGACACCTGTAAACAGGCTTAATAATGATCTTAAAATAAAATCTAAAGTCATAGAAAAGTATTATGTAATATGTTGTTTACCCTGCAATAAACACCAAAAGATGTTAGTAGTCAGGCAAGCCTGTTGCCTCAACTATTGACCAAGGTCATCCACACAGCACAAATTAAATATACATAACATATAATCATTGACAAACACCATCACACAATACAAATTAATCATACATAACACAGCAATGTTCTCAGTGTTAATTGTTCACTCTTTATGCAATTCCAGGTAGATGTTTAACTAGGAGGAAGAGGCAGGTAAGTTTGATGTGTCTGTATAGTCTGGCAAATTATACTATACTGTTGGCTGTCTTGTGACATTGGTTTAAAGAGTAATAAAAGAACAGATAAAGCAGCCAATGCTGCCCTGCAGTCACCTGATTCTGAATGGAAAATTCCATATACTGACCTCAAATATTATATAAATCAGCATGTTTGTCACATTTGTTGAACATCAAACCCACCATTGGATTGAACAAATCACGTAGATAAGGTATCATATCAGCTGCATATCTGATAGACATAATCGACTCATGCATATCTCTTGATGGGTGAACCTTGACCAGAGTTCATACCCAGTCAGTGTCCACTGACAGTGGAGCACATTCTTGTTGAGTTTGTCAACTGCCACCCATTTCCATATGAATTGCATAAAGAACTGTATGATCATGTACCACCCAAGAAAATATATAATAAATTCTGACCATGTTTTTTTAAGGTATACTTTTATCTTTTATATACATTTACCGAATTTTGGCATCTTTAAGTTTTGTATTTTATATTGTTGTTCTTAATGTTTGCACTTACTTGGAACGGTTTATTGTTCAAAATTTTTGTGAAATCCATTTTTACATTTTTGGAACTTTAGCTGGCACCATATACAGATGTGGTCACTATTGTGTTGAACTGCCATAAACAGTATTACATACATACTTTTCTTAATCTTCTTTAGAATAAGATTTTGAAAAATTAGATCATTTTTATTTTGAAAGAACTTTATATATGTAAGGTAACTTGTTGGTTTGATCCCACATGTATTATATTTTGGTTATACGTATGATGGAGTATTTTTGTTTTTGTTTGGGATGATGATTAATGTTGTTGAAGCCAGACCAAATGTTTATGACATCAGATTACTCAGAGCTGCTACATTCTAAAGGGACATCCTAAATTGCAGTTAATTTTCTTATCATCTGCGATGTATTTAAACATAGTCTTAACAAGAGCCATGGCAATTTTGATTCAGCTGAGTTATTGCCCATGGTTATTGTGGCCTAGTCACTTTTGATGTATAACTTTGTGAACATGGCAGATACGACATTTTATTATTGGATTTTAACATTTTATTTGATGCTTTATCTCATCAAGAGGCCAGTTTATTGATGATCATATTCTGTCTTAGAGTTAAGACCCATGGGCAACTTAGCATTGGTATTGTTACAGGTAATTTACAACTTAGCATTGGTATTGTTACATGTAATTTACAACCTTGTTAACACTCTGTCTTCCCTTAATTATGCTAAAACTTTTAAAATTGTGAATACTTAAAAAATGCTTTGGGAAATTTAACTTTTTAAAATATAATTTTGGTATTTGAATTATATAATTTACAAAAAATGATGAAAGCTGAAATTCTTGAAAATCCAAGTACAGACAAATGGCAGATCAATGTGTTTATAACTTTTTGGCAATGAATTGTTTCTGATAGCATGACGAATGAATGATGATGATAATTTGTGATTTTTGTTCATCTGCATAATGCTCAACATCATGTTGTCAAGCATGCCTTCTTTCAGTAACTATGGTGCAACTGAAGCAAAGAATTATGACAGCATTATTTTAGTAGATAAATTTAATCCTTCTTTTTCTTAAACGAAGTGTCAGGTTAATATGGAAGTATTAAGCCGCAGTTGTCATTATAGGACATTTCTGTAGCATACTTGATAAAGACAGCATCTCTGATAACACTAGATTTTTTCCTGATACCAGTGTTTTGTCCTGATTGTATAGACATGATATCAAAAACAGGAAAACCACTTGTCCACCTCGTCATATTGGGTAAAAATGGGTTGTGCCAAGTAAGAGTTTACTATTTACTAGTCACTTGACCGAGTAGATGCAGAATCATCCCTTGAGACTATGAATGCATTTTCTATCCTCAATAAATGTGGGAATTCAGTACCACTTAACAATTGGTGCATGCCAGTTATAAATATCATTTGATTAATCTGCTCACTTGTCAGACTGGAACATGTTGTGAAGAAAATGTTTTTTTTTTTCTACACATGTACCTGATGTAAGCTTGGAATTGGTAAGTATTATGAACATATTGTGTTTTAATTTCACTTATGCATGCTTTAATGCATTTGCATTTGTATTGACACTTTTAAGTAATCTAGGCATCATTTGTATGTGGAGAAAAAAACTGTTTTCAATAAGTTATTACACATCTTTATGAGTGAGACATTTGATGATTTAAGAGATACGGCATGTCAAATTTGTGTAATTTTTCATCAGCTTAGGCAGTATTACAGTTGCCACAAGTAGCAGGTATTTTGTTGACTCAAGTTTTATTGATTCATGGCCATGTCAAAGAGAACAGACAGTTCTATAAACATATAATTACTTGTAGAAAGAAAAATTGCCAGCTTGCATTAACAATGAGTATTTTAAGTGTCTTACCTAATTCCCACCAACTTTCACATAATACATGCTATTGTAATCTATTTAAAGAGTAGATAATTTCATAACACTGATTGGTCAAAATCTAGCTGAGGTAATGACCTTGAAATGCTCTAATTTTATTAGCTAATTAGCAATCTTCCTTTTTATGGCACCCATGTGTAGCTGTCGAGAATGGAGGTTTGGTCACATTTAATCATTTAGTATGAAAGTTGGTTGAAACTGAGAAAGCTAAATTCTTTCAGATGCATGTTACTGAAACTTTTAGCAATTCCATTAACATTAAAAGTGTCATTTTGATCACATAGGTTATATAAATATTTTGTAGTCATGATGGCAGCTAAATATGATAGTTTTAGAATCTTTCAGTTACTTTCTATTATGGAAAGCACTATGGGATATAAACGGTGCCATATTTTCTGAGGTAAAACAAATGGTTATGACTAGAGGTGTGCTATATACTGGTTTACTATGGGAATTTTTTCCAGTGGTACTTATCACAGTACTTTTTTACTGTACCAGTATATTGGTAGTTTCCATCAATAAGAAATGTGCAGAAGTTTTATAGTAATCTTGTTATACAGTTAATGATATTAACAGCATGTTTTTATTTTCGTGATTCAAGAATTCAATTTTTTTGTACAAAAGTTATATTTGTCACAAATTGATTTTAAATATTACAAATATAATTATATTTTTGAGTGTTTAATTACATGTTTGATACATGTCTTGTATGGCAGCATGGAGGCCAAATGGGATGTTGTGAAAGATCAAGTCAATTTTTAGAACAATTTCAGAGTTAGAAAAAAGTGTTCTTGTTTAGTTATTTACTAGTGAAGTTTAATATGTCAAGTCATGCATTCTTTTGTAGGACTGCAAACGTTTCAGGATAGGACTTGTTTTCTGTTGAATTGTGTGTTTTATGTTTGCTGGATGTTTGCTGGCTGCCTATGAGAAATATTTTATTTTATCTCATGGTAATATTTTTTTTCTTCAAAATAATGTAATGAATATATGCTGTTATATTGCTATAAATCAGTACATGTTATTTGTTCCAGCTATTGACAGATATATTTCTTTTTTATGAAAAAATTGTCAGGCCTTGCCCTTGAACATTAAATTGTTGGTCCCCAGTATGTTCAGAAACTCTGCAGTATACCATGGCACAGAATTTTTATTGTACCCAGCTCCACTTGGGACATAAAAATTGAACCCTGGTAACAAAAATAGTGTCTATCTTACAGTGTTACTATAATGGCATATTGAGAAATCTGAACCAACTTATGCACAGACTATTTACAGTGGCATTTTCTTCTGTCATTGTCTGAAAGCCTTAACTTAATCCCGTTGTTAGAACATATAATTAATCTGATAAGATAAACATAATTGATGAATCTCCACATTCCACCTTCTGACAATAACAGCTTTTAGTCAAGTATTATTTTTTCAGCATTCCATATGACTACAGCCCATGCTCAATGTTGGCTTTGTTTGATTCATTATATAGTAATTTTCATGTGCTAGATTTGACAGAAAATAAAGCAGTCTGGTTAAGTAATTGCTTGTCACTATTTCAAGTACATTTGCCATAGACCTTTGAAGGGACTTGATATCTAGTACCATTTTAATTCAGAGTATGCACATCAGGACATAAAAATTAGTAAGGTTTCGATGATTTTACAAGAATTCAGATATCCAGTCCATGTTCTGAGGCATTGTTTTTACAAAAGATTAATTTCCATTGTGTTATATGCTCACTTGGCCGTTTAGAATTTTCAGTAATTTTTTCAAAATGAGGAAAATATTTATCTACTACTTTTTCTCCAAAAGGTGGCACTGACCTAATATTCTTAGGAACATCAAAACTTGAAGTTGTATGTAAAGTGGGGGTGTGCTTTTCACTTGCCAGCTCTAATTCTTTTAATCTAAATTGATATTCCATTTCTTCCTTCTCTCTTTCTCTCGGCAATTCTCTGTGTTTCTTTTCTTACTGCATTTGCATTTGTCTCTCTCTCATCTTTCTCCGGTTGCATTTACATTTAGTCTTCTTCTTTCTGCAACTGCATTTTCATTTTCCTCTCTCGTTCCTCTTTATCTAACTGCATCTGTTTTTCTTGCATCTCAAGCTTTCATAACTCTAATTCCATCTTGTATTTTGATTTTAATTACTTTTCTTGTATGTTAGAGTCTGATTCAGACTTACTAATCAATTCCAAAGCACTTTTATCCAAAAACTTCTTTTCAACCAAATATTGGACCAAAATATTTTTTATTTCTTGCTTCGTTAAAGAAGCTTTGCCTGAGAAAGAGCATGTTTACTAGCAAGCTGAAATAATTCATCTTTTTTCAAGAGTCTAACTGCTTCTGGCTAGCATTTGAAAAAAAGATCTCCACTTTAGATGACATTGTTAAAAGCTTGTTGATTTCACTAAAGATTTCTAAAATGTGAAATAATACTTGTGATTTTAAAAATTCTGAAACTAGGGGAATAAATTTCAAAAATAAACTTTTCTGAAATATTTTAGTAAACTTTTTTATCCTGGATGAGCCTCCAATAACAAATTATTTATTTCCCTAGAATACAAAGTGAAAATGAGAAAAAAAGAATTTAAAGTATTGTGAATTAAATCCCAAAGTAATCCAAGAATTACAGACACAAGTCCTTATATAATATAAAGTCCTGAATAAAACTTAGAACAAGTCTTGAAGAGATCCCAAACTGAAGTTGATGACGTGTCTGTTATAGCTACGATGTGTCAGCAGTCTTTTGTTAAATGACAGTAATATAATTGCGGGTTTGAATATACTAAAAATTCCAGTGAAATGTCTTTATCCAAGAATTTTTTCAGAGCACTTTTGTATTTTCAGAAAATATAATCACTTGAATTCAGTAATTTGAAGAAAATAAAATTTATCCCAATTTGTTTACAACATAATACAACTTGAAGGGGCTAGATGTGAAAGCATGAATGACCAAGTCCTAACAATTACAAGATTATATAGTTCTCTACTTGACCTCAAGTCACAATGAGCATTTTCTATAAAAAAAATTACCTAATGGAAAACAACCTTCTAGAATGATCTAATGAAGCTTTTTTTACTTACAGCACAATACTCTGTAAAATTCACTTAGGAAATTCAAAAAATCTGACCCAAATAAATATATTTACTCCCTGTTTACCTGAATAATAATCCTGATATTAAATCATACACATCAATCATAATTTAGCTATGTATTTGTTGTTGACATAAAATTAAATAAAACATTATTTTAAAAAGCCTGTCAGGACAAGCAGAATTTAACTAAATTTCAGACAAGGTCAGGTCCAACATACAATGTTACATTACAATAGCAATGTATTGAAATACATTTTGCTTTAAACTGACAAAGAAACAATTAAATTAAATATACATAACACTTGATAAGTTGTGTTTGTTGTTTAAGTGCTTCAGAAATTTTGTGGAGAATGACTACTGTACTAACCTTATTATTCTGGTCTCCATTCCTCATTGGCTTTTTACAACCCACATACCTTCTTTTCATTGGCTAACATAACCATTGTCTCATCATTGAAATTTTTTTGGGACCAGTATCTCCCTGAAGTGTGGTTTCATTGCTCATGGCACCATGAAACATGGCACTGGCAATTTTGCTTGAACTGCACATCTTCTGACTTCATAACATCACAATTTTCTCTTGACAGTACTCTGAAAAACAGGTGCTGATATTGTATTATGAAATTCTGAAGTTAGATCATCTAAAGTTTGTCCACAGTTCTTGTGACCGGAGAGCAAAGTACATGATCATATCTCTCACCACTGATTTTTGGCCTCACACTTTGTATCATATTTTCACTATGAAATTGTTCAACAAATCTTTTCAGAACTTCTAATTATGGACCTGAATATGCATGTTACTTTATTTATATTCCTGCCAGTGAAACTATTGTCATATAAACACAATATCATGTTTCTGCTGATGTGACAGCACTTTGCTTTGAGTTTCCATACTACTACAGTTGACACTTGCAGTCTAAATATCACACTCAATGATGCCTCTGTGTCACTATTTTAAAGTAGATAATTTGTATGCAAACAGCCTTGTAAATATCAAAGTCCTGGTGGTGTCTTTGTGTGCAAGTATACAACAACCAATGACTTATCCAATGTACATAGTCTACTCACTTAATACTCATTACTGTAGTTTAGAAAATGTACATTTTTCTCAATAAAGAAGCCTACACCAATGATGGTTATGTGCTGGTGATATAGATTTTGGTCCTTATTGACTTCTTTATCACCTGTATGTATTTTCTGTATTATGTGAATTCAGGAAGAAGAGATAAATTCTGCATCTAGTCCTATGTTGCCTGCAACCACACCATCCAGAGAACAGCCTCTTTCACAAACACCACATCAGGTAATGCTAGATTTTATGGTAAGCTTGAGTAAGAAAATCTCCTTTAGTAGCATTTTAATGTAAATTCTGCAGGTGTTTTTATTGTTATTATTTATGAAATGTTAGGGAGTAAATTTATTTCTTAGATTTGGGATGTCAAAAACATCTTGTCATCTACACTTTTGGAACTGCTAAGTCGTGTTGAACTCAACAATGCAATATACATTGCTGAAGGTACTCCTTGTCAGCAAATTTTTCAAAAAGATTTTTTAAAAAATGATACGGTATCAAGGACATCACCAATTTATAGGACTGCACATTGAAATATATAGGTGTATCAAATTTGTATATGGTGGCCATAAGGTGGAGTATACTATGTTTTGTCTGTCCATTCATACATTTCCAATTATATTTTTTGAGAAATAACTTGAGTTGTCCAGCTTCTACAATCACCAAACTTTATGACTTTCTTTCTTATGGTGTAAAGAAGAACTCTATCTCTTTCTTTTGGTGGGAGGGTTGTTAATAGGCCAAAGGTCAAGGTGTCTAATCAATGTTTTGAAGTGTTTTGTGCAAAAGATTAGCTTCCATTGAGTGCCTCATAAGTTGGGTTTTGCTCAGATCTTGTTCATAATTCTTACTTATATATGTTACAAGCAGCATTTGGTTAATAATCAAGTGGAAAGTATAGCACATGTACTTCTTCTACATGCACTTGTACAATATGTAGGTGTAGTTTTATCTTAAACTCTTCATTTAGTTTTCATGCAGTATGGATTGTTCCTTTAGAATGTGTTTAAATCATCAATTATATATATGTGTGTGTGTGTGTGTGTGTGTGTATGTGTGTGTGTTTCAGTCAGTGATTGAAACTTGAAGAGTGAGAGTGTTATGTGTATTTAATTTGCATTTTTTTGTGTTTTTATTCATTATATGCTATCAGTAATTGTATTTTGGATTTGACCTTGTCAAAAGTCAAGTTCATTTTCTACCTGAATCATTGATTTTGTTTTTGTAAACAACATATTCATTTCAGTCTTGGTCTGGAACATTGAAAATTCCCCATGAAATGTTTTGTGTACTTGTTGTTTACCAAATTTTATATTAAAATTGATGTAACAGACCTTCTAATTATAACCAAGATTGTATCTTGGAAACTTTTGGAACCTTCCAGAATGAAATTTTCCATTAGGTAATAATTTTTTATGTAAAAGCTAATTCCGACCTGAGGTCAGGTAGAGGACCATATTATCTTGTTTATTGACAAATTATTCATTTGTGCTGTAAGATCTGAACAAAATCAGTTGTTTTATTATTGTATCTAGTTTTTCATTTTGGGCTGGAATTTATTTATTCATGTTATTTAATTCAAGTTATTCTTCTCTGGTTATTCTTTTCATGCTTAAAAATAACATTTTTGGAAATAGAGATTTATTGTGAAATTCAAATAAGGATATAGTCTTGGATTCTATTATTGTTATCGCACAACAGACTGTTTGCACATCACCATGATACAGGCCATTATAGGCACATCAACACTTTCAGCCTTGGATTTATTTTGGAATACTTTAGTGATTATGACTTTTATTTGTAATTCTTTTTGGGATTTAATTCACAATACCATAAGACCTTTTTCTTTATACATTTTTACTGTATTTTGGGATACATATTATTTGTCAAATTTTACAAAATGTGTTGGTTTTCACTCTTTTCTGTTACTTTGTTTAAAACCATAGAGTCATAACAGAGAGATTAATATACTGGATGAAATCAATAAAAACCACATACAAAAACAAAAACAAAAATTATGTGCACTAATCTCTCTCTCTCTCCTTTAACTGGATTATTTTATGGATTTCTTTTGAGGATTTACATTTGTATTCAAGCTATTCAGATAGTCCAAGCTAAAAAACCTTGTGCAGAAAGCCAGATGATCAAGGTACTCTAGATGCTAATAATACCAAAATACTAGGACCAGTTTAGATATGAGTCAACATAGAATTGAGGATATATGGGTTTGGGAGAACATGATTATTTGAAAAAAGAGAAATAAAAAACATATCATTACAAAGCTGATCCTTTATTTAGTTGAGATGAAGAAAGGGTTCTTCTAATGAACTCTTGGTTTTAAATATGATTTAGGAACCCCAATAATGAATATAGTGTTTTATGCATTTGGTGTGTAATAGGAGGCACCAATTACAAGCACACGTACAGTGGCAGGCCATAAGTGAGTAGCCACATAACATGACATTGTTTGCATAATACTGATTTTGTTGTAATATAAAATATGGTACCATTGAAATTAGGGAGAAAATTATACCAGTTCTAGTATTTCATAATTGATCCCATTGTTTTTATGATGGACTGTAGCTACTTAGGTTAATCTCATGTAGGTGTCTTGTATGAACCTGATCCACTGAATAACAAATATCATTGACAGGATTGATGAGATAACCTTTACTTTTAATTCCAGTCAATCATTTGCAAGATTTGTTTTAATTGTCCTCCATACATTTTCAGTGATTTTTATATCTGGTATATGTGATTGCCAAGGAATAGTCTGAATATTCTTTGACTTTTTATTGAGATGGTCTCCTTTTCATTGATTTGTACTTCAGGATACATACACAGGACAGTTATTTTCTTAACAAATCCACCCCCTAGTCTGGAAATTCTTTGACAACAAAATGCCATAAATTCTGATCCAATATATTTATATACCTCTCTGAATGGATCATTCATTCAACAGGTGTGAGTATATTGAGTCAGGTGAAAGTTATACAGCCAAAACATACTGGAAATGATTTATGGGGAGAATGACTACTGTGTATGCCTAAATGTTCTGGTCTCCATTTCTTATTGGCTTTTTACCACCCAACTACCTTCTCCTCCTGGACTAATGTAACCATTGTATCTTCACTGAAAATGATATTGGACCAGTTTCTCTCAACAGTCCAGTTTCGTTGCTCATGGCACCATGAAACATGGCACTGGCAATTTTGTTAGAGATTGTGGTCCTCTTCTGAACTGCACATCTTCAAACTTCATACCATCTTAATTTCCTCTTGACAATATTCCGTAAAACAGGTACTGACATTGTATCATGAAATTCTAAAGTTAGGTCATCTAAAGTCAATGCATGGTTTTTAAGCTCCAGAAATAACCTGTTGTAATGATACAACATAGATTCTAGGGTTTAAGGGTTAAGAGGTCATGGTCATGGTAAGTCTGATATGATATATATCGTTTCTGCATAAAATTTGTTAAGACATGTACCTGACCAAAGGTCCCAATCATTGAGGTGCATTGATGCCACATACCCTTCTAGTACCTAGAAGACAAGTATCCACAGGGTGGGTACATAATTGTGCTGTTCATGATATTCTTGTTGAAGTAATGCTGTTGTTGTTGTTGTTGTTGTAGGTTTAATGCCATTTTTCAGCACACGATAGGCTATGCATGGCAGCCAGTATTAATGGTGGAGGAAGAACCCGGGACAACCCCAGAAAGAACCACTGACCCACGAGAAGCTACTGGCAAGCTTTCTCACATACCCACATTGGCTGAATTCGAGACTTGAACCGCCGAGGACAACGATGAGATGGCAGTGGTATTGCAAGAATGATATGGTATTTCGGTCTTAAAATTAAGAGATGATAAATGGTGACAACAAACAAATTAACTCCTGATTGGGCACATTCATTTTTTTATTTTTCTGCTTTTTGAAAATGATGCTCAGATACTCACACATTGCCTGAAATACACTGTTGTTAATGCTGGTACACATAGTCTACCATGCACGCTTTACCATTTACTAGTGAATACAGTGTTGTTAATGCTGGTACACATAGTCTACCATGCACGCTTTACCATTTACTAGTGAATACAGTGTTGTTAATGCTGGTACACATAGTCTACCATGCACGCTTTACCATTTACTAGTGAATACAGTGTTGTTAATGCTGGTACACATAGTCTACCATGCACGCTTTACAATTTACTAGTGAATACAGTGTTGTTAATGCTGGTACACATAGTCTACCATGCACGCTTTACCATTTACTAGTGAATACAGTGTTGTTAATGCTGGTACACATAGTCTACCATGCACGCTTTACCATTTACTAGTGTAATCTTTGACAAATGGGATTAATGAACTGTTTACTTATGCACTCTATTATGACATAATCTTTCAAGTAAATAAAGGGTGGATATAGGACTCACGATGCTAATTATAACAAAAATATCAGAAGCAGTCTAGAAGGTCAGAGGAAAAGATTACTATATCTGAAAGAAAAAATGTTTTTTGTACAATAACAGTAGTTAACACTCGCAAACCTAGACCAAGCTTTTTGGATGGATTGCACTTTGGATAATGAAGAAGCCTATGGACCTTGAGGTTTAAGGTCAGAGGTTGAGGTCACTGTATCTGAAAGAAGAAATATTATTTCTTCACGTTAACATTTGTTTCATATTGCAGACTCCAAACTTTGTGCATTTCTTGCAGGTAGGTAAGAAAACCTATTGATTTTAGGATTGAAAGATTAAAGCTCAAGATTACTCTGAATATAACTAGGAAAATAGTGTGCACACAATAACATTAGTTTTCCTTTACAGACCAGGACCAAAACTTGTAGATTGTTTGCACTTGAACGAAAAAGCCTGATTAGTTTGGGGTGAAAATGTCATTGACTGATTGTTTGCACTTGAAGGATAAAGCCTGATTAGTTTGGGGTGAAAATGTCACTGACTGAAAGAAGAAAAATGATTTCCAAACAATAACTTGAGTTCAAGATGGTCTAAACTTTATGGGTAGCTTGCTAAAGAAGAAAGAAAGCAATTTCAGTTTCAAAAGGTTCAATGTTAGGACCACTTTAACTGAAAAAAGAAATGGCTTCAACATGATAAAATCTCAACCAAGCATTACAGATGTATTGCCCTTGGAGTTAGGATAAAGCTTGCTCAAGCACACATACAGTAGCAGGCAATGAGTGAGTAGCCACATAGCATTGCATTGCTAGTGTAGTACTGATTCTGTTGTAATGTAAAATATGGTACCATTGAAATTAAGGAGAAAATTATACAAGTTCTAGTATTTCATAATTGATCTCATTGCTTTTATGATGGACTGTAGCTACTTAGGTAAATCTCATGTAGGTGTCTTGTATGAACCTGATCCACTGAATACCAAATATCATTGACAGGATTGATGAAATAACCTTTACTTTTAATTCCAGTCAATCTTTTGCAAGATTTGTTTTAATTGTCCTCCATACATTTTCAGTGATTTTTATATCTGGTGTATGTGATTGCCAAGGAATAGTCTGAATATTCTTTGGCTTTTTATTGAGATGGTCTCCTTTTCATTGATTTGTACTTCAGGATACATACACAGGACAGTTATTTTCTTAACAAATCCACCCCCTAGTCTGGAAATTCTTTGACAACAAAAAAATGCCATAAATTCTGATCCAATATATTTATATACCTCTCTGAATGGATCATTCATTCAACAGGTGTGAGTATATTGAGTCAGGTGAAAGTTATACAGCCAAAACATACTGGAAATATGGGGAGAATGACTACTGTGTATGCCTAAATGTTCTGGTCTCCATTGTTTATTGGCTTTTTACCACCCAACTACCTTCTCCTCCTGGACTAGTGTAACCATTGTATCTTCACTGAAAATGATATTGGACCAGTTTCTCTCAACAGTCCAGTTTCATTGCTCATGGCACCATGAAACATGGCAATGGCAATTTTGTTAGAGATTGTGGTCCTCTTTTGAACTGCATGTCTTCAAACTTCATACCATCTTAATTTCCTCTTGACAGTAATCTGTAAAACAGGTATTGACATTGTATCATGAAATTCTAAAGTTAGGTCATCTAAAGTCTATGCCTAGTTTTTAAGCTCCAGACAACAAAGTACATGATCATATCTCTCACCACCGATTTTTGGCCTCCTACTTTGAATCATAGTTTAACTATGAAATTGTTCAACAAATCTTTTCAGAATGTTCTGAATCCTAGGCCTGAATAATCCTGTTACTTTCTGTATGTTCCTGTCAGTGAAATTATTCTCATATAAATGCAATATCATGTTTCTGTTCATGTGACAGCTTTTTGCTTTGTGGTGCCATGCTGCTACACTTGATGATTGCAGTCTAAATATAGCACTCAAAGATGCTTCTGTGTCATTATGTTAAAGTAGTTATTTTGTAAAACAAACTACCGTATAAATTTCTCAGTCACATGTGCTGTCTTTGTGCACAAATATTACAACAATCATTGAACTTTGCAGTGTATAACCAAATTAATGTATGTATTATGCAATATATAACCAAAATACTGTATGTCTTGTCTGTCTGTCCATGCATTTACAATTTTATTTTTACAAAAATAACTTGAATTGTCCATCGTCAGCACTTACCAGACTTTGTGGATTGCTTACTTATTGTATAAAGAAGAACCCCATTTTTGGGGGGTCACAGTGTCCAGCTCATTACTGTAGTCTATAAAATATACTTCATCATATGTTTTTCTTAACAAAGAAGCCTACATCAATGATGGTTTTGTGCTGATGATATAGATTTGGTCCTAACTGACTTACTCTATCAACTGTGTATGTTTTCTAATTTATGTAAATTCAGGAAGAAGAGATAAATTCTGCATCTGGTCCTATGTTGCCTGCAACCACTCCATCCAGAGAACAGAATGTTCCACAAAAATCAGATCAGTTGATGGAAGATATCACTGTAAGTTTCAGTAAGAAAGTTGCCTTGAGCAGCATTTTAATGTAAATTGTGTAGATGTCTTTATCATTTTTATTTAAGAAATGTTAGGAGTAAATTTATTTCTTAGATTTGGAATGTCTAAAACATCTTGTCATCTACACTCTTGGAACTGCTAAGTCATGTTGAACTCAACAATGCGATATACATTGCTAGAGGTACTCCTTGTCAGCAAATGTTTCAGGAAGATGTTTTAAAAAATGATACAATATCAAGGACATCACCAATTTATAGAACTGCACATTGAAATATACAGGTGTATCAAATTTGTATATGGTGGCCATAAGGTGGAGCATGTTATGTTTTATCTGTCCATCCATCCATTTCCAGTTATATTTGTTGAAAGAAACTTGAGTTGTCCAGCCTCTACAGTTGCCAAACACTATGACTTGCTTACTTACGATATAAAGAAGAACCCTATTTTAATTTGGGGGCGGGGGGCGGTCAAAGTTCAGGGTGTGCAATTGATGTTTAGAAGTGTTTTGTGCAAAAGATTAATGTCCATTTAGAGCCTCATAAGTTAGGTTTTGTTCAGATTTTGTTCATATTTCTTACTTATATATGTTACAAGCAGCATTTGGATAATAATCAAGTGGAAACTATAGTACACATACTTCTTCTAAATGTACTTGTACAATATGTAGGTGTAGTTTTATTTTAAACTCTCCATCTAGTGTTCACACACTGTGGATTGTTCCTTTAGATTGTCTTTATATAATCAATAATATACGTCATTTTTATTTAAGAAATGTTAGGGAGTAAATTTGTTTCTTAGATTTTGGGTGTCAGAAACATCTTGTCATTCAGACTCTTGGAACTGCCAAGTCATGTTGAACTTGACAATGCAATATAAATTGCTGGAGGAACTCCTTTTGGTCTGAAATTTTTTGAGGAAGGTTATTTTTAAACTGATATAGTATCAAGGACACCACCAAATTATATGACTGCACATTTAAATATGCAATATTTTCTATTATGTACATTGCCAATTGTCTTTGTTTTGTTTTTTAACAATATATTGAGTTGTCCAGCATATATAATTACCAAACTTTGTGAATGGCTTGTGAATGTTATAAGGAAGAAAAATTTTGTTGGTTGCCTAAATGGGCAAAGGTCAAGCTTCCAGTGTCAGAAAGAAGTTAAATTGTTGCTACACAGGTTCTACGCCAGCTATAGTTACCATGATTGCAATTGATTTGGACATGGGTTAAGAGAGAAGCTTGTTGATATTAGGATCAAAAGTCAAGATCCCTCCGAGTTCCAGAACTTTAGTGATGGTGAACTTGTATTTAAGGTATGGAAGAGACCTGTTAAGCTTTGGGTCAAAAGATCAAAGGTCAAAACCATTGTGGCTCAAGAATAAGTTGGTTTTGTTGAATAACTTCAATTCTAGAGTACATATCTTGACCAAAGGTTGTGGAAGGTTTGTCCTTTAGGTATTGAGAAAGCTCTGATTTGGCAATTCAAAGGTTAAAGGTCAAGGTTGTTCAGACTTGATGATGGGTTTGCAAAATAACTGTTGTTCTAAAGTAAGTTTGTTGATAAAACTTTGTGTGTGGATGGCTTGCATTTAGAGTAATGATACAACATAGATTCTAGGATTTAAGGGTTAAGAGGTCATGGTCATGGTAAGTCTGATATGATATATATCATTTCTGCATAAGATCTGTGAAGACCATGTACCTGACCAAAGGTCCCAATCATTGAGATGTATTGATGCCACATAACCCTTGTAGTACCTAGAAGACAACTAAACACAGGTTGGGTACATATTGTGCTGTTCATGATATTCTTGTTGAAGTAATGCTGTTGTTGTTGTTGTTGTAGGTTTAATGCCATTTTTCAGCACACGATGGGCTATGCATGGCAGCCAGTATTAATGGTGGAGGAAGAACCCGGGACAACCCCAGAAAGAACCACTGACCCACGAGAAGCTACTGGCAAGCTTTCTCACATACCCACATTGGCTGAATTCGAGACTCGAACCGCCGAGGACAACGATGAGATGGCAGTGGTATTGCAAGAATGATATGGTATTTCAGTCTTAAAATTAAGAGATGATAAATGGTGACAACAAACAAATTACCTCCTGATTGGGTACATTCATTTTTTTATTTTTCTGCTTTTTGAAAATGATGCTCAGATATTCACACATTGCCTGAAATACACTGTTGTTAATGCTGGTACACATAGTCTACCATGCACGCTTTACCATTTACTAGTGAATACAGTGTTGTTAATGCTGGTACACATAGTCTACCATGCACGCTTTACCATTTACTAGTGAATACAGTGTTGTTAATGCTGGTACACATAGTCTACCATGCACGCTTTACCATTGACTAGTGAATACAGTGTTGTTAATGCTGGTACACATAGTCTACCATGCACGCTTTACCATTTACTAGTGAATACAGTGTTGTTAATGCTGGTACACATAGTCTACCATGCACGCTTTACCATTTACTAGTGAATACAGTGTTGTTAATGCTGGTACACATAGTCTACCATGCACGCTTTACCATTTACTAGTGAATACAGTGTTGTTAATGCTGGTACACATAGTCTACCATGCACGCTTTACCATTTACTAGTGTAATCTTTGACAAATGGGATTAATGAACTGTTTACTTATGCACTCTATTATGACATAATCTTTCAAGTAAATAAAGGGTGGATATAGGACTCATGATGCTAATTATAACAAAAATATCAGAAGCAGTCTAGAAGGTCAGAGGAAAAGATTACTATATCTGAAAGAAAAAATGTTTTTTGTACAATAACAGTAGTTAACACTCGCAAACCTAGACCAAGCTTTTTGGATGGATTGCACTTTGGATAATGAAGAAGCCTATGGACCTTGAGGTTTAAGGTCAGAGGTTGAGGTCACTGTATCTGAAAGAAGAAATATTATTTCTTCACGTTAACATTTGTTTCATATTGCAGACTCCAAACTTTGTGCATTTCTTGCAGGTAGGTAAGAAAACCTATTGATTTTAGGATGGAAAGATTAAAGCTCAAGATTACTCTGAATATAACTAGGAAAATAGTGTGCACACAATAACATTAGTTTTCCTTTACAGACCAGGACCAAAACTTGTAGATTGTTTGCACTTGAACGAAAAAGCCTGATTATTTTGGGGTGAAAATGTCATTGACTGATTGTTTGCACTTGAAGGATAAAGCCTGATGATTAGTTTGGGGTGAAAATGTCACTGACTGAAAGAAGAAAAATGATTTCCAAACAATAACTTGAGTTCAGGATGGTCTAAACTTTATGGGTAGCTTGCTAAAGAAGAAAGATAGCAATTTCAGTTTCAAAAGGTTCAATGTTAGGACCACTTTAACTGAAAAAAGAAATGGCTTCAACATGATAAAATCTCAACCAAGCATTACAGATGTATTGCCCTTGGAGTTAGGATAAAGCTTGCTCAAGCACACATACAGTAGCAGGCAATGAGTGAGTAGCCACATAGCATTGCATTGCTAGTGTAGTACTGATTCTGTTGTAATGTAAAATATGGTACCATTGAAATTAAGGAGAAAATTATACAAGTTCTAGTATTTCATAATTGATCTCATTGCTTTTATGATGGACTGTAGCTACTTAGGTAAATCTCATGTAGGTGTCTTGTATGAACCTGATCCACTGAATACCAAATATCATTGACAGGATTGATGAAATAACCTTTACTTTTAATTCCAGTCAATCATTTGCAAGATTTGTTTTAATTGTCCTCCATACATTTTCAGTGATTTTTATATCTGGTGTATGTGATTGCCAAGGAATAGTCTGAATATTCTTTGGCTTTTTATTGGGATGGTCTCCTTTTCATTGATTTGTACTTCAGGATACATACACAGGACAGTTATTTTCTTAACAAATCCACCCCCTAGTCTGGAAATTCTTTGACAACAAAAAAATGCCATAAATTCTGATCCAATATATTTATATACCTCTCTGAATGGATCATTCATTCAACAGGTGTGAGTATATTGAGTCAGGTGAAAGTTATACAGCCAAAACATACTGGAAATATGGGGAGAATGACTACTGTGTATGCCTAAATGTTCTGGTCTCCATTGCTTATTGGCTTTTTACCACCCAACTACCTTCTCCTCCTGGACTAGTGTAACCATTGTATCTTCACTGAAAATGATATTGGACCAGTTTCTCTCAACAGTCCAGTTTCATTGCTCATGGCACCATGAAACATGGCACTGGCAATTTTGTTAGAGATTGTGGTCCTCTTTTGAACTGCATGTCTTCAAACTTCATACCATCTTAATTTCCTCTTGACAGTAATCTGTAAAACAGGTATTGACATTGTATCATGAAATTCTAAAGTTAGGTCATCTAAAGTCTATGCCTAGTTTTTAATCTCCAGACAACAAAGTACATGATCATATCTCTCACCACCGATTTTTGGCCTCCTACTTTGAATCATATTTTAACTATGAAATTATTCAACAAATCTTTTCAGAATGTTCTGAATCCTAGGCCTGAATAATCCTGTTACTTTCTGTATGTTCCTGTCAGTGAAATTATTCTCATATAAATGCAATATCATGTTTCTGTTCATGTGACAGATTTTTGCTTTGTGGTGCCATGCTGCTACACTTGATGATTGCAGTCTAAATATAGCACTCAAAGATGCTTCTGTGTCATTATGTTAAAGTAGTTATTTTGTAAAACAAACTACCGTATAAATTTCTCAGTCACATGTGCTGTCTTTGTGCACAAATATTACAACAATCATTGAACTTTGCAGTGTATAACCAAATTAATGTATGTATTATGCAATATATAACCAAAATACTGTATGTCTTGTCTGTCTGTCCATGCATTTACAATTTTATTTTTACAAAAATAACTTGAATTGTCCATCGTCAGCACTTACCAGACTTTGTGGATTGCTTACTTATTGTATAAAGAAGAACCCCATTTTTGGGGGGGTCACAGTGTCCAGCTCATTACTGTAGTCTATAAAATATACTTCATCATATGTTTTTCTTAACAAAGAAGCCTACATCAATGATGGTTTTGTGCTGATGATATAGATTTGGTCCTAATTGACTTACTCTATCAACTGTGTATGTTTTCTAATTTATGTAAATTCAGGAAGAAGAGATAAATTCTGCATCTGGTCCTATGTTGCCTGCAACCACTCCATCCAGAGAACAGAATGTTCCACAAAAATCAGATCAGTTGATGGAAGATATCACTGTAAGTTTCAGTAAGAAAGTTGCCTTGAGCAGCATTTTAATGTAAATTGTGTAGATGTCTTTATCATTTTTATTTAAGAAATGTTAGGAGTAAATTTATTTCTTAGATTTGGAATGTCTAAAACATTTTGTCATCTACACTCTTGGAACTGCTAAGTCATGTTGAACTCAACAATGCGATATACATTGCTAGAGGTACTCCTTGTCAGCAAATGTTTCAGGAAGATGTTTTAAAAAATGATACAATATCAAGGACATCACCAATTTATAGGACTGCACATTGAAATATACAGGTGTATCAAATTTGTATATGGTGGCCATAAGGTGGAGCATGTTATGTTTTGTCTGTCCATCCATCCATTTCCAGTTATATTTGTTGAAAGAAACTTGAGTTGTCCAGCCTCTACAGTTGCCAAACACTATGACTTGCTTACTTACGATATAAAGAAGAACCCTATTTTAATTTGGGGGCGGGGGGCGGTCAAAGTTCAGTGTGTGCAATTGATGTTTAGAAGTGTTTTGTGCAAAAGATTAATGTCCATTTAGAGCCTCATAAGTTAGGTTTTGTTCAGATTTTGTTCATGTTTCTTACTTATATATGTTACAAGCAGCATTTGGATAATAATCAAGTGGAAACTATAGTACACATACTTCTTCTAAATGCACTTGTACAATATGTAGGTGTAGTTTTATTTTAAACTCTCCATCTAGTGTTCACACACTATGGATTGTTCCTTTAGATTGTCTTTATATAATCAATAATATACGTCATTTTTATTTAAGAAATGTTAGGGAGTAAATTTGTTTCTTAGATTTTGGGTGTCAGAAACATCTTGTCATTCAGACTCTTGGAACTGCCAAGTCATGTTGAACTTGACAATGCAATATAAATTGCTGGAGGAACTCCTTTTGGTCTGAAATTTTTTGAGGAAGGTTATTTTTAAACTGATATAGTATCAAGGACACCACCAAATTATATGACTGCACATTTAAATATGCAATATTTTCTATTATGTACATTGCCAATTGTCTTTGTTTTGTTTTTTAACAATATATTGAGTTGTCCAGCATATAGAATTACCAAACTTTGTGAATGGCTTGTGAATGTTATAAGGAAGAAAAATTTTGTTGGTTGCCTAAATGGGCAAAGGTCAAGCTTCCAGTGTCAGAAAGAAGTTAAATTGTTGCTACACAGGTTCTATGCCAGCTATAGTTACCATGATTGCAATTGATTTGGACATGGGTTAAGAGAGAAGCTTGTTGATATTAGGATCAAAAGTCAAGATCCCTCCGAGTTCCAGAACTTTAGTGATGGTGAACTTGTATTTAAGGTATGGAAGAGACCTGTTAAGCTTTGGGTCAAAAGATCAAAGGTCAAAACCATTGTGGCTCAAGAATAAGTTGGTTTTGTTGAATAACTTCAATTCTAGAGTACATATCTTGACCAAAGGTTGTGGAAGGTTTGTCCTTTAGGTATTGAGAAAGCTCTGATTTGGCAATTCAAAGGTTAAAGGTCAAGGTTGTTCAGACTTGATGATGGGTTTGCAAAATAACTGTTGTTCTAAAGTAAGTTTGTTGATAAAACTTTGTGTGTGGATGGCTTGCATTTAGAGTAATGATACAACATAGATTCTAGGGTTTAAGGGTTAAGAGGTCATGGTCATGGTAAGTCTGATATGATATATATCGTTTCTGCATAAGATTTGTGAAGACCATGTACCTGACCAAAGGTCCCAATCATTGAGATGTATTGATGCCACATAACCCTTGTAGTACCTAGAAGACAACTAAACACAGGTTGGGTACATATTGTGCTGTTCATGATATTCTTGTTGAAGTAATGCTGTTGTTGTTGTTGTTGTAGGTTTAATGCCATTTTTCAGCACACGATGGGCTATGCATGGCAGCCAGTATTAATGGTGGAGGAAGAACCCGGGACAACCCCAGAAAGAACCACTGACCCACGAGAAGCTACTGGCAAGCTTTCTCACATACCCACATTGGCTGAATTCGAGACTCGAACCGCCGAGGGCAGCGATGAGATGGCAGTGGTATTGCAAGAATGATATGGTATTTCGGTCTTAAAATCAAGAGATGATAAATGGTGACAACAAACAAATTAACTCCTGATTGGGCACATTCATTTTTTTATTTTTCTGCTTTTTGAAAATGATGCTCAGATACTCACACATTGCCTGAAATACACTGTTGTTAATGCTGGTACACATAGTCTACCATGCACGCTTTACCATTTACTAGTGAATACAGTGTTGTTAATGCTGGTACACATAGTCTACCATGCACGCTTTACCATTTACTAGTGAATACAGTGTTGTTAATGCTGGTACACATAGTCTACCATGCACGCTTTACCATTTACTAGTGAATACAGTGTTGTTAATGCTGGTACACATAGTCTACCATGCACGCTTTACCATTTACTAGTGAATACAGTGTTGTTAATGCTGGTACACATAGTCTACCATGCACGCTTTACCATTTACTAGTGAATACAGTGTTGTTAAAGCTGGTACACATAGTCTACCATGCATGCTTTACCATTTACTAGTGTAATCTTTGACAAATGGGATTAATGAACTGTTTACTTATGCACTCTATTATGACATAATCTTTCAAGTAAATAAAGGGTGGATATAGGACTCATGATACTAATTTTAACAAAAATATCAGAAGCAGTCTAGAAGGTCAGAGGAAAAGATCACTATATCTGAAAGAAAAAATGTTTTTTGTACAATAACAGTAGTTAACACTCGCAAACCTAGACCAAGCTTTTTGGATGGATTGCACTTTGGATAATGAAGAAGCCTATGGACCTTGAGGTTTAAGGTCAGAGGTTGAGGTCACTGTATCTGAAAGAAGAAATATTATTTCTTCACGTTAACATTTGTTTCATATTGCAGACTCCAAACTTTGTGCATTTCTTGCAGGTAGGTAAGAAAACCTATTGATTTTAGGATTGAAAGATTAAAGCTCAAGATTACTCTGAATATAACTAGGAAAATAGTGTGCACACAATAACATTAGTTTTCCTTTACAGACCAGGACCAAAACTTGTAGATTGTTTGCACTTGAACGAAAAAGCCTGATTAGTTTGGGGTGAAAATGTCACTGAGTGATTGTTTGCACTTGAAGGATAAAGCCTGATTAGTTTGGGGTGAAAATGTCACTGACTGAAAGAAGAAAAATGATTTCCAAACAATAACTTGAGTTCAAGATGGTCTAAACTTTATGGGTAGCTTGCTAAAGAAGAAAGATAGCAATTTCAGTTTCAAAAGGTTCAATGTTAGGACCACTTTAACTGAAAAAAGAAATGGCTTCAACATGATAAAATCTCAACCAAGCATTACAGATGTATTGCCCTTGGAGTTAGGATAAAGCTTGCTCAATCACACATACAGTAGCAGGCAATGAGTGAGTAGCCACATAGCATTGCATTGCTAGTGTAGTACTGATTCTGTTGTAATGTAAAATATGGTACCATTGAAATTAAGGAGAAAATTATACAAGTTCTAGTATTTCATAATTGATCTCATTGCTTTTATGATGGACTGTAGCTACTTAGGTAAATCTCATGTAGGTGTCTTGTATGAACCTGATCCACTGAATACCAAATATCATTGACAGGATTGATGAAATAACCTTTACTTTTAATTCCAGTCAATCATTTGCAAGATTTGTTTTAATTGTCCTCCATACATTTTCAGTGATTTTTATATCTGGTGTATGTGATTGCCAAGGAATAGTCTGAATATTCTTTGGCTTTTTATTGAGATGGTCTCCTTTTCATTGATTTGTACTTCAGGATACATACACAGGACAGTTATTTTCTTAACAAATCCACCCCCTAGTCTGGAAATTCTTTGACAACAAAAAAATGCCATAAATTCTGATCCAATATATTTATATACCTCTCTGAATGGATCATTCATTCAACAGGTGTGAGTATATTGAGTCAGGTGAAAGTTATACAGCCAAAACATACTGGAAATATGGGGAGAATGACTACTGTATATGCCTAAATGTTCTGGTCTCCATTGCTTATTGGCTTTTTACCACCCAACTACCTTCTCCTCCTGGACTAGTGTAACCATTGTATCTTCACTGAAAATGATATTGGACCAGTTTCTCTCAACAGTCCAGTTTCATTGCTCATGGCACCATGAAACATGGCACTGGCAATTTTGTTAGAGATTGTGGTCCTCTTTTGAACTGCATGTCTTCAAACTTCATACCATCTTAATTTCCTCTGGACAGTAATCTGTAAAACAGGTATTGACGTTGTATCATGAAATTCTAAAGTTAGGTCATCTAAAGTCTATGCCTAGTTTTTAAGCTCCAGACAACAAAGTACATGATCATATCTCTCACCACCGAGTTTTGGCCTCCTACTTTGAATCATATTTTAACTATGAAATTGTTCAACAAATCTTTTCAGAATGTTCTGAATCCTAGGCCTGAATAATCCTGTTACTTTCTGTATGTTCCTGTCAGTGAAATTATTCTCATATAAATGCAATATCATGTTTCTGTTCATGTGACAGATTTTTGCTTTGTGGTGCCATGCTGCTACACTTGATGATTGCAGTCTAAATATAGCACTCAAAGATGCTTCTGTGTCATTATGTTAAAGTAGTTATTTTGTAAAACAAACTACCGTATAAATTTCTCAGTCACATGTGCTGTCTTTGTGCACAAATATTACAACAATCATTGAACTTTGCAGTGTATAACCAAATTAATGTATGTATTATGCAATATATAACCAAAATACTGTATGTCTTGTCTGTCTGTCCATCCATTTACAATTTATTTTTACAACAATAACTTGAATTGTCCATCATCAGCATTTACCAAACTTTGTGGATTGCTTACTTATTGTATAAAGAAGAACCCCATTTTTGGGGGTCAAAATGTCCAGCTCATTACTGTAGTCTATAAAATATACTTCTTCATATGTTTTTCTTAACAAAGAAGCCTACATCAATGATGGTTTTGTGCTGGTGATATAGGTTTGGTCCTAATTGACTTTATCAACTGTGTATATTTTCTAATTTATGTAAATTCAGGAAGAAGAGATAAATTCTGCATCTGGTCCTATGTTGCCTGCAACCACTCCATCCAGAGAACAGAATGTTCCAGAAAAATCAGATCAGTTGATGGAAGATATTACTGTAAGTTTCAGTAAGAAAGTTGCCTTGAGCAGCATTTTAATGTAAATTGTGTAGATGTTTTTATCATTTTTATTTAAGAAATGTTAGGAGTAAATTTATTTCTTAGATTTGGAATGTCAAAAACATCTTGTCATCTACACTCTTGGAACTGCTAAGTCATGTTGAACTCAACAATGCGAGATACATTGCTGGAGGTACTCCTTGTCAGCAAATTTTTCAAGAAGATTTTTTAAAAAATAATACAGTATCAAGGACACCATCAATATATAGGACTGCACATTGAAATATATAGGTGTATCAGATTTGTATATATGGCCATAAAGTGGAGTATATTATGTTTTGCCTGTCCATTCATCCATTTCCAATTATATTTATTGAAAGAAACATGGGTTGTCCAGCCTCTACAATTACCAAACACTATGACTTGTTTACTTACAATATAAAGAAAACCCTATTTTTTTGGGGGGGGGATGGCGGTCAAAGTTCAAGGTGTGGAATTGATGTTTAGAAGTGTTTTGTGCAAAAGATTAATGTCCATTTAGTGCCTCATAAGTTAGGTTTTATTCAGATTTTGTTCATATTTCTTACTTGTTTATGTTACAAGCAGCATTTGGATAATAATCAAGTGGAAACTATAGTACACATACTTCTTCTAAATGCACTTGTACAATATGTAGGTGTAGTTTTATCTTAAACTCTCCATCTAGTGTTCACACACTATGGATTGTTCCTTTAGATTGTCTTTATATAATCAATAATATATATCATTTTTATTTAAGAAATGTTAGGGAGTAAATTTGTTTCTTAGATTTTGGGTGTCAGAAACATCTTGTCATTCAGACTCTTGGAACTGCCAAGTCATGTTGAACTTGACAGTGCAATATTCATTGCTGGAGGAACTCCTTTTGGTCTGAAATTCTTTGAGGAAGGTTATTTTTAAAATGATATAGTGTCAGGGACACCACCAAATTATATGACTGCACATTTAAATATGCAATATTTTCTATTATGTACATTGCCAATTGTCTTTGTTTTGTTTTTTAACAATATATTGAGTTGTCCAGCATATAGAATTACCAAACTTTGTGAATGGCTTGTGAATGTTATAAGGAAGAAAAATTTTGTTGGTTGCCTAAATGGGCAAAGGTCAAGCTTCCAGTGTCAGAAAGAAGTTAAATTGTTGCTACACAGGTTCTATGCCAGCTATAGTTACCATCATTGCAGTTGATTTGGACATGGGTTAAGAGAGAAGCTTGTTGATATTAGGATCAAAAGTCAAGATCCCTCTGAGTTCCAGAATGATGTAGAACTTGTACTTAAGATACAGAAGAGACCTGTTAAGCTTTGGGTCAAAAGATCAAAAGTCAAAACCATTGTGTCACAAGGAAATGTTGGTTTTGTAGAATAACTTTCAATTCTATAGTACAAATCTTGACCAAAGTTTGTGGAAGCTTTGTACTATAGGTATTGTTAAAGTCCTGATTTGGCAATTCAGAGGTTAAAGGTCAAGGATGTTCAGACTTGATGATAATGGGTTTGCAAAATAACTTGTTCTAAAGTAAGTTTTTTGATAAAACGTCGAGGACAGCTTGCATTTAGAGTAATGATACAACATAGATTCTAGGGTTTAAGGGTTAAGAGGTCATGGTCATAGTAAGTCTGATATGATATATATCGTTTCTGCATAAGGTTAGTTAAGACCATGTACCTGACCAAAAGTCCCAATCATTGAGGTGCATTGATGCCACATACCCTTCTAGTACCTAGAAGACAAGTATCCACAGGGTGGGTACATAATTGTGCTGTTCATGATATTGTTGTTGAAGTAATGCATGCTTACACATATATAAGACCTCTCGACTCATTTTTGAGTATTGAATGTTAACTTGATCAAAATTAAATGCATGTTATCAATTTGTATTTTTTGAGAGCTAATATCCATAACAATTAAAATCCATTGGATGAATATTTGTGCAGAATAGTGGAGATCACAAATTCTCAAGCATCAATAAAAGTTGTTGTCACCAAAGCCCCCTTTCCACCAGACTTGAACAATATTTAATTCCCCTCACTATCTTGCATCATTTCCTATCCTGTATCTAAAGTTCTTGAACTGCATCACCTGTGAAATATTGATATGTATATATGGGAGTTACACTACTAATAGGAATGGGTCTTATGTCACATGTGATCTTTATATATGGCAGGTAACTGTAAACAAGTTGGGAAAAGGATTGTTCATTCTGCATTACCTAACTTTTCATGGTAAAACAAGTTAAGCCCCATGCCACCCCTTGTTCCTTCAAAAATAAGAAAGCATTTTGTATGCTTTTTTACTTTAACATTTTTCCTTGAATTGATTTTATTGTGGTTCATGGGGATTGGGGAACTGGAGTGATAAATAATCCATAAATTAGCAAAGAAAACAAGAAAGAAATTTTTTGATGCAAACAATAAATTTAGCATTTTGTGAATAATTTATCACATGCATGCCACAATAGTCATCCAATAGTCATCCAAAAATGGAAACAGTTCTGAGCTACCAGTGCATAAATTGTTGAGGTTAATATCTTTCCTGATGAAGTAACCGTTTTATTGCCGACGTAGGAGAAAAGCAGAAAAGTACATGGCAGACAATTAGACTCTTCAATGGAGAGAAATTGATTTGTGTGGGAATGGGTCAGTTTATGGAGGAAGAGAAGTATCGGCATTTGATAAGGCAGTAAATGGGATTTATGCCCTTGTCTGCCAGATATGTGTTAAAAACCTTCTTGGAATTTAGACATTATGGTCATGTCCAGTGTGGATAGGCTGCTGGGGCTCAAAGTCCAACATGAACCTTTCACACTTAGCAATGTTTAAGGAGTTTACACAGAAGTTGTCATGAAGCCAGGAAGTGGCCAGGTAGCAGAAGATGTCCCTCGTCTTCATTTTTGGCCCTTCTGCCTTTAGTTATGGGGCACATACACCTGTTTGGCCTCTAACACCCCCAGTCAGGTGGTTCTGAAGTGGAGATAATGGTGGGAACCTAGGCACCTCATTTTGCTAAGTCTCACAAGGCTTTGGAGACACAGGCTTGTATGTTAGGTACTATAGCTGCCAATGCTGATTTCTTTTCAGCTACCTCCTTGAACCTTTTGAGAGAGGAATCTATGTGACAGGCCTAATTTGCAGAAACTGTTGGCAACCATATTGCCAAGACATCATGACAAGTACTTCTGATAGCCATAATGCTTTATAAAGACCTTCATCTCTTGGAGTTTTAACATAGCTTTAACAATTTTGCAGTTACATCACTCGATGTCTGCAGTGTGCCACTTTATAGTGATGTCTAGCACTGGGACATCATGCGGCAGACATGTAGCTTGATGTCCCACCCAGTCACATTATCCTGACACCAGGCCGACCAGTCGTAACACTGATCTCTTAAAATGCTGAACTCCTAGCGAGGCAGGTGTTACTACCATTCTTATTAGTCTTTGGTATGACTTGGTGGGGTTTGAACCCATGACCTTCCACATCTGAGGTAGATACTAACCATTGGGCCACCATAGTGGTGATTTTAAGTTGTAAACAAGTGTTTGCTGCATTTGAGTTCAAGGCCAGTCTTGTTTGTAGATAGTTTTTTCAGAACATTCTTTTATGTCATAGGTCAAGTGAAAATGTATTAATTGTGAGTAGGTAAACAAATAATTCATTCCTGTTTTAGATCAGTTGGTGAGAATCGATTGAATTTACAGTTGTATTGTTAAAATCAGATACAGTTTAAGAGGAATTATTTATTTTTAAATAATCATTGGATAAATGCTTAGGGACGTTTTTGATTAACACATTACTTTGGATTTTTATGAATTCATTCTAAGACATTCAAGATTACATCATTGGTATATCAGGAAATTCAAGACTGTTGAATTCATTTAGAACATTCTATATTTTAGGCTTGTGATATGACATTTAGGACTCTTTGGAATTTAATTCATAATACTAGAAGTGTCAATTGAAGTCTCACTTTGTATTTCAGAGAAATAAAGTGTTTGTTGAATTTTAATTAAATTGTTTGCTTCTCTTACTTTTACACATTTTAAGTGGTAGCAAGAGATCTAGCATCATGTAATATAATATTGTAGCCATAAGGTTGATTAGTTTCATTCAACTGATTGTCTCACCCTCTTTAAATTATCATCAATATCATTATTATTATTATTACAGAAAGGATCTTATTGTGCCCCAGGGAACAAGGATGAAGTGAGTGAATTAGATAGAAGACATCGCTGGGAAGAGGGAAATCCTGATTACTTGGGTGAAGATAGATTTTCTGTTGTTAGAAGGAAACTTAACCAGACAATGAATAGGGATACTCACCTACCTTCCTAGTCAATCACATCAGTTATTTTTAGTAGTGGTAGTGATAAAAATAAAACAAATGTGACTAATGTTTGGTGATAATATATTAGTTTTTAATTTGGACTGCTCTGGTGGCCTAAGTGGATAGAGCCTGGAAGTGGGATCAGCTGTTCACTTACATGTCCCCATCATTTAAGATTGATTCTGTATCTTCTCCAGACAGACTTTCACTTCTACTGCTCAGCTCCACCTGATATCCCCTCATTGGCATGAATGATCATGGTTCACTGACCTCCTTAACCAACCCCAATGATTACCTCAGTAGAAGAACATGTCGCAACACAGAATGTCTCCTTACAACAGCCCATAGATTCTCCACCATCACACTTTACTTGTCTGCAGTGATCTATCCACCATGCAGAGTGTTTGAGCAAGGCTGCCATATGCATCGTCAAGGCCAGGAGATGGTCTGCCTCTTCTAAGGTCTATGATACCAAGTGGAGAATCTTTTATGATCAGTTCACTAGGAAATGCATCAATCCTATCTGTCCCTCTCATGCTGTAGAAGCAGATGTCTTATTCCTACTTTTTGGGCAAATAGCATTCTTGGTGTCCCTTATAATCAGTGATAGGGCAGCCCTTTCCAATGAACATTATTGGTGTCCCTTATCATCAGTAATATGGCGTCCCTTTCCAAAGAGCATTCTTGGTGTCCCTTATCATCATTAATAGGGCAGCCCTTTCCAATGAACATTATTGGTGTCCCTTATCATCAGTAATAGGGCATCCCTTTCCAATGAACATTATTGGTGTCCCTTATCATCAGTAATAGGGCATCCCTTTCCAAAGAGCATTCTTGGTGTCCCTTATCATCATTAATAGGGCAGCCTTTTCCAAAGAGCATTCTTGGTGTCCCTTATCATCAGCAATAGGGCATCCCTTTCCAAAGAGCATTCTTGGTGTCCCTTATCATCATTAATAGGGCAGCCCTTTCCAAAGAGCATTCTTGGTGTCCCTTATCATCATTAATAGGGCAGCCCTTTCCAAAGAGCATTCTTGGTATCCCTTATCATCAGCAATAGGGCAGCCATTTCCAAAGAGCATTCTTGGTATCCCTTATAATCAGTGATAGGGCAGCCCTTTCCAAAGAGCATTCTTGGTGTCCCTTATAATCAGTGATAGGGCAGCCATTTTCAAAGAGCGTTCTTGGTGTCCCTTATCAGTAATAGGGCAGCCCTTTTCAAAACGAAATATTTTTCTAGGATGAACCATTGGTTCAGAACATCATTTAAGAGATCTCAAGTATTAACAGATCTCAAGTATTCTGAGTTGCAGATCTTAGTGTCTTACTTAGGCTGTGTTGGAATATCTCTTAAGTTTTGTGGGTCATGTTAAAACCCCTAATAACCATTGAAGAGAAGCTACATTTGCTAATCTTATGCTTAAAACTGTTTGCTTTAGCTTCTTTGAAGAGAAAAAGCAAGCTCTATACCATTTCTGTTGAGGAGCAGTGTTTATGGTTTCCTGGTTGTTAAATTTCTCTGCTGTCCTCTGTGCCACACGGTCACCCCAAACAGTTGAGCTGTTTCTGAAGCTGCCACAGTGCTATGCGGCTGATGGATATGTGGACCGGACCCCCATTTATGTTCACTGTACTATATGCTTTATGCAACATAATGGATTAGTGTATATATCACTCAGTAAATTTACCTGCACAAAAATAATGTTTTGTTGTTCTGGCATACATTCAGTTTAATGAGTGGAAGCTCAAACTGCCATTTTTTCTTGCACAGTATCTTGCCTTTCGCCATGTTGTTACCATATGATTGACACAGACGCATTCTCCTTATGTGTCCCCTGCCCATGTGAATGGCATGACGCTGGGAGCGCATGCCCCTTTCTTAAATTATGCATATGCATCTTGCAGTATTTCATGACACACATCTCTTTGTTCTTCCAAGTAGCAGCCACTTGCACACATTGTGTGTCCTCTTTTTGTTGGTATATACAATGCAAGACATCACTAAAAAAATTAGATGGGGCCAGCCTGTGGTGGGGTCTCTGCCAGCCTGGCAACAATGGATTGGACCCTCTTTTGGCCCCTATTGGGGTAACCTGCTATAATAAATATTCATTTGCAGTGGAAGAAGTATGATCTTTAAGACATCTGTTTTCTGCAGTGCATTTAGTACACTTTCAGGCTTACACCTATAGAAACCAACACCATACTCGTGACTGTCAACATTAACATGATCACAATCACACTGACATTAAATATGAAACAAACATCAAGTTTTTGTCCTTAAAATCAACTAGATGGTAAAACATATATTTAATTTGATACATTTTTTGCTGCATTCAATAGTTCTGTAGGGGATTCGAAGGTAATTCAGGTGTCATTAGTGTTCATCTTTGCACTTACTAGAGACTTGATGGTAATGTTGTTAAGCTTTCCAGCTGGATTCATGACAACCATAATGTTAGCTTTGTCAAAACTGTATCTGATGCATTTGTCCATGATATATGCATGTTTTGCTTTACATAACACAAATCAACTGTGCAAACACTGTGCTTATTATTATTTTTTCAATCAGTCTATTTCAAGGCCAAAATCATCCTGTAAACCATGGGTCAATTAATATTATTTTAACAAGATTAAGATAAATAATAATAAAGAGAACTAATATGTTTAATTCAGCATGTCGAATATGCTACACATAGGTAGTGCTTCCATTTTGATGGATGTAGTACACTTGTGTCAGTATGTTGTTTGCAATATGAGCAAAGAATTAAATGTTCACTCTTGCTGTCATGCAGTTTTTAAATATTTTTTTGCTGGGGTTTGCTGATATCCTGTTGCATCCTGAATAACACTCTTCAAAATTTAATTACACTTGAATACTCTTTCTGTAACTGAGATAATCATGTTCTGCATTTTATATATGGAGTAAAGACCCGATTTGAAAGAAATATTGCCGCTGATCACAAACTTTATTAAAGTTGGCTTCGACATTCTTATTCACTACACTGATGTGTAATAGCATTAGCGTTCATCACAATGTCTCTTTGATGTCAAAAAATAACTTAGACAAACTGCATTGTTCTACTTTTTGTGCTTTACCTATGCAAATTAGCTCAGTGTGACACAATATATCACCCTAGCTACTTTCTACCAATTAAGTAAGCTCTGAATGGTGCTTGTTTTTTTATGATGGCATTACCTTTTATTTGCCTCAATATCAGCTGTCTTCCCCTGGGATAGGTTTAGCTACACTTTGAGCAGGATTGTTTTTTGTTCATACATACTAGCAGATTACAGGCATATATTGCAATGGCCCAGAAATATAATTTTTGTTTTGTTGTTTAAATAACTTTGAGGTTAAGATCCAAGAAAATTGTGTTTTTTCGAAACAGTACCTGGTTAGTGGTGAATGGAGTCCAAAATCATGTTTTTCATGTGACATGCTCAGGGCGTGTTATTGCAGGTGTGTATCTACTCATTTTAGTGTTTCTTATATGGAAGTCGTAGATTCTCATTAGTAACCTTTTTTCTCTCCTTGGAGATAACATTATTTGACCGGTAATGTGCTAATGCAGGTAGTTAAATCCAATGAAATTTATAATTTTCAAGCAGGTATTTGGAGGTATCAAAAGTTGACATCTTTTGATCCAAACTTATAAAATATACATTTGCATTTCATATCGATAACTCCTATTAATCTAAAGTTTTGCACATGGACTTTCATTATATGCTGAACATTCTGAGAATTTCTCGGACACCTCCCTGGCATAAAACATCAGACCAACAATAATGAAGCAAATGTTACAGAATATATAAATACATTTTATTTTCAATTTGTTCAAGACGTACAAATAAAATTTTTAAAGGTTCAGATGTTAAGAATGCCCATAAGATTCCTTAAACTTTCCATTTAATTTTGAAAATCCATCCATCTGTATATGGGTTTTATGATGGTTTTAGCACTTCACTGATTTTCTTGTTTATCATGGCCTCTTTGGTATTCTGCCATTTCTTTTGGATCAGTTCTGTAAAAAAAAGTATTGGTTGAAAATGTAAAATGTGATGAATTAATAAAACAAACAGTATGCATATAACATGACTGTTATTGGCAACCTTCTATTTACAAATCATGTTTGGAATCCTTTAGTTCTGAAACAAGGTATTAAACCTGAAAACGCTATATTTCTATAATTGACTGTTCTTTGAATTTGGGACCATCATTCTAAAGTTTTTATAACAAATACAGTCAAGATTATATTCTGTCGCTGGCTCAGTGCCTAACAAGTTCAAACTAATGTATCATTATTTCACTGTATACTCCAGTGCTGTATTATTGTGGGCTCTATATGATCACGGCATATGGGATTTTCCGATTAATTTTGGATACACACCATCTACAGAGGTAAAGTTGTAGCTAATAAGGATACAATTTTTTTGTGTGCAGTTTCCTCTAAAATGTCAACATTTTTTATAAGTTTACAATGAAAAAAAATAAACATCACTTTTTTGTAAAGTGCATGCATTTATGTTGATCATACAAAACTCCAGTACCACTTCGGTTGCCTAGTGGTTAGAGCATCCACCCCAAATGCAGGAGGTCGTGGGTTCAAACCCCAGCAGAGTCATACCAAAGACTTATAAAAATGGTACTAACAGCTGCCTCACTAGGCACTCAGCTTTAAGAGGTTAGTGTTAGGACTGGTCGGCCTGGTGTCAGAATAATGTAACTGGGTGGGACATCATGCTACATGTCTGCGGCATGGTGCCCCAGTGCTCGACATCACTATAAACTGCCACAATGCAGACATCATAGTGATATGACTGGAAAATTGTTAAAGCTGTGTTAAATATCTAAATCACAATTAAATCTTACAAATATTGTGACATCACAAAACTTGGTTTTCAGTCATGCAGATACATCATTGACTATGTAGAAAAGGTTAGTGAATAGACAGCTATGAAGATGAATCATTTAAGTTCCATCGAGTTCTTCAACTTTTCCGCACTAATCTCGAGTACTGTGGCAGTTGATCATCAGACCAGATCCTGTCACCTTGCTGCCGGCTCATGATCATTGACATACGTGCACATGCTTTTCTAAAAGAGGAAAATAAATATGTGTAACTATTTAAAAGGTCTAATGTGTACATATGAGACTATTGTGTTATGAGTCTATGCTCTAAAATAAGTAACAGAAAAGAGTGAAAAGCAACAAACTTTGTGAAATTTATCAAATAATTTATTTCCCTAGAATACAAAGTGAAAATGAGAAAAAAACATACGGTATTGCAAATTTAATTCCAAAATAATCCAACAATTATAGACATATATCCTAATAATTTAAAATCCTGAATAAAATTCAGTAGAAGTCCAAATTAAATCCAAAACTGAAGGTGATGATCTGTATGTGGTAGTTTCTAGAGTGTTGATAGCAAACAGTCTTCTGTTGACTCACAGTAATATAATTCCAAGTTTAAATTCAGTATAAATTCCAGTGAATGTCTCTCTCCAAGAATTTTATCAGGGCATTTTTGTTCTTCCAGAGAAACTAATCACTTGAATTCAATAATTTGTAGAAATAAATATCAGCCAAATTGGACACAACATGTAATACAACTTGAAAATGCTAGATCTCAAAGCAATTGGGGGTTGGGTTGGCTTATACATGAATAAGCTTGATTATGTATGGTAAGAAACAAATAATGATATAAAAAATGCACACAGAAGAAAACCTAATGAAACTCGAGAATGGTAATCTCACCTCCAAATTACGTGTACATCTGATTTAAAGATCTGTCAGTAAATCACAGCCAAACAAGAGTTGAAATTTTAAAAAATTAACACTAACTTTGAAAAAATATGGTATTGTTGTCTGTTGTATTGTTATTCTTCCCTGCATCTTGACTGGTAGCCTTTATATTTTCAAGGAAGTGAAAAAATCCTCATTTGGTATGAAACACATTTTAATTTGATCAAACATTTCATAGAGTCTCTATTAAACTTATCTTCTTATTATCTAAGGTCAGTGCATTGGATACCAGTAGCTAAAAGTGAAAACTATCGAGAGACATCTATAGACTTTTAAGTCTATTTTAAACTTTGATTCTGACCAAGAATTTAATTGGTTCTGGAGAACAATTGATTTTGGCAGCTATATAACAAAGTGCATTTTTAAAGGTTCATTGTACATGCATTCTATCACGCTCATTTTGTGAAAAGTTTGATTGGCAAAGAGCTGTCTATATGCAGGGATATCTTTATAAGCAATTGACTCTGGGATTTGAGAGGAACCTAGCTGGCCATATGCAGGTATATTCTCGGATATATGTTTTTTAAGCTTTGTTCTGAGTGGTGACACGACCAGGAGGTATCCAGGTTAAGTGTGGTTCTGAGCAGGGACACAGTTTTTATAGAGATATCTCGGTTCCGAGCTTGAATATTTAATAAATGTAATTAAGAGTCTGTTTCTCACTCTAAAGCTGTTGTGGTTGAACACGAGGAACTTATTACGTCTGGTTTAATGAATGGTTCTTTGCAGGGATAGAGTTGGTTTTGGATGAAGGGATTTTCATACATCTCCAGTTTATAAATTAATCAGAATCAAAGTGGGTACATATCCAAATATATTTTTCAAAATCATGCTTCTGATGGAATATACAGATTATTCTGTGAAATTATACATCTACAGACATTTAAGTCTATTTGAAACTTTGGTTCTGAGTAAAAGAGTAAAAACATAATTGGTTCTAAGCAGGGACATAATTGGTTTGAGGTATGGGTATAAAGGTGTCGCATTTTCGTTCAGCAACAATTACAACGACAACAGCAATGACCAGATGCTTTTGAATTTTTTATTGTAAATAGATTTACACCTGCTGGCTTAGCAAGTATCAGGAATACAGATCGTATAGAGTTGGCACATATTGCTGGAAAATATAATGAAATATATAAATATTTAAAACCTGAACATGCTGTATTTACACTAAGAAGAAATTGGATTAAAGACATATATATGGTTAGTTATGGTCGTGATATGTATGACAATAAAGATGATCTTCAAGAATTTACGCAACTTGTAAACATAATAGATAAAATATAAGCCACATCAAGAAGAAGAAGAAAGAGAGGAAGATATTATTACTCAACTGATTGAACAACATCCTCCAAAAACTGGAAGTGAATTAGGAATTTTCCTGACAGTGTTCCTGCCGATGTTTACCGACTAGAAGTTCTGATTGGAGGAAAACATGTAGGAAATAATTCTCCAGAAATTATTAATGAAATATCTGATATTTTTCGAAGATTATTTTTAGATAATACTGTTTATCATTCTCTCATTAATGAAATTGTTGATGATAATTACATCGACTGAAAACAATTAATTAATCAACATATAATTTACAAAATGATTATACACAATGCTCAACATGGGCCTGTAGTAGTTAGGGTAGTAAACTCACGATTGCCAACGTACAAAGCAATTTACAGAGATGGATTTGGTGATATTGTTCAAGGTTTATTAAAGAGAATAGCTCAAAAAGCAAAACCGATTGCAAAACAATTTGGAATGAAAGCTATTGACACTATTTGCGATAACGGTATTAGTGCTGTTGGTAATGTTGCCGGTAAAGCATTTTCAGCAATCAAAGAAAGATTAGCTCAATTAGTACGAAGAAAACCATAGCCAGTAAAATTACCCAGTACTGAAATTATGTCTGCAAATATCAATAAAATAATAAATCAAGCTGCAAATTAAAAACTAACAGTGTTGGCTAATATACCCCAGCCAGAAAAAGAGAAAATATAATGACAAGTAAAATAGCAGGAAATGTTTAAGCGTATATCCGATCCAATCCAACGTTTAGTATGGATGCACCAGTTCTTAAAGGTGAATCTATATGCGATTATCAATATTATTCTTATGACGCAAAACAATCAGATCAACGTGGTCAAATTAAATTGAATTGAAATTCAAGATACAAGCATTTATGTTTTACCTGCTGAAGCGTTTATTAAAGTAGAAGGTAGAACTTTGCAAGATGATGGTACAGGAGTTGAAATTGGTTATATAGTTGATTTTTTTAACAATGGTATTATGAGGTTGTTTGAGAGCGCTACATACATGATTGATGGAATAAATATTGAAACAATTCAAAAAGACGATTTTCCTAGAACAATACTTGGTCTTGCAAGATATTCAGATAATTATACAAGATCAGCTGGCCCATCAACGATATTTGCTAAAGATACATCTAATAGTCCTGAACACGTCAGGGAAGTTGAGGGTAATGTAAGAGCCGCTGGAGGAGCAGCTGATGGACCAGCAATTGTATGAATCAACGCAAATTACAACGTAGGCTTTGCTACATGTCAATCAGTGTTAAATGATGAAGAAGCTTTTTCATGCGCAATTCCACTATCTCATATCTTTGGATTTTGTAGAAATTTCAGAAAAGTTATTTTTGGAGTACAGTTGTACTTGTAAGAAAAACTACTGACAATGATGCAATCTAGTGTCCGGCTGCTACTCACAATTGTATTGTAAGACAAACTAAACTTTCACTGTGGATGCCAGTAATGACTCCTACAGTTGCTGAAGAAGAAAAGGTAATTAGTTTTATGAATTCAGGTGGAAAATCATTGGTATCATGGTTGTTATTTACATGGAATATTGCAGCACAACAAGGAGTTTCTGCACCGAGGCATATATTTATCGCTTTACAAAATGCTAATGGACTAGATTTACAAGAATGTAGCCATATGGTATTTGACACCCTTGTAGTTAGTGAAGTTTTTTTATGACGGATAAATGGACATCAAGAACCATCTGAAGATAAATTGTTAAATTTTGACCGAAATCGTGTAGCAAGTGCATGTCATCGTTTAATGACATTTGTGGTAGGTGATCAAAATATAGATACTGGTTTACAAATATCACAGCGGGATTAATAAGACTGTTTTCGGTCTATTATTTTTCATTGGAGCATATAGATTTATTCAAACAATCTATTGTTGATATTCACTTTTGAGCTCGTGTAAACCCCATTGGTGCTAATTTTAGTGCGATTGCAGTTATAAAGCAATGTTACTTGAAGGCACTGGCGGGTGAATGAGGGTTACTGACTCACTGATAGAAAACATGAAACATTTTCAGTTGAAAATAACCTTTTACTTATAAAAATGTCTTATCATCATGCAGTTGTCAGTCTGGTCAGATTATAACCTTCAATCAAATTCAGCAAAGAACTGTGGAATAAAAAATATCACTAAGAAAAGATCTTCTCACAGGTGGTCAAAATATTTTATCTTTGTCAGAACGTCAACTAACAAAATTTCAATAGCGCCAAATAATCAAAAACAGGTGTTAAACTCAATCTTTCTGCTGGTTAAGTTAAAAACTAAATTAAAACTGATATATTTCCACTTCTCGCATCCATACCAGCATTAATAGCCGCTGCAGTCCCAGCTGTTGCAAAAGCAGCTACACTTGGTGCTGATGGAATTGTTGCTGGAATGGAATTAAAGAAAGCAACATGACAAGGATTTAAAAAAGGAAAGAGGTCTAATATTACCGGAACCCGTTATTGATATGAAAAAGATCCGAAACTTCCAGAAACAGCTCGTTAATTCATCCAATGTCAAATTTTGATTTACATGATGCTGCTAAAAATTAAATATTATAAATATCATAGGTGTTTTTATGTGTCCAATTACCAAAACAACCAAATAATATTGAAACAGACATTATTAATCTTGATAAAAGTTCCGGTCTTGGTACTCATTGGGTTGCATACTCAATTGATCCACGTGGAATTATTTTTTGTTGTTGATTCGTATGGGTTGCCTCGACCAAAAGAACTTATAAATTATGTAAACACAATTAAAACTCCAATTGCCAGTAATCAACATTACCAACACAAACAATAACCGATCTGCCAATTTGTGGCCGTGAAGTAATTCCTGTTCTCAACGCTGTGTCATCATCAAGATTACCACCTCATAAAGTCGTTCACGATTATACAGACATGTAGGTGTTGCTGACAAATTATTTATTCAGTGTCTGTTTTTATCGCTGAACCCGGATTATTATCAACTATAACAACACCAGTAGTGATGGCATCAGCAGTTGTAACAATTTGTTTCATCTGCAACAGAATTTGCTAGTCTGGTTTATATCATCGCAAAAATATGCAATTGTACAAACACAACATTACATGATATAATAAAATTACATGCAGCTACACTAGCATACTCCAAATTATCCTCATTATTATCACCAAGCCTTAGTGATGGAAAAATATCAGATTTTGAATTCACGAAGATGATTAAAATATACAAAGAAGTAATGACTGTGATATAATCCAAGCCTGATTTAATAATAATAATAATAATAATAATAATAATGATAATAATAATAAAATTAATAATGTCAACGTCGAACGAATTACTCCAGTAAATCGTAATTAATACAACTCCGTCAAGCACGTCAATGATATCGGTAAGCTCAACCAATCCTACATTTAATGTTAACTTTACAAAATGCAATTCCAGCGAAAGAAATAGCGCTAGCACAGTTACAAGTATATTACAGCTGGCCAAATATCAGATCAAAATCATTTGTCTGATTATCAGCAAATAATTCCCTTGTATTTGCAAATAAAAATAAAGATGATGGAACTTCCGATTGGCAAGTTGTCGGAATGCCTACAGGTGATGATCAAATCGAACAAATCCAACACTCTAGCCTTGTACCACTGTGCACATCTTACAGATATATGTTTCAGAAATTATAATAAAGTTACCTATGCTGGATTTTCTACAAACGATCCACGGCGTAAATTTATTTTCCATTTTCCAGAACACATAATATTAAATAATATATTTCTGCACTTGACAAAGTCAGATTTAAAACAAACGTGTTTAAGTATAACATAGATCTGAAACAACTACTGCATAACAAAACCGGTTAGTTTTTGTCAATGAGACGACATTATTTGGGGATACAATTATTGCAAAATTATATTACTTCACTGATGCTAATTATTACACAGATGGTTAAATTATTGTATATTTGTATACAATTAGTTTACGATGACAAAAAAGGATAATAAATAGTCGCGCTAGTTAGTCACGCAGTAACAAGTGGGAGAGAGCTCTGCTTGACAGAGGTATCTCCCTTAATCGCGCCAGTTAGTCACGCAGTAAGGGGGCGCTCACCAGTTATTATGTACTTATGAGAGAGTGACGAATGCAAGGTGAAGTTGTTTGCATTTAAAACATGCACAATGGACAGAATGTTGGCATACCTCAATGCTACATTAATGTAATGTGGATAATATTTCTTTGGATATTGTACTTTTGGAAATTGTACATGATCTAAGCACACTGCTATCTAAAATCAGCCTGAATTAGTCTGAAGTACACTATGCATAGCAGCTATTAAAATAGGGAAAAAGGAATTTTGTGAGACTAGTCAATACCAGCTTCTGAGAGTGCAATGAATGAATTACCCAATATATAAGTTGTGAAAGAGTTACGGGTTTTTTTTAAAATACAATTTACCTCTGAATTTCAGGAAGTCAAAATGACCAAGTGGAGCTAGCACTTTTTTGAACGGTGTACATCTGGAGTAAGGTGGCGCTCTAGAGTTTCGCATTTCGCATAGGATTAGAATTTTAAAGAAAGAAAAAATTCTCGGCTTTCCTCACTGGCTATTTAAAAAAGACCTTGTATATTTTGATATAATTCAAAGAACCTTTAATTCCCTTTATTTTGGTGTATAATTCATGGGTGTAATATGGGTTATAGAGTATATAGCTTAGTCAAATTCCTGGCTCAGAACCACACTATTCACACACCTTATGGCCATGTCCCCGCATAGAACCAAGTTAAAAGACAGACCTAAATTTATATCGCTCCATGGCCAACAATGTCCGGAAACACGAGGAATCGTTTACTAAAACAGTGTGCTAAAATGTCTGAACTTACAGAGAACCTATTAAAACGCTATAAGTTTAAATCACTATCCAAATCCAATTTTCCAGAACCAACTTTGTCCTGCACGAATGAATAATTTTTCCAGTAACAAGATTACATAGTCTTCCACTTGACTTCAGGTTACAATTAACATTTTCTATTTTAAAAAATTACATAATCACAAACCCCCATTGCCTAATGGAAAATATTATTCTAGAAAGTTCATGTTAACCAAATTAAATATTAGCTCTAATTAGAAAGTCTGTTATCAAAATTATAATAAACCATGTGACAATCAATCTAGCTAAAAAGAATGTCCTTGATTCAGCTAAAGATAATGATCCTCATTCTAAGAAAAAGAAATGTTTACCAGAACTGTCATTGAGTTTGGATGCGGTCAGCCACTTGATACAATATTACATTACCCACAACATTATTGCCCATAAAACAGATTTTATAACATTTATTAAATATTTTAGCTCAGAACCAATATAATTTTATGGGTCAGAAACACATTATTTACATGCCTTATGGTCATGCACACTTTATTGGATCATACCAGTGGTCACTTACCTCATGAAAAAAGTACTTTCTGTCGTCACATGTTTTACGAATTAACGTGCATTACCATGCACTGGCCGAGGAGAGACATTCCTAGATTACTGTCTAGAAACGGCAATAGTTAGTCAGGACAGTTCAATCAGCTAATGTTCAATGTCACGCTTCGATGTTTCAAAATGCACATTTACTGTTGAATGAAAATGTCACAAAACACACTTACTAAAACTTAAAAGATGTTAGCTTGTGAAAAAAAGAAAAGAAACTGGGACTGTATTTTTTAATATTCTCATATGATCGTGTAAAACTGGTCTCTAGCATCATATGAAAAAAAGCTAAATATAGGAACTTATGTTCCCAATTAGAAACCAACCAATTAGCTTAAGTTTAGAAAAAAAGTACAATGACTTTGATTCACGTCTAGAATTATTTTTTTCTTCTAAGGATGAGAACAAGTGTATTCGCTTGAAACTGTATCCCCTCCCGTTTGTCTTTTTCTCCACTATCACCACCACACATATTCGCTATTTGTAATAAGCGAATAAAGTATCAGTTTTAAAATACTTGACTAGAACAGTTCCTAGCAGCCACCGATCATTGTCGCACTCCGATGTTTCAAAATAATCACTTGCTGAATAATAATACTCCCTGTGATCGCAAAACCAGACACTATAAAACTTTGAATAGATTAGTTTGTGAAAAAAAATTCGACAGAGAAATAAATAGCTGTTAATTTCTGAATTCGTCTACAGACAAAATTTGGAAATGCATATGCGGATCCTCTTGTTATTCAAATTAAGTAGATATGTAAAATGCTGTTTAGCAATTCAGTTTTATTTAACACGAATTTATACAGTTAAATGGGATATATACTTGTTTTTCGTCTCATTGTCTATTGTAGAATCTGGTTATGATTGATATTTACGAACAAAGCTTCAGAAATTTAATAAATCTAAAGTAGAGTTAGTCAGCACTACTTCAATAACGGAAGTGAACACGGTGACAATATTTGCGACGACCTTTGAATTAATATGAACGGTTCCATATAAGTAGTAAATAATTAGGATATACAACCTTTGTTGTCAAAACCTTTTCCATCTCCATTTAAGAGTACTTAAAGAAGCTCTACCAGAGATACCTATTTAAGGCCCTTAAAATATGAAATCACATATTCCTAGCAATCATTGACAAGATAGCCGCTATCGCTAAACCGGCTTGAAGCAGCTACTCCGTATTTTAATGCCGTTTTCACGATATTTGTGCTTGTTGCCTGTTTTCATCTTCGTTATTGTGTTCATTATGTATTGGCTGTTAAATTCATACGTGTTTCTTCATCTCCTTGTTTTGGAAACGAGAATAATTAGACTTTTTCTCAGCTGTCTTGCTCCACTGTTTTTGAACAAACGCCATCAGGTGATACTCGAGTTTCAACCCGTTTATGCTACGATGGACCCTCATTAATTGCTTTAAATGTTCACTCCTTGGCTCTCCACACTACATTGTGCTCTAGACTAAACGAACTGGGACTACATTCATCATTACCTAAATGTAAACAGAAGCGAAAAAAGAAACGTTGTTTCAAAGCTGGCTGGCGTAGAACAGGAAGAAGAATTCCAGTTATCTCCCTTATTTTGGCACAACCATTTAAAAAATTTTCGACCGTTAATTTAGATAACCTAATGCAAATCCCAATTAATTCGTCAACCTTTGTGTCAACTATCCAAGAAATGCCTCTGCGCACTGCATTATTCAATGCCCAGTCAGTAGGACCACCGGAAAAGCGCACAGAAATAGTTAATTTTATGAACGACGTAAATGTTCACATATTATTCTTGACAGAAACATGGCTAAAAACATCAGGCGATGAGCCCAAGTGTGCGGATCTAACATCCACTAGTTACTCCATCAAGTCGTTCCCCCGTAATTCTCGCGGAGGTGGAATTGCTGTCATCACAAAGAACTCCATGATAAAACGTCGGAGCTATACCACTACATTCAATTTCGACCACACATCGTTTGAACTAGTCCAAACCACACTCACACTGTAGCAAAGGTCAGTCCATTTTTTCTGCCTATACCGCCCTCCTCCTAGTAGAAAAAACAAGCTGGCTGACTCTCTCTTTTTGGAGCAGTTTCCGAATCTCCTGGACTATGGAAATTCGATAGGTGGCAACCTGATTATTCTTGGAGATTTCAACTTTCACTTTCACTGTCCCGGAAACTCGAATACATCAAAATTCATAGATTCCATTAATGTTTTCAACTTCAAACAGTCAGTTAACCAACCCACCCATAAACATGGTCACGTTTTAGACTGGATTCTTCATAGACCTGATGATAATATTCTACGGTCCTCCCTGGTATCCCATGACCTTGCATCAGATCACCTCTGCATTATATGCCATCTTGACGTATCAGTCCATAACCCTCCACCTTTATCTGCTACTAAGAGAAACCTCCGTATGATAAATAGAAGCAAATTAATGCACGACATCCAAGCTAACCTAACAACTTGCTTACCTCCTACCGCAGAACAACTCGATAACTGTCTGCGTTCATTACTTGAGATACATGCCCCAGCTACCAAGTGCAGGGTATCAATTAAAAAGTGTTCTCCATGGTATAGCAGTGTTAGGGACCAGCTTCGCACTGCTAAAAGAGACCGCCGTAAAGCTGAGAGGCTCTGGCTTTCCACCAGACTCACTATTCTCAAGCAAATCTATGAAGTCGCTAAGAAGAATGTCACAAATATAGTCCATGCAGCGAAATCAGCCCACTACACTACTAAGATCATGGAAAGTTCCAGCTGCAAAGAGCTCTTCGAGATTGCTAACAAGCTCATGTCAAGGAACAGATCAACACCACTTCCAAGTACCTTCTCTTCAGTCGACCTTCCGGACATGTTTGAAAAAAATTTCCGTGACAAAGTACAAACCATTAGAGATAAGCTTGACACCACAATTTCAATTGACTCGTCGTCACCATACAGTTGGGATACAGAATATGAGTGGCAACCATTAGCAGCATTTGAACCTGTCTCTATGGATTTCGTACGTACAATCGTGATGAAGAGTGCACCAAAGTCATGTGAACTTGATCCAATTCCAACATCACTGCTGTTTGAGTGCTTAGATGCAGTATTGCCTTCACTAACTGATGTTATTAATACCTCTCTCTCATCTGGGGAATTCCCATCATTTTTCAAAACTGCCATTGTAAAGCCTTTGCTGAAGAAACCAACACTAGACCATAACGATTTAATGAACTACCGCCCAGTTTCTAATCTCCCATTCATTTCAAAAATCTTAGAAACGGTTGTTCTATCCCAGCTTGTATCTCATCTAAATTAATTTTTTTTTTTTTTTTTTTTTTTTTTTTAGAAATGTACAATCTGCATATCGCCCTTGCCACAGTACTGAAACTACTCTTCTAAAAGTAGTTAATGACATTCTCTCTGCATTGGATAGCGGAAAGATCACAGTCCTCACCCTCCTTGATTTGTCTGCAGCATATGACACAATAGACCATGATATATTACTTCACCGTCTCCAGCATGTATTTAGCATTCATGATACAGCCTTACTGTGGTTCAAGTCCTACTTAGTCAACAGGACACAAAATGTATCTGCAAATGGAATACACTCCAGCCCAGTTGATCTATGTTGTGGTGTTCCACAGGGGTGTGTTCTTGGACCTGTTCTCTTCATTCTGTACACTCAGTCGCTCTCAAGTGTCATAGATGATCATCCAGTGTCTCATCAATTGTACGCTGATGACACGCAAATATACAAATCTAGCCACCCAACTGAAGTTGATGCTACCATCCAAGGTGTAGAGAGGTGCATTTCTGATGTGAAATCATGGATGACTTGTAACAAGCTGCAGATGAATGATGATAAAACTGAGGCCATTCTGATCACAACAGAAAGACTTTCTCATTCACATCCTTTGCCTCAAACAATAAATATCAGCAACGCCAACATTAAATTCACACAATCAGTACGAAACCTAGGTGTTACTCTGGACAGTACTCTCACATTGCACCAACATGTCATGAACATATGTAAGGCTGCATGTCTTGAGCTGAGACGCATCAGCTCAATTCGCAAATATCTTTCAGTTGATGCCACTAAAACACTTGTGTGTTCATTAGTACTTTCAAGACTGGATAATTGTAACTCAATTATGTCTGGTTCATCTCAATATCTACTCCAGAAATTTCAAAAAGTTCAAAACACAGCTGCTCGGATCATCCTTAGAGTACCACGATCAGAGCACACCTCCCCGCTGCTCTGTACCCTACACTAGCTATCCATTCGATCCAGAATCAAACACAAAATTTGTTCTCTGTGCTACGTTTCACTGTCGGACTCTAATCCAACATACCTATCCGACCTCACCCATGTGTACACACCAGCAAGATACTTACGCTCCTCTTCTGACAATTGTATACTCATTATTCCAAGTATGAAAACAAAGTCATATGGACAGCGTTATTTTGCATACCAGGGCCCAGCAACGTGGAATGAATTGCCCACTGAACTTAGACACAAAGATACAGTGATCACATTCAAGAGGGCCCTCAAAACTCACTTATTTCGAAAGCAAGAACAAACTTAAAGACCTAATAATGTTTCCTACCTGAAATATTCTCAGCATGTTTTTTATTTTTTAATGTTTTTCTAATTTCATGTTGTTTGTTTTTGTAATAATATTATTATGTTTCTTATCTTGTAGGTTTTGTCTAAAGTTGTAAAGCGCTTAAAGTTTCTAAAGATTAGGCGCTATACAAAGTCTCATTATTATTATTATTATTGATGATAGCCATGGCAAACACGTGGCTTAACATTATGTGGGAACATGTTAAGCCAACAAGTGAGAAGTGACTGAGGGAATGAAAAAAATATATCACAGCATTTCTCGCATTTTTTTACATTAGCATAATGAAACCGGTTGATACACATACTTACTTGCGAGTTATTTTTTCAATCAATCTCTCTGTCTCTCTCTCTGTCTGTCTGTCTCTGTCTGTGTCTGTCTCTGTCTGTCTGTCTGTCTGTCTCTCTCAAACAAAATACTGCTGGTGCAAAACCACAATACAGGGTACCACAGACACATCAACACTTTCAGCGTTAGATTCGATTTGTACTTCCAATAAAGTTGATTATTATAACTCGTTTCAGTAATTCTAGAATTATTTTGGTATTTAATTCGCAATACAGTAAGTTCTGTTTTTTGTTTTCATTTTTACTTTGTAATCTAGGAAAATAAATTATTTGTTGAATTTCACAAAGCTTGTTGCTTTTCACTCTTTTCTGTTACTTATTCTAAGAGCATAGACACATAACACCGGTAAAGTGTACATGTAGACCGCATATCAATATACTAAGCACAGCATACTATTAATTGAAATAAGTTATCTTTGAACAGCAGACCCTTTGAAAATAACTTAGGTGTGTAAAGTTATGAGATCTTTAAATTAATTAGTGTGATATATGAAGAACAGAAGTGATAAGCGATTATATCTATGCTGCGTAAAAAAGATGCAGTTTTATTATAATCAGTTTAAGGTCTGAAAATCATATATTTCAACACTGGCCGTGCAACAACAAAACTGAATTTATGTTTTTCCTTAATGAATTGCAAAGTTTATCTTAAAAAAGGGTTAGAACCCTGATGAGCTGACTGATGCATACATACATACATACATACATACATACATACATACATACCATTGACCACTCGGGTACTTAGCCGTGATGAATCTTTCCAAACCAAATCTTTGCGTTTGCTTACCAGTTTTTTTAACATCCTTGTTTACGTTTAGCATAAATTATGTTACTGAGTTGAATACTGCCTTGGCAGTTTAGACAATATTATATAGTAAGGTTAGGGCTTTCCCTGTAACAATCTTACATTTTGTTATACAAACACAGCATTGAATTTGATTGTATCATGTGTGCAGCTCCCATAAATTTAGGTTCACACATGAGAGTCCTCATGATTTTTACCTATCACGATAAAGAGCGACAAAATATATATTTCATTTGGTATGTTACTGAAGCTTAAATTGATACAATGCATAAAATAGCACATAATTAATACCACTCAACATCTAATAAACAATGACATATTGTTCTATGTCCTGACTACACTGTCCATCCTGTGTTGATAGAAACAAATCCAGTGTCTATCCTGATGACAATAAGTGAATCAGTTTCCTCCACAACCACAATGACAGTGGTAGACGCCAACGCAGGACAATAAATACATAGCCTAGAGAGATCGTACAAATGAATAATATTGTTGCAGAAAGGCTGTGATTTAAATTCGATTAAGACTTTTTATACATAAGTAAGCACACCGTGAAGGAAAAGAGGAATCAGCATATTTCCAGACACCTCTTCCGTGCAAGGTTGATACCATTACAAAGAGAAAATTCATGAGAACACTTAGGACGACTGAATCACAAACATCTCAGTTCTTTCAGCCTCCCAAGAAGACTATAAGGTTAGTGTCTTTTGATACAAGCAGTAGTGTTATTTCATCAAGCACGATATTTGATTGCGGTGACGTTTCAGCGTGCAATGTTTGATAATTTAAGTTAAGTCAATAAAATAATAGGACATTTATAAAAAAAAGAACCTGTGTTATCTGGAGCATTACAAAAAACATGTACTTTTTTAGTTATGTAGATCCGAATTACATGAGCCATGTCATGGGTTCTCAAGCTTGATTACGCATTTCGAAATTGTGCTCTAATTTCGACTATATTCCAAGTGCAATTACATCCTACTTACTGCACTCGAAATGAAATAAACATTATATTCCATATCGTCTTTTGATCATGGCAATTTAAAATCTTCATATGTTTACCACATTATGATTTTAAAACATAAAATGGCAGAACAGAAAAACACTTGCAGATATCAACAGTACACTGCTCCGTCGCTGCTGAAATCCGGTTTTTTAAAATGCAAAATTGGCTTATAAATCCAGAAAATAATCATGAAATTTCGTAGAAACGACAAAAAAGCCGAAATCTATTAATTCCAGATCAAATGGAAAAGTTGTTGCAATGCGCATTCATTCACAATATGACTCCAAATTTCAATTTAAATAGATCAAAATGATATTTTCTTTTGAAAGTTATGTTTAGCGCGCGACCAAGTTCAGATTTATCTAGGCGGAGCTATGTGTGCATTAACTCTGTTGTTATTGTATAATGATGAACCTGCGTTTTTGTATTTAGTTCAGAATACGGCATACATTGAGTTACTTTGTTGCGTGTAGTGTATTTTTTATATACATAATTAACCCTTAGGTAGAATACAAAAATGAGCATATAATAATAAAAGGTTACTGCATTTGAATGGGAAAATATGAACTCGTTTTGTCGGATTCATATACTGCACTCCCAAGGTCGAAAAAACTCATTCATATTTTCCCATACAAATGCAGTAACCTAAAACTATTGTATAAAATGTTCTTGATGGAGTAAATACTCAAAATAATTATATTTTCTTATAGATCACCCACTTTTATTTCGTAAAATGAGTGTACGCCGATGACGGTACCGAATGTACAAATCAGAAACGACTGAATATAAGCAGGTTTTGTTTTGTTTTGTTTAATCTCGAGATAGCTTCAGTTCATCAAATTTGACTTATTCAACAATTGCTACGAATATTTTTTTGCATACCAATGGAATCGATATAAGCTCTTCTTGCGTGGTATTTATAGCTCTCAGAAAGAGTCAAATTCAACTCTAGAAAACGTATTATTTTATTTCTGTTTGATAGGTTGAATGCAAGATACAAACAACTAAAGTATTATAATTGTCTAAAAGAGTCTGTATATATCAGTATTATGCTTGTCAGCTTCCACAAATTTACTGCGATAGATTCAGGACTGTACAAGAGAATAGCACAGTGAATGGAAAAAGTACTATGCTACCGGAATCAGATATAAATGTACGTGAGGCTATTAACAAAAGGTATCCAGACCGCATTGGAAGTGGTTTCATTTTGTACCAGAATACCCCCACGTTAAGAATCCAAATGACACCCAGCACACAGATACAGGTTTAATATAATAAATTCGATTTTTCTGTGCATCGCTTATTTACTTTCAGTTGATATCAACTCTAAATTTCTAAGATGAGCCACGACGCTAGAAAACATTCACAGATAGTAAAATTCTCATTTTAAGATTTTGCAGAAGCTGCAAATAATGTTTTCATAAAATGCGGCTTATTTCGGATATATATATATATATATATATATATATATATATATATATATATATATATATATATATATATATATATATATATACACACATAGGCATAGAGATAGTCTTCAAAATCATAATTTTTGAGTACTGTTATGAGTATATACTCTTAAAACAAAGAAACAGAAAAGAGTGGAAGAAACAGGCTTTGTAAAAATTAGCAAATAATTTATTTCCCTAGAATACAAAGTGAAAAATGATAAAATGAACTTACGGTATTGCGAATTAAATCAAGTAATAATGCAAGAATTAAAGACACAAGACCTAGTAATAAAATGTCCTGAATAAAATTCAGTTCATGTTCTAAAGAGATTTAAAATTGAAGGCGATGGCGTGTCTGTTATAGTCCGCGTCGTACTGATGTGTCAATAGTCTGTTGTTGAATCACATAAATATTATTCCAGGTTTGAATTCAGTATAAATTCCAGTGAATGTCTTTATCCAAGAATTTTGTTGGAACACTTTTGTATTTCCAGAAAAAATAATCACTTGAATTCAATAATTTGAAGAAAATAAAAATTCAGTCCAAACTGGTCACAACATAACACACCTAATAGTTCTAGATGTTAGTGCATAACTGGCAATATTTTGACAGTCGCAAGATAATATAGTTCTCTGTTTGACAGCAGGTCACAAATTAGTATTATCTAAAAACAACATTACATAATGGAAAATAACTTTCTAGCTTGATTTAATCAGCCTTGTTCATTTAAAACACAATATCCTATAAAATTCTCTTTGGATTCTCCAAAAGCCTGACCCAAATAAACATGTTTGCCTAAATAATAATTTGGTCAATGAACTCATACCCATAGAGGATAATAAAGCTATTTTGGGTCGTTTACATCAATGAAATAAATAAAAAATATAAAAAAGTCAATCAGGTAAAAAAGAACTGATCTCAGGTTTGGACAAGGTCAAGTCCAGTAAACAATGTTACATTACAATAACATGTAATGAAATAAAAATGAAATTAAAACTAACAAACAATTAAATTAAATATACATAGCAGAACAGTATTTATATTACATATAAAAGAATTGCAACTATGTTTGGAGTCGAAAATCAAATTACCAACAGCCCAAAGGAAAAACGTTTTAGCGGTTAAGTTGCCCGCTGTTCTACAGATGCGACCTAGACATATACGTTTTTGCTTTTCTATGCGAACTTCCATTGAAATCACCCCCATGCATTCTGTACTAGATCCAATAGGAGATCTTTTGAAAGGAAACACTTTGTAATTTTTCCAATGTTTTAATGACCACTCCGGTGGCCTAGTGGTTAGAGCGTCTGCCTCGGATGTGGGAGGTCGCGGGTTCGAACTCGGGCCGAGTCATACCAAAGACTTATAAAAATGGAACTTGCAGCTGCCTCGCTTGGTGTTCAGCATTTAGAGGTTAGTATTATGACTGCTCGGCCTGGTGTCAAGATAATGTGACTGGGTGGGACATTCACTGTAAACTGTCACGCTGTAGACATGGTAGCGGTATGAAAACATCGTTAAAGGTACGTTAAAATCCCCCCCCCACCACCACCACATACACACTGTTTCAATGCCATGATATGTCATATTGAACTAGAGTTTTGAGCTATAAAAAGCAGACGGCAATATAACTCTTTCACAGACTTCCACAGATAGTACACTTAATATAAATTAGGTTTAGGTGGATTTATTTATACATACTTCCAAGAAATTCGAGGGGCCACGAGTGGCCGAGTGGTCTAAAGCGCTCTCCGTTACAGATCAGTGCCATCTCACCTGTCTGCGTGGGTTCGAGTCTAGGATCCGGCCAATGTGGGTATGTGAGAAAGCTTGCAAGTAGCTTCTCGTGGGTCGGTGGTTCTTCCCGAGATTTCCCTGGGTTCTTCCTCCACCATTAATACAGGCCGCCATGCATAGCCTATCGTGTGCTGAAAAATGGCCTTAAACCCCACAACAACAACAACAACAGATAGTACAGGATTCATTCCATGTGCATTTAATCCAATTGAGAATAGTGAGTATATTACACCTTACCTTTATAGCAAGAATAGTATACACGGTCATTAATTTTGCATTAAGTGGGAAAGAGTAACTCCTGCATATTTAACTTTATTTTGCTCGAGGGAATATATTGTAATCCCAAAGTAATTTCATTTGTTGAGTACACTTAGTTTTTTTCTACAGAATATCATCCAAATACTCTTGTTAGGATTACATCTCGATTTCCATTTCAGTGCATACTAATAAACATTATTCGCATGCATCTGTAAACCTATCAGCCTAGAATGTATTAGAATAGTGTCGTCTGCTAAACACATGCCTGGTATGTTCATCTGATTCATTGTTAACCCGCAATTAATTATCAATTCAGTCAATGGATCATTTATGCACACGAGAAAAATAAAATCGGACATTACACGCTGCTGACCCACGCCCCTCGTGACGGGAATGTGTTCGATATATGTCCTCCACATGTTACATTAGCTCTTGACTGTATGTAGGATTAATCTCCATATTTTTGCATTAATTCCAAAATATTTTAATTTTGTCAACAGACCACAATACCGCCGTCTATCGAATGCCTTTTATTATGCAGAAAAACAGCATATACATTAGAGTTATGACTAGTATAGTATATCAGACATTCTTGAAGGGTAAATGCGCAGAGATAGCTCCAGCCTCTTTACGAAATCCAGACTGATAAGGATGTGGAAAGTGGTCATCAATACTTTTTCAAACAATTATTCCAGACCAGATGTCAATGATATACCACGATAATTCACGGATCCTTGTGATCGTTACTATTTTGTTTCTATATCGGTAGAATCATTCCAAATCTAGGTAAATACTCAGACTGGAACATGTAATTAGAAATGGCAGTTATATGTCTGGTTAGATATTTTCCAACATATTTAAATGCTTATTAGATACGCAATCAATATCTGGTGATTTTTTTATTTTTAGAGACTTGATATGATGCATTACTTCTTCCTCTATAATAAGATTACATTTTATGCTATCAATCTCTAGTTTGCTTTCCTCATACATATCCTTCATTTTGAAACTATCGCTATAGTCCTTGTCTATTGCAACACTTAATTCAGAAAATATAATTTCCGTAAATTTGCACACTCATCCAAATTATTTGATTCTACTCATTGGAATACAATAATACCATGATCTGATTTATCTTTTCTACATTCCCGTTCGACTGCGTAGAATGGGCCTATTCCTATTTCTTCACTCTTACCTATTGGTTCAAATAAGCACGTTTTATATATTTTTTCTCTAGCCTGTGGTACGTCCTTGTATTTTCTGATTTTGCACACAAGATCTTCAATCGTGATCCCATAATCATGTATATATCTTCAAAACGAATAAATATCATGCACATAAAAAAACATTTTCACGACGTATGTTATATGCATCGTCAGTTTTGCTTGTCGAGGGAAAGTAAGTCGCAATCAATATTATTGGTTTCAATTCTCTCAATATAATTTTCACCGCCACAACATTTGGTAAATCAATTTGGGAGGTCCTTACTTTGCATAGTGATGATTTACCAAATAAGGTCACCCCGCAACTTTCTCGATATCATTGTGGTATGTGTTCAGTAGGAAGCGCTACTATTTTAAAATCGTCATGTAATTTATCTAAACAAGTTAGATTATCTGAACAAAGCCAATGTTCCATGATATTTAACAGAACTGTGTCTGGCAACAATTCAATTAATTTCTGCGTGCTATGCATTACACCACATGCATTCCATGTTGAGACGATGAGCATAATTACAATTATGACGCTTGCAGGTAACTTCTCGTGGGTCGGTGGTTCGCTTTGGGGTTTTAACGGATGATTCCTCCACCATTTATAGTGGCCGCTATGTATAGCCAATCTTGTGCTAAAAAATGGTGTTAAACTCTATAACAACAGCAAAAACAACAATTATGACGCAATTACCAATCATATGACTATGTTAATTATGACTAGGTGTTCTATTTCTCATACGATTCATCAGATGGGTAGTCCTCTCGCCACTTTCTGTTTGATATCCATTCTCTACATTTTATTCCAGAACTCCAAAGTGAAATACTGCTCATCATCAATTCAAAATCTTCATCCAGTACATTTAGTCAAAATGTATATATGAGGCGGACGAACGTGTAAGCTGTCCTTGACATTGGACAGCAGAATGCGTCTTATTTTCGTTCTTACGACTGGTTCAGAAATATCCGAGTCTAGATCAGTTTGATTGGGTCTGGTAATTATAGTCTCAGTATGTCTATACAATGTATTCTTCTTTTTCGGGGGCCCCGAGTGGCCGAGTGGTCTAAAGCGCTCTCCGTTACGGATCACTGCCATCTCACCTCTGTCTGCGCCGGTTCGGTTTCAGCCAATGTGGGTATGTGAGAAAGCTTGCCAGTAGCTTCTCGCGGGTCGGTGGTTCTTTCCGGGTCTTCCCGGGTTCTTTCTCCACCATTAATACTGGCCGCCATGTATAGCCTACCGTGTGCTGAAAAATGGTGTTAAACCCCACAACAACAACAAGAACAAGAAAAATCTTCTTTTTCCGTTTCTCCACGTCATTCGGAAGCATATTTTGATCTTCTGGTGAATTGATACGCACTTCTTATGCTTTATTCATGCTGTTTTGATTTATTTTTATGTTAGTTCTTTCTTCACATTTTAACTTCATTTGCCAATTCTCAGTTGCTTTATTCTCTCTTGCGTTCTTAAATAATACTTCCGTTTGCTAGTTATGAACTCACATTTGTTGTTATGTTAGATCATTCCGTGAACGTGGCGCGAAATCCGTCAATGTAAACATGGCGGGATCATTTCCAGATGAATCTACTGCAAGAGCGTTAGCAGGCTGTTTGTGTATCTTTTTCTGAACAGAAACTACATTCCCTTGATCTATAGTTGGAGAGGTACCATATCTACCCTCCCTGCATGCTGATAATTCATAACTTTTTTTTCAGCTGCAAGTTTACGTTTCTTCCATTTTCTTTATCATATTGTATAAAAGCATGTGTCATCTACAAATTGCGTCTAACTTTTTCAGGACCATATCTGGATGCTGATGTTCATGTGTAGTGATTCCTTTGATCTAGTTTTCCCGGGTGGCCGTTGTTGACATCTGGATATACAATCATCTGTCATTATTTATTAGTTTTTTGATCATTTAGTTTCAGTTGTTCAGTTGGAGCGTTAGCTTCTTGAGGTTTCTTCGTTTTTTCCCCCGATGAAATATGTCTTTAGTCTTTGAATCTCATTCTCTCTGTGTGGTGATATCACCTAGCTGGTTTTCCAAAACAGGACAATTTTTCTGTGTGGTGATATCACCTAGCTGGTTTTCCAATCAGGGCATTTTCTTTGTGTGGTGATGTCATCTAGCTGGTTTTCCAGTCGGGACAATTTTTCTGTGTGGTGATATCACCATGTTGGTTTTCCAATCCGGACAATTTTCTGTGTAGTTATATCACATAGCTGGTTTTCCAATCAGGACAATTTTTCTGTCTGGTGATATCATCTAGCTGGTTTTCCAGTCGGAATATTTTCTTTGTGTGGTGATATCACCATGTTGGTTTTCCAATCAGGACATTTACTTTGTGTGGTGATATCACGATGTTGGTTTTCCAATCGGGACAGTTTCTTTGTGTGATGATATCACCTAGCTGGTTTTCCAATCGAGACAATTTTTCATCATACTTTTCATTCAACGCAGCTATCTGTGCAAATATTGTGCTTGTTTTATCAGCATCTTCGTCTGTTCTTTTTAAAGCGTCATCATTGATTGAAGCTTTAGGAATTTGGTGTATGAAATCGCTGCGAACAGAAATCGAACGCTAGCACTGTTTGTTCGAGGTAACGTTCTACTAATCGACCATCAGGACAATACTATCTTCCTTTTTGCTAGATCAAACAGAGCGTGCATAGTATCTTTGAAACCTTTGACATCAAGTGTTGATTTCATTTTTCTTATGAAGGCACGTTTATTAATAGTTCCTAATTTGGCTTTGATTTGCCTGCGACGTCTGCGAAACGAATAGCTCATCATCATTGCCGTTATCTTCAATGACGGCCTCAGTGACATTTTCAGTTTTTCTCTCATTTCCCTTCGGATTATCCATTTTGTGAATTTAAATCTGGACTTGATATTGTCATCAGCTTCATTATCTAATATGTCTTTAACAACATCGAAGCTATTTTGAAACTTTCTCTCAATGTCCACACCATCCATATAATGAAGTTGAGAGAGCATATTTGTTGTTTTCTCAAGAATCTCTTTAAATACATTCAAATATTTTTTTTTGTTTTGATTTTGTTAGAAGAGTATTTTCATTTCAGTCACATTGACAACTTTTGTCTAACTTATTAACTGTACTATAGATTTCTAATAAGCTCACACTCCTTGGATGAACATGAGGTAACAATTACATGAGGGCAGTTACACTTCCTAAATAGATAAAGTAGTTCCAAAAGTGATATTGCTGCTGTGCCGATCAAAGTGGTATTGCCACTGTGGCGATATACCTTTTCTCCCACTGATATATTTCAATATCTCATCATGATGCATACACTATATATATATATATATATATATATATATATATATATATATATATATATATATATATATATATATATATATATATCTGTGTGTGTGTGTGTGTGTGTGTGTGTGTACTTGCAGATACCATTTTCCATTTGGTGAGGAAGAAGACTAGTGTTTCCAGAGTCACAATGAATCCAGCTTTGATCCGTTTAGGAATACTACTCACGTTTTTTGCACCAGGAACATATTCAGGTATTTATCTGACTTTCTAAAACGTAAACTTAATTCTAAGATTTGATGGGTGCCTTAAAATTTTGGTTTTTAGTTTGTTGTTGAATTGTTCTTCTTTTAAAATTCGTCTGAATATTAACTTAAAACCACGTTTCATGTGTCATGTGTCAGTTTCACCTTCTGGCTCCATCCATTACATAGGCTAAATGACCTTACTCGTCTATAAGGAAGTTATGAACAACGTTATACTGAATCACATATTGAAAGAATGACAACTATTATACTCTTCATCGGGGTGAATTATAAACGACATTATTCCATGATGTAATATTGAATCACATATTGAAAGAATGACAACTATTATAATCTTCATCGGGGAGAATTATAAACGACGTTATTCCAGGATGTAATGCTGAATCACATATTGAAAGAATGAAAACTATTATACTCTACTTCGGGGATAATTGATTATGTGAGAAGCTAAGTGTATATCATTTTCAAGTGATTTCTTTCAGGATGGATACTCTTTAATTCACTTCTTCTGCTCAGGTACCGGAAGGCATGACAATACTGCCTTAACGCCGATGTTTAACTTTCACCATGAATATTAGTCTCTCCCTCCCTCCCCCCCCCCTCTCTCTCTCTCTGTGTGATTTGGACTTTTAAGGTAGCTTTAAAAAAATTCCTGTCATATCGCTACGATATCTGCAGTGTGGAAGTTTATAGTGATGACTAGAACTGGGGCACCATGACGCAGGCATTTAGCATGATGTCCCACCCAGTCACATTACCTTGACAAAAGGACAACCAATCCTAATACTAACCTCTTAATGCTGAGCGCCTAGCGAGGCAATTGCTAGTAAGTCTTTAGTATGACTCGGCCAGGGATCAAACTCTTGACGCCCCGCATCCGAGGCGGACGCTCTAACCACTTAGGCCACCGGAGCTGTCTATGAAGATTAGTAACTTAGTTATTAGAGTTAATAAACTTAGACACTGTACTTAAATTAAGGGATAAATCTTACAAAATATTTTTAGAATAAACATTGATCAAACCGAATATAACACTGTTAGAAGCTTCTGTCTCTGAATAATGTTATTTTCAATGTCAGTTATTTATTGTACAATAACATCCCTTTGAATAGACAGTGTAGAACTTCAAAACCAAAGCAAAAAGTACAAGAACAGTGTGGGCTTATTAACATTATGCACTTACATATTGATAAATAAGCATGTCACGTACGTGATAATAAATCAATAGTATTTCATGAATAATTAAAAAGCAACTTATATCTGTAGAAAGGACTGCATAGCTTTATTTCTGATTTTAGGGCAATCGTATGTGCATTTGCAATTATGTACACCAGGGATGAATATGATTGCTATATCAGTACCTTTTCGTGATTTCCTTTTTATATTTAACATTTTAGTTATGTCTAACAGGTATGGTGCGTCCATTGACTCTGATATGTTCGACATGATAATATAAATGGCACTTCTTTGTTTACGGCATTATTGCATATCTACCTATCTCAGTATCTTACATCATCGACCAAGCCGGCGGTTGCAAATAAGAAACTGGTACGAGTAAACATTTCGTGCATGAAGGCATCTCCATTTCAAATAGCAAGTCACAAATAGATTTGATCTTGACGGCAAAACCATAAATAAATACAGGAAAATGTATTAGCAGGCTATTTGATGCCGAGAGAATTTGAAAAAAAAGCATATTCCCCAAGGACGCAAAACTGGATCCGAACCCTGCTGATTCATTATTCAAATTCAACCCGCACCTCTTTCAGTCACGAGTCCTGAAGTCTAAGAATTTAGGAACCGCAAATCCTAACTCAGTTTGTCTCCTCTTTCGACATGGCGGGCCTATTCTACACCCCTGAACCGACACTAGCAGTATGTATGCATAAACAAATGACGCGTCGTGGTACTTTACTGTACGACGCATGACGCACACGCCGACGGAGATAACTAGTCAAATAACTTTTAGAGGGTAATCGTGGTATTTCTTAAATTGAATATTGCAACTCCTTTATTCCAGGCGCATCTCCTGTAGCGACAATCTCCACCAACAAATCAGTTTATTTTACCGAAGGCGGATCTTTAGAGCTGATTTGTGAGTTAAATCAGGATGTAGGATCTTCGAGTGCCTGGTTTAAAAAAGATGGGCTAAACTGGATTTTGATAACAAACTCATCAACATGCGAGTTCCACAAAGCAGTTCAGTGGGATCCTTACACATACAATATCACATGTATCAGTTCGAGGAGATTCGTGTTGGTAATAGATGGGATGAATGCCAGAGACCACAAGACAACATGGATGTGTGAAATCACATCCTATAATGATGGTCCATGTTTGGGTGCCAGCAATCCATGTATCAGCAAAGGCCTATCTGTCTTTCAAAGAGGTAAGTAATAATCAAACTAAATATATATATATATATATATATATATATATATATATATATATATATATATATATATATATATATATATATATATATATATATATATATAGTATGTACGCTGTATCAATAATATACCATGAGATGAGTACTGACGGAATGAATGAATTCCTCACATCCCTGCGAGTGTGTCCGCTGTTTTTCGTTCGTTGAGTCGACGAGGACCAATCTAGTCATCCGAGGGTTGGAGGGGCTGGTTCTGTTTTGTGCGTGCGCAGGTGGGTGATGAGGCCGACCCTTGCATGTTCGTCTTCGTAAGGGACAATGGATGAGCGGGACATCTCCAGGAGGGTTGATGGCACGCGCTTGTCTGGCTTACCTCTTTAGCTCTGCAGCTGCTGTCCAGCTAGATTCGTACAACTTTGAGCCTTTGTGCACGGAGGAAAGCCAAGTGACTCGATCGCTTGCTATTAGCTTCCAGCAATCAGGGTTTGTGTTGAACGCTTTTGATGCAGCTTTCAGCTTGTCTTTGAAGCGTTTCTTCTGACCTCAGTAGGATCTTTGTCCTTGCTGTAGCTCACCATAGAAGAGTCTCTCAGGTAGCCGTTGGTCTGGCATGCATTCAACATGTCCCGCTCAGCGTAGCTGGGACAGCATCAGGATGACGTGGATGCTGGGGAGATCTGCTGTGTGTCCGCTACAAAATGCAGTTGTACGATTTTCTTGTTGTTTACAATCACAATCACATATGCAAAATTGATAAGTTGGTTGTCTTCTTTTTGAGTTTCTATTTTTATTCACATTTATTAAGTCAATACAAGACACCCTCATGATTTAAATATGAAATATGTTTTTTATGAAGAACGTAGTGCACTACAAACATGGTTAGCTTCTTGTACACTGAACCTTTGCTGTCAGGCATTCACGTACTGGCGTATGGAAATTGGCGTGGAATAGAAACTAAGTGAATTGACGAACCAACAAGAGGTAATTGAATTATATTAATATCTTGACAGTTCATCTAAATCATTATTCTGCTTTATATATATATATATATATATATATATATATATATATATATATATATATATATATATATATATATATATATATATATATATATATATCTGTGTGTGTGTGTGTGTGTGAAGATATTATTCTGGAAGATTTATTTAAATTATTTAGTTGAATCACAAAGTGCTCATTGATATTTTGGACTGAAACTCTACTTTGGGATTATTGAGAATTCGTTCAAAGACATTATTGATATTGATTGTATCATTGTGGTACACATGACACTTAAGACTCGTGGTACATCACTTCATTCAAGACTATCGGTACCCCATGACATTCAATACTATAGGAATTCATTCAGAACATTAGATACTTTTGGACTTGTGATAGAACATTTAATATTTGTTGGGATTTAATTCACAACGCTGTAATTATCTCTTACTATTCCACTTTGGAACTTAAAGAAATAGATTATTTGTTGTGTTTACTAAATTTGTCAGCTTGGCTTTTTTATGTTCCCTTGCTTAAGACATAGAGACATAACAAGTGAAATAAACCTCTTGCATGAAAATGCTCATATAAATCTTAAACCGAACTTCCTTTCAATTTGACAAAATATTTTGCATTAAAATGTCTAGATAAGCTATTAATATTAACATTATTATTATTATTATTATTATTATTATTATTATTATTATAGATATATAAAAGAATCATCATATCGAGTGTTCTAAAGATTGGTGTTCATGCAATCTGTTTAAAATCACAAATATCTTATACTTTGGAAAATCTAAAAATGTAATTTCTGCAGTCCCATAAAGACTACTAAAGCACAATATCTTTGAAATTACAAGTCTTGCACGTTTAAAGCTAATGCCTGTTGATCATATCTTCAGGCTTTTCTTCTTTTCTTTTATTTGGGAAGTTATAAAGTTGTTATCTGGTATCCATCACTACTGGTACTAAGAATAAAAGAGTAGCTCAGATTATGCCTCTAGAAATGATGACCTAGATTTTGTAAAACTTAAAATGAACTTACTGAAGGAGAGTGACGCGAAAGGATTGGGTCAGCTTACATCATAACAAATTGATCTTGAGAAGCAGCCAACCAAGTTTAACAACACTATAGGGCTGCATGGATGTTCTTATCTATGTTTAAATCTATGTTTTACTTCAAGTCAGCAATAATATTGGACACAGCTGGGAGAAGATGAACTACACTTTGTCATATTCAACTCATTAAGACACTAAATGTCATGCATCGAGTTGGATTTTCTTCAAGATATTTTCTTTAGATACGTGTGTTACCCTGGCAACTACATATTAGAGCATCTGAAAATGAAAGTTTGAAATTAAATGGTATAAGGTCATCTTATTATGCATCTCTAATAATCATTTTAACTGAGCCGCTAGATGTTCACGTAAACCAGTCTGCTTTTCCTCTGTGTACGTGGATCACCATAGTATTGTCGAGCTGTAGTATGATGACCTTGAATTCTTAACTTGAAGTGGATCTAAACTCCCAAAATCTGTCAAGATATCAATGTTAGCTTATACATTTTGACAAATACATATGCTGTTTAATTTAGTGAGGTAAACGTAGTTTGTCTTTCCTCCAAGTCCTTATACTCATTTTTAGGAATAATAATGCCATTGTCGATGAAGGCAGATCAAACAGACAAGTAACGCCTTTGTGTTGTAAATGTTTGTATATAGGACGAAATTTAGCCAACATATTTCATAATCTTAGAAGAAAGGAAAATGAAAAAGTGAAATGTACTGACAATATCAAGTATTTTAGGAACATCTGTTTTTTTGTCTTATTGAAGGGAACATTTATTCACAGTAATCAGCGTATTTCAGGCCTACGAACAGAGAATCTCTCCTCGATCGTTCCAGTCTGTGTGAAGTATTGAAAATGTGTGGAACACTTACATTCAAAGTGCTATTGCTGTCGATGACAATAATGAATGCAAAGAGACAATAATAAAAACAAGCGGCTTGTATGTTTCTTACAGTGACTCAAATAATTTATATCTAAATATTTGACATTAACAAAATATGTTATATTTAATTATAATAGGCATCATTTAATCTCGTATTGACACGTGTTAGGTACACATAACAAATTGTGATATAAGTATCTTATGACTCAAATCAGATTAAAATCGATAAGACAGTCTTGAGATTAACATGTTTGACGGTTTGGAATTTGAAGAAGCGAGAGTTAAAGTTGTTAGATGATTGACAGTACTTCCACTTACTCGGACAGTCTCGATCACATAAAAACTTTGTAGGGCGAGTTGTAAAAAGTAGTAGCTGAATAGTTTCTTATATTTAGTAAAAGAGGCCACATTTTATGCTGTTCAGTGTCACTTGCACAAATTTTGAGGTCTTGCGCATAATTTGAGCAAAAAATAGGTAACGTGTGACATGTGTTAGTCAATTGACATTCTTTGCACAGACTAAAAGATACAAAAGTCAAATTCCTTCGATTTAATTTGATTAAAAGAGGTTTAAATTTTTTTGCACAGAAGTAGAGTAAGAAATTTGATATTTTAAAAAAAAGATGGCCATATTTGGCACTTTGTGAAAATATTAGGTTGTCTTAATTCGGTAACGCTCTCTCACAAATTGGCTTCCAGTGGGGTGAAAAATACCGGCCATGATGAATTAGGAAATGCTTATTTAGGAGTAGAAAACACGATGCTTTATAGACTGAAAACCACACAAAATGGATGCACGGCAATATCGAAAGCCAACTTTGCCGAGCAGTCACTAGAACCAAACAAGAATCCTTCACAGAGAATGATGCTCTGGAGGCCGAAAAAATCTATACAAATTCACTAGAAGTCCTAGGGTCAGACCTGCACCATTTTCAGTCGGGACAAAATTACGTACTGTAAGAGGCAATTGATTAAAAGCCTGTGTCGATGTAACCGTATTATTTAGGAGGAATAGTGAAAACAAGACTATTTAGATGGGTACATTTATTGCGATACTTGAGATCAGTTCAGCACAATTTACATTCGACACCTGCTACATAGTGATATTGTGCTTAAGTGAAAAGCCCATGTTGATACAATAATATATTCAGGATAACTAATATATTAGAAGATTTTCAAGATGGCCGGCAAGTTAGTTATTTTTTAGGCTAATCAGCGCAATTGTAATAAAAGACCAGCTACGTATTGCAAAAGTTCTATTAAAACCACATGTCGATGCAATTTTTCTTTTAGGAGTAGTAGTCATAACAAGATCTTGTAAACTCATTAATATATTCATTTACGACCATCTACATGTCATAGAACTCTTTAAAAAAATTGATATACCTTTACGGCTGTTCGTCCAGGATAAGCAGTGTTAACAATATCATAGAAGTCTGAGGAGAACCATTTTCATGTAAGACCACATATTCCCTGGGATGAATGTATATGTAAAGTTTCGTTGCAAAATTCGTCTAGTAGTTTACGAGAAGTAGCATTCGCAAACTTGACATAACTAACGGATGACGGTCGACAGGCCATCAAATAAAATCCTCTTGTCCTTGATTCGCAGAGTTAAACATAGCAAATTGCATATCTTCACTCAGATCGCATGTGTTTTTTTGCGTGATTACTGTTGTAGATGTGTCTTGTCTATATGGATCACTTTACAATTATTTTTGTCATGTCTCTTTCTGTCTGCTAATGTTTGCATTTTGCAGTTCCAGTAACGACCGTCCATCTGGCAGATAATTCTGGAAAACCGTTAGGTGACACAGTAACGGTGGTCGACGGAGCTAGTAAACTTTTTACGTGTGATACGTCCCCTAATGGAAGCAGGCCCTATGCTTTATTTCGCTGGTACAGAAGGAAAGAAAACCAGACTACGATTTTGATTGAAAACCAGTCACATTCCTCTACACCAGATCCGATCCCGGTACCGAATCAACCGGAGACTGACATTTTGATATCTTACAACACTTTGAATCTGACTATCGAGAAGTCATTTCAGAAAATTAACATATTTTGCGCAGCTCAGGACAAGACAAATATCGGAAACTATGTTGAGTCAAAAGAGGTTCAGATAAATGTCGTGTGTATGTTATTCATTTGTCTCATACTATGTGTCGTAAAACTACTAATAGTTATATTTGTGACATTTAACAAAAGGACACACATTTTGAGTAATATTTGTAGTTCAACATTATCTGATTTGCAAACACGAGAAACACCATTCATCTTCCAAGAGAATCACACTATTGTTCACCTCTGTCTCAGTTTTCTTTCAATATTTGCGTTGAAGTTAGGTATTTGATGAATGGTCACATATTTATCATTCTTAATTAACAATCTTCTTGATTTCCTGAAGGTTTTCTCTTAGCATGACATAAGAGCTTTTTCTTCAGTAATTTCATATTTGTGCCACATTAAATTTAAATGTACTGTATTTAACACTGTGCATGACTGGAAGGTCATCTCTTTGCCTTTGCTAGTCGATAAAATGGTGTTATTATTATTATTACTAGTAGTAGTAATAGTAATAGTAGTAGTAGTAGTAGTAGTAGCAGCAGCAGCAGCACTGGTAGTGGTAGAAGTAGAAATTCTCAAAATGATTAAATTATACAAGGGATTTGTGCTTAACAAAACCATTGCAGGCCAATAGTTTATTCTGTAAAATAGAAGTCCCACTGATTTAATTTTCAGATCCTCCAGTAATTGTCCTTTTGCCAAACAGTTCTGTGTACACTCTCAGGGACGGAAGTCACAATTTCGGTCTAACATGTTATGATATTGACGCCAATTCCTGGCAACAACCATACGAATTTACATGGCTCTACAATGGAAAAGTAATACAGGGTCAAACTTCATCATCCTACATAATTCAAAACGTTCAGAAGTCTGATGCTGGCCAGTACCAGTGTAAAGCCAGCAATTCATACGGAACCGGGATATCTGAGATCTTGAAGCTTAATGTACAGTGTAAGTATTTTGTGACTTTCTGAAGAAAGCCATTTTGTAAGCTATATAACGTATTTTCTTCATCACAAAACACGCACAAGCATATGTAAAATAGAAACATACAAATGCGCACACACAAAATTAAAACGAATAAAAAGAATAACGTTTGCAAACATCAAGAAAAAGGAAAAAAAAATACAGCTGGAAGGAACGAGAAATTTAAAAGAAAATTTGCAGAAAGTTTTATAATGCATGTAGACTTTGTCTCGAAAATGATGTTTAATATTTGTCTTTTCCTAAAGTCTAGCGTTCCATCATCGCTTTGGCTAGCATACATTTGCTACATTATGTTTATCTTCTGGTAGTAAACTCTTGAAAGATGAAGTGTCTGTGAGTCTAAAGCAGTCATGAATGCCTGTAGTGCTGTTGCCATATCCAGTACTATATTTAATTATCCCTTATTCATTCCTTTTATTTTGCTGCCTTTTAAACCGGCCATCATCGTCATTTTAACCTTTTTTTTCTGATGTCATTAGATTTTATGTCTACCCTATCTCTGTGTTAAAATGCACCCTATAAATACATTGCGAGATTGATGAAAGATCGCAGAAGTTTCCATTTCTACTTACATTCATTCTCTCATAAAAAGCAGCGGGCAAACGCAATATTTCCAGTGAGCGATACTCTGATGCTAAGAACGCTTCCAATGCCTTTCAGATGGTGCTAAGATAACTGATCTGTCAACGGTGAAGAGTGACACTGTGGACGAGAACGGCACTACAACACTCCGCTGTTTTGTGGACAGCAACCCAGTATCTGACATTACCTGGACGAAAGAAGGATCTGAAGGTCCGTTAAAAACAGACTTTTCCGTACTTCAGAGCTATCTTGTCCTCAATTATATTCAATGCCTGGACGCAACGAATTACAAATGTAAAGCCAGCAATGGTCTGGGCATCCCTGTAGAGAGAAAGATTCCGCTTCGTGTTACATGTAAGTCAAAGTATTGATTTATTATGTAACCCAACTATGATCTTTAATCACCTTTCGTAGGGTCTTCCGTTTTGCTGTTCTTCAGTTGGTATTAATACATATCAGATACGGCAATGATATTTTGATGCAGCAAGTGTATGTATTCTACACATGCAAAAGATATTTCCGCTCTCTTGGGAAAAATGAAACGAACACAACAAAATATGGCAGCATTTCGCTTTTAACAGTAATATTTCTTAAAAGAAACTGCAGCCTATTTAATCTGCACATTCCTAAGACTTTTTCTAATTTGGCACTATATAGAAGACGAGAGGAGTCATTTTCACAGCTTTTGCGGGGTATGGACTATACTTTTTCTGGTCTTTTAAGCAATCAGATTAGCAGTGATTCGTATTATACATGTTTTATTTCGTTTTATTTTGTTTAACATTGTCCAGCAAAGAAACGTTGTATTTAAATTATTGTAAGGTTTAATTTTACTGGCACACCCTTACTGACTTTTTGCTTGAACACAACAAGTTGTTATTGGCAGAACACGATATGTAATGCTTACTTGCAGTTCTGTTCATCGTTTTTTATGCATTATTTGCCACAAGGGTTTGAAGAAGATTTATCAAAGAACATTATATATCATAGACAATACATGGTTTGCATGGCCAAATATTAAGTTCGTGGCATTATTCGTATGGTATGAAGAACGATTACCGTAGACAAAATTACAAATTTGAACTTTTATTGCATGGTTGTGTAATTACAGCAAAAAAGCTACAATGGTGACAAAACATAGAAAATAGACTTTGCTGTGTGAAACGATGATACACCCTAACCCGAATCAATGACATCATACTAAAAGTGTATTTTGCATCAAAAGAAGAGTTGCTGTTTCAGCGGAAAAACAAAATAATCATCACTAGCAGATGATAAGTGATATCAGAGCAGTAAACAGATTGCAGATATTTTGTTTGTAAACAAATGATACGCACGTGATCTTTATATTATTAAGGACTGGGATAATGCTTTATGCCTTGTATCAACTTTTATTTGTACATTATTAGTGATTTTCAGATCGTTTGTTACAGGTCACCCTAGAACCGATTTTAGATCCCCTCCAGTGAATAAGGTTTATGGTAAACGTGGGGGAGATGCAGTTTTGAGGTACGCGGTGATATCCTATCCAGACCCAACATTTGTATGGACATTTATTGGAAATGGCAGTGAAAGGAAAGTTCTACCAGATTCCTCAGTCCAAAATGACTTTGGTCGGCAGTCTACACTAACATTTACAAATCTGGATTTCGAAGACTTTGGATTTTACTCTGTCACCGCTATCAATCAATTTTCGCCATCTGCCACTGAGCTATTTGAACTAATAGTTGCAGGTAAAGTAGTTTTGTTGACGAAGACTGTTGCAAATCTTCACAGTATAAAAAGAGAAGACAAGAAAGAGAATTCTAAGATTGTCTCCTTTAACACCAATTCGTCCTTGAAGAGAACCCTTGCCAATAGAGGGGCAAAATAGAGTGGTAGATAAAACAATATTCCAATAGGTTTATATTGTAAATGTAAAATGACACACTACAACAGTAATGGATTCCTCGCATAAAAATATTTGAACACAAATGCAACCCTCAGGATTACAGCATTTGTTATTTCATGAAGTTAGATTAACTGGATTAATCATATACTTAAATAATTTCTTTTAATTATAATCATCATTGTTAAGCTCTTGTTCGTAGTTTCGTAGTTTGAAGACCACTGATATAGCTTGTACAAAGTATCATCCTGCACGGCAAACTATTCTTGCTAAAAAAAATTAGTTATTGTAAAAAATAATTTCATTCTACTTCTCTTTTCCCCACAGTTTAAATGCAAAGGCATTTTCTATGACTGAAAAAGAAAATGGCGGAGTTTTGGATGTTTCGTATATATATAAATATATTGTTTATCTATCCGCAATTGCATCGGTAGTGAATGGGTAGTTACATTTCTTGTTTCATTTTCAGCAGAGAATGGGGAACACCATTATACAGAGACACTGTTGATTGTAGGATTGGTTGTAGTAGCTGTGTTCATTGTCGTGGCAATAGCTGTTTTCCTCATCAAGAGACTGTGGTGTTCTCAGAGTACATCTCGGAAACAAGGTTAGTGAATTTTGTCGTCACAGACTTGTGTGCAATACATTCTACTGAAAATACGTTTTAAAGACCTTACCTACAACTTGTTATCTTAAAAGTGACAATGTGAATGACACGGAAATATTGGCAATGTGAATGAGACGGAAAACAGCTCAAGGCAAGATCTTTTAGTCAGTAAAACTATATCTCCTGCAACCATAATTCATGCGATGTAGATAGCAAATAATATTTTCTGCCAAACCTAAATAAATACCACGACTCACGTGGAATAGGAATATAAATGTCATTGTAGCAAATAAACGCGGATCTAATTATTGTTTTGCATAGGGTTTTATTTCTGCCGTTAATGAGAAATTTGAAAGGAAATTGTTCCAATAGCATTACTTGCATATCATTCACAATTCATAATGATATTCTTCTTTTCAGACAAACAATCAAACTACAGGAACGAGCCTAGGTAAGATTGATTATGGCAGATATGCTTTGTCTTTCTTTTCTCCATAATATCTTAAAAGAGAATCTAAAAAGTGTCGCACTAACACGACAGAGAGTTACATTATAAATAATAATAATATTAATAATGATAATAATAATGAGGACTTTGTATAGCGCATAATCTTTAGAAGCTCTAAGCGCTTTATAACATTAGACAACACCTATAAGATAAAAAAAACATATAATGATATGATTACAAAAACAAACACCATGAAATTAGAAAACATTAAAAAAACACGCTGAGAATATTTAAGGTAGGAAACATTATTAGGTCTTTAAGTCTTTTCTTACAGTCGAAATAAGTGAGTTTTGAGAGCCCTCTTGAATGTGATCACTGTGTCTTTGTGTCTAAGTTCAGTGGGTAATTCATTCCACGTTGCTGGGCCCTGGTATGCAAAAGAACGCTGTCCATATGACTTTGTTTTCATAGTGAGAATAATGAGTATAAGACCGTCAGAAGAGGAGCGTAAGTGTATTACTGGTGTATACACATGGGTGAGGTCTGATAGGTATGTTGGACTAGAGACCGACAGTGAAACTTAGCACAGAGAACAAATTTTGTGTTTGACTCTGGATCGAATGGATAGCTAGTGTAGGGTACTGAGCAGCGGAGAGGTGTGCTCTGATCGTGGTACTCTGAGTGTGATCCAAGCAGCTGCGTTTTGAACTTTTTGAAGTTTCTGGAGCAGGTATTGAGATGAACCAGACATAATTGAGTTACAATAGTCCAGTCTTGAAAGTACTAATGAACACACAAGTGTTTTAGTGGCATCAACTGAAAGATATTTGCGAATTGAGCTGATGCGTCTCAGCTCAAGATATGCAGCCTTGCATATGTTCATGACATGTTGGTGCAATGTGAGAGTACTGTCCAGAGTAACACCTAGGTTTCGTACTGATGGTGTGAATTTAATGTTGGTGTTGCTGATATTTATTGTTTGAGATAAATGATGTGAATGAGAAAGTATTTGTGTTGTGATCAGAATGGCCTCAGATTTATCATCATTCATCTGCAGCTTGTTACATGTCATCCATGATTTCACATCAGAAATGCACCTCTCTACACCTTGGATAGTAGCATCAACTTCAGTTGGGTGGCTAGATTTGTATATTTGGGTGTCATCAGCGTACAATGGGTGAGACACTGGATGATGATCTATGACAATTGAGAGCGACTGAGTGTACAGAATGAAGAGAACAGGTCCAAGAACAGACCCCTGTGGAACACCACAACATAGATCAACTGGGCTGGAGTGTATTCCATTTGCAGATACATTTTGTGTCCTGTTGACCAAGTAGGACTTGAACCACAGTAAGGTTGTATCATGAATGCCAAATACATGCTGGAGACGGTGAAGTAATATATCATGGTCTATTGTGTCAAATGCTGCAGACAAACCAAGGAGGGTGAGGACTGTAATCTTTCCGCTATCCAACACAGAGAGAATGCCATTAACTACTTTTAGAAGAGTAGTTTCAGTACTGTGGCAAGGGCGAAATGCAGATTGTACATTGCTAAAAAGACTGTTTGAATTTAGATGAGATACAAGCTGGGATAGAACAACCTTTTCTAAGATTTTAGATATGAATGGGAGATTAGAAACTGGGCGGTAGTTCTTTAAATCGTTATGGTCTAGTGTTGGTTTCTTCAGCAGAGGCTTTACAATGGCAGTTTTGAAAAATGATGGGAATTCCCCGGATGAGAGAGAGGTATTAATAACATCAGTTAGTGAAGGCAATACTGGATCTAAGCACTCAAGCAGCAGTGATGTTGGAATTGGATCAAGTTCACATGACTTTGGTGCACTCTTCATCACGATTGTACGTACGAAATCCATAGAGACAGGTTCAAATGCTGCTAATGGTTGCCGCTCAAATTCTGTATCCCAACTGTATGGTGACGACGAGTCAATTGAAATTGTGGTGTCAAGCTTATTTCTAATGGTTTGTACTTTGTCACAGAAGAAATTTGCAAACATGTCCGGAAGGTCTACTGGAGAGAAGGTAGTTGGAAGTGGTGTTGATTTGTTCCTTGACATTAGCTTGTTAGTCATCTCGAAGAGCTCTTTGCAGCTGTAACTTTCCATGATCTTAGTAGTGTAGTGGGCTGATTTCGCTGCATGGACTATATTTGTGACATTCTTCTTAGCGGCTTCATTATGACTTTGACCTGAAATTAGCCGTACCTTGTAACCTTAACACGTCGAAGTCTCCCTCAGATTTATTTTCCTTCTAAGTTTGATTAATATTCAGTTTTCGCTCTCTCATGCCTATGTTAGAGCTTGCTGATACCGCCTATAATTGCACTTTAGAACATCATTTCATTCCAAGGCAGAGACAGACCATCAAAAACAAGCGTTATATTTACAAAGCTAACGGTCCGCTGATCATGAAGCGATGGCTCTGCACAGCAGTTAATCTTTGCCGTAATCTAGAGGTCATCGTAGTAACCCACAAAACATATATGAGCTTTTATAGTGTGAAAGCGATTCCAAGGGCAAAACATTGTCTACGCAGCCGGTAGGCTGCATGACAATGTTTTATTGAAAATACAACCGAATACTGCGGGAGAGGAGGTGCCTGAAATCGCGGAAACGAAACACTTCAGTACTGACTGAACCTGTCAGAATGTGGTTGCCCAGCGCTACTTATGCGCAAAATGTCAGGATCCGCTAGGCAATGACTGAAGCATCGACATTATTGATAACGCCTGCAAGAACAACCAGGACAATTGTAAACGCCGCGAAAATGCAAGAGACCGGATTCTAGCTGAACGAACGCAACGAGGTCGGCTAAACAAGCTATAGAGACAGCGCGATTGAATTTTCCTCCCGCGCCTTTCCGGCTCTATTAAAAACCTAAACATAAACAATAAACAAACAATAAAACAAAATATAAAAAAATAAACAAAATAAAAATGTAAAAAAAAATAACCTAGGAAAAAAATAATAATAAAAAACAAAAAAAGTTTAAAAAAATTAAGATCCACTCCAAAAACGACCCCCTATCTCTGGTATCGGCTGTTTCCAACTTATTCTTCGAAGCATTCTCAAAAGCCGTGACATCCCCGGACATCAAGCATTCAGAAAGACGTGATTTATTGGCGAAATTAGTAAGTGCGACATGGCATGCAGAAAATTGCAGGCGATAGATTGAGTGAAACACGCCCAGGGAATGTTTTACACTTGGCAAACCCTATATGCATCCTTTACGCAGCGAGAATCAAGATTAGATCTGCAAGCGCATGAATAATATACAGAAACACAAAAAGCAGTCGGTTGTTAGCGTTCCACAATGCAACTTCGACACGCACGATAAAACGTGGTGAATGATGTTATAACACTCTGAGGGCGATATATCTGAGCACTGGTACGGCGGGGATCGGACTATTGTCAATAATCGTTCTTATCTCCACCGAGATCGTCCTTGACATCACAACTTTAAGCTGTCGTCTAAGTTTTATTGCTGGAAATTTTATCAACTGAGGCACTATTGATGTTTGCTGAAAAGCACGATGAAATCAGTGTCTTGGCCGACATCAAGTTCAAAACATTCGCTGACCAAATATCTTAGGCGCTGTGCGATAACGCTATCTCCAACGCTGAGTTTAAGTTTATCCTCGATGATGTCGATAAATACATAATGATGAAAAATGAAATATGGTTATTATTTCAACAGGCATACACTTCAGTTGTTATTGATAAATTGGCTAGAAACCAAATAATACATCGCGCAAGAGCCTTGCTAGGAGATAATGAACAAGCTCTCTGCGAATTTATCATAAGCTGTGTTCTACCTTACGAAACAATATATCATGCAGAACGTTTTGGACTCGATGCCTACTTCCAGAGCACCTACAGAATACGACACGCTTTTTTATTAGCAAGCCGACACAAATATGTTTCCTAAGTGGTTTATTTTTGCGTTTAAATATGTTATATAGCTTTTCATTTGTTGTACGATTCCAAATATATTTTTGAACAGATACAACGAGCTCGTACATAGTGATATCAAGGGCTCTCGTCAGGGAGAATTAGCAGTCATCCTCAGAATACTGGCCGACTTCAAGCAGCATCACGAACAACTGAATACGGCCATAGCAACTGAGCTAACTAAGCGAAGTTTCATGCTAGACAACTCTAACTAGGTTTGAATTTCTCAAACTAAGTTGTCGGTTCGTATTGTTCTTACAATACAATGCCAGAAACGAAGAACAACCAGCTGGACAAGATAAACTTGTCAATGCTCTGGTAGAGGGCCATATAGGCCACATCATATGATCTCGCCATGAGTGTGGCGGTGCAGACAATGCCATTTAGGTACAGAGTGCTAGCAGCTGATGATGACTCGGTATCCAAGCAAAACACCTTCAATAATAGGCTTCTATTTTAAGGTGCGGCAGTTTGTAAAAGGTAGTTACAGGCACAAAAGAGAGTGCGTGATCAATACAGTGCTTGGAAAAAAACTTGAATCCTGGAAACGAAAGTAATGTTTGCGACAGCCACCAACATAGAAAAAGAAAATAAAGAAACGGATAGCAATGCCTATTGTAATAATTTAAGAAAAACAATTTTTGTGCCAGTCGAAACCCGTTCGTTTCCATTTTTATTCCCTAAGTCTTCGCGAAAAACATGCGCCACAACGTAACGCTGAACATAAACCCTACTCTCAGAAATTGGATTGATGGTATAGCAACGACTTGTAACATTGATCTTATTAAAAAGGAATCAAATTACGTTTTTAATCATTATAAAATTGGTTCATATACTAGCACGCTAGATTTATGTTTTATATGAATACTCCAAGTATCAGATCGATATTTTGGAGGTTTCAAATTGCTTAGGAAATGTTGAAAATGCCAGTTTCAGTCGTAAACATATGACGCATCATAAAAAAGATACTTGAATTACAAATCAGTGCAGTATAAAAGAAACAAAACATGCCTTTTCAGATTCAGCTTGACGTGTTCATTGAAGACTGACATTGGGCGTTCCTCATACTGAAATAATTTACGTTATTCTGGCATTATTCTTAATGGCTTCCTATTGGTGGAAGGCTTTTAAAGTAACTAAAATGCAGCTATCTTGATCTAGCTAGTAAAAATATACCTAATACATTGTAGTAACTACCGTGTATGCATCCTCAATTGCGTTGCCTACATAGTTGACTGGTGTAGACTTCTTGAATGTGCAAACATCTTACGTACATACGAAGGAAAAACAATCATTCACCAAAGATAAGAAGATAATAAGTGAATGTTAAATTAATGTTAACATGCGATTGCCATATGTTTTCTATGTACAGACAATTGTTTCTTTTGTCTACAGCACAGAAATGAATCAACTCAACACAAAACCGGCTCAAGGAATTGAAGTCACTGGTGAGCAGGACAATCTCCAGGCCGATAAAACTGATGAGAACCCCTATTGCGAAGTTTGTGGTAGGTGACTGTTAACCTGCATACTTGTTCATTATTATTTCTGTTGGAAAAAATATTTAATATGTTCTGTCGATCTCCTTTGTCTGGAATATATAATTTAGAGACGTACATTTTAAAGCATGGTGCAATTTATATGTGTTATGAGCCTTTTCAAACGTTCAAGAAGTTACTTTACAAAATGAGAAGCTGGCGTCAGATTATCCCTCATATCAATATATCGGTAATTATCCAGCTTCCTAAAACTATTCATGCCAGTTTTACTCCAATGAGTTATATGTAGTTGTCGTTATGGAAACATGTTGCACATTGAAACAGAGATTATTTAATGTTTTGTAAAGCATCTGTCAAAAGTCACAAGCCAGAACAAGATCAAAGACAAAATAGCTTGTTTCATATCCCAGTATAACAACGTGTTGCTACTCATTCCAGCATATACAGAATGTTTGGTGGTTTGGCTTTCTATATTTCGATTTATTGAGCAGATTATTTCTTCATTCCTGTAGATATCGTAGAAGATTACAGTGCTAGCGAAAATATGAGGTAACTGAGTCTACAATATTGAGTTAATGTCGGCATATAAACTGATTCAATCGATATACTATGCATAATCGTCTGGTTCTAATTAAAAAGGCCACTGGTTCAATCGATATACTATGCATAATCGTCTGGTTCTAATTAAATAGGCCACTAAGAAAATGGGACAGTCCGAGTAAGATTATTTACTGTTTGTAACTTTTAATTTAACATGAATAAAACGTTTTATTTGTGTAGATTAGAAACGATACACAATATAAAAACTTATATTGCATTTTATGTTGAAACAATGACCTAAACACATGTTAATCATTAAAACATTTTGATACACTCACATACTTATGCGGCAAAAATAATCGAATCTGTCTTACATCACATATTCTGGCTGATGTTCGCAATGGCCTTATAGTAAACGACACAAATCAAGAAAAATACCTTTAGGTTTAATATGATCCGCTTTTTAAAATTTATTTCATTTGCAAGTCGTATGCGTTTATGTATTGTACAGGGCATACTTATGTGCCATTTTTGGTCAACTATGTAGCTTTATTTCCTCCGCCAGGCTTCCAGAAGGTGATGCTTATGAAAAACTACACATTAATGCAAACAGTGAAGATCAGAATTACAGCTCTGTGAAGCGCAAACAACGCTTCAGAGGTAAAGTATTTTTCCTACCAATAATACGTGTGACATAGCCAAGTCATAGAAGTCATTTATTACAGGTGTGACATAGCCAAGTCATAGAAGTCATTTATTACAGCTTGATTTTCTATCAGTTCATCCCGAGTTATTTTGATGCAAATCTATTTGCTCAAATTGTAAAAGGTCGTCCATGAGCAGAACGTTTCTTTTTAAATGTTATGACTTATTTTAAACATTTTAAATATGTTAAAGAAGGAGCATGATATTGCAAAATTACCTATGGAGTGACTGGAGATACAAGCGCATAGCGTCTAAATGAAGTGTGAAGGATATATCAACTTTTGTCTCGCATTACAATGAAAATAATGCACTAAGCATATGGATCCTAAACATTAAAAGTAGTTTGAGTTATTTTGCATATACACTGTGAGGTTATTGCGGATTATATCTTTATGATACAACACAACCATTTCGGACTATTGGCACATCAGCACAACATATTGGACTTTATTCGGAATACCACTGGAACTCATTCGGAATACTCTATGCCTTTGGACTTGGAATATAACTGTCAAGACTATGAAGGATTTCATTCATCATACTGTAATGTATTTGTAATTGGTTCACGTTGTAATTTAGGGAAATCAATAATTTTTGTTCAGTTGTACAAAACTTGATGGTTTTCGATCTTTTCAACTTTTTTCAAGACCTTAGAGTGGTTACATTATACCTATTAGATATATCATACATATGACTAAGAAAGTACCAAGTACTCAGATAACTAGTTTATGCAGTGGTTAACGAGATTAAAAATTACTTAGAGAAACCAAACGTTTTGAAGACAAAGTATCATGCAAAGTTATAAATCTGGTCGAGGCAGGTATGGCATTAGTTTCAGTTGATATATATATATATATATATATATATATATATATATATATATATATATATATATATATATATATATGTATTTTAACACTTGGTTTGGTTTAGTTGTATCATGTACATGAATAGTAGTTCCTTTGTTGCTTTATCCGATGTTAGTACATAACATGTAGGTAATCTGGCAAAATCCATTAAAAAGTGCTTTATTTATAATAAAATTATCCTAAACGATGAAAAAGTTATGTTTGCCATTAGTAGAAATGTGGATGTCGTGATAATCAAAGCGATCACTGATAATGAAATCTTCAATAAAGAGTTTATTTTGATCATCAACTAATCTAGCAGTTACCAATATATATCAATAATGCAATCTGGAATAAATAAAAATCAAAGACATTTAAGACACCCGCTCGTCAGTGAAGGTTGATAAAGGGACATAAATATTTTTTGTTTGTTGAGGAAGTGAAGAAATTGAAGGCGAAATTGATACTAGAGAAACTTAAAGGAAACGATGTGCAACGCACGATACAAATTGAAAGGAGAACTTTTATCTTTCGGTGTTTAAGGTTTCTCACGTAATTGGAGAAATATATTACAATCGCAGATTTTGCGGGAAACGAAATTATCTCAACAATACAATTGGCAACAGTAATGGTAAACTACTGATATCTTCGTTAAGAACAGGTATTCTTGTTGGAAATCGCGATATATATCATGACCTGAAACAAACTATATCGTTTATTACATTAAAAACCAGAATATAACAAGGACTGTTTTAATTCTTGATTGTTTTACAATTTTGAGGTGTACATGAGTAAAGTCAAAGTTGGAGCGCTGATAAAGGAATTATAGATATTTCATGTCGAAAACACGACACGAATGCAAATATTTTGTTGAAACAATACTACTAAGTATTTTACAAGTATAACGCTAAGAGAACTATGAAGAAGGATACTAAGTCTAATATAGCTTTTAAAGTTTTAACTCATTTTTTTATTCAAGTAAAATCTCAACATCAATATAAAATCTTGATTTCTTTAATTATAATTATTTTAATTATATTTCACTATTTTGCATTTTACTGAACTTGAAAATATCAAAGTGAACTGAATTATTTATATTTTACAGATCAGGAACTACTTTAATATATATTGATATTTTCATCTGCATGTATTGTGATCTTTATCTATTTGGTATGTTTTAAACTCGAATTATTACAATATATTCTTTCATTTTTGTGTTCAATTTAGCTGTTCATTTTTCAACATATATTTAATTACTTTAAATGCTTCAATATATATTTAAACATGTTGCGTATGGATTTAATGTAGTTAACCTTAACGTTGTTTATAACAACAACAAAAAATGGTAAACTGGCTCACCGCTGGTAACACTGGACAACAAATTTTTACAAAAGTCATGTTACTGAAATAAAATTAGTCAATTCTTATCAATTTTTATGTGCTGAACACGAATATGACAGTCAAATTGCAAAATTGGCTCTAGTTTTTTTGTAATCTGCAAGAAATTAATGTTTACATAACGAAATGCATTCCAATAGTAAAAGGTCAACTGTAATAGCCTACCTATAAAAAATCAAGTCATTGACTACATCTTAGATTTCTTCGCCTGTCTCTTGTACAGCTGTTCGGGAGCATCTCTGAGGAGTGTCCAGCAGTAGTCAGCCAGCATTGTAGTGGACCATTTTCCCTGGTATCTTTGTTCCATTGTTGCGATATATTGATGAAAACGTTCGCCGTGTTCATCACTAACAATACCACAGTTGCTAGGAAAGAAATCCAAATGGGAATGAAGGAAGTGAATCTTTAGAGACATATTGCAGCCAAGTTTCTTATACTTCATCAACATGTCTTCTACTAGTTCCTTATAGTTTTCTGCCCTAACATTTCCGAGGAAGTTTGTAGAAACTAGGCGAAAAGCATTCCATGCTTGTTTCGCGTCACCTTCCAGCAAGTTGTTGAACCGGTCATCTTTGAAAAGCTCTCGAATCTGAGGACCCACAAAAACTCCCTCTTTAATCTTTGCTTCGCTGAGTCGAGGGAATTTTTCATGCAGGTATCGGAATGCTGGCAAAGTCCGGTCAATGGCTTTCACGAAGTTCTTCATCAAACCTAGTTTGATGTGAAGGGGTGGTAGCAAGATTTTCTGAGCCTCAACCAGAGCTGGGTGTTGGATATTCTTCTCTCCAATGGCTACATTCTGCCTGTGAGTCCATTCCTTCCTCATGTAGTGCATTTCCCTTGCTCGGCTATCCCACTCGCATAAGAAACACATGTATTTTGTATATCCTTGCTGCAGTCCCATTAAAAGGGCAACTACCTTCAAATCACCACAGAGGTGCCAGCTGTACTTGTTATACTCAATGGAATTCAGTAGCTGCCTTAAGTTATCGTATGTCTCTTTCATGTGGACAGCATACGCTACTGGAATAGATGGAAGAATGTTTCCATTGTGCAAAAGCACAGCCTTGAGACTCAGTTTCGAAGAGTCCACAAATAGTCTCCATTCTTGTGGGTCATGAGTGATATTTAAAGCATTCATGAGGCCCTCAATATCGGAACAGAATATCAGATTACTTTCCTTTCTGAAGAAAGGCTCCAATTGCTGGTGGCGCTTTCGATATGCAGTAATTGTGACATCTTCTTCTAGAAGATTCCATTGTTGGAGTCTTGATCCTAGCAATTCTGCCTTGTTCTTTGATAAGTCCAAATCACGAATCAGGTCATTTAGTTCTTCCTGTGTTATTCTGTGTGGGGTTGATGATGCACCACAGTGAAAATCTGGATCACTGCATGCTGATGGACCAGGAGAAGAACAGGTCGACTCACCTTTGTCTTCGTCAGATGAATCAAGAGAATATTCTGCTGGAGGTTCTGGAATAGGAAGTCCCTCACCATGTGGAACTGGTCTCAATGCAGACGGAATGTTTGGGTAGACTATTCTCGACTTCTTTCGCTTCGTTATTCCGCCGGAAAGAGGAGGAATCAAGCAGAAGTAACAGTCATTTAGGTGGTTGCTTGGCTCTCTCCACACCATTGGGACTGCAAACGGCATTGATGACCTTTTGCAATTCAACCACTGTGAAAGCTGTGTTGTACATGTAGCACAGCATATATGCGGAGCCCAAGGCTTGTCTTGGTCACCAACCTTGCATCCGAAGTAAAGATGATATGCCTTCTTCACTTGAGAATTGATACTTTTCTTCTGGTTGGCAAATGTCACTTCCCCACAAATATAGCAAAAATTGTCCGCGGTATTAACACACTTTCGAGGCATTACTGTTCTTTATTGTACGTAAATGGATAAAATAATAAGTTTTATGTAACAGTAGCTTGAACTGTCTCGCACAACGTCTAAAATATTTTAAATGCTGAACCTATCAGATTGGGCTTTATATAGTACACTGCTTACGTCAGCTTCAGCAGCCGCCTGGCATTAGTATAATAGGCCTACACATGTATAGTACACTGCTGACGTCAACTTACTTCAGCAGCCGCATGGCATTAGTATTGCATTGCATCAGAAAATGATGCAATCAACTGTGGATGATGTGAGCATGATGGTATTATGCAATGTTACATCATTATTCCGGATGTTGCTGCAGTCCTACTGGAGAAATTTACACAGTGAAACATAGAAAATGAGGTATATGAATATCTTCAAAACGAGAGCCAATACAAATTTTTCACGGTTATATTCGTGTTCGGCACACCAAAATACTACAGATTAGGGCCTTTTCAAGTCAGTAATGATTTCACTGTTGACCAGTGTAACCAAGGTGTCTTGAGTGAACTAGGCCGCAATCACACATCCATCTCTTATTTCTGTTTTTCTACAAAATGAGAGCCTTGTTGAGTATTCATTTTCTTTTTTCCCATACCTCCGAAAATTAAAAGAATAGCTTTTTATGAATATTTCAGAACCTGTATTGTAAATCTGTGAGCTTATCAATCATATACAGACTTGATATTCAGACTTGATCCGTCGGCTAGATAGGCCAGATTTATAAATAAACATGAAGATTAAGCTACGTGGTACGCATAATATTTACAACATAAACGTGAACCTTTTCATCTTAAATGTCACTGAGACATTCATGTACTATATTGTTTGACATATAAAATGTTATTATACATAATTTAAATTTCTTATTTCTTCGCCATTCTTATGATTTTTACAGAAATAATAATTGAACAATCGCCATTTCATATAAATGCCATACTTCAACAAATGTACCCTTTAGACCAATACAACATACAACATCTATACTAATTAGATTAATACAACGTTAAATATATGTACTAATTAGACCAATACAACACACAACATATGTACCAATTAGACCAATGCAACATACAACATATGTATTAATTAGACCAATACAACACACAGCATATGTACTAATTAGACCAATACAACATACAACATATGTACTAATTAGACCAATACAACATGCAACATATACAACATACAACATATGTACTAATTAAACCAATACAATATACAACATATGTACTAATTAGACCAATACAACATACAACATATATAACATACAACATATGTACTAATTAAACCAATACAACACACAACATATGTACTAATTAGACCAATACAACATACAACATATGTACTAATTAGACCAATACAACATGCAACATATACAACATACAACATATGTACTAATTAAACCAATACAATATACAACATATGTACTAATTAGATCAGTTCAACATACAACATATACAACATACAACATATGTACTAATTAAACCAATACAACATACAACATATGTACCAATTATACCAAAACAACATGCAACATATGTACCAATTAAAACAATACAACATACAACATATGTACTAATTAAACCAATACAACATACAACATATGTACTAATTAGACCAGTTCAACATACAACATATACAACATACAACGTATGTACTAATTAAATGAATACAACATACAACATATGTACCAATTATACCAAAACAACATGCAACATATGTACCAATTAGACCAATACAACACACAACATATGTACTAATTAGACCAATACAACATACAACATATGTATTAGTTAGACCAATACAATATACAACATATGAACTAATTAAACCAGTACAACATATATATTGTACCAGTCAGACCAATGCAACATACAACATAGGTACTAATTAGACCAATACAACATGCAACATATGTACCAATTAGACCAATGCAACATAGAACATATGTACTAACTGTATCAATACAACATACAACATATGTACCAATTGTATCAATACAACTGACTGCTGTACTTCTCTTTTTACAGGTGTGAACATATTGTTTCAGAGACGAAAGGGTCAGAAAATGAACATATCACCGATTAAGAGAAAAGCCTTGCAAAACTAATATTGTTTTAATAATAATACATAATTCCATTGACACTTTTGACGTGATATGGAAATCAAATACTTTGATGATTTCACTCCGTCAGTTAAAATATACAGTAATTTTGTATTATTTCTTCGCAGGGGATGATCCATGCTATGGCATTTAAGTATTTATTACCATCTAAGCCATGAAGTTGATGTCTTGAGATAACACTGGAGAGAGAGAGAGAGAGAGAGAGAGAGAGAGAGAGAGAGGGAGAGCACTTACATTTACAAATTATAGTTGGGACACTTAACAAATTATTGTTGATTTTATTTATTTTCAAGAATGAATGCAACTAATAGTAGAGTACAAAATGGCGTGTATATTAAATTTCACATTCTTTTCCAGTTTTATAGACCGATGAAAAAATATTAACAATCGACCACTCCGGTGGCCTAAGTGGTTAGTGTCCGCCTCGGATGCAGGAGGTCGTAGGGATCGAACCCCGGCCGAGTCACACAAAATACATAAAATGTCATTAGCAGCTGCCTCGGCTGGCGCTCATCATTAGGAGTTTAGTTTACATTAACTTTAGAAGTCGATAATTTGCTGGATTCAGTTGCTGTGAGTGGAAACAAAATAACCCAGATCGCAATAACTTGCAGAAAGCTGTTCATTGTTGTGTTACCTAGCTATTTGTTTCTTTTAAAATCTTTATTACATTTGTTAATATCTATAAATTTATGTTTCATTTCTCCATTACAGATCCAAAACGATCAAAGTCGTTTACAAAAGGTATATGCCTTTGATGGCAACGTGTCAGTCATCTCAAAGGTGTCACTTTCATCGCCAGTTAATTTATATAGAAAATATAGGAAAATAAATTAGATCATTAGATTATATTGTAAAGATACTTAAACAATCTATTTGTCTCCAATTTTTGCACTTTGCCATGGTTTGGAAGCCTTGGACTCACCATTACAACGAAAAATCAACTTGTAATCCTGAATTAAGTGTTGTCGAGCATTACTATTTAAAACAGAATATATACAAATCATGCAAAAAATAAACAACATGGACAATAGCTGATTTTTCGACAATTCGTGTATGAATTTAAACAAAATAAATGGTAGAGAATAGAGAAGTTTTAAAAATATCGAACTTAGTTTGAATATATGCTTAGCAATTACTTCAGTTACATGTACGTAAATTTAAACGTTTTAAATTTATATAGGTTATAGGCATTAGTTTCACTATTTTCATTTCCTGCCCTTATCCTTAAATCCCATTGCATGATGCAATATAAAATATATTTAAGATATACCCCTGTTAGAAACATGTACAATCATAATAGCTATTGATCATTTACCTCTCGATATCACATACAATAATGAACCATGCAATAACTAATAACCATAAACAATGAGACAGTCTTTAAATAAAATCCATATTTTGTCAAAAGCCAGAATATTTTTTTTGGATAAAAGCTGTAACATTTGTACTGTGTTTGTTTGATATATTTAGTGATTCAATAAACATTAGTTTCTATACATATATTGTTTCATGTGCAAAATAAATTAATAAAATCAACCTATGTTTGATTATTGTTCGCAGTAAACTATTTTTTGTTATAAAACTAAAGCTTTTGAACTAATGACACTCACCGTTTATCCAGTCAAGAAAATTGAGACACGAACGTTTGGTTCACACATATCTCAGAAAATATCAAACAGTTTCTTCTGTATTTCTATAAAGGTTACACAAACTGTGTAACGATTCTATGATGTTAACCTAAGTAAGAGAGAACGCAAAACAAACGACTTTAGTAAGATGCAACAAATAATATATTTTCCTAACAGACAAAGTGAACATTTAAAAAACTTACAATAATGTGTAAAATAGACCTAAACGTTCAATCACAAGTCCAAAGGTATTGTATTCCGAATGAATTCCGGTATTGAATGTGTTGATGTGCCAATAGTCTTAACATATCACAACGATATAATCCAAAATGTCCTTGAATGAATTCACAATAGTCCCAAAATAGTGATTTAATCCAAAATATCAATGAGTACTTTGTGATTCCAACGAATGATTTAAAAAAATACGGTTCCTCTCAGTTTACATCAGAATACAACAGCAACTACTTCTCTACAGACTGAAATTAATGGGGCAACTAATAATCATGTTTATGTCAAACTTGTACACATCCCTACTAGACGATATGTCGCAATAGCATTTTCGGAAGAAATAAAACTCAATCATCTTCATGGAAACTTACACTAAACTGTAAACAAATTCGTTTCTAGAAATTTAGTACGTCATTGTCAAGGCTGGGTCTTGAACTAAAACCCAACTTAGCATCTATTGAAAACATACAAACAAGACAAAACATGACCTCTACCTTTAATTACGGACAAAAGTCAGGCATGCCATACAGATATGCATAACACTTCCCTCGTAAAAAAGAAATATTTATACAATAAAGCTTTCTTTTACAAATTAGTCAATTATACATATACTAGTAATAAAACTTACATAGGAAGATGTTTTCTAAATGTCAAAATATGTATAAAATAAGGCAATATCATACTTCTATAGACGTGAAAGTACATACGCAATCAGATTATCTTTTCCTTTCATGTGCCTGATGTTATGTTGTATTCTTGCAACATCAAACTCAACCTCAATAATCTCTGATTTTTGTTTTTCGTTTTGTTACTGAAAGGAAGGGGAATATGATCTCTGAATACAATAATCGGAGAATATGAACTAATATGAACATCAAACTGTTGCAAAGCCAGTATCAAAACCAAATATTCCTTCTGGATTGAGAAACAATTTCTATGAAGACTGTCTAGTCCTTTAGAAAAATAGCACACTGGACGATCCACTGCTTTTGTCTTCATGAATCAATACTCGACCAGCTACCGAATCTATTGCATCAACAACATGTTATATGACTGGCCGAAAACTTGGAGCTAAATAACTGATGCATCTTAAGTAAGGCCTTTAATTTATCAGAAGCCTCCTGACATTTCCTAGACCAAATAAAACTTGGTTTCTCACTAAACATATTGGGCAATGCTTCCGCAATTATGTACACACTGGAACAAACTTTCAAATTGTTTTCAGCCATACCAAAATTTCTACAGTTACTTTTGCTGATAGGCACTGCAAATTCATAAATAGATTTGGTCTTTTTTTCTACAGGTTCAACCTGATAGTGTCCCGTAATATGTCATAAGAATATAACACAATGAAAGAAACAATCAAGTTTACTTAAATTCAATGTCAAATGTGCATTTCTGAGTCGATCAAGGAATTGCAGAATGGTTTCCGAATGAGCTTTCCTGGTGTGGTTTAACAAAGCCGCACTCTTCACTTTGAATAAGAACAATATCACTAGAAGAAGACTTTTCATACAAAGGCAAATTGCCTGATGATAGACTATGAGAAGCTCATGTGTCCGTTATTATTTTAAAAGGGATAGACATGACAGAATCAACGACAAGTGATATAGAACATTTCGAAACGAATAGCTAATAATTCTCCATAGTAAAATTAGTCTTCGGTTTATTTGACACAACCAATGCTCTTTGAAATAAGAACATTTCGATTAGATGTGTCTTTTGCAATCAGAAATTAGGGGCCTTTCTTGTTAGAGGAAGTTTTCGCAAGAAGAGGAAAGGGTTATTTTCAGTCTTATTAGATGTTTTATTCCTAAATGTTGTGACAGATTGAGAATTTGAAGTATTTGTATGAGAATGCGATAATTTATTTTTACCAATACACTGCTGAGAAGAGGAAGAATTAATGACATATGAAATTTTGTGAGTCAGGAAATAGTCGTCAGCTGTAAGCGCATCATTGGTCATAGTTTCTACTTTTTGTTCATCAGGATACTTCTTGACGGCACTACGGATGCAATTCTTGAACACTTCAATTAATGTGATCTGTCCGATGTTACGCAGTCTTGATAAATGAGCAAATTTGACAAAGTGTTGTTCAGTTTCTATTCTACCGTTCCTAAACCTCTATAGATATTTCTCAAGCACCAGTTCATAAACCTGCAAGAGAGATTCCTTAACTGCAGAGAAGTATAGATTCTACGAGCGTTGCCGATAAGTACACTTTATAATATTGAAGTCCAATGCTCTCTTTATCATTTTAAAATTTCAATCATTTTCTAAGAATGGTTGAAGAAATTGATCTATTTTCTTTTCTTTAAAAGGGATATTGACCTAAGATTTCTTGTAACATCAAAACTCGAACTTGTGTACAATGACGGGGAGTGTTCTCCGCCTGAGAGCTATAATTATTTTAAATATCTGCCTTTCTCTTCTCTCTGAATATGTATTTCTCTTTCATCTTTTTTATCGTTTCATCTGCTTTTCTTGTCTATTTTGCATTTTTTCTGAATCTTTTTCTCTGCCTCTCCCTTTTTGTCTCGTCATTTTTATTTATTTCTCATTTTCGTCTTTATCGGAAGCTATCTTAACTCTAATTTCATCTGTTTATTGATTTTTGTAATTCTTTCGATTTCTAATCCCACACGAGTCCCCCGACTTTTATTACGACTCTTTGATCTAAGTAACAGAAAAAGCGAAAATAGTAGTAAAATTTAACAAATGATTCATTTTTAGAAAACAAAGTGAAAATTTAAAAGGGATTTACAATATAAATTAAATCCCCATAAATACTCTACGTTTTATGACAAATCCAAAAGTACCGAGTGTTCCGAATGAATTCCAGTATTGAACTTGGTAATGTGCTAATAGTCTTGAGTGAGGTGATGTGCCTAATGTGTTGTTGTGTCGCAATGATATAATCCAGAATGTTCTTGAATGAATTCAGAATAATCCAAAACTTGTGATATTGTCCAAAAAATCAGTGAGTTTTTCTGTAATTCCAATGAATAATTTAAATAAATCCGCTCAAATCATATCTGCACAAACTACTAATAGTTTTAGAGTTGAACTTAAAGTACGAATGAAATAATTTGATTGACTTCAAGCTAATTTACAGACTGTCATATAACATATGACACAACTAAAGACACTGGAATTAGACCATTCATGAAAGCTAAAGACACTGGAATTAGATCATTCATGAAAGAAATTTCCAGCACATTCGTAAACAAGGTCATGTATCTTTACTTAAGGTTTAACAAATGACATGAAAAAGTCCAGCAGACCACGTTTTGTTCGAAGGGAAAAACAATGTCCTGAACTGAAATCCAAGTGAACATATTGTTTACAAATAATCATTATCTTAAAGTGTAATCTACAAACATAGTTCAAAGTTAGCTATATATCATGCTGTTTACAAATAAGACTTGGAATCTATAATCAAGAACAAAACAGATATCCATATCAATATCAGCAATCCAGCTGAAATACTTCCTTTAGCTTTGAACGTATAAGAAGGATGACAGAGGACAACGTTTGGGATCAAAACAAATATATTTCATTAGATGTGTTTGTAGACATATGTCATATGCAAATATAAATGAATGATGCTTTAGTTTGTGCGTGTGTCTGTCTGTGTGTGTGCTTTAGGATTTTCAAGACTTGTTTATATTCATTTAGAAAGTCTGAGACTCATTTACCAGGTCACAATTCCTGTATGTTACGATGAAATTTGGCTTATACGCCTCGTTGCTTTAAATGACGCCTTAGTTATTATAAAAACAAAGTACACACAAAACACTTCAGATTGTAGACTTGTTAGAAATTCCGGCTTGCAAAGTTTCTTCTACATTTTCATTTCGTCATAACATGAAAGGTGTATTTTTCAATCAATATGTTGGCAGTGACAATAGCTCTGCAGCGGACTCGCAATTGAGGGGTTGCGAGGGTGCGAGTTCGAATCGTACCATTTGTTCGGCTACTGTAGGTTACAGTGATGTATCAAAGGGCAAGACACTTTGCTCCAATTGCCTCGGCACGTTTCATCTACCAATACTGTTTTACCGGATGTTAATTCTTATCGCTAAACTGTACGTCCATTTTATCTTTAAATATTATTGACAAAAAGACTGAACTATGTCCAGACAATTTTGGTCGTATATACCAAGAGTATCAGCAGTTTGGTATGAACAATACCTTATAGAACTTTGAAATTCATTTTCATTTATAAGTTTTCTCTCCTCAATTTTGTAACAGGTTATGTTATAATACAAGACACTTGCATACACTCATGCATGTTTGCACACAGATTAAAGTAGATTAATAGTGTGCTCAACAGGTGCATATATAAACAATATACTTATACACATGTATACACATTTCAGCTTGTCAGAAGTCATAAATACATATATAGAATAATGCATGCACATATTAACTCTCGATACAATGAAAAAGTGTTGTGTTGGGAGACTTTTATCATTCCAGCTGTTCATGATGGAGTTGAAAACGAAGCAATGGAATTTGAATAAAGTATTCTCAGGGCTAATGAGTTATAAAACTTAGATGGTAATATAGTAAAGGAGCTTTCCAAATAGTTGGTTTTTGACCACGGAATCTAAAGTTTGTTGTTTGCTGTTGATCGGAGGTTACGCTCAGTATTATATGATCTGTGTGGTGATTCAAAAAGTTCCCAAGTAGTATTTGACTAAATCACCTCCACCTCCCCACATTAATTATACCCTCAAGACTGGTACCAGAAATGGAAAAAAATGTCCCCAAAACTATGGTTTGGTAGTCGTGAAATAGCCTATCCTCAGCTTCCTAATTCAAGCGTAAAGAAAGATAGGTTGTTGTGTGGAATGACCGACATGATAAGAAATCTCTACTGACCGCTCCGGTGGCCTAGTGGTTAGAGCATCTGCCTCGGATGCGAGAGGTCGTTTGTTCGATCCCACCAAAGACTTAGATGTCTACGCTAAATTTAATAAATATAGTGTGTGTATTTAAAAAAACCTCTAAACTCCTGATAAATAAAACTAAATCCCCATTTACTCCTATGCCGAATAAGGAGTGAAAAGTGAACACATGTTTACAAATTCACACAAACATAAAATCGCTCACTTTCACCTATGCAAAGATGGGGTGAAGGAAATAAAGGTGGGTGTGCTGACACATTCACAAAAACATACCAGCACATACTCACTCTTATATACAATTACCGAAACAGTGGAGAAAAAGGTAGAATGCGTTTAAGTTAAAATAGTGGAAGTGAAAACATAGGCATAGTCAATAGACTTGCATACAAGATGCAAATAAATAATGGCAATGGTTGAGTAATATTTATGTTCCTTCTAGATCTGGGTCGTCTTGGAAGAAGCCTTTGAGTGTTGTTCTGGACTGAATAATATACCGATATACAGGACAACTGAACCTCCTAGACCTTTTTCCATAGGCAGCACACTTTCGGTTTCACCAACCTCAACTACAAGGGTTAATGGATACCGGAGGGGCACTTTCACCAGTCATTCACTTGTATAAAGAGAAGTTAATATTTTCTGCTGTGGTTGCTGTTAACTCTTTTCTTTTCTACTTGTCCATCTAATATTTTCATAACCAGCTGATTTGCCACTATATTTCTCTTTATGAAATTCGTCTTAAAATGTAATTTCATTTTTGTCTAGCTGACCCAGTGGGTACTTCACCCTAACTAACCGAACCAGGACTTCTTGTAATTTTCGCTAATGCTTTGGCTCATTTTATTCTGAGTTAAACTGCTGACGATGGATTGAAGGACTGGCGAAAGCACCACATTAAATTCTTAAAGAGCGGACGTGAAGAGAAACAAAATCATCAGACTTTAGTTATGGGTACTGATCAGCATGTGAGATGTTAAGCAGAATATGTGGGGTGTTAGCTATTGGTTTATGTCAGCAGTTTCAACCAATAGACTTGTTTTTAGCACTGTAATCCCCGTTAAAGGAATTAATTTTGCATGAGGCCATAGCGTGATTTTAACATGGTGACCAAATGTTAAATTCACATTGTATGTTACTTAACATACACATGTGCACCTTTGTGATTCAAACCAGATCTAAGAAAACCAACAGTTTCTCTTCATGTTGCTGTGGAACATTGGTTATATATATATATATATATATATATATATATATATATATATATATATATATATATATATAGAGAGAGAGAGAGAGAGAGAGAGAGAGAGAGAGAGAGTGAGAGAGAGAAATGGTCTGTGTTTCTGAGTATCTGACCGTGTATGTATGTATAACTAGCGGGGATAATTGTTAGTCCTTATAACGTACTGTATTTAATAGTCTTCATTGATTCATCAGGAAATTAAAACTGAAATATGTCAGAATAGATTGTGCAGTTATGAATCATCGGATAAGCAAGGAGACATTTCTATCCAAGTTACAACAAAATTTACTTTTCAAATGCACTCAACGATCACGTTAGAGTAAGTTTAAAGTAGACACTGATAGTGGAACAGGAAGCAGGTTTATTGTCTTTGTTAGGATACAAAGTGCTTCCATGTCCTTACAATTGATTCCTTAGATAACGCAAATAAATTGTCCAGAACGACAATTGTTTTTACAATCAATGCATTTATTATCGTTGTAATAAACAGGGTGATAACTGGAAGCTTCCATTAAACCAGGTGAATATATGTCTCACACAAATGCACCGAGTGTTCATTCTGTACATATTATATCTCAGTATCACAATTGGTTGTAAAAGTGAGCATGTTGATGTCGATTAACAAGGTTTGTAATGAGTAAATAATTTTCAGATTAAGAAAAGAAATATTTTATTTATCCCTGTATCATCATAAGTGAAAATACAACAGAGTCTGTTTTTGCATCGAATTCAAAAGTGAATGGTGAGCAAAATATTCATGTCAACCATGTGAAGCAATGGAAAAGAGAATGATGTCCTCGAATCAGGAACATTGATAACACTTTCACAGTCCTGTAATGTTTCATAATTTCATTGAAGCCATTTGAAGAAGCAGAGATAGAGATTTACTAATTCTGCTTTTCGCTATTCCTTCGTACTACATATACATAGGCAGATATGGTGGTGCCATTGCTTCAGAGAAATATATTAGTACTACATGCTGAGATGAATTTTGATATGCTATGTTTGTCATATTACCAAAATCTAAGAGAAAAATGACTTGATACATTTGGGAAGACTTAACAATCTTTATGATATCAGCAGAGAGGGTGAACCCACCTCAATAAACCGGAGCAAAGAAGTCTACACGGCTTACCCTAACGGAGGAAGCTTCCATTTTGAAAAATGAAGCTTTCAAAAAGGAAGGCTCCTTTGGAGGGGCCGGGCAAAAGAGTCTATACGGTCTACCTTAACGGAGGGTCGCACCCGCTGCTGCTATCCAAAATTTTATCAAGACCTATATGATATCGCGATCGGGGGTCATGTAAGTTTATTTTTATAAATCCATGCGGGGTTGACTGAGCCTGACTAAATAAATTTCTAAGCTTAATTATATCCATATCGCCGCTACATCAAGTCTGGTGAATATTTCGCAGAGTATGTGTATCAACTCCGTTAAATACAACTAAAATATTACAGTTGTCTCTGATCACTTTAGGTATTTGCGTATACCGCTGAGTAACATAAATCACGTCCGTGTTTTTATGCCTGCCTCCAGAAAATATCCGAGCTGGATTTGACTGTTTCTCTAGCATTACATCGTCATATACAACTAAATTGTTAACAAATCCATCAAGGTCATCCACGGATGCGCTTCATTAATATCAGTAATAAAGCCAATAACGTCTTCGTTTAACAACTTTGCATTTTCATTAAAATCTTTAAGTACTTCGTAACATCTCTGATCATCAACTGACGGAGAAACTAAATACAATGTATCCCAGTTGATCCATCTCATTATTAAATTAAGTAACATTTGTGTTTTGCCAGACCCAAATGGGCCAATATTAATCATTCGGACAGAATTTGCTAGCGCTGGATGATGCTTGACTGGTTCTTGCTTTCGTGTCGCTAAAAAAACAATTACATCCATGATGTAGAAATGTAATAAATAATATGGATTTATATTGGGCAAAATGCAAGAGGAGTACCTCCACGAGTGGACTAACAACTATAACCACGAACAATAAACGACAAGCACTTACGGGTAAGTGTGAACGATGCGGTACAAAATAAATTTAAATTTATTTCCGCTGACAAACCAATGGGCAAGACTAAAAAAGAGGAGGTGATATGGCCGCGCAGTTAACAAAGTTACCAGGAACACCATTTACTAAGTACCCAGGAGAAAAACACCTTCCAGGATATAATTACTGCGGTCCGCGTACCAGACTTGATATCAGACTCAATAACCAAAATCAGACAAGGCCTGGTGAGTATCCAGTAAACGTTATTGATAAAGCGTGTCACGCTCATGATGTAACTTATACAAGTAAAGATCTTCAGCAGCGACATATCGCAGATGTAAAATTAATTCATGCTCTAAATTCCATAAAAAATAAATCTTTCAAAGAATCATTAGCTAATTGGTCTGTAAGATCTGCGATGAATGGTAAACTAGCACTTAGAGCTGGTAATTAATCAACCGATTATTATTATAATGGAGTCGATTTGTTATAGTCAGAGAGGATATTGGAGGGGTAGAGCAGCGATTAGTAAACTCGCTAAAGCTGCAAATGTTACACGTGTTGCTGCTGAAAATGGTTAGCACGACAGGCAATATGGCAAATTAACTACCACCGCCTAAACGAATCGAGTATGCGCATTTTGATGTAAGCGTGCCAAATGAAGTTCATAAGGCTGATATTTTATTTTGACCACACGATACTATCAAAATTGCTAGACGTCATTTAAGATACAAATATGCGTTAACTGTCGTTGATGCTGCAAGTGGATATAAAGAAGTAGAGCCATTCTCAGCTAAAACAGCTGCTGAATTTGTATCTGTTTCGAGCGAATTTATCAACCAGGACCCCTTCGATGGCCACAACTATTATAGGTTGATCCTGGCAAAGAATTTCAGGGTGCACTATCATCGTTGGTGAAAAACCATAACCTTGAAATGCGACGAAGACATACTGCAATTCATCGTGAACAGGCAATTGTTGAACGATTTAATCGAACGCTTGCTGAGCGGTTATTTGGATATCAGAATGCGAAGGAAATAATTCAAGATACGAGATCTCGCGAATGGTTTGCAAGATTACCAAGTGTCATAGCTGCATTAAATAATGAAATTACTCGAACAACTTCTATGAAACCCATTAATGCAATTACGAAAAACATATACCCGTAAAACGACAACATTTTTCAAAACAACCAGTATTAGGTAGTGTGACTGTAAAATATTTATATGAACCCGGTGAACTTGAAGGTGGTAAAAAAGAGCTACTAATCCTAACTGGAGTATTACAACGTATAAAATTTCCAGCGTGGTAAGATCCACGGGTAGACCCGCAATCTACAGATTAGATTCAACTGCTCCTGAACGTGGAATTTTACGTGAAGTAATTCCTGAAGACACAGTTACCACAGCTATCACTTTTATAAGCTAACGCCGTTACGTCGATTACACTCAAGACAGGTCAGCATCACATTTTCGCGTGTATAACCACGACTACTATCTTTTCTATCTACCGTAAATTATCTTGGATGTTTGTCCGGGTACTGCCACATCATTACTGTATTACAGCTCGCACAATGATTATTCTGCTGTTGTCTCAACGTCATGATAATTCCAAGATCTAGATCAAAGTCGCATTTTTTGTCACATTATTTTATAACCAGCTAATGTTTGTTCTTAATATATCGCTGTCAATAACATCATTGTTAGTTTCTGTGCCGTTCTTGACAATTCGCCGCAGCTGAGATATTTTCTGACTCGAGACACTGCGAGATAAACTAAGTTTAACCATTCGATATGATAACAACTGTATCAGAGATGGTTCACCCCTGAGATGAATGAATTGTCAGTGCTTATCCCAGTGTCCATGGAGTCTTATCCTCGCTCAGCGCATCATCAACTACCACAACATCATTTAATAGGAGATTCTGTTTTTCCGTTGAACCGGGAATTTCAACTTCGATATTCTGTTGTCGTGTATCAACTGGTCTATAACACAATGGTACACGTAGATATGAAAAGTTTTCTTTATGCAAGTGAAGTAACCGCTTTTGAAGTGTATCACGAACTATCTTTCTACTTGCCACTATCAAATCATTTGGTCTCCACACTTGCTGAAATCGTTCATAGACGTTTCTGAAATTATTTTACACATTATTTCACACTGAATTTTATGCGGTTGTAGTCTGATCAATTTGTTAAACTCCCTTAATTCTGGATCAGGAGATCTATGATCATCAGTTACTTCTTCATAATAATCTTCAAATTTCTTTGCCCATTCGTGTGGAGATAACCCAACAAACGGCGATGGTTGACCATGATCGCCGCACATGATCACAGCTGTTTTTTTTCAATAACAGCCAATCGAGAAACATTTGTAATGTATCTTTAGATACTGTGCATACTTCATCCCAAATGATGATCCTTGGAAGGTATTTCTTGCCCATTCGGTCAGGATGCCATGTGTCACCCTTCTATCGGAAGAAACTATGATAAGTATAGGATCCCACTCCTCGTTGTTTCATTTCTCTCTTGTATGTAGTTGTTAAAACAACCATATCATCTGAACTCTGCTGAAATAATTCAATAAATGGCCTTATTTTACCAGAACATCCCAGTCCGTTTAGATAAACAGTCATGTGTCGGGATACTGGATTATACACGGACGGTGCAGATGATAAATCTGATATCTGACATTTTTGTAATAATTATCTTTAACCCCAACATCTGCGGATTCAGAATAATTATATAACATTTTTTGTTTTATTCTCCATTCACCCCACGATGCATCGTAAGTGGTACTTGTAAACTGAGTCAGCAATTGTAAATATTTTCTTTCAATATAGAATGAATCCGTAGCAACTATGACCGCGATGTCAGGAAATCTGTTTATCATCGATAACAAATGTATAGAAACATAAGCAAGCATTGAAGATCTTAAATGAGTAAACTGAGGCGACTTCCCATCAATATAACCAACAATTGTACCTAATTGTGTTCCGTTAGACAAGTAAGCGTTTTCTCAACTTACAAACATATTTCTCTTCGTTGCATTAGCAATTATAAAATCATATTCAACATCGTCTATAATCAATCGTGCACAATGTCGTTTATGATCATATGCTCCGCCTTGAGTAAATTTACCGACTATTCTTCTGCCAAGATCTTTTGCGGTTTTATTTTCATCAGTTGGTGGTAACCAAACTTCTTTCTGAGTACGGTATGATATAAATGCCTCACTTACAATCAACGGTGTTAGTATTTTACAATCAAGCATATATCGTAACAGCACTATTGGTGTCCACATTTTTTCTGAAAAGTGCCTACCGAACCAAACATAACAGATCGAATGAAGACCTTTAGCTAACTCGAATGACTCGATACGGGCGAATCCAGTTAGATCAAAATCAGGTAGGGGTCCGTTTATTGATACCCTAGACATTTCGTGTGTGGGGTGTCCAAATCTTTTAAAATATCAAGAACACTCTCCGTAACCAAGAAATCTCCCCGGATAACACGCGACCATATCAACCGAGATAACATCGTTGTGGTCATACTCGGTATTCCACAATCCGCCATGACCATACTCGCAGAAACTTAATTTCACATCGTCAAGAAATTCAAATCGTGTTGGCTTCCACGAATTGTTTTATCTTGCAAACTGAGCTGCAACAGATAGAACTGTAAAACAATTATTCAACAATTGTTCAGTATTCACTGTTGAAAATTTCTGCTCAAGATTTTTGATTTCTTCATGAAGAGATTCATTACGATATAATTGGCCTTTAGGTCGTACAAATTGATCATACTTTCCATCATCGGAACTCTGAAATAGCCATAGAGACCACAGGATCGTTTTTACTTAATTCGTGAATAAAATCAAATATGTTTCCCCCAGAGTCTTGAGGGTAAAATTTTACGGTTCGGTCTCGTGGAAATATTGTCACTGTGCTGGTCCACGCGTGCGCATTATGATGAACGATATTTATTGGAGCTCACCCCCCTTTCTATAATGTTTTGAATGTTGTAAAATCTCTCCTATTATCGTTGTTATTATTATTGGGAATTTTAATGTTTTTTTCTAACTTAGCGACATCATTTATTGTAGCTCCGGTATC